>CM066034.1:399087716-399687716 GCA_033557465.1 Ichthyophis bannanicus | reverse complement strand
AGTAGCAGTGTTAAGTAGAAAAGAAAGTAACGAGGAATTGCCGACATGTTTGCCTTTTGGGGTGTGTGCGGAGCTCTGTTGCTTTGAATCTTGATGTGTGGGGCCTTCGGTTCTAACTTGCCTTTTTGGCATTGCTGGGTATGTTGCTGAGTATGTTGCGGGCATCGATAGGACTGGCGTAGCGGTGGGAAAGTTGAAACTGTACCTTTTTGGTGTTCTTGATGGAGCAGGTCTGAGTCCTGGATCTGGAGTTTCCTTGGAGGGTCCATGTGCTGGTGTTGCATCCTCTTTTGGGAGCGAGCACCTTAGTGCCCCACCTAAGGGCCACGCCAGAGGTCCCTCTGGCAAGGCCCTCAGGCATGAGCCTGCCAGGTGCGGGCACGCCTGCTGCTGCCGCTGTTTTTATGAGGATCAGGAGGTGTCCAACAGCCCCGATTGGGCTGGAGCCTCAGAGTGGGGGAGATGCTGGCCTCCTGCTCCGGCACTCTACTCTGATCGGGGGAGCTGCTCTGCCAAAGATGGTGGTGAAGTAGTTGTTAGGTTCCCGCCACTGCTGCCGCTGTTTTTATGAATATCGGAAGGTGTCCGACAGCCCCGATTGGGCTGGAGCCTCAGAGCAGGAGAGATGCTGGCCTCCCGCTCCGGCGCTCTACCCCGATCGGGAGAACTGCTCTGCCAAAGATGGTGGTGGAGCAGTTGTTGGGTTCCTGCTGCTGCTGCTGCCGCCGCTGTTTTTATGAGGATCGTGAGGTGTCTGACGCCCCCGATTGGGCTGGAGCTTCAGAGCGGGGGAGATGCTGGCCTCCCGATGCTTTTGCTGAAGCTGACATCCATCTGTCACTCCCTTTCTGTAGTTTAAATAATTGCCCATGTAATCTCTGAAATTTTTCACTTTAGATCCTTTTCCCTGCCACAGAAATATATGGTCCATAAATACAGTGTAGGATGTTGTTGTTGCATATGTTTAAATAGAGTTTCTTCCTTTTATGGTTATTTTTTTGTCATTTCATTTCAATAGGAAGTTTCATTTGTCTTTATTTGGAATATTATTTCTCCAGGAGCAAGCAGGAAGTCAGTCCTCACTTATGGGTGACGTCGGCTCCGACAGAGCCCGCGTGGAGCAATTCCCCATCTTTCAAAGAAAGCCTTTGGGATTGCTACCACGCATGCGTGGTCCACTTCCCGCCCAAGGGTGCCATCTTGCTCACTCTCCCTTTTTCCATGGAGCGCTTTGGATGCACGTCCTCGTCTCTCGGAAAAAGTTTGTTTTCCTCGCCTTAACAGGCTCTTTCCCTTTTTTCCGGTTGCACCGGTCCTCTACCCGTCCTCCCCTTGCTCTCTTTTTCAGAGCTTACGGGGATAGCTTTTCCAAATTTTTTTTCTTATGGGCTTCGTGCCCCTTTTTTTCTCCTAACCGCTGGCCACGTGGGTCTTCGACCTTGCAGGGGCCATTTTTGCCCCCATGGCCACCGGGTTTAAGAAATGCGACAGATGCTCTAGGAACATGTCGCTTATGGACACTAATGACTGTTGTCAAAGGTGTCTGGGAGCCGACCATGTTTGACTCTGTTTGAAAATGTCCTCTAAGGCCCTGCTCAGCCGTAAGCAGAAATCCGAAGACATTTTTCGAAAGGCCGCCTCAGAGTCTCCAGTGGCACCCTTGGTCATCTCCCCTCCGGTGGGTTCTCCCCCTGCAGCACCACGTTCCAGGCAGCCTTCTGACCAGGGGTCCCCCGAGGTGGAACGGCGCAAAAATAAGAAGGCCTTGAAGTTGCTGTGTGGGGCCCCCGACAAGCGAGAGTGCTCCCGCACCCAGTCGTTTAGCCCCCTTCGGCATTCCCGAGAATCAGACAAGGAGCTGCCCCGCAAGGTACCTCACACAGACATGGAGGCCTATGGCAAAGGCGTCCAGTCTCGTGAGGGCCATCCCGATGAGGCCCCCTTCTCCTCCTCGACGCCCAATCCGGTGACCCAGGTATCGGCATCCCAGGGCCCCACGCCCACTTGGGAGTCCCGTATGCTGGCACTGGAATGCAGCATTTCTGTGTTCATCGCTTCCCAGCAGGCGCTCACGGCCAGCTTTGCTGACTTGCGCCTGGAGACCATGGGTCCCTTGCCTGGGACACCCAGATTCATCCAGGAAACCCCCGAGAGCCGCCGGCCATCGGACAGGGAGAACCGCCCGGCTCGGATCTCTCAACTGACTTTTCGGACTGGTAATCTGATGGGGACATATCCCCGTAGACCCGCACTCACCGGGAGCTTCCGTCGGACCCCTCACCGCCTGATCTCCAGCGGCGTTCATCGCCTGAGGATACCTCCTTTTTGGTGTTTATTCAGGACATGGCTCGGGCCCTCAACCTGGTCACCCAGGCCGAGGAGGACCCTCGTGCTGAAGAACTGGACATTCTTCAGTATGAGACCCTGCCCAGGGAATCAGTCACTGTGCTGGTGCCGCCGATTTTATCTCGGCTACTTCTCTGCATGTGGGAGGCCCCAGCCTCAGTTCCCATTGTGAGCATGCGCCTTGACACAATGTACAAGGTGCAGCGAGGGCCAGGCTTCCAAAAGATCCAACTTCCACACATGTCGATGGTGGTGGAATCAGCCATTAGGAAGCAGAAAAGACCGAAGTCCCACTCATCGGTACCGCCGGGCTGAGAATCAAGAGCCCTTGATGCCCTGGGCCGCAAGGCCTATCAAGGTTCCATGCTCTCTTGTCGCATCCAGGCATACAAATTATATATTGTTTTTTTTTTTTTAAATCTTTATTTAATTCACCAGTAAATACAAACATATAGAAACAGTGAGCAGGTCTCCACGAGGGGTGTACTCTTATCCCCTCCGGATGACCCCAGAAAAAATACTACAGGTGTTTTTTTATCAGATTGTACCCTCTCCCCTCCCCCCCCCATCTCCCCTCCCCTCCCCTCCCCCCCCCCCCTTTTCCACACTCCCTCAGCAGCAAAGGAACTTAATACTGAATTGGAAGCATAATGTAGCCCCCTCTCCATCCCCTCATCCAGTCAACTCCCCAGTTGAAGAATTTCATTGCGGCTACGCGCCCCTAGTTGTTGAATATAGGGCTCCCAAGTTGACATAAACGCTGTCCAGCGCTTGACACTGCCCCTCGCAACCCAGCGCTCCAGCAACATCAGATGGTGGAAATTATTCCGCCATTCGCTAAAAGTTGGTGGCTGATGTTCCCTCCACAACCGGAGAATCGGCCCTTTACCCACCAAGCAGGCCTTCCGCAAGAGCATTCGCTCCCCTGTCTTCGCAGGCCCGGGGACCGCCAGCTGATCCAAAGCCACAAAGGAGCCGGTCCACCTAACCGGCTGCTGCAACAACTGGCCAAGAAAATCTCGTATCTTCACCCAATAGGGCCGCAGTCTGCGGCAGCCCCACCACATATGCAGCAAAGTCGCCAAGGGAGCCGAACAACGAGGGCAGCTACCATCCGTCCCCAATTGGCTCCGAAAGGCCCGCCGCGGTGAAAAATGTGCTCGTGTCACACATTTAAATTGAATCTCCCTCCACCGGGCCCCTTGCGCCACTCTCACAATCCGTCTCAAAGCCTTGCCGACCATTCCCGGGGTCACCTCCCCTCCCAATTCAGCAGCCCAAGCCAATTCGACCCCCCGATAATCGGGAAGTACCCTATAACAATCCAGCCGCTTCTTCAACTGCGAAATAGTTGGGGGAATATCCTCTCCCATCCCAAAAAAATCCATGATCGTGGCCGATCGGTCAATATGCAGCGCATCCCGCGGTAGTGAAGCCACGTAGTGAGCGACTTGCATATAAGCAAAACAGTGCCTAGTACAGGAATGGGCAAACTACGGCCCGCGGGCCGTATACGGCCCGGCGGACCTTTTAATCCGGCCCGCGGAGAACTGTTGCTGAGGTCAACAGCAACTGCATTCTGGCGGTTGGTGCTTTTCCACTTTGATTATTTTGTTGTCCCCTCTTTTTTTTTTTTCTGCTGAGAGAGCATGAGGGGAGGGGGGGGGTGTGTGGGGGCCCCCGGACAATTTCCTGATGGAACGGAAGAAATGAAAACAAATTAAAGTGAAGGAGTAGAAAACCTCTGGGAGTAGCTGACAGAAAAAAACCCCGCGAAACAGAGACTCGACACAAGACAGAAGAACTGTGGCAATCTGCTCGCGGTCAGGAAAATACCCGAGAGATGGGTTTTTTTCAGGCAGGAATGGAGCACACATGCTCATAGAAGTCAAGAAAGCTTCTCTGAGCTAGAGGAGAGCCCGGCATACAGGCGGCATCGAGGACACCTATGGAGTGTGCCTGCGGAGAATGGAGACGATTGCAGGTTCAGTATTTATGAATCTTGGAATGGGAATTAAAGGTTGGAATGGGGGATTCCTGTGTCACAAGAGGGTACAACCATAGACAAAAAGACAAGCATTTCCTTCTGTAACCAAATATAAATACAGATATTTAGTAAAAAGAAATGAGGTAAAAAATTTGCCCTCATTCTAATCATTAGTACCACAGATTTGGTTAAATATATTGGTGGAACACCAGAACGTTTTTTTTCTTGCATATCAAGAAATAAATTGTGAAGGATGTCAGTTCTTTTTCATATCAGTTATGTTGCATTCAATGTTTGGTTGTGTTTTGCTATGCATTTTTTTAAATAATAGCAAAATATTGTATAAAGGATATACTGTTTTTCCCAGTGCATGTGTATATATGTTTCTCGTATTCAGTACTGCCATTTTTCTCTAGTGATGGGGCAGGAGAACTGAATTTGTACCATTTAGCAGTTTCTCTTAATAAATTAAGGTATACTGGCCTAGCTCAGGTAGAGATTTACTGGGAACTGCTCAAATTTGCAGAGCTGTGAGTCTCTCACTTAAGCTTAAGTTGTTCTGTTTTATATACATAAGTCTCTGTGTATGTGTGCTTCCTTATTGAATACAGAGAACTGAAGTCAAAGAGATGAGATTAACTTTTGCTACCTGGTCAGGAGTAGCGCAGGCAGAGGTATTTTCAGTAAACATGCCTCTAAATGTAAGCCTAATTTTGTATAGGGCATATAGGTAGGAAATGAGAAGTGCAGTTTGGGACACATACAACTTCCTAGGTATTTTACAAAATGATTGCTAAAGACAGACCACTTGCATGTGGTCCCTTAGATACAAGTTGTGCCCTGGACAAGGGGGAATTACCGTATATAAAGAAAAGGAAAGGCTCCCATTGGTCTATAGCAGGAGCTTACAATCTAGTTAGAACAGTACATTAGTTAGCCCATGTTACAAATTTAAATTTAATTTATATTAATTCACACGTACACACCGTCCATCTACTCTTGGTCCGGCCCCCGGGTCCAATATATGAACCCATTGCGGCCCTCGAATCAAAAAGTTTGCCCACCCCTGGCCTAGTAGGTAACTCGTACTCGCGGCTCAGGGCCAAGAAAGACTTGCAGCACCCCGAGGGTTCGATAAGATGTCCCACCGTCCTTATTCCGCGGGCCCCCCATTCTCTAAACACCTTCGTATCGGACCCCGGGAGAAACTGGGCATTCCCTTGAAGGGGCAACCAACTAGAAACACCCCATGGCGCATTCCAATATTTATTAAGCTGTTGCCAGGTGCGTCTAGCCGAGCTCACCAATACGCTCCTCTTAACCGCCTCCAGCAATTCACTATGGCGCCCATGCAAGACCCCCAATAAAGTCCACGGTGCCACTAAACGCTCCTCCACAGCCCGAGGCGTATAGTCCTCTGTCCCACCTAACCAATCACCCAGGTGTCTCGCTTGACACGCCAAGGCATAGAGCTTTAAGTCAGGCATCCCCATACCCCCTTCTTTCCATTTCCCCAGTAATCTATCCCACGGGATCCGAGCCCTCTGTCCTCTCCAAAGAAACCCCTTAAGAGAGTCTTCCATACGACGCAGGTCCCGACGTAGTAGCCAAACCGGCAGGGTCTGCAACCAGTAAAGGACACGTGGTAATATAACCAGCTGTACCGCCGCAATTCTCCCAGACAGAGACAATGGAAGATACTCCCATGCCTGTAGTTGTCTGGTCAAGCGCCGCATTATGTGAGTCAGATTGCGTCGATATAGCTCCTGGGGTTGACAAGGCATCACTATACCCAAGTAAACAAATTCCTCCATTGCCCATCGAAGGGGAAAAGTCTCCCCCCAGGACCCACGAAGTTGCCCCAGAGTATCCATCGCTTCCGATTTATCATAGTTGATACGGAGACCCGCCAAGGCCCCAAATCGCCCAAATTCCTCTAAAAGTCCCTGGAGAGAAGCTACAGGAGAAGTCACATGGACCAACAGATCATCTGCAAAAGCGGAAATTACAAACTTCTGTGAACCCATTTCCACACCCTTGATCATATCCGATTGAACAATTTTCCGAATCAAAGGGTCTAGGGAGAGCACAAATAACAACGGGGAAAGGGGGCAGCCCTGTCGCGTACCCCTCTCCAAAGCAAATCCCTCCGATAGCATTCCATTGCACAGAATCCCCGCCGTGGGTGTCAGATAAAGACTCCGCACCATGGTGCAAAAGACATCTCCGATGCCGTAGCAGGGCAACAGCTCCCAAAGATATTGCCAATTCACCCTATCAAATGCCTTTTCGGCATCGAAGCTTACCAAAAGCGAGGGAGTCTGCTGAGCATGTACCCATTCCAAGGAGGCCAGAATTTTTCGGAGGTTACGCACCGCGTATCGCCCCTTAACAAAGCCCACTTGTACCTCATGAACTAAACTCCCCAGTACGTCAGCCAATCTAAGAGCCAAGACTTTCGCCAAGACCTTTAGATCAAAGTTAATAAGGGAAATAGGCCGGTACGAGGCTGCTAACAGCGGGTCCTTACCCGGTTTGTGGATCAAAGTGATATGAGCATGGTTCTGCCCCCAGCGATAAACCCCCCGATCCCCCCTCCCATTAAACACTTCTCGTAGCACCGGACTGATCCAATCACCCAATATCTTATAAAATTCCGCGCTCATGCCGTCCGGTCCAGGGGCCTTACAACAACTCGCCGCCGAAATAACCGAATGTATCTCCTGAGAGGTAATCGGTTGATCCAGTGCCCCCCTCTGCACCTCCGTAAGCCGCGGCAAGTTCAGATCTCGCAGGTATTCCGACAGAAACACGCCGGGCCCCTCCTCACCTTTATAAAGTGACTGAAAAAAACCCCCGAAAAATCTTGGCAATATCCCCATTCGCCTTGTGCACGGTACCCTTGTCATCTCGGAGGCCCGCCACCATAGTAGGGCTCCGTCTGCCCCTCAGGCACCGAGCCAACAATTTCCCAGGCTTATCTCCATAGCAGTACAACCGATAACGGTAATAAAGAATAGATTTCTTGGCTTTCTGATGTAGCAGCTCATTGAGGTCTACTTGAGTCTCCCAAAGCTTCCTCTTATTGGTAGCCGACGGTACTTGGGCACAATGGCGCCGTAGTTTAGTGGCCTGGCGCTCCAATGTCACAATACGTTCCGCGAGTATCCAACGCTTCCGAGCGGCATAGCCAATGATATCTCCCCTAAGGACCACTTTTGCCGTTTCCCACAGCAATTCAGGATCATCCTCGTGGACTCGATTGTCGCTCACAAATTCCGTCCACCGTTGACAAAGAAATTGACGGAACTGCGCATCATGGTACAACCCCAAGGGAAACCGCCAAATATGCGTCCGAGAGGTATCACTCCCCCATTGCAGATCCAGCCAGACCAAAGCGTGATCAGAGACCTCCAAGGGGCCAATCTGCGCCGCCTCCATATGAGCAAAGAGTTCTCTAGATAAGAACACATAGTCTATACGGGCACTGGTGCCATGGGCTCTAGATTGATGGGTGAAGTCTGTTTCCGAAGTATGCAACAATCGCCACGGGTCAATGACACCCAGTTGTTTGCAGAAGCGTTGTAGTAAACGAGAGGACAACCCCCTCTCCCTCGTCCCCCCACGCGAGACGTATCCATGTCTACATCCATGACCCCATTAAAGTCCCCCCCCCCGAGGACCAAGGGGCATTCGGGAAGCTGCTCCAGGCTAGAGGCCACCTTGTTATAAAAACTAGCATCGGCTACATTAGGTCCATAAAGGGCCCCGAGAATCACCGGCTTCCCTTCTAGCTGACCGTGAATCAACAAAGACCTACCCACCCCATCCGCAATAACCGTCTCCGCCACAAAACGAATCCTCTTATGGACTAATATGACCACCCCTCCCTTGTTCCCAACAGCTGGAGATCCCCAGGCCTGCCCCACCCAGGACCTACATAGCTTGCTATGCTCTGCAGCCGACTGGTGGGTTTCCTGTATCAGAGCTATATCGCAGTTGTGTCGGGCCAATGCTTGGAGTACTTTATATCTTTTAATGGGGTTACCTAGTCCACATACATTCCAGGTAATGACCCTCAGGTGATTGGGGCAGTGTCAAGGCTTTTCCAAAACAAAAGAAAGTCTAGTCGTTCCTGAGGGGCTCTCCCAGCCTGAAGCCCCCCACCCACTTCTCCCCTGGTATAACTCTGCTGCCAATTCTTCATCCCCGGAGTGTGAACCCTCCCCCCCCAGCGTGCCTCCCCCCCCCCATCTCCCACCCCCCACCACCCCCTTCCATCCTGTCCAGTCCGTCCATCTGGTCGGACACTTCCAATGGCATCGGGCCCACCCCTAACGCACTCGCACTCGCCGTATTCCTCCCCCCGATTACCAGGGAGTTCTGTCCCCCCTCTATCGTCCCCTCTAGCCTTCCCCCCCGCTTCTCTAACCCCTGGGTAGTTCCCCCCCCCCTCCTTTCAGTGGACATACCCCTTCCTCCCTCGTTGTCCACCCTTCCCAGGAATTATAAAGGCCTTTCTATATATGAGGAGAGAGAAAGAGAGGAGAGGCAACATTCCCTGCTTCCCCTCTCCCCAGCAACATTGTAACTATCAACAGATACCAATGTAACAGCTGCTTTGTCTTTATCCCAAACTGTAACTTAATAGAAACTAAGTAGTTTATCTACCCCCACAAAAGTTCCCCTCCCCCCAGCAGAATACCATCTTAGGCTAAAAAAGAAAGTATCAAGCAAAAAGTGGAAAATTTAACAATAATAATAAAAAAAAAACTACAAATAAGCCCAGAGAGAAGGAGCCCGGCAGCCAGGGCCCACATCCCTTCAACACCCAACTCCCAATACATGCTGCCTACTATAGGGCCCAACCTCCAGGCGTCTGCCATGTACACAGACAGCATTCCCCCTTTTCAGGCATTATCAGCCCACTACTCAAAAAAGCTCCCCAAGGGACCCCTCCACCAATGTCACTAACCCAACAAGGTTAATAGGAGTCCCAAAACCCCGTGTCCACACTGCAGGCATTCTCCACACAATCTTGCTGCTCCATCCACGGCTGACTGCACGCTGCATTCCAACTTAAACCTGGTCTCCGCCTTACCGCCGCGGGCCTCACGATCCAGCCACTGATGTTTCAGCCAGTTGGGCCAGCCAGGTGCGCGCCTCCTCCGGTGTCCCAAGGATTTTTTGCTGTCCTCGGTGTTCTACTCTCAGTTTCGCCGGATAGAAGAGTGAAAAGCGAATCCCCTGGTTCGCTAGCTGGGCGCAGATGGGCGAAAAGGCTCTTCTTTGTTGGCTCACCAGATGGGAATAATCCTGAAAAACCAGGATATGATCTACGTCGCCATCCTGACGCCGACGTCCACGGGCCGCTTTCAGCACCCTTTCCTTCTGGGTATAATCCAGAAAGCGGGCTATAACGGCACGTGGTCTCTGTGCTTGATCCCGTCGCGGGCCTAATCTGTGTATTCGCTCCAGTACAATAGAGCGCTCCCCGGTAGTGTCCAGAAGTCTGCCCATCCAGTCTTGTAGATATCGGGGTAAAGCGTTCTCTGCAACCGTTTCCGGGATACCAATGAATCTCAAATTTTTCCTACGGCCCCTGTTTTCCAGATCCTCCAATTTGTCTCCGTGCTGCTTGACAAGGGTCTCCAAAGCTTGCACTCTAGCCATTAGAGTGTGCTGAGCGTCTTCCATGTCCGAGATCCTTGTCTCTGCCTGCTCCATCCGCCCGGTAAAATCAGTAATGGTTTGTGCCACCGCGGACATCTGATCTCCGAGCTCCTTAAATCGCTCGTCCAGGGCCCGCACCACCGCGGCACTCACGGCCGCCACCATGCTGTTCTCATCCTCCGACCCAGGGCTTCTCTCGTCGCTCCCCTCAGTCACCGGTGGGTCGGGGCCTCGTGTCTTATCGCGTTTAGAAGTTTTTGCGGCCATCGGGGGTCTCTCGGCCCGCAGTGAAGGCACTACTGCACCCCCACTGTTATCCTTGCTACTCTTGGGGGTAGCCAGGGGCATTCGATCGCGATCTGTAGGAATTTATAGCAGAAATTTGGGATGGGTGCCCGGAGCTGATCTGCACGATGTCCGATCAGCTCAGTGCCATACCGGAAGTCCCAAATTATATATTGTTATGTTACTCCACCACTTGGCAAAAGAACTTGGAGGTTTCTCCGTGGGCCTCGAGGGCGAGCCCCTCGACGGGTTCCGCACCCTGTTGAAATCAGTGGCTGATTGCTCCAAGTATATCTCTTGAGCCTCCTATGATGGCTTCGAGACATCGGCTCAGGTGGCGGATGCGGGCATTGGAGCCTGCCGCCAGGCTTGGCTCCAGTCTTTGGATTTGGAGCAGTGGGTACAGGAGAAGCTCCTGGACGTGCCCTGCCTCAGCGAACAGCTTTTTGGTAAGCTGCTGGAGGAGAAGGCCGCGGAGATCGAGACGGAGTACATCACTAGGACCCATCTCTCCCACAAGATCTCTACGCTGCCTCAGAAGAAGCAGCCTACCAAGAAGCCCTTCTTCCCCAGGAAAGGCCTCCAGTACCGCGGCTACCCGCCGTACCAGGCTACCCCCACACCGACCACTCCCGCACAGGGGAAGCCTGGCCAGGTCCACCGTAAACCAAAGGGCCCGAAGGCCCAGACACTGGCTCCCCCACAACCCCCTCAGGGGTTTTGACGCCAGCAGCATAGCCCCTCGCCATCCAGCGATACAGCAGCCAATGGGGGGACGCCAGTCCTGCTTCGCCCCATCATGGGGGTTATCACCTCGGACACCTGGGTTCTCCAGATCATCCGGGAGGGCTATCGCCTTCACTTCGACAGGCTTCCATCCCCTTTCTCCCTGGCGGAGCCTCCTTGACTCCCCGCACACCGGTCCTTGCTGCAGCGGGAATTACACTCCCTCCTTGCCCAACAGGCATTCGAGAAGGTCCCTCCCCACCTTCGAGGTCAGGGCTTTTGCTCCCTGTACTTCCTTGTCCCGAAAAAGATGGGGGGGGTCTGCGGCCCATCCTCGACCTTCGCAAGCTAAACAAGTTCCTGGTGCGGAAGAAATTGAAGATGTTATCTCTTGGCATGCTGCTGCCCTTCCAGTTCAAAGAAACACCTTATTAGAATACTCAAGTTTTCACCCTCCAGCATTGAAGCGGGGTTTACCCTATGGACAGTTTCTTCGGTTACGCCGAATTTGTAGTTCTACTCGAGATTTTGAACATCATGCTCAAGATTTAAAATTTAGGCTACTATCTAGAGGATATCCCCCTTATATAGTGAAGCAAGCTTTTACTAGAGCCCGGTATACACACCGAGAATGGCTAGGCATTCCCACAAATGAAAAAACTGACACGGATTTTGTAACGGGCATTTTTCCTTACATGTCCAATATTTGGAAAATTAGATCCATTCTAAGAAAACATTGGCATATTTTAACCCTTCATTCCTGTTTTCAGAAGCCATTGCGAATAGCATATACTAGAGGTTTAAATATTGGTAATTTGATCTCTAATACACAGAAGCGATCTTTACAGTCATCTAAGGATTCTCCGATTGGACATTTTGCCTGTTCTAATGATACTTCTTATGACTTGTGCATACAAACCATTGAAGGTACTGAATGGCTGGTTCCTAATTCGGGGTTGAAACAAACATCTAAATGGTTTACCACTTGTTCCACAACTTATGTAGTCTATGTTTTAATATGCCCATGTATGAAATTATATATTGGACGGACTATAAGGAAAGTGAAAACTCGATTGCGTGAACATGCCTCACGAATTGCAAACAAGGTAAATTCAGCCCCTTTAGTTCAGCATTGTATTGATTTCAATCATACTTTTTCAGAATTTCATTGGCGTATAATTGATCATGTTCCTGCTAACCCTAGAGGAGGAGACAGGGAGCAGAGTCTTCAGAGATTGGAACAAAGCTGGATATTTCGAATTGGTTCTTTAGAACCGAAGGGACTCAATTTGGAATTGGATTGGTTGAGTCTGATTTGACGTCAGAAGAGGGGAGGGCTATCGATGGTTTAAAACTATCTGTTATTCTTGAGCATTTGATCAGCAAGTGGGACTGTGTGTGAAGAAATGTCCAGTTTCAAAGAGAGTTAAAGCATGCTGTGGTCTCGTTAAAACGTTGAAAAGAAGAGAGAGGTTTATAACGAAGACCTAAAATCACGGATCTCTTTGGCTGGTCAACATTATAAGCTAAGTAAATGGATAGCAAATTAGAAGCGTTGAAGCAGAGCCGAGAATAGATGTGCGGCTCTAAACGCAGTACTGTGTCCGTAGTGATCTGCTTGGAGCGTTGAGATCTGCATGGTGATCTTTTAAAGGAAAAATATTTGTGATGTAGCATTAATACTTTCTGAATGCGATTATCTCACAATTTTTTATACAGTGGTTAGTGTTACCACATGAGTAATTAAAAGCGAAGTTAAGCTTCAAGAGGGAGCAATCTCTCACGGCAAAAACCTCCGACAAAAAAAACAAAAAAATTAGGGGTTCAGTTACTCAGGTTTCACTCAATAGGTGGATAGATTATAGTTTAATGAGTTGGGTGAAGGGTTGGTAATATTATTTAGTTTATTGGGGAGCTGCCCTTCCTACGGCAGGGCGACTGACTATGCTCCTTGGATCTAAAGGACGCTTATGCCCATATCTTGATCCATCCCCAACACATGCAGTACCTGTGCTTCAGGGTGCAGGGAGAGCACTTTCAGTACAGAGTGCTCCCCTTTGGCCTTGCATCCGCCCCACGGGTCTTCACAAAGTGCCTCATCATGGCTGCCGCTCATCTTCGGCACCGGGGCATGCCGGTGTTTCCCAACCTCGACATCTGGCTTGTTACGGGCTCCTCCGCAAAGGAGGCCCATCAAGCAATATCGCACACTGTCCTCCTCTTGGAGAGCTTGGGTTTCTTGGTCAACTACCCAAAGTCTCACCTCAAGCCGACACAGGCTCTCGAGTTCATCGGGGCGCGCCTTGATACTCGGCAGGCCATTGCCTTCTTGCTGGTGGATCACTCCACTCGCCTCTGGGCTCTGGCAGCTCACGTCCAAAGCGCCCACCAGGTCATTGCTCGGTCCATGCTACGTCTCTTGGGCCACATGGCCTCAACCGTGCATGTGGTTCCTCACTCTCGTCTGCACATGCAGATGACCCTGTGGTGTCTCAGCTCCCAATGGAAGTCAACCCCTCAGACACCTCAGGGACCCCATCAGGGTTCTTCCCGACCTTCATTTGTCCCTGAACTGGTGGACAAACCCCCACAACCAGCACGATGTGTACTGACCACAGATGCTTCCCTGTTAGGGTGGGGAGCCCATTGCGGGTCTCTCTGCATGCAGGGGCAGTGGTCACCTGTGGAAGCTCAGCAGCACATTAACCTGCTGGAGCTCTGGGCCATCCTGTGGGCCCTGAGGGCCTTCGAGGATGTTCTCAGCGGGAAGTCGGTTCTGGTGTAGACCAACAACCAGGTAACGATGTTCTACATCAACAAAGAGGGGGGCACGGGGTTGCGCTCCCTCTGCAGGGAGGCAGTCCTCATCTGCTCTTTCGCCGCTCGACGGAGGATGTCCCTCAAGGCGACGTACCTCCCGGGTCAGGAGAATGGCCTGGTGGACAGACTCAGCAGAATCCTTCGCCCCCACGAGTGGTGCCTGGATCCCAAAGAGGCAGGCTGACTGTTTCTACGCTGGGGCACTCCAGCGATGGACCTCTTCGCCAGCCCCCAGAACACACAGCTCCCTCGCTTCTGCCCAGTGCCGCACCCAGGCAGGGAGGGCCCCATTGCATTTCTCCTGTTCTGGTCCTCCAGTCTCCTATATACATTCCCTCCTTTCCCCCTCATTGCGAGGACTCTGTTCAAGGTTCAGCGGGATGGGGCATCACTGATTCTCATGGTTCCCTCGTGGCCTCGGCAGCCTTGGTTCCCACTCCTGCTCCGGCTGTCGTCAGAGCCTCCGATTCCCTTGGGCTCTGCCAGGGACTTGCTGACGCAGGAACAGCTCACAGCACTCATGGCTGTGCAGCATGTCAAGGCCTCAATGTCAGCTGCATCAACATTGGCTTCTGTTCAACTCGTCCTTGAGAGACACGCCTTGCCTGTGGGAGATGCATGAACCTGGGCATTGAAGGGTCCTTACACCGGTGCCTGCCCAGCCGATATCTTTCTCTAGTGTTTCAGGATCTGGTGCACTCTTGAAATCTAGATGAGCATCAGTGCATTATTGCTCCCGAAGGAGCTACTGATTCCCCCCCACCCCCCAGATCAGGAGAGAGATCCAGGCAGAGACTCAGAGGTACTTTGACTTCTCTCTGAATCTAATTCAGAAGGCTGGGTAACCGACATTGTGTCTGAAGACTTGTCAGAGGACAGGCCCCCTGAGCTTCCATTGGACCCTTCACTACCTCATGAGCAGCACAAGTTCCCTCTTGAGTATATGACCTTCCAAGATTTTGTCAGGGACATGGCCAAGCTCATACCATTTTCTTTGGAGACTGAAGATGAGCCCAAGGAAAAAGAGTTGATCTTTCAGTACTCTTTGGCCCTAAGGAGACGGTGACAGTGCCGATGCACCACATCCTGCAGATGATAATGTGGAAGAACCCCCTCAACATACTTCTGGTCATTAGAAGGCTTGATTCCATGTAGAGTTCAGAAGGCTCCCGGATTTGAGAAGCTCCAGCTTCCACACCGTTCCTTGGTGGTCAAATTTACCTTTGAACTCCAAGACTCATTCCTCAGTGCCCCTGAGGAGAGAGACTTGGACATTGGACTCTTTGGGGAGAAGGTATTTTCAGAGTTCAATGCTCATAGCCCGCATGGCCTCTTACCAACTCTGCATCGACATGCTTTTGAAGAACATCATGTGTGACCTCCCTGATCTGTCCCAGGATCTCCCTCCAGAGAAATTGAAACAGCATCATTCCCTAGTGACTCATGGCAAGGACTGCTCAAAGTTCGTGGTCCATGTGACCTATGATACCTTTGAAAATGGCATTGAGAGTTTCTGCCTTGAGTATTAGTGCCCGGAGACTTGCCTGGCTCCGGTCCTCAGCTCTCAAACAATCAGTGCAGGCCAAGCTTGCTGATAAGAATATAAGAACATAACAAATACCATACTAGGTCAGACCAAGGTCCATCAAACCTAGCATCCTGTTTCCAACAGTGACCAATCCAGGTCACAAGTACCTAGCAGGTTCCCAAAAGGGACATAGATTCCACAATGCTTGTCCCTGGGCAAGCAGTGGATTTCCTGGTCCTCTTTAATAATGGTTTATGGACCTTTCCTCCAGGAACTTGACCAAAGCTTTTTTAAACCCAGCTACACTAACAGCTTTTACTTCATCCTTTGATAAAGTATTCTAGAGTTTGATTATGTGTTGAGGGGAAAAAATATTTTTTCTTATTAGTCTTAAATGGGTTACGTTGTAGTTTCATTGTGTGTCCCCTAGTCTTTCTACTTTTTGATGGCATAAACAACTGATCTATGTTTACCCATTCCATTCACTAATTTACTCTATCATATCTCCCCTCAGCCATCTCTTTTCCAAGTTGAAAAGCCCTAATCTTTTAAGCCTTTCCTCACAGATATATCCTTCCATCCTCTTTACCATTTTGGTGGTTCTGCTCTGTACCTTTTCTAATTCCGCTATATCCTTTTTAAGATACGACGACCAGAATATTCAAGGTGCGGTCAGCACCATGGAACAATACAGAGGCATTATAATATCCTTTGTTTTATTCTCTATTCCTTTCCTTATGATTCATAGCATTCTATTTGCTTTCTTGGCTGCCACTGCACACTGGGCGGAGGTTTCAAAATATTATCCATAATGACACCTAAATCTTTTTCCTGGGTGGTGGAACCTTGCATTGTGTAACCTAGTTGCATAACATTGTACTTGCCCACATTAAATTTATCAATTTATGAAGGTCCTCTTGCAATTTTTCACAATCCTCTTGTGCTTTAACAATTTAAAATTATTTGTGTCATCTGCAAATTTGATCACCTTACTCTTTATTCCCATTTCCAGGTCATCTATGAATATGTTAAAAAGCAGCAGACTGAGCACAGATCCCTGGGGTACTACTATATTAATCATTTATTTAGCGCTATAAGGCTCCACTATTCACCTTTCTCCATTGAGAATATTGGCCATTTAGCCTTACTCTCTGCTTTCTGTCTTTTAACCAGTTCCTGATCCACAATACTACACTGCCTCCTATCCCATGACTTTTTAATTTTACCAAGAGTCTCTCATGAGGACCGTGTCAAAGGCTTTCTGAAAATCCAGGTACACTATATAAACCGGCTCACCTTGATCTATCTGTTTATTCACACCTTGAAAAAATGTAACAGATTACTAAGACAAGACTTTCCTTGGCTAAATCTATGTTGGCTTTCTCCCATTAAATCATGACTATCCACATGTTCAGTAATTTTATTCTTTATAATAGTTTCTACCATTTTGCCCGGAACTGATGTCAGGCTCACTGGTTTGTAGTTTCCTGGATCCCCCTTGGAACTCTTTTTTTAAAATTTGCATTACATTGGCCATTCTCCAATCTTCAGGTACTACAGATGATTTTAATGATAGTATACCATCCAGTCCAGGTGATTTACTACGCTTTAGCTAGTGAAATACTTGTTATATATCTTCCTGATTTTTTGATAATTCTTTCAATTCTTCTGCTATATCAACTTTAAATACCATTTCAGGTATGGGTAATTTCCCTACATCTTCTTCAGTAAAGACTGAAGCACAGCCACACATGACACAGAAGCTAACTGGGCAGCAGCAATATTCAGCCGCTGCCCAGTTAGCTTCGACGTCAAAAGTTAGTGCTGCCATCTGTCCCATTTAGGGGCATTTACACAGTTTACAGCTCTGTAAACCATATAAATGCCTAAAATACAAGGGTGTCAATAATATTGACCACAACTGTAGTTGAGACTTTGAATTCCTAGTGATTAGTCAAAATTATATGGATTGAATGTTGACCCTATACTTCAGAGTAGTGAGCAGTTTTTGAGACTGTGGCAAGATGCTCCATTATCTCTTATTGTTTGACTGTAGTTGGTGAAGATAATATCATTACTAAAATGGCTGAATCACTTTCAGAATTTGCCTCTGGTACTTGCTAGGAGTAATGTCAATCGCTGGGAGAAAATGATAAAAGTGTTATTAAGGAAACAATGTTCCCTCTAATTTTCTGTAGGCTGTGGGCGCATAAAATATCAGCTGTGCAGCTTCTGAAGGAAGGTTACATTTTTGTGCGCCACATAACGACACTCGGAGTTATATACTTTAAAATTTGACTACACGTCAGAATACAGTATGTACACCACATTGATTGCACTAGAAAATATTGTAGAACTTGTGAAAACCGTAAATACACAACAACTTTTAAATTTTAAGACGTCTGTGTTGTTTTCTATCAGAATCAGAACCGTAAGTTTTGTGCGCTCTGTTGTAAAGTATGTGCGCGCGCACACGCGCACAGCTTAGAGGGAACAGTGTAAGGAAAGGAAACCAAGATTATTTATTTATTTATTTAGTAAACACTTGTATACCGCTGCTTCCTACGATCAGCAGCGGTTTACTTTACAGAATCATAATGTATTGTACGGTACATTGAGATTTCAGTTTTACATTTTGATTAGTCAATGATTACGTAACACGGGACAAGCATTTGGATACGATACATATTTGATTAAAGCACACAGATCAAGGTATACATTTGATTTCAGTAGATTGGGGGAGGGCCCCATATATACAATTTGTACAGAATTAGTTGCCAAGGTGTACAGACTATATATGGTTATATACAATTTGTACGGAATTAGTTGCCAAGGTGTACAAGTTATACATGACTATATACTATTAGATTATATGCTGCCGAGTGCGGCAGAGGAGGATTAGTCCTGAGATTCCTGAAGAAATCTCTTCTAAGCGGGTGGGTTAAACAAACCTGATATATGTTGGTATACTATGAGCTGTCAGTTATTCGAGCCTGGCTGGAGGATCACCAGTGATGATAGACATCTTGTTTAATCTCAGATGACAAGCTTCTTACTCATTGAGCGGGGCGGGGGGGGGGTGGCATAGAGCCTTTTAATTCAGGAAAGCAGGAGAGTTTGGATTTGGCTCTGTAAAAAATGGGGAGGTTCCATAGAGTGTCTAGATTTCTTCCATGGGGGGTAGTGGAGAATTTCTTCCTGGTCTACAATCTTCTGTTTTTTAAAAGTGGGGTAAATTGGTGCTAAAATGGGTGGAGTAATTATTGGAGGAGGGGGGGGACCATCTGTTAAAGCTTATGCCACCTTGGAGAATGAATATTGGATAGATCATAAAATGTTATCTCCAGGAACAAGCAGGAATGTAGTCTTCACATATGGGTATCGTCGGTACCGACGGAGGCTGTGCGGGAACGCTCCCCAGCATCCAATAGGAAAGCTTTTGGGAGCATCCCACAGCGCCTGCATGCTGCTTTCCCACCTTTCCAACTCTCCCTCTTCCGTTCTTCGTTTTCCGCAGAGCCGACAGGACGCATACCCTTTCACCACAGAAAAATTTATCCTTATTCTTTCGTTTTTTTCTGGTCGTGTCTGCCTTCATTCGACGCCTACCGGTACTGCCGGTTCTCTTTAAAAAAAAAAAAAAAAAAATAGCTTTCTAAAAGATTTTTTCTTTCAGGGGCCTTTCCCCTCTCGGTGCTAGGCGCCATTTTTGGGCACTAGGCCCACTTTTCTTCAAACATGGAGAAACCAGCTAGTGGTTTTTAAGAAATGTTTTAAGTGTGGTGGTACCATATCCGTCACCGACACCCATGACTGGTGTCTTAAGTGTTTAGGTCCTGACCATTCTCCATCAGCGTGTCTTTCCTGCAGAAAGATGACCAAGAGGGGCCTGCAGAACAGAGCTGCAAAACTTGGTACCCTTTTTGCCGCAGATACGATGTCAGTTGCATCGACATCTTCCAGGGCTTCATCTTCCTCCCATGGATCTCAGGTAACTAAACCTAAGTTTTCTAAGACTGGCCGGTCCTCAAAGGGTCGATCTCCTTCCAAGTATCGAGATGCCATTGGCGTTGCCCTCGAGGAAAGTTCACTGTTAAAACAGCCCCGGCGGGAGGCCTCGGTCTCCAAAGCATTAACTGGGCTCCATAATGTTCCAGAGACTTCCACCTCTACAGAACTACTGGTGCCATGTTCTGGGGTCGTAGCCGCTTCCACCGGTACCGACACCCAGGCATTGGCAGGAGTGATGGATTAGAGAATCCTCACTATCGAACGCAGTCTAGCAGCCCTCTTAGCAGCATTGATACCGCTAAGGCCACTACAGACGGTTCCACAGGTATCGGCACTGACACCGGTACCGGTACCGAGCGCCTCGGCCGGGGCTTTCCTGCCACAGCCACGTTGTCTTCGTATAGTATAACTGGCCTCCCAAGCAGCTATGAAAGTCTTCCTGACTGCTCGGGAGATGCTTCATCTTCTGGGGAATATGGCATCCACTGTCCATATGGTTCCCTATGGTTGCTTTCATATGTGAGCAGCCCAGTGGACACTATCCTCTCAGTGGACACAGGCTCGGGTCGGCTAACGAACAAAATCAGAAACTCCACACATCTCATTTCGTCCCTGCAATGGTGGCAATCACTGGAAAACCTTCTCATGGGCTCTCCTTTCCAGCATCCTCTATGCCAAACCACCCTAACAACAGATGCATCCAAGTTGGATTGGGGGGCTCACTTGCACGATCTGTCAACTCAGGGTCTCTGGACCCTACAGGAGGCTTGTCTTCACATAAACCTCCTAGAACTCAGAACCATTTTCCATGCTGTCCGAGATTTTCAGACACATCTCACCTACAAGACAGTTCAAGTCCAGACCGACAATCAAGTAGCCATGTTCTATGTGAACAAGCAGAGCAGAACAGGCTCTCTGTCATTATGCAACGAAGCTTTGCGACTGTGGGCCCTCGCCAGAAAGCTTCAAATTCACCTTCTAGTGGTATATCTTCCAGGCATTCAAAATCTTTGGGCAGACAAACTCAGTCGAATACTGCTGCCACATGAATGGTCTCTGCACTCAGACCAGCTTGCTCGAGTGTTTCGAATCTGGGGAACGCCAGACATAGACCTCTTTGCAAGTCCACAGAATGCCAAACTTCCCCGATTCTGTTCCAGAATTCCGGCTCAAAACTGTCAGGCAAGGGATGCTTTCCTCCTCCACTGGGGTCGAGACTTCTTCTATGCCTTCCGACCCATTCCCCTCATTCCCAAAACTTTGTTCAAGCTTCAGAGAGACAGAGATCATATGATACTTGTAGCTCCACGTTGGCCACGGCAAACGTGGTATCCTCTGCTTCTGCGTCTCTTTCAAACCACACCTCTGGAGTTGGGATGTCCTCCAGATCTTCTTTCCCAGGAGAACGGGACGCTATTGCACCCGTAGCCCCAGTCCCTGCACCTCAGGGCCTGGTTATTCAAAGCTTAGGAATCCCGGATATCAACCTTTCTCAACAGATAAGGGATATCCTTGTGGCTTCCAGAAAGCCTTCCACAAGGCGATCCTACGCCTTTAAGTGGAAGAGATTCTCTGTATGGTGTTCTCAAAGGGAACTTAACCTCCATACAGTGCCTGTGGAATCGCTTCTGGAGTATCTTCTTCATTTATTTATTTATTTAACAATCACTTCTATACCGCATCTTCCATACATCAGTTGCGGTTCACAATAAACAACAATCAACAAAGCAGAGTTTGTTTTACATATAACATCATATAACTAAAAGACAATAAAACTTGAAAACAAATGTTACAGTTAACTAGCACAGAACAGTGCAAAACTATATACATTATATACAGATATACATTGTTTAGGGCTTAAGCATTTATCGGATTCTGGTCTTAAAACCAATTCAGTAAGGTTCCATCTTAGTGCCATTGCTGCTTTTCGTGAACCTTTGGATGGACAACCTATTTCCTCTCATCCACTCGTAGCAAGGTTTATGAGAGGTCTACTCTTAAGAAAACCTCCCATTAAGCCAGCGCCGGTGGCATGGCATCTCAATCTTGTTCTCGGGCAGCTCATGAAACTGCCCTTTGAGCCTTTAGCCACTACAGCTCTAAAGTTTCTTTTCTGGACGTTCATCTTCCTAGTTGCCCTCACTTCTGCAAGACGCATCAGTGAGTTACAGGCTTTAGTGGTGGATCCTCCTTATACAAGATTTCACCATGATAAAGTAGTTCTTAGTACTCATCCTCACTTTATGCCAAAGGTAGTTCGCCTTTTCATTTAAACCAAGCGGTTTACCTTCCTGTATTTTTCCCTAGGCTTCATGCCTCTAATGCAGAAAGGAATCTTCATACTTTAGATTGTAAAAGAGCCTTGGCTTTTTATCTCCAAAGAACTAAGCAACACAGAAAATCTTCTCAGCTTTTTGTTGCTTTTGATTCAAGTCATTTGGGACTTCCAGTTTCCAAAAGAATTCTCTCTAGGTGGATTGCAAATTGCATATCCTTTGCATATGAGAGTAAGGGACTTTCTCTCGAAGGCCATGTTACAGCTCACAATGTGAGAGCAATGGTAGCCTCAATGGCTAATCTTTGTTCTGAGCCTCAATGGCTAATCTTTGTCCATTGATGACATCTGTAGAGCAGCCACTTGGGCTTCGGTACACACCTTTACAGCCCACTATTGCTTAGACAAGGACTCCAGTCGGGATGCCTCGTTTGGCCAGGCTGTGCTCCAGCATCTCTTTCAGACTTAGTACAACTCCTGCCCACCGTCCCGGGATTCGATGCCATGGATTCATGGGAGGAAGCATGACCCATCTCACCTTGGGTTTGCAGCTTGCTGGGGTCATCCCCCTGGCATCTCTCAGCTGGGGAGTCCCCATATGTGAAGACTACATTCCTGCTTGTTCCTGGAGATAGCGTAGTTAATCACTTGTAACAGGTGATCTCCGGGAACAGCAGGAATTAAGTCTTCACAACCTACCCACCTCCCTTGGGAGTTGTCTCTATCTATCTCTCTCTTTGTCTACTTCTCTCCTTTGGTCTCAGCTATAAACTCAACTGGAGGGAGAGTTGGAAAGGCGGGAAGACAGCACGCAGACGCTGTGGGATGCTCCCAAAAGCTTTCCTATTGGATGCTGGGGAGCGTTCCCACGCAGGCTCCGTCGGTAGCGATGATACCTATATGTGAAGACTTAATTCCTGCTGTTCCCGGAGTCACCTGTTACAGGTGAGTAACTATGCTTTATGGTTACTTGCAGGCGCGCCACTGTTGAGCAATTGAGGGTGGATGCTGCTAGGGATCTGGTGAGGGGGAAATTGGATGGTATCTTGATGCCTCCAGTCCTTAAAGTTGGCCTTAATTCTTGGTTATATAAATGTGTGAATAAGTTGATGGGGAAGGGGCAGGCCTCACCTTCAATAGCTAGATCAGGGGTGACCAACTCCAGTCCTGGTGCACCACAATCCAGCCTGGTTTTCAGGATGTCCCTAATGAGTATTCATGAGGTATATTTGCATCCACTGCCTCCCATTGGATGCAAATATATCTCATGAGTGTTCATTAGGGACATCCTGAAAATCAGGCTGAATTGTGGTGCACCAGGACTGGAGTTGGCCAGTCCTTAGCTAGATGGTGAGAGCTGAATGAGGAAGTTGATGATGATGACTTTGAAGGATGCATGATTGATGTGTGTGGAGTAGATGATCGTGTGTTGTGGCAAGAAATGCTGTTTAATTTTCTTTATAGATTATATATGCATCCATGTTGGGCTTACAAAGTTGGAATTATAAATACAGACCATTGTTTAAAATGCTGAAGGTGTATGGTCATATATGATGATTGCTAAATTGTGGGAAGGAGTATTTCACTTTATTTCTACTTTGTTACAGATTACGCTCTGCCCCACAGCATCAAATTGCCTTTTTGATTTCCATGATCAGTTGGCATTGAATTGTACCTTAGATACAATGTTTGCAAGAAAAGTGTGTTAGGCTGTAAAATGTATTATGAAGCAGTGGATTGTGCAGAGGCAGCAAGTTTCATACAGTAGAAGATGCAGATGCATTCCCTTTTGCAGATGAAGTGGTTGGCTGCAGGGTTTGTAAGCTTTAAAAAGCAGTTTTTAGCAATTTGGCTCATGTAATCCCTCTTCTCAAGTCACTTCACTGGCTCTCTATCAGCTTCGGCATCCAGTTCAAGCTTCTCCTGCTTACCTACAAGTGCATTCATTCTGTGGCTCCTCACTACCTTTCCTTTCTTATCTCACTCTACACTCCTTCTTGGGAGTTCCACTCCTCTGGCAAATCCCTTTTATATATGCCCTTCTCTGCCACTGCCAACTCTGATTTCGTTCATTCCATCTCACTGATACATATGCCTAGAACAAATTACCTGAGTCTGTGCATTAGACCCTTTCTACCCTTGTTCAAATGAGGCTAAAAACCCACCTCTTTGATGCTGCTTTTGGATCCTGATGCCCCTGCAAGGTCAAAAGACAGGACGGCCAGTAAAAATAACAGAAAAGGCGCGAACGCTAGTCACAAAGGACAAAAACCTTTGTGACTAGCGTTCGCGCTTTTTTTGTTATTTTTACTGGCAATCCTGTCTTTTGACCTTGCAGGGGCCCTTTTTCCCCTGATGGCTGCCAGCGGGTTCAAAAAATGAGATCGGTGTAAGAAACCTATGTCTCTCACTGACACACACAACTGCTGCCTCCGATGCCTCAGGCCCGACCATGACCCGCTGGTCTGTGGCCCGTGCGGCAAGATGTCATCGAAGGCGCTTTGGAGCCGTCAGCATTAATGTGAAAGAAGTTTTTCGGAGTCCGTGTCCGGCTGGGCCCGGACTTCGTCAGAGGCCTCGACATCTCCGGGAGTCTGACCCCGAGCGCCGTCGTGGGTCCTCTGAGAGGGGGTCCTATGCCCTCAAGCATTTAAACTACAAAATAGGGGAAAGCCGACAGTCGCCCAAGAGCGGATGGTTCGGAAGAAGGTATCCTTGAAGGATACTACCAAAAGCAGTGAGGTTCCAAAAAAGAGTATAGTAGCCCAAATGCCCTTGAGTACGGTGCAGACAGAGAGTAAGGATTCCAAATTATCCATGCCTACCCATAGCCAGATTAATATTAATAAAATGCAAATGCAATGTGTGCCTTCAAGTCAGTCCTGACTCCTGGCGACCCAGAAGCTCCTGGTTTTTCTTGGCAGTGTCACCGGAAGTAGATTGCCAGGCCTTTCTTCCGAGGCAATGGAGGGTTAAGTGACTTGCCCAAGGCCACAAGGAGTGCTAGCGGGAATTGAACCCTGGTTGCTTGGTTACCAAGCCAGTGTTCTAACCACTAGGCTACTCCTCCACTCCATTACAGTCTCTAAAATGCTTGTATGCAAATGCTAGAAGTCTAAACAATAAGATGGGAGAGTTAGAATATATATAGCACTAAATGAGAGGTTAAATATGATTGCAATCTCAGAGACATGGTGGAAGGAGGATAACCAGTGGGACACTGTGATACCTGGATACAAACTATATCGTAATGATAGAACTGATCAAATTGGTGGAGGTTTTGCACTCTATGTTAGAGAGGGCATTGAGTCAGAAAGGATTAAAGTTTTGCAGGAAACAAAATTTGCTGTAGAATCTCTATGGATTGAAATTCCATGTATGAAGGGGAAGGTGATGGCAGTGGGGGTGTACTATCGACCGCCTGGCCAGAATGAACAAATGGATGATGAAATGCTCAAAGAAATCAAGGAAGCTAACAAAAGTCACAGCAGAGTAGTAATAATGGGTGATTTCAATTACCCCAGTATCGACTGAGTCAGTGTCACGGCAGGACATGCTAGGGAGATAAAGTTTCTAGATGAAATAAATGACTGCTTCTTGGAGCAGCTGGTTCATGAACCAACCAGAGGGGAAGCCATACTGGACCTAGTCCTTAGTGGAACACCAGATCTGGTGCAAGAAATAAGGGTGTTGGGACCACTTGGCAATAGTGATCATAGCATGATCGTGTTTGATTTAATTAGTGGAGATGGGATAGTAAAGAAATCCACAGTACTACCTTTTAACTTTCGAAAGGGAGACTATGATAAAATGAGGAATATAGTTAAGAAAAAACTAAAAGGAGCGGTTGCAAAGGTTAAAGACTTACAGCAAGCTTGGGTGTTATTTAAAAATGCTATCCTGGAAGCCCAGACCAGCTGTATTCCACGCATTAAAAAAAGTGGAAGAAAGTCCAAAAAACTGCCGGCATGGTTTAAAGGTGAGGTCAGAGAGGCTGTTGCTGCCAAAAAAGCATCTTTCAGGAAATGGAAAAAAGAGCTAAACGACGAAAACTGGAAACAGCACAAGCACTGGCAAGTTAAATGCAAAGCATTGATAAG
Organism: Ichthyophis bannanicus; assembly: GCA_033557465.1. NCBI lineage: Eukaryota > Metazoa > Chordata > Amphibia > Gymnophiona > Ichthyophiidae > Ichthyophis > Ichthyophis bannanicus. The sequence goes on along the minus strand of CM066034.1, from coordinate 399,661,965 downwards.
GCAGGCAAAGCGAGAATTTGAGAAGGAACTTGCTACAGAAGCAAAAACATGAAATAAAGACTTTTTCAAGTACATTTGTAGCAAAAGGCCTGTGAGAGAGTCAATTGGACTGTTAGATGATAGAAGGGTAAAAGGGGCAGTAAGAGGAGACAAGGCTATAGAGGAGAGACTGAATGAATTCTTTGCTTCAGTCTTTACTGAGGAAGATGTAGGGATGTTACCCGAGACTGAAGTGGTATTTAAAGGTGATACTGCAGAGGAATTGAGAGAAATATCACTACACCGGGAAGATATATTACAACTATTTGATAAACTGAATAGTAGCAAATCACCTGGACCGGATGGTATACATCCAAGAGCGTTGAAAGAACTGAAATATGAGATTGCAGACCTGCTATTGGTAATCTGTGAATTTTCATTAAAATCATCTGTAATACCTGAAGATTGGAGGGTCGCCAATGTAACGCCAATTTTTAAAAAGGGTTCCAGGGGTGACCCGGGAAATTACAGACCAGTGAGCCTGACGTCAGTACTGTGGAAAATGGTAAAAACCATCATAAAGAACAAAATTACAGAGGATGTAGATAGTTATGGCCTAATGGGAGAGAGCCAACATGGCTTTAGACAAGGAAGATCTTGTCTTACTAATCTGATATGTTTTTTTGAAAGTGTGAATAAACAGGTAGACAAAGGTGAGTCAGTTGATATAGTGTATCTGGACTTTCAGAAAGTCTTTGACAAGGTCCCTCATCAGAGACTTTTGGCAAAACTAAAAAGTCATGGGATAGGAGGCAGTGTACTATTGTGGATCGGGAACTGGTTAAAAGATAGAAAGTGAAGGTAGGGCTAAATGGCCAGTATTCCCAATGGAAAAAGGTGAATAGTGGAGTACCCCAGGGATCTGTACTGGGTCCGCTACTTTTTGACATATTCATAAATGACCTAGAAAAGGGAATAACTAGTGAGGTTATCAAATTTGCAGACAATACAAAACTGTTTAAAGTTGTTAAAACCCAAGAGGACTTTGGAAAACTGCAGGAGGATCTGGATAAATTGGAAGAATGGGCATCCAAATGGCAGATGAAATTTAATGTGGACAATTGCAAAGTTATGCACCTAAGAAAGAACAACCCACACTATGGTTACACGATGCAAGGTTCCACATTGGGAACCATCACCCAGGAAAAAGATTTAGGAGTCATCGTGGATAACATGTTAAAACCCTCCGCCCAGTGTGCAGCAGCGGCCAAGAAAGCAAATAGAATGCTAGGTATCATAAGGAAAGGAATGGAGAACAAAACAAAGGATATTATAATGCCTCTGTATCGTTCCATGGTACGACCGCACCTTGAATATTGTGTGCAATTCTGGTTGCCGTATCTTAAAAAGGATATAGCGTTATTAGAAAAAGTACAGAGAAGCGCCACCAGAATGGTAAAGGGGATGGAAGGCTACTCCTATGAAGAGAGGCTACAAAGGTTAGGGCTCTTCAACCTGGAAAAGAGACGGCTGAGACGAGATATGATAGAGGTCTATAAATTAATGAATGGAATGGAACGGGTAAACGTAGATCAATTGTTTACGCTATCAGAATATAGAAAGACTAGGGGACATGTAATGAAGCTATAGGGTAAACTATTTAAGACAAATAAGAGAAAATATTTTTTCACTCAACATATAATCAAACTCTGGAATTTGTTACCGGAGGATGTAGTAAGAGCTGTTAGTGTAGCTGGGTTTAAAAAAGGTTTGGACAAGTTCCTGGAGGAAAGGTCCTTAAACCATTAGTGGCCTAGTGGTTGGGGCAAGGTACTTCAGACCAGAAGGTCAGGGGTTCAAATCCCACTAGAGGACAGCAACCTTGGGCCGGAAGGACTGGGGTTTCTAGTCCCACAGGTGCTCCTTGTGGTCTTGGGCAAGCCACTTAACCCTCCATAGCCCATGTTCCCTGTAAAAATAGTTATCTCCAAGTTATAATGCCCTGTTCAATGTAATTTCAGTTTGTTCAATGTAAACCGCACTGATGCAGAATAGCGCGGTATATAAGAGAATGTAAATAAATAAATAAATAAAAATAAAAAGGGACCCAGGATAATCAATGCTTGACCCAGTACAAGCATTGTGGAACCTGTGTCTTTTGGGGATACTGCTAGGTACGTATGACCTAGATTGGCCACTGTTGGAAACAGGATACTGGGCTTGATGGACCTCGGTCTGACCCAGTATGGCATATCTTATGCTCTTATGTTCTTAAGGAAGAAGAAGCTCGTGAGGGTGGTGTCAGTGGAGGCGCCTGGACCCTTGAGGGCCAGGTCACGAAGCCCTGACCGCCGTCACGGGCTCTCGGAGTCGGAGCAGCCAACCAAACTACCTCGCCTGGAGCTGGAGTCCCCAAGTCAGGTAACTTCTGTTGTCCTCGTTGACTCTTCTCCGGGAGAACCGACATCGGGGGCTGTCAGGGGCTGTGGAGTCTCCTGAGCTTCGTTTCAGGTTGACGGTCTTGGAGAGCAGCCTGGCTGCCTTCATGGAGCAGCAGCAGGTACTGATTGCCGGTCTGACCAGTGCTTCTTCCCCGACCACTGGGACATCGACGTCTAAGTCAACCCCGAAGGCCGAGCCGATCCTCGAGTCCATTAAGTCTCGATCCTCGGCCAAGGTCTCCCTCAACCTCCCGGACGGGGCCAAGGTCATCGACACCAGTGCCCTCGGCGTCGGGGCAGGTGGCATCGAGGCCCACACAGCCGGAACCACTCGACTCCTCCTCGGAGGAGTCGGCGTGGGAGATGGAGGACGAGGAGTCTCCTGACACCTTCCGGACCCGGTGCATCCTGTCAGACTCCCCAGAGTCCGAGCCTCGGAGAAGGTCTCCCCCCGGAGGATACCCGGTTCTCGGATTTCTTCAGGGGCATGGCCAAGGCTTTGGCATGCCTGGCGGCCGCCGAGGAGGAACCTCGAGCTGAAGAGCTTGATGCCATCCAGTATGATTTTCCTCCAAAAGAAGCCTATACTGTTCCGATTCCACTGATGCTGGAACGGCTGCTCTCCCGTATGTGGGAAGCACCGGCCTCGGCGCTGGTTCTTAGCAAGCGGGTCGATTCCATTTATCGAGTCCGTAAGAGCCCTGGGTTCCAAAAGGCACAACTACTGCACAGCTCCATAGTTGTGGAATTGGCCATGCACAGGCTGAAAAGTCAAAACATGCACTCCTTGGTGCCTCCCGGCCTGGAGGCCCGGAACCTGGATGCCCTCGGTAGAAAGTGCTTCCAGGGCTCTATGCTGTCTTGCCGTGTCCAGACTTACCAGCTGTACATGGGCATGTACTTACGGGACCTGACAAAGGAGATTGCCGGGTTCTCGGCTGGCCTGTCCAAGGAACCTTTGCAGAGATTCAAAGCCTTCTTTTCAGGGATCCGAGAGTGCTCGAAATTTATATCTCGAGCAGCCTATGACTGCTTCGAGGCTTCGGCCCGGGTAGCCGTGGCTGGCATCGGTGCACGCCGTCAGGCCTGGCTATAGTCGGACCTGGAGTCATGGATACAGGACAAGTTGGTCTATGTCCTGTGCTGAGGTGACAACCTGTTCGGCAAGCCCATGACTGAGAAGGCTGCAGAGATCGAGACCTAGACTCTCACCAGGACAAGACTGTCCATAAAGACTTCTGCCCCTTCTCACAAAAAGAAGGGCTCGAGAAAGAAGCCCTTTTTCCCGAGGAAGGGTGCTGTCTACAAAACCTACCCTCAATATCAGGCCTCTCCAGCTCCCCAACAGGGCCAGCAGGCCAAGGGGCAGGGGCATGGGCCCCATAGGCAGAAAACCTCCAAGCCGCCAGCTCCGGCTCCTGCACCACAGGGAGGGTTTTTTTGACTCCCACAGCATAGCTTCTCCTCTGCTGGTGGCTCCACTCAGCACAGGAGGTCGGCTGACCCTGTACGCCTACAGGTGGCCAGCCATCACAGGGTTTAACTGGGTACTCAGCATATTCCAGAAGGGCTATATGCTTCATTTCCACCAGCTACCCCCCTCCTACTATCCAGGGGAGCCTCCAAGACTCCATCTACACAGGGACCTCCTCCTTCAGGAGTTGGCAAGTCTTTTGAAGGAAGAGGTGGTGGAACCGGTGCCATACCACCTGGAAAGTCAAGGCCTTCTACTCCAGGTACTTCCTAGTACCAAAGAGAACATGAGGCCTCAGACCTATCCTAGACTTGCGAAACCTGAATAAGTTTCTGGAGAGGGAAAAGTTCAAGATGCTTACCCTTGGGATACTGCTGCCCTACCTCCAGCAGGGAGACTGGCTATGCTCCTTAGACCTAAAGGATGCTTATACTCACATCCTCATCCATCTAGACCACAGACAATATCTCAGATTTGTGGTGGGAGGAAGCCATTTTCAGTACAGATTACTTCCCTTTGGCCTAACCTCTGTCCCCAGAGTTTTTACAAAATGCCTGGCGGTGGTGGCGGCTTTTCTCAGGAATCAGGGGATTTTTGTCTTCCCGTACCTGGACGACTGGCTAATCAGATGCCAGTCACCCCAGGAGGCCCGACAGGCCACTCTTCGCACTGTCTCTCTTCTTCAGCATCTGGCTTTGTCATAAACTACGCAAAGTCCACTTTGCTCCCCTCTCAGGACCTAGAGTTTACAGGGGCGAGACTAGACATCCTTCAGGCAAGAGCTTACTTGCCTGAGGACAGGGCCCACAGACTGATGGACTTGGCCAACCAGTTCCAAAGCAGTTCTCGTGTTTCCGCCAGGCACTACCTGCGGTCCTCGGCCACATGGCATCCACGGTAAATGTGACCCCGAATGCCCGTCTGCACATGCGGGCTGCTCAATGGTGCCTCAGAGATCAGTGGACACAAGCCACCGGCGACCTCCGAGACAGAGTAAAGGTGTCCAGACGACTTCTGAACTCCTTACAGTGGTGGCTACATCTGCCAAACCTTCTCAAAGGTATACCTTTTCAGACTCCAGCACACACAAAGGTGCTGACAACAGATGCTTCCTTAAAGGGCAGGGGTGCACATTGCCAGGGCAACTGCACTCAAGGCCTGTGGTCCCCTCGGGAGGCCACACAGCAGATCAACCTTTTAGAGCTGTGAGCAATCCACTTAGCTCTGCAAACCTTATGCCATGCTCTCTCTCAACAGTCTGTCCTAGTTCAGACAGACAATCAGGTGACAATGCTCTATGTGAACAAACAAGGGGGCACAGGATCCAGGCTCCTATGTCAGGAGAGGGCATTGACTCAGAAAGGATTAAGGTTTTGCAGGAAACAAAATCTGCTGTAGAATCTATATGGCTTGAAATTCCATATAAAAGGGGGAAGGCAATGGCAGTGGGGGTGTACTATCGAGCACCTGGCCAGAATGACCAAATGGATGATGAAATGCTCAAAGAAATCAAGGAAGCTAACAAAAGTTACAGCGCAGTAATAATAATGGGTGATTTCAATTACCCCGGTATCGACTGGGTCAGTGTCACGTCAGGACATGCTAGGGAGATAAAGTTCCTAGATGAAATAAATGACTGCTTCTTGGAGCAGCTGGTTCATGAACCAACCAGAGGGGAAGCCATATTAGACCTAGTCCTTAGTGGAACACCAGATCTAGTGCAAGAGATAAGGGTGTTGGGGCCACTTGGCAATAGTGATCATAGCATGATCGCCTTTGATTTAATTAGTGGAGGAGGGATAGTAAGGAAATCCACAGTACTACCTTTTAACTTTCAAAAGGGAGACTATGATAAAATGAGGAAAACAGTTAAGAAAAAACTAAAAGGAGCAGTTGCAAAGGTTAAAGACGTACATCAAGCTTGGGTGGTGTTGAAAAATACTATCTTGGAAGCCCAGACCAGCTGTATTCCACGCTTTAAGAAAAGTGGAAGGAAGTCCAAAAAACTGCCAGCATGGGTTAAAGGTGAGGTCAGAGAGGCTGTTGTTGCCAAAAAAGCATCTTTCAGGAAATGGAAAAAAGAGCCAAACGACGAAACCTGGAAACAGCACAAGCACTGGCAAGTCAAATGCAAGGCATTGATAAGGCAGGCAAAGAGAGAATTTGAGAAGAAGCTTGCTGCGGAAGCAAAAACGCGAAATAAAGACCTTTTCAAGTACATTCGTAGCAAAAAACCTGTGAGAGAGTCAGTTGGTCCATTAGATGATAAAGGGGTTAAAGGAGCACTAAGAGGCGACAAGGCGATAACGGAGAGACTGAGGAAGATGTAGGGATGTTACCCATGACTGAAGTGGTATTTAAAGGTGCGGAAGAATTGAAGGAAATATCGATACATCGGGAAGATGTCTTACAACTATTAGATAAGCTGAAGAGTAGCAAATCACCTGGGCCGGATGGTATACATCCAAGGGTGTTGAAAGAACTGAAATATGAGATTGCAGACCTGCTATCAGTAATCTGTGAACTACCATTAAAATCATCTCTAATACCTGAAGATTGGAGGATCGCCAATGTAACACCAATTTTTAAAAAGGGTTCCAGGGGTGATCCGGGAAACTACAGACCGGTGAGCCTGACGTCAGTACCGGGAAAAATGGTAGAAACCATCATAAAGAATAAAATTACTCAGCATGTAGATAGTCACAACCTAATGGGAGACAGCCAACATGGCTTTAGACAAGGAAGATCTTGTCTTACTAATCTGTTATGTTTTTTTGAAGGAGTGAATAAACAGGTGGACAAAGGTGAGTCGGTTGATATTGTGTATCTGGACTTTCAGAAAGCCTTTGACAAGGTCCCTCATCTGAGACTTTTGGCAAAACTAAAGAGTCATGGGATAGGAGGCAGTGTACTATTGTGGATCAGGAACTGGTTAAAAGATAGAAAGCAGAGGGTAGGACTAAATGGCCAATTTTCTCAATGGAGAAAGGTGAATAGTGGTGTACCCCAGGGATCTGTGCTGGGTCCGCTGCTTTTTGACATATTCATAAATGACCTGGAAAGTGGAATAACGAGTGAGGCTATCAAATTTGCAGATTACACAAAACTATTTAAAGTTGTTAAAACCCAAGAGGATTGTGAAAAATTGCAAGAGGATCTTGATAAATTGGAAGACTGGGCATCAAAATGGCAGATGAAATTTAATGTGGACAAGTGCAAGGTTATGCACCTAGGGAAGAACAACCCAAACTATGGTTACACGATGCAAGGTTCCACATTAGGAACCACCACCCAGGAAAAAGATTTAGGTGTCATTGTGGATACCATGTTAGAACCCTCGGCCCAGTGTGCAGCGGCGGCCAAGAGAGCAAATAGAATGCTAGGTATGATAAGGAAAGGAATGGAAAATAAAACAAAAGATATTATAATGCCTCTATATCGTTCCATGGTGAAGATCGCACCTTGAATATTGTGTGCAATTCTGGTCGCCGTATCTTAAAAAGGATATAGCGATTTTAGAAAAGGTTCAGAGAAGAGCCACCAAAATGGTAAAGGGGATGGAAGGATACTCCTATGAAGAAAGGCTAAAAAGGTTAGGGCTCTTTAACCTGGAAAAGAGACGGCTGAGGGGAGATATGATAGAAGTCTATAAATTAATGAATGGAGTGGAACGGGTAAACGTAGATCGATTGTTTACGTTATCAGAATATAGAAAGACTAGGGGACATGCAATGAAGCTACAGGGTAAACTATTTAAGACTAATAAAAGAAAATATTTTTTCACTCAACGTGTAATCAAACTCTGGAATTTGTTACCGGAGGATGTAGTAAAGGCTGTTAGTGTAGCTGGGTTTAAAAAAGGTTTGGACAAGTTCCTGGAGGAAAGGTCCATAAACCATCATTAAGAAGTGACCGAAGATATCAATGCTTGACCCAGTACAAGCATTGTGGAACTTGTCTCTTGGGGAAACTGCTAGGTACGTATGACCTAGATTGGCCACTATTGGAAACAGAATACTGGGCTTGATGGACCTTGGTCTGACCCAGTATGGCATATCTTATGATCTTATGTTCTTATGAGGCACTGACCCTTTGCTCCTTTGCAGTCAGAAAAGGCATGTTTCTCAAAGCAGTTTATCTACCTGGTCAGGAAAACTTCCTAGCAGGCAAGCTAAGTAGGATTCTCCAGCCTCACGAATGGCAGTTGAATCCATTGGTGGTCCAGCAGATCTTCCTCCGCTGGGGACTTCCATCCATCGATCTCTTTGCAATTCCACTAAACCGTCAGCTGCCCAGGTTTTGCTCCAGACAGCCGCATCCCCTGAGGATGGCAGAAGATGCTTTTCTGATCTCTTGGTCTACGGGCCTCTTGTATGCGTTTCCACCCATGCCCCTGGTGGCCCGAACTCTGTTCAAGATCCTCCCGGACAAGGCCTCAGTGATTCTGGTAGCCCCCAGATGGCCGAGGCAGCCCTGGTTTCCACTTCTGCTGCAGTTGGCGGTGGAAACTCTGTTCCCTCTGGGGTTGCAACACGATCTGCTGTCTCAAGAGCAGGGTTCCTTTTGCACCCCAACCTCAGGTCCCTCAATCTGATGGCCTGGCTGCTGAAAGGATAGTGTTAGCTTCCTTACTTTCTACCTAAGGAGGTTGAGGAGTTGGTATTGGCCTCTAGGAGGCAGTCCACCAGAAAGTCCTATGCCCTCAAGTGGCGTAGGTTTACGGTGTGGTGTGCTCAGCGTGCAAGGAAGATCCTTTCTCTTGCCTTGTGCCAGTAGTACTGCAGTATCTACTTCACCTTTCAGACCTAGGCCTTAAGTCTAACTCTGTTCGGGTCCACCTCAGTGCTTTGTCAGTGCACCACTCACTGGTGGAGGAACAGTCTCTGTCGGTTCACTCCTTGGTGTCCAGATTTCTCAGAGGTCTGCTTCTACTCAAGCCTCCGGTTTGTCCACCGGCGACTGAGTGGGATTTGAACGTGGTCTTGCAGCAACTTACTCGCCCACCATTTGAGCCGATGGCTACTTGCCATTTGCGCTTCCTCTCTTGGAAAGCCCTCTTCCTGGTGGCTCTTACCTCGGCCAGACGTATGAGTGAACTACAAGCTCTGGTTTCTGATAGACCGTACATGTGGTTCTATAGGAACAGGGTGGTCCTACGGACCCATCCCAAGTTCCTCCCAAAAGTGGTCTCCTCTTTCTTCCTCAATTAGGAGGTGGTTCTTCCGACCTTTTTTCCCAAGCCGCATGCCAGCCGGGCTGAAACAGTCTTGTATACCCTGGACTGTAAGAGGGCATTGTCTTTTTACATAGAACGTATGCGGGAGCATCGAAGGGCTACTCAGCTCTTTGTCTCTTTTGACCCTAATAGGATGGGGTTACCTGTCTCCAAGCGTACGTTGTCCACTTGGGTAGCAGATTGCATTGCCTGGACGTACAGGGCAGCCGACCTTCCCTTGCAGGGTCGGGTCACGGCCCACCATGTCAGGGAAAAAGCCGCGTCAGTAGCTTATCTCCTCTCTGTTCCGTTGGCAGACATCTGCCAGGCCGCAACTTGGTCTTCAAGCCAGACATTTGCAGCCCATTACTGCCTGGAGAGAGAGTTCCGGTGGGACAGTGTTTTCGGCCAGGCGGTACTCTGTAATCTCTTTGAGGTTTAGGCAACTCCTACCCTCTGGCCCTTTGTGTTGTGCTACTGTACGGGGTGTGTTCTCAGAGAAAACTCCTATCACGGATGCTGAGGCTCTTGAAAGGGAGACATTTTTTCAGCTCTGGGTTCACGGTAGCCTAGAGCTGGGGAGTCCCATATGTGAGGACTGACTTCCTGCTTGGTCCTGGAGAAAGCGTAATTACTCACCTGTAACAGGTGTTCTCCAGGAGCAGGAGAAATCAGTGCTCACGACCCTCCCTCCTCCCCTGGAGTTGCAGTCCTATCCTTCATTTTGATTTTTTTGCTGTATTTTAGCTATGTCATCAGATTGAGCAAGATGGCACCCTTGGGCAGGAAGCGGACCGCTCATACGCGCTGCATTCCCAAAGGCTTTCTTTGAAAGCTGGGGAAATGCTCCACACAAGGGCTCCGTCGGTGCCGACATCACCCATATGTGAGGACTGATTCCTGCTGCTCCTGGAGAACACCTGTTACAGGTGAGTCACTACGCTAACTCAGAACAAGACACAGGGATACATCTGATATTGTTTGATATCTCCACAGCTTTTGACATGTGTGCCATAACATCCTCCTCCAACACCTACAATTCACTGGAATCCAATATATACAGTATTGCAGTGGTTCAAATCCTACCTCACCAATAGGCATCATCAAATAAAAATTGGACACAGCATCTGCACTTCTTACTAACAGACACAAGGAATACCACAAGGTTCCACCATATCCTCGTTACTCTTCAACATCTACCTCCAACCTCTTTGTCAAACCATCAGAACTCACAACATCACCTTCCACATCTACGCAGATGTTATCATGCTTTACAGACCATTCAACCAAAATCATCTCCTCCAACACAAACCTCAAAGATGTCTTCCGATGGCTAGAAAACACTTAACCATCAACGTCAAAAAAACGGAAGCACTCTTCATTACTAAGAAAACCAATTTCACGTCACTGGAGTCCATCACACTGAACAACATCAAAATAAAGGTGCAACTGGAAATCAAATATCTAGGGCTCACACTTGACCAACACCTCTCCCTAAAACCACAAATACAAAATGTCATAAAAGCTATCTACTACAAGATCAGAACCCTTCAACATCTCCGCCCCCTCCTCGAGCCAACAGACTTCCGCTCTGCATGCCAAGTCTTAATCCTTCCCCATATGGATTACTGCAATGCCATTTATCAGGGTCTTCCATTCTCAGTCTTACTCCCTCTTCAGACAGCCCTACACACCGCAGCATGTATCCTCATGGGAACCTCCAGATATGACCATACCACACCCACACTGAAACTGCTGCACTGGTTACTTCTACTTAGCCAGATTATGTACAAAACGGCTGTGCTAGTCCACAAAGCCATCAGTAAGAACCCTGAATCACATTTACAATCTCTGCTCCTTATCCCCTCACACAACCGTGAAAGACGACAAGCCACCAAGAACACTTTAACCATCCCACATGCAAGAACAAAGTTATCCCAGCATGCATGTTCAATCTTTTGAACTATATGCCCCGTCAGCATGGAACGCACTCCCAGACCCACTACAGGCAATCACTGACCTACCAACGTTTAGAAAACAACTGAAAACCCACCTATACATAGAGCACTTTGGTCCACCTACTTAACCTTCAGAAACAAAGAGAACATCCAAACCTGCCCACCCATGCTGTACAGAAACAGACACCTAACTCCTCAGCAGGAAAAGAGTTGAAAAACAATGTAAAAAAATACTATACAGCCCTCTTAACTGTATATAATTTTATTCTGTTCTCTGGGAACAAGCAGGAAGTCAGTCCTCACATATGAGTGATGTTGGCACCGATGGAACCCTCGCGGAAACATCCCCCCAACTTTCAAAGAAAGCCTTTGGGAGATGCCACCACACATGCATGGTCCCCTTCCCGCCCAAAGGTGTCATCTTGCTCAGTCTCCTTTTTTCCGCGGATCCCTTCAGACGTTCGTCTGGCTTGTCCCTGGAAAAAGTTGATTTTTCTCTCCGGGTTTCATACTCTCCTCCAGTATCACATCGGTACTCTTTCTGCCTACCGACCTCGTTGCCTTGGCATCAAGTTCAGTCTGTTTTTGTAGTTTTTGTTCTTTTTTTTTCCTGGTGTCTTTGCGCCTTTTTTCTTCCACTGGCAGCCCGACCTCGCAGGGATACTTTTTTCGCCCATGGCTACCAGTGGCTTTAAGAAGTGTGATTGGTGCTCCAAAATTATGTCTTTGATCTACACAAACGACTGCTGTCTCTGCTGCCTCGGGACAGACCACGACCCATCAGCCTGCAGTCTCTGCAAGAGGATGTCCAGTAAGGCCCTCAAGAGCCTCCAGCAGCAGCACAATAAGTTTTTCCCCGAGTCCCCGGTGCCTCATGTAATTCCTTACTATTTGCTATATGTAAACCGCTTTGACCACTGTGAATGGTGGTATAGAAATCATGCTAAATAAATAAATTATTTGATACATGATAGAAATCTGCAGCTATCAAAGTGACTTTTTCTGATTTTTCCCTTCTGATTAGTTGAATAGTGCACAGTTTTGAGTTTTTAAATATTTTTTTTATTGTGAAAATGAATGGAGTTTACTGGGAAGGTTTAGTTGTATAGTTTTACTGATATATAATTTTATACTAAATACCCTAAGGAAAAAACAGGACTTCAGAGCTGGCCCAACCATTCGGAAAGGCTAAGGGCTCCTTTTACTAACACTTAGCTTGATCTGTCTGCTGCATGGCCTATTTTATTCTTATGGGCTATGTGGCAGCTAGCTCGAGCTAAATGTTGGTAACATAAGCCTTGAGGGGTTGACTAGGGCAACAGCTTCTTGAGTGCAAGAAAAGGCAACAGTATTCAAAGCAAAACTATCAAATAGATCCACAGATCTTCGCAGATTACTTCCAGGCCAAATTCACCGCCTCCCCCCAGAGGACCATGAGCACTACCGACAAGCTACCACCACCCAACTGAATCTGGATCAAGTTCAGCATCCTGTTAACAGATTAGATCTCACACATCATCGCCTCGATCAACACCAGCACTGCCCTCACAGATCCATGCCCTGTGGTCTGGATCAAAGCAGCAAAAAAGGATCTTATCCACATCATCCACAACATGGTGCACAACTCCCTTACCCAAGGAATCATGCCAAGCACTCTAAAGCTAGCAACAATACGCCCAATCCAGAAAAAATCCCCACTAAGTAAAACCAATCCAGCCGCCTACAGGCCTATCTCAAGCCTCCCTCTCCTGGCAAAGGTTATTGAAAAGGTGGTTCAACATCAACTCCAAGATCACAACGACAGCCATGCTCCTCTGGACCCTAATCAACATGGTTTCCGCCCAAACCATGTCATCGAAACCCTACTGATATACCTCTTTGATAATTTGATCCAGGTTATCGACAACATCAAGAGAGGCGTCATCATGATCTTTATAGACATCTCCTCAGCTTTTGACACTGTCGACCACAGAACTCTTCAATCAAGACTCCAGGAAATTGGCCTATATGACACCACCTTGAATTGGTTCACCTCATACCTCACAGACAGACATCTCCAAGTCAAATGTGGCCCAGTCACCTCCTGGCCACTGAGAGCCACACAGGGTGTTCCGCAAGGCTCTTCCCTCTCTGCCCTGTTATTTAACCTGTACACACAGCCTGTCTGCTCCATCATCAAGAACCACAAGATACAATACGCAGATGACATTATGATATACACCCCTATAAACCTCGACAGCCCAGACTACTCCAGCACAGCCGACTGTCTTCAACAAATGACAAGCTGGCTCTAGAAAACAACTTGACCTTAAACTACAACAAGACAGAAGTGCTACTCATCACCTGAAACTCTGCCTTCACTCCCCCCCCCCCCACCATCAAGCTGAACAACATTACAATACCAATAAAGCCCGAAGTAAAGTACCTTGGAGTGACTCTTGACAAAGACTTGAACCTACAGTCCCACATCGCCAGAACCACCAGGAACGCATATCTCAAAATGAGAACCATCTGACGCCTCAAGCCAATTCTCTCACAGGATCACTTCCACACCATCTGTCAAGCTCTTATCACTCCCATTTTAGACTACTGCAGCCCCATTTACCTAGGGCTCTCAAAACAAGCACTCCGGTCCTTGCAGATGGCATAGAACACTGCAGAACGCATAATAACTAGTACTTCAAGTTCTTCACTCCCATTCTCAACCACCTCCACTGGCTCCCAGTCAGCTCCCGCATCCGATATAAGGCTACTAAACATCTTCAAAATCAAACTGAACCTGTCAATGAAGAGTCTGCAACCCCTCATCAAATCTGACCCAGGCACCAGACCCAGCCGGAGAGGCACCTCAGATACCATCAATACCCCCAGAGCATTCACTAAAGCAAAGCAAGACACTTCAAGAAGAGCACTATCCCTGGCTGCACCCGCGCTCTGGAACTCACTTACTGACGACCTGAGATCAACTGTGGACCTCAAGGACTTCAGGAAGATGCTCAAAACAATGCTCTTCATAGAACACTATAGTGGCATCACGTGACCTGACCAACGGCCACTCAGTCTGCTCCCCTCTCTTTCGTGACCCTCCTCAGCCCCCCTCCCCTTCCTCCCCCTGTGCCTTGTATATAGTACCTTGTACATAGCTCACCATGTAACTAGCTCACCAGGAAACCCTTTATACATACACACATACTTTCTTGCGATATAATCACAGCATGCCCACTCCCACTCACTTTGCCACGTGATTTGATTGATGTGTAAACCGCTTTGATTTCAGGATAAAGCGATATATAAATCCTTTTAAATAAAATAAATAAATAGATTCCGATAGCCACACAAACTCAAAGTCCATCAACACATTCTACCTACAGAGAGAGCAGGCACCCATATAATACAAAGCAAAGTTTAATCTCCAGGAACAAGCAGGAATGACTCCTCACATATGGGTACGTCGGAACCGACGGAGCCTGCGCGGGAAAGCTCCCCAGCTTCCCAGAAAGGAAGCTTTTGGGGCCTCCCACAGTGCATGCGCGCTGCCTTCCCGCCTTCCTGACCAACTCTCTTCAGTTCTTCTTTTTCCGCGGAGCCAGCAGGTCGTGTTCCTGTCACCGCTGAAGAAATTGTTATTTTAATTTGTTTCTTTGACCGCGTGTCTGCCTTCCCCGATTCCGGACCGGTACCGCTGGTCCTTTTTTCGTTTATTTAAAAAAAAAAAATAATAATATATTACTTTTTCCTACACTTGGTGTATTTTTTCTGTGAGCCTCTAGGCCTTCTCAGGTCTCCCTCATGCAAAAACCAGCGCCTGGTTTTAAAAAATGCACTAAGTGTACCGGTACTATTTCAATTACAGACACCCATGAGTGGTGTCTTAAATGTTTGGGGCCTGACCATTCCATTCCGGATTGTCCATCCTGCTCTCTGATGTCCAAAAGGGGCTTACAGAACAGAGCAAATAAATTTCATATGCTGTTTTCTACCGATACTCCAGCATCAACATCCTCCAGGTCTTCTTCTCCTGATGGATCTCAGGTAACCAAACATTCTTCGGGCAAGTCCTCAAAAGGCAAATCTCCCTCTAAGCAGCGAGAGGCCCTTGCAATTGACCCTGAGGACCCTGCCCCAGCCAAAAAACCCCGGCGGGAAGCTCCGGCTTCCAAAGCTCCTCCTATGGGGTTACAGGTAGACATCGATGGCACAGCCTCGACCGATCTCCTGTTAGACTGCTCTGGGGTACCGGCTAACACCGGTACCGACTTCCAGGCAGTTGTGGCGGCTATGGGTACTACGGTACAATCCATGCAGCAGGCCTTACTGACTTTCATTAATGCTGCACCCGCCATCGGTACCGCGACAATCGGTTCCGACTCCGATTCCGGTACCGCAACCGATACCGGTACCCAGAGCATCTACTTCCAGTAGCATGCCGGTTCCAGTCTCCGGTTCCGGAGCTTTCTTCGATACCGCTCCGATACCCGGTACGCCCGATGTCGGTACCGATCGGTACGCGTATCGATCTCTGGAAGCAAATAGACGATACTTTGAATCCTCTGAAGAGTCTGATACCTCAGATGATTCTGCTGACGTCTCTTTCACTCTTCCTGAGGAGCCCTCTTCTCCAAAAAGGAGAATGTCTCCTCCAGAGGATTTGTCCTTTCAAGTCTTCATTATTGAAGTAGCTAAAGGACTCTCCATATCTGTATCCTCAGAAAAGGAACCTAGAGCAAAGAAATTAGATATTTTAGGATACTCTAAGGTTCCTAAAGAGGCAGCCACCTTACCCATACATGAAATTCTTCAAGAACACATGATGGATTTGTGGGAGGCTCCTCTTACCCTATCTCCACATTCTCGACGTTTGGACACCATGTATCGGGTTCCTCCTCCTGGTTTTCAAAAACTCAGCTTCCTCGCCACTCTATTGTGGTGAAGTCTGCTATGAAAAAGATAAAGAGTACCAAAAGACACTCTTCTACCCCTCCAGGAAGAGAATGTAGGACTCTGGATGCTTTTGGGAGAAAAATCTTCCAAGCTAGCATGCTTATTGCCAGAATCAATTCATACAGCCTTTATATGGGCATGTTTTTGAAAGAGATTGCATTAAAGATACGTCAATTTCTCCCCTTTATCCCAGAGGATAAACAGGAGGAATTCCTTCTTTTGCTAAAGCACACTCAAGATGTTTCCAAGTTCTCCAACAGAGCAGCCTTTGACTCTTTTGAGGGGGCAAGCAGAGCCTCTGGCATAGCCATAGCTGCTCGCAGACTGGCTTGGCTCCAGGCCTCTGATTTGGAACCCTGGGTACAAGAAGGCTTGGGCAATCTGCCCTGTACAGGTGAAAATCTCTTTGGCAAAGAGTGGCAAATCAAAGCCACTCAAATGGATGAGAGAATGCTGCTTTAGATAGACTTTCTAAGTCTACTTCTACCCCTGCCAAGAAAAAACCTTTTAAGAAAACTTTCTATAAAAAGACCAGATTTTCCACAAATACTGGCCAGCAATCTTCCCAAGTTCGCTTTGCTCCTAAGCGTCAGCAAACTAAGCAGGCCAGAACAAAGGCCACAGGGGCTGCTACAATCCAGCAGTCCCAACCTCCTCAGGGTTTTTGACTTGGTTCTAGAGAACTTACCCTTTCTGGCTCTGCAACAGCCAGAACCTCACCATTCCAGGAAGGTTGGCTCATTTTGCTCCCAGATGGGAACAAATCACATCAGAACCGTGGACCCTCTCTATCATCAGAGAGGGCTACAAACTACGTTTCTCCAGCCTTCCTCCCCATACCATGGTGAGACAATTCAATTCTCCCCCATCTCTCCTGTACCTGTTGGGACAAGAGGTGACCACTCTTCTCGCCCAAAGGGCAATAGAAGAGGTTCCTCTTCCTCAACAAGGGTCAGGTTTCTACTCCCCCTATTTTCTGATTCCCAAGAAAACAGGGGGATACAGACCCATTCTGGATCTCAGAGAATTGAACAAATTCCTCTACAAAGAGAAATTCAAAATGCTTTCTCTAGGTACTCTCCTTCCATACCTACAGAGTCAGAACTGGCTTTGTTCTCTAGATCTCAAGGATGCGTACACACATATACTCATCCATCCATCCCACAGAAAATTCCTACGGTTCATGTTCCAGGGAAAACATTTCCAATACAGAGTACTCCCCTTCGGTCTAGCCTCTGCTCCAAGGGTATTTACCAAATGCATGGCAATAGTAGCTGCATTTCTACGCACTCTGGGGATCTTTGTCTTCCCGTACCTGGACGACTGGCTCATCCGAGCTCCATCTCAGTCCGAGGCTCAGACTTCCCTGGACCACACCAGACGCATACTGCAGTATCTGGGAATTGTCATCAATCTGCCAAAGTCTCAACTCACCCCTACTCAATCCCTAGAGTTCATCGGGGCTTGGCTAGATACTACCACTGCAAGGGCCTATCTTCCTCAGGCCCGTTGCAACCGTCTAGTGCACTTGGCCTCTCAAATTCAGTCCAGAAGCCACTTGACTGCCAGAGAGATGCTACAACTGCTAGGTCACATGGCATCCACAGTTCATGTAGTGCCTTATGCTCGCCTACATATGAGAGCAGCTCAATGGACCTTGTCCACACAGTGGACCCAAGCATCAGGAGCTCTCTCAGACCAAATAGCAACCTCAAAACGTCTTTTTTGGTCTCTCCAATGGTGGGTATCCACTCAAAATCTGTTGTTGGGGGCCCCCTTCCAACCTGTGTTACCCCAAGCAACTCTCACTACAGATGCCTCCCAAACGGGCTGGGGAGCTCATCTCCAAGACCTCTCCACTCAGGGCCTTTGGTCTCCACAGGAAACCACCCTTCATATCAACCTTTTGGAGCTGCGAGCAATTCTCCTTGCTCTCAAGGTCTTTCATACCCTCCTCATCAACATGACAGTCCTTGTTCATACCGACAATCAAGTAGCCATGTTCTACGTAAACAAACAAGGAGGGACTGGCTCTCTGTCGCTTTGCAACAAAGCTCTAAAACTCTGGGCCTTCGCCAGAGAGCATGGGATCCATCTCCTGGCAGTGTACCTCCCAGGAATCCAAATCTCTTGGGCAGACAGACTCAGTCGAGTCCTGCTGCCACACGAATGGTCCCTGCACATGGATCAGGTACTCAGAATCTTTCAAGAATGGGGGACCCCGGACATAGACCTCTTTGCAAGTCCGTACAATGCCAAACTTCCCCGGTTCTGTTCCAGGATTCCATGTCAGGGAGCTCAGGCCAAGGATGTCTTCCTCCTTCATTGGGGTCAGGCCTTCCTATATGCCTTTCCACCCATTCCCTTGATTCCCAAGACTCTATTCAAACTTCAGAAGGATCAAGGATCCATGATCCTCATAGCTCCACGCTGGCCATGCCAAGTGTGGTACCCTCTACTTCTGCATCTCTCCCAGACACCCTCCCTGGATCTGGGAGCTGCTCCAGACCTTCTGTCTCAAGAGGAGGGGACTTTGTGGCACCCAAACCCCAAGTCCCTTCACCTCAGAGCTTGGTTACTGAAGGCCTAGACCTTCAAGACTTGAATCTTTCTCAACAGGTGAAGGATATCCTCCATGCATCAAGGAAACCTTCCACCAGGCGTTCTTATGCTTTTAAATGGAAAAGATTTTCAATTTGGTGTGCTAACAAATGTCTTAACCCTCTAGCACTACCTTTAACTTCTTTACTTGAATATCTCCTGCATCTTTCCAATGCAGGACTTAAAACCAATTCTGTAAGAGTCCATTTGAGTGCTATTGCAGCATCTCTTCAGCCTATCAATGGACAATCTGTTTCCTCTCATCCTCTTATTGCAAGATTCATGAGAGGTCTAACTTTAACTAAACCTCCCATTCGGCTTCCTCCAGTGGCATGGGACTTAAACGTAGTTCTTGGTCAGCTTATGAAGCCGCCCTTTGAACCCTTAGCCACTTCCTCCTTAAAATTCCTTTCCTGGAAAGTCATTTTCCTTATTGCAATCACTTCTGCTCGCCGCATCAGTGAACTGCAGGCTTTAGTGGCTAATCCACCTTATACAAGGTTCCATCATGATAAGGTAGTCCTTAGGACAAATCCCCACTTTATGCCTAAAGTGGTCTCACCTTTTCATCTTAATCAAGAGGTATATCTACCTGTCTTTTTTCCAGCTCCTCATGCATCTAGTGCAGAGAGGAACCTACATACATTAGATTGTAAAAGAGCTCTTGCCTTTTACATCCACAGGACACAGCAGCATAGAAAGTCTTCTCAACTTTTTGTTGCTTTTGATCCTTCTCATTTAGGACTTCCAGTCTCAAAAAGAACACTGTCCAATTGGATTGCTCAGTGTATTTCTTTTGCTTACCAGAGTAAGAACCTTTCTCTGGAAGGCCATGTCACAGCTCACAATGTGAGAGCCATGGCCACATCTATGGCTCATCTTCATTCTGTATCCATCAATCAGATCTGTCGAGCAGCCACTTGGGCCTCGGCTCATACCTTCACAGCCCATTACTGCTTGGACAAGGACTCCCGCCGGGATGCCTTGTTTGGTCAGGCTGTCCTCAGACACCTGTTCCATTCTTAAACAACTCCTGCCCACCTTCCCTGAGTGGATGCCTGAGATCCATGGGAAGATGAGGAATTCTTGCAGGGGGATCTCCCCGGCATCTTAGCTAGGGAGTCCCCATATGTGAGGACTCATTCCTGCTTGTTCCTGGAGATAGCACAGTTACTTACCTGTAACAGGTGATCTCTGGGAACAGCAGGAATTAGTCCTCACAACCCTCCCACCTCCCCTAGGAGTTGTATCTCTCTCTCTCTCTCTTTCCTTTCCTCTCTCTATTGTCTCAGCTTTAAACTAGAACTGAAGAGAGTTGGTCAGGAAGGCGGGAAGGCAGCGCGCATGCACTGTGGGAGGCCCCAAAAGCTTCCTTTCTGGGAAGCTGGGGAGCTTTCCCGCGCAGGCTCCGTCGGTTCCGACGTACCCATATGTGAGGACTAATTCCTGCTGTTCCCAGAGATCACCTGTTACAGGTAAGTAACTGTGCTATATTTAAAGGTATGTTTATGCATTTTTACAGGATTGTTGTTGGAATGTGCTGGGATGATCATGACGAGTTTAATTACCAAACGTTCAGAGGGAGGGGGGGCACTGAAGGTTTGCCTAGGGTGCAAGTTACCTTATGCCATCTGTGGGGCTGGCCCTCTGACCTAAACTGAAATGAAGTATCATGAAATGCTACAATGTTTTAATTATAGTATTTTCACTGATACTATATTTTATTTATTTATTTAACGGGTTTTATATACCGCCTTTTCCTTCAGTCAAAGTGGTTTACATTATAACTCATTAACAATTTACATTACATTTTAACAGTTAATAAGGTAACAGTATACAGTAATAAAATTCAGTGAGGTAGCCTTTGTGATCAACTTACTGTAGATACAAGATAACATATACATAATAACTTAATAACAGGATGGAGTCGGTGCAGAGGGTTGCTACTAAAATGATTAATGGGCTTCATTATAAAGCATATGAGGACAGACTTAAGGATCTTAATATGTACATCTTAGAGGAAAGGCAGGATAGAGGTGATATGATTGAGATGTTTAAATACCTCCGTGACATAAATGTTCAGGGAGAGAGCCTCTTTCAATTGAAAGCAAGTTCTGCTACGAGGGGACATGGGATGAGGGTGAAGGGAGATAGATTCAGGAGTGATATGCGGAAATATTTCTTTACAGAAAGAGTAGTGGATCCATGGAATAGTCTCCCAGTGGAGGTGGTAGAGATGAGGACAGTAACTGAATTCAAAAAAGCATGGGACCAACACAGAGGATCTCTAAAGGTTAAAAGTGGACTGTTGTAGTTGTTGTTATGGAAGGACAGACTAGATAGGCCATGAGGTCTTTTTCTGTCATCATGTTTCTATGTTTCTAATGAAGGATATAATGGGTTTGCATGACACAGATTCCTAATATTTGTAACTGAGAGAGAAAACTTTGAGAAGTTAACAAATTTTATATCTGCATTGACAGGGCTTACTGGAAGGATTCTTACTGCAATACTGGAGGCAGAATATGAAATCTCAGCACTGCAGATGGTAAGTTGTTTGGTGCTGACTATTCATTGAATTAGAACTGAAAAAAATGGAGAATAAGTTTCTAGGGTTTTTACACATCTGAAAAGCAAAATTGCTTACCTATAACAGGTAGTTATCATAGACAGTTACCACAGACAGCATGATTGATCAGGAGACAAGTG
Source organism: Ichthyophis bannanicus (assembly GCA_033557465.1). Taxonomy (NCBI): domain Eukaryota; kingdom Metazoa; phylum Chordata; class Amphibia; order Gymnophiona; family Ichthyophiidae; genus Ichthyophis; species Ichthyophis bannanicus. The sequence goes on along the minus strand of CM066034.1, from coordinate 399,640,647 downwards.
GGTATTATCATTGCATGGTGCCAGGACAGAACAGCTCTCCCAGGTTTAGAGCTAAGTGTAAAGTACCGAACATATGTGGCCCTTCCCACATGCAGTGTATTTCTCAGCATCTCAATTTGTTTCATAACTCAAGAAGGAATGCAATTCTCAGAGAGGTGAGAGAGTTTGTGTGCCTGTCTGCCAGAAACACCTATTACAGGTAAGCAACTTTGCTTTTCCATCAACATGCAGGATTGAGTGAGGTATACAAGTCAGTGATTACCAAGCTCAGGATCGCTCAATGTCATAGGTAATCTGTCCCTTTTCCAAAAGTAGCTCATTCATGTATATTGATACAAGAATTGCTGAATTTATAGACATAGGTTGAACAACATAGCTGTACAGAAAGAACTGTTTGGATGAAGATTTGTCCAAGCAATGGTGAGAAATGAAGATATGAAAAAAAGATTAAATAGCTGCTCCATTGCCATGCTCTCAAAGCTAGTGATTTGAGATTTGGATGCAGAAAAGCCACCATTCTGTATTATCAACATTGGAAAGGTTTGAAGCCTACATAGAAGAACTGAGTTTTCTCCAGGACCAAGCAGGAAGTCAGTCCTCACTTATGGGTGACGTCGGCGCCGACGGAGCCCTCGCGGAGCAATTTTCCCCAGCTTTCAAAGAAAGCCTTTGGGAATTGCAGCGCGCATGCGCGGTCCTCTTCCCGCCCAAGGGTGCCATCTTAGCCAGTCTTCTTTTTTCCGCGGAGCCCTACAGACGTACCCGTCGTGTCCCCGCGAAAAAGTTGATATTTCTTCATAATTTTATTTCTTTTCCTTCGGTTCAACGCCGGTCTTTTTCCCGCCCGGACTCGCGACGCCGGTCACGAGTCCTCTTCTTTTTTCGGTTTTTCTGACTTAGTCAGCTTTCGTTTTCGGTTTTTCCCTGGCAGCCCGGTCCTTTGACCTCGCCGGGGCCCTATTTTCCCCCCCGATGGCGGCCAGTGGTTTTAAGCGGTGTGGTCAGTGTGACCGAAATATGTCACTAACTGACACACACGACTTTTGCCTCCGCTGCCTGGGCCCGGATCATGAAGAAATGATCTGTGGACCCTGCGGCAAAATGTCCTCCAAAGCGTTGAGAAGTCGGCGGCATCAGCGGGATAGGATCTTCGCTGACCCCAGCCGTACCCGGACCTCGTCGGAGGCCTCCGCGTCCAAAGGTTCCAGCTCGGACCGTCGCCGGAGTTCCTCCGACAGGGGTTCTCCCTCCGGGGACCATCGACGTAAGGTGAAACCCGCGAGGGCGGCGTCGGTGGACGCTCCTGGCTCCGCGAGGGCCAGGTCGCATAGCCCCGATAGCCGCCCCGGGTCCTTGGAGAAGGAGCACCTCACGAAGCGACCTCGCCTGGAGTCGGAGCTGCCTGCTCGGGTAAGTCCTGTGGTCCTCCTGGACTCGCCTCCGCGACAGCCGACATCGGGCCCGACGCCGTCGGGGCCCGAGTCGGGGGCTGCTGGGTCCCCTGAGCTCGGACTCAGGTTGACGGCCTTGGAGAGCAGATTGTCTGCCTTCATGGACCAGCAGCGGGCACTGCTCGCTGGCTTCGCTGGTGTCGCTGCCCCGACCGCCGGGACGTCGACGTCCAAGTCGACCCCGGAGACCGAGCCGATCCTCGAGTCGATGCGAACTCGAGTCGATCCTCGGTCGAGGTCACCCTCGGCCTCCCGTTCGGGACCGAGGTCGCCGACGCCGACTCCCTCGGCGTCGGGGCGGCAGGCGCCGCGCCCTGCCCGGGCCGACCCCACCGAGTCCTCGTCGGAGTCGGTCTGGGAGTCTGAAGAGGAAGAGTCGCCTGATTCTTTCCGGACTCGGTGTGTCCCCTCGGACTCACCGGAGTCCGAACCTCGGAAGCAGTCCCCCCCGGAGGATGCCCGGTTCTCGGACTTCGTCAGGGATATGGCCAAGGCTTTGGCCTTCCCTGCGGACCCCGAGGAGGAGCCTCGAGCCGAAGAGCTCGACGCCCTCCAGTATGACTCTCCCGCAAGGGAGCACTTTACTGTGCCGGTTCCTCCTATGCTGGAACGCTTACTCTTCCGCATGTGGGAGAGTCCGGCCACCTCGCCGGTCCTGAGCAAGCGGGTCGATTCTATCTATCGAGTCCGCAAGAGCCCTGGCTTCCAAAAAGCACAGCTACCACACCATTCCATGGTAGTGGAATCGGCCATGCATCGTCTTAAGAGCCAGAAGATGCACTCCTCGGTGCCTCCTGGCAGGGAGGCCCGTAACCTGGATGGCCTTGGTAAGAAGTGTTTCCAGGGCTCTATGCTTGCGTGTCGTGTCCAGACCTACCAGCTATACATGGGCATGTATCTCCGAGACCTGGCTAAAGAGCTAGCCGGATTCTCCGCTGGTTTGTCCGAGGAACCCTTGCGGAGGTTCCTGGCCTTGTCCACTGGCATTCGGGAATGCTCAAAGTTCATGTCCCGAGCAGCCTATGATGGCTTTGAAGCATCGGCTCGAGTGGCCGCAGCCGGCATCGGTGCCCGCCGACAGGCTTGGCTTCAGTCGTCAGACCTTGAGCCCTGGGTGCAGGACAAGTTGGTCGATGTCCCCTGCCGAGGCGAGAACCTCTTTGGCAAGCCCATGGCTGAAAAGGCTGCACAAATTGAGACTGAGACTCTCACCAGGACCAGGCTTTCTAGGAACACCTCCGCCCCTTCCCAGAAAAAGAAGGGCTCGGGAAAAAAGTCCTTTTACCCGAGGAAGGCGGCTGCCTACAAACAATACCCCCATTATCAGGCCCCTGCAGCTCCCCAACAGGGCCAGCAGGCCAAGGGACGGGGTAACGGGTCCCGTAGGCAGCAAGCCCCCAAGCCTGCACCACCAGCCCCTGCTCAGCAGGGTGGGGGTTTTTGACTCACAAAGCATAGCCTCTCCCCCCCCGCTGGTTCCTCCCAGCACCGGAGGCCGGCTGGTTCACTTCGCCCACAGGTGGTCCAGCATCACCTCAGATGCCTGGGTGCTTCAAGTCGTGCGAGAAGGCTATCTTCTCCACTTCCACCAGGTCCCTCCCTCCTATTTTCCGGGAGAACCCCCGCGACCCCCTCTGCACAGGGAATTACTCCTTCAGGAGTTAGCAGGTCTTCTACAGGAACAGGCGGTGGAACCGGTGCCCCTCCACCTGAAAGGTCAAGGCTTTTACTCCAGGTATTTTCTGATACCAAAGAGAACAGGAGGCCTCAGACCCATCCTGGACCTGCGCAACCTCAACAAGTTCCTCGTGCGAGAGAGAAGTTCAAGATGCTTACCCTTGGAATCCTTCTGCCCTACCTCCAGCAGGGAGATTGGCTATGCTCCTTGGATCTAAAGGATGCCTACACGCACATCCTCATCCACCCAAGCCACCGACAATACCTGCGGTTTGTGGTGGCAGGAAATCATTACCAGTTCAGAGTACTGCCCTTTGGCCTGTCCTCCGCACCGCGAGTCTTCACAAAATGTCTCGCGGTGGTGGCGGCCCATCTCCGGCTTCACGGCCTCTATGTCTTTCCGTACCTCGACGACTGGCTCATCAGAGCAGAGTCCGCTCTGGAGGTCGCCAACGCCACGCGCCGCACGGTGACTCTTCTGCAGCACTTGGGCTTTGTCATAAACTTCGCAAAGTCCACTTTGCTCCCCTCACAGGATCTCGAGTTCATCGGCGCAAGGCTGCACACTCCTCAGGCACGAGCATACCTACCGCTCGACAGGGCTCAACGGCTCATGGCCCTAGCCGACCGTTTTCGCAGCCAGCCCCTGGTCTCCGCCAGGCGCTTCCTGAGACTACTCGGCCATATGGCTTCCACCGTCCATGTGACCCCCAATGCCCGCCTGAATATGCGGCCTGCTCAATGGTGTCTCCGCCAGCAGTGGCGACAAGCCACAGGCGGCCTAGCAGACCTAGTGCGCGTCTCCGAGCCGCTGATCTCGTCTCTCCGGTGGTGGCTTCAGCAGCCGAACCTGATATTCGGAATGCCTTTCCAGTCACCTCAGCCGGCCCGGGTGCTGACAACAGATGCATCCCTCCTGGGCTGGGGTGCGCATTGCCAAGGGGCACGTACTCAGGGCCTCTGGACCACGTGGGAGTCTGCTCAGCAGATCAACTTCCTGGAGCTCAGGGCGATCCGCCTGGCTCTCAAGGCTTTCTCCCACCTGACTTCTCACCAGTCCGTCCTTGTCCAGACGGACAATCAAGTTGCCATGTTCTACGTGAACAAGCAAGGGGGCACGGGCTCCTTCCTCCTCTGCCGGGAGGCACAGAAGCTCTGCTCTTGGGCCGTCAGTCACGGCATTCTCCTCAAGGCAGTTTATCTCCCAGGCCAAGAGAATTACCTGGCGGACAAACTCAGCAGGATCCTCCAGCCGCACGAGTGGCGTCTGGATCCCTTGGTAGTTCAGAAGCTCTTTCTAAGGTGGGGCCTCCCCACGGTGGATCTCTTTGCCAGTCCTCACAACCGGCAACTTCCTCGCTTCTGCTCCCGTCAGCCCCACCCCCTTCGGGTTGCGGCAGACGCTTTTCTACTCTCATGGTCGGGAAGCCTTCTGTACGCTTTCCCTCCCATCCCGCTAGTCTCCCGGACTCTGTTCAAGGTTCTCCGAGACAAAGCCTTCATGATCCTGGTAGCCCCTCGCTGGCCCAGACAGCCGTGGTTTCCGCTCCTGCTGCAATTAGCGGTGGAGGATCCATTCCCTCTGGGGTCTCAACCGGATCTCCTCACTCAGGATCAGGGGTCTCTACTACACCCCAACCTCAGGTCTCTCAACCTAATGGCCTGGCTGCTGAGAGGGTAGTCCTTGCTCCCCTTCTCCTGCCGGCAGAGGTGGAGGAGGTCGTCTTGGCTTCGCGACGACCTTCTACCCGCAAATGCTACGCCCTTAAATGGCGTCGTTTTTCCGTTTGGTGTGCCCAACAGTCTCAGGATCCCTTCTCCTGCCCGGTATCGGTGATCTTGCAGTACTTGCTACACCTCTCTAATCTGGGACTTAAGTCCAACTCCGTCAAAGTTCACCTCAGTGCTCTTTCGGCACATCATGTGCCGGTGGACGGCAGACCTCTCTCCAGCGACCCTCTCGTAGCGAGGTTTCTCCGAGGTCTCCTTCTACTTAAACCACCTCTGCGCCCGCCAGCGCCTGACTGGGACCTGAATGTGGTTTTGCAGCGGATCACCTGTCCGCCTTTTGAACCTATGGCTACCTGTTCTCTCCGTTTTCTTTCTTGGAAAACATTGTTCTTGATAGCCCTCACTTCCGCTAGACGCGTTAGTGAATTGCAGGCCCTCGTGTCTGATCCCCCTTACACTCGGTCCTACAAAAATAGGGTAGTCCTACGGACTCACCCAAAATTTCTTCCAAAAGTGGTCTCCCCTTTTCATATCAATCAGGAGGTGGTACTTCCAACCTTCTTTCCCAGACCACACTCCAGCCGAGCTGAAACGGTCCTCCACACCCTGGACTGTAGAAGGGCTCTGAACTTCTACCTTGACCGTACGCGGGAGCACCGTAAAGCTGCTCAGCTTTTTGTGTCTTTTGACCCCAATAAATTGGGGCTCCCGGTCTCCAAGCGTACTCTGTCCATCTGGGTTGCGGACTGTATCTCTTGGGCTTATGGGGCAGCCGGACTCTCCTTGGAAGGTCGAGTCACGGCTCATTGCGTTCGGGCAAAGGCTACGTCAGTGGCTTATCTCCGCTCTGTTCCGCTGGCAGACATCTGCCGGGCCGCTACTTGGTCTTCGAGCCAGACTTTTGCGGTCCATTACTGTCTCGAGAGGGAGTCCCGCAGGGACAGTGCTTTCGGACAGGCAGTCCTCCGTAATCTCTTTGAGGTCTGAGCAACTCCTACCCTCCATCCCGGATGTGGGCTACCGGTGGGTGATAATTCAGCGAAGATTCTTTCCTTCTGTGCTGCTGAGCTAGAGGGAGCTCATTTTTGTGCTTAAGGTCTCCGGTAGCCTTGAGCTTGGGAGTCCCATAAGTGAGGACTGACTTCCTGCTTGGTCCTGGAGAAAGCGTAGTTACTCACCTGTAACAGGTGTTCTCCAGGAGCAGCAGGAATCAGTCCTCACAACCCTCCCTCCTCCCCTTGGAGTTGCGATCACCTGCTTTAGTTTTTTTGCAAATTTTTATGCTGTCTTTTTTAGCTATGTCATCTGACTGGCTAAGATGGCACCCTTGGGTGGGAAGAGGACCGCGCATGCGCGCTGCAATTCCCAAAGGCTTTCTTTGAAAGCTGGGGAAAATTGCTCCGCGAGGGCTCCGTCGGCGCCGACGTCACCCATAAGTGAGGACTGATTCCTGCTGCTCCTGGATAACACCTGTTACAGGTGAGTAACTACGCTTTCTGAGAAGAAGGAACCAGTATTGAAAAGGCCAATACATTCCTATGAGAAGCTTTGTGCTGGGCCTTTTTTTGAAACTTGTGCAGGTTTTTTTGTAATAGAGGGATGGACTAATAAGGATAAAGGAGGAGATAAGCCCAGTTTTCATACTGTCCTGCTAGACCAGTCCAGGCAAGTGGGTTGCCTTCCTCCTCCAACAGATGAATGGAGAGAGAGCCAATGAAATGTTCAGATTTCGATGACATTAGTCCCATGCCTTTATAAGCCTGAGCCACTAGGGGCATTCAGTATTTTTCTGTCTCCAGCAGATGGTGGTTAGATTTTTTCAACTCTGATAAAATCTGAATAAATAAGGGGTGATTGTGGAAGAGTAACCTAGTAGTTAGAGGAACAACCTAGTACCCAAGAGATCAGGGTTCAATTCCCACTCCTTGTGATTTTGTGCAAGTCACTTTACCCTCCATTGCCGCTGAAGAAAAGGCCTGGCAATCTACGTCTGATCATACTTTGCCAAGAAATCCCAGGGGCTGTTGGGTCACCAGGAGTCAGCACTGACTTAAAAGCATGTACAAGAACAAAGGATTGATTGAAAGGAAGAAGATTGATTTTGCTCGTGAGCAGCCACCTGCAGGTGACTCGCTCATTTGAGCGCCATGTGGGACGCTCTGCTGGACTGTGTAGTCTTTTTGATAGCCATAAGAAGAGGGAAAATTGGTTCAGCTCCACACTCTTATCCTGTTAAGGGCCTGTTGAGCAGCCAGAAAATTGGAAGGATTTAAGCTACCTCACATGACCTCAAACCCCCTCACCTTCTCTTTTTCTCCTCTGCTCTCCCCTGAAGATTGAAGGAGAACATAAGAAATGCCTTACTGAGTCAGACAAAGGTCCATCAAACCCAGTATCCTGTTCAAACAGTATCCAATCCAAGCCACAAGTACCTGGCAGGTTCCCAAGGAGGCACACAGGTTCCACAATGCTTGTCCTGGGGCAAGCGGTGGATTTCCCAGGTCCTCTTTAATAATGGTTTTTGGACATTTCCTCCAGGAACTTGTCAAAACCTTTTTTAAACCCAGCTACACTTTTACTACATCCTCTGGTAACAAATTCCAGAGTTTGATTATGCACTGAGTTAAAAAACATTATCTCCAGGAACAAGCAGGAATGCAGTCTTCACAAATGGGTGAACATCACCAATGGAGCCCGTGCGGGAATGCTCCCCAGTGTCCAATAGGAAAGCCTTTGCCACTGTGCTTACATGCCTGCCTTCCCACCTTCCGAACTCCTTTCCTCAGTCCTTCATTTTCTGCAGAGCCAGAAGGACGTATCATCCTGTCACTGCCGAAAAACGTCTCTTTTTTGTGGAGCATCATGCTTCTGCCTTCCTGTCGATGCTGGTTCAGTCGAAGCTGACACCGGTCCTGATAATTTTTTCTTTTACATATTTTTCTATTTCTTTCCTTTTCATTTTCAACATCATTTTCACCTCTAAATTAGGCCTCTGGGCCTCCATAGCCTTATCTTCAATCCCAAAGACAACGTTTTGAGGCTTAAAAAAGCCAACTAGTGATTTTAAAAAATGTACCAAGTGTGCTGGTACCATATCGGTCACTGATAAACATGACTGGTGTCTAAAATGTGTGAGCCTTGAACATCAACCCAATTGTTGTCCTTTGTGCTAGCAAATCACAAAGAGAGGCCTAAAGAACCGAACCAGACTGTACAGATCGTGATTTGCTTCAGTCTCGCTTTCAGTGTCTTCCTCTTCATCAAGAGCAACAACTTCCTCTCATGAGTCTTGGTTTTCTTCAAAGTCCAAATATAAAAGTAAGTCAAAGTCTCTGGCAAAGTCTTCAAGTCATTGGCATCGATGACTGATACTGAGACCAGAGATCAGTCCCAGCATAAGCATCGCTATGCCCCTAGGGGTGCTTCCAATGAAGACCAGCCAACCAAACAGCCCTGGCGGGAGGATCTATCCTCCAAAGCACAAAAGAGGCTTAGGGATTCTCACGAGGAATTGACCTCTGAATGGCCACCACTTCCATGTTCTGGGATGGTGGCACAGAGCCCTGTGGGTGATTCCACCCAGACATCGGCCATCTCCCTAGACCAGCACATGCTGGCTCTTGAGAGGAGTTTGGTGGAACTCCTGGCAGTCTCAGTACCAATAACATTGAGAGATCTAGGAGTGCAGGCTTTGGCATCAAACCTACAGCCAAGTATATTGGCCTCCGATAATGGCCCTTGAACCAGCATCGTCGGGACCCCTGAGGCTAATACCTTCATTGGAACTAACCGATATCTCCGAGACTTAAACTGACATGGCTCTCGGTCCTGATACCTCCGAGCATCGGTATCTGCATCGGCATCGACCTTCAACATCCTTGATGCATCGTGGTTAAACCCAAGATGCCAATACTTTGACTTCTAATTAGACTCTGATTCCACTTCTTCAGAATCTGATGAGGGCTCACTTGATTCCCAAGAACCTCCAAACATCCTTTCAGAACCTTCACCGCCTCAGCAATGGTGTTGGTCCGCATCAGAATATATGTCCTTTCAGGACTTCATATGTGACATGGCAGCAGTGCTCACCATCACAGTAGCCTCGGAAAAGGAACTGAGGGCAGGGGAATTGAAGATATTCCAGTACCCTCCCATGCCTAAGGAGACGGCTACATTACCAGTGCATTGGATCCTGCAGGATCTTATTCTCCGAATGTGGGAGGCCCCAATCACGGTTTCGCCTGTCAGCAAGAAACTTGATACCCATGTACTGAGTACCAGAGTGCCCAGACTTCCAAAAACCTCAGCTCCCCCTTATGGTGGTGGAATCGGCAGTGCACTGAATAAAGAGCTCTAAGAACCATTCATCCATGCCACCTGGCAGAAACTCGAGGACACTCGATGCCTTTGGGCATCTGTGCTTCCAAGCATGCATGTTGGCCTCCAGAATAAACTCTTACATGCTGTATATGGGCATATTTCTGAAGGATGTCACCAGCAGCATATCCTGCTTCCTCAGGATAAGCGGAGTGCATTCCAGACACTCATCAAACAGGGCCAGAACACTTCTAAGTTTCTTACAGGCCTCATTTGAAGCCTTTGAATCAACAAGCAGGGCTTCAGCAGTCTGCATTGGGGTTCGCAAAATGGCCTGGTTACAAGCATCAGATCTTGAGCAATGGGTCCTGGATAAACAGGTCATTATCCCATGTACTGGAGAAAATCTTTTTGGCAAGGATTGGAAGGAAAAAGCAGGGGAGATGATCTCACCCTGAAACGCCTTTTCAGGAAAACAGCTGACCCATCCAAGAGGAAGGCTTTTCCCAATAAATCTTTCTATTCTAAAAAGAAGTATACTATTCTTCTTACCCGCCTTCTGCTGCCTATCAACCTCAACACCCTCAGCAGAGACAGGAGGGCCCTCGCCAACCCAGGAAGCCCAAGGCTTCTAAGCCTCAGCCAGCAGTACAGCCACAACCTGCACCTTGGTTTTGACTCCTTCCTAGAGAGCATTGCCATCTGCCCCTGGAGGGTCCCCAGTGCTTCCACATAGCAGGTAGACTTTGTCACTATGCCCACAGGTGGCACCTCATAACATCAGAGCAGTGGACACTCCAGATTGTCCAAAGGGGTTATCAGCTTCACTTCGAAACCTTACACCCCACCAGCTTCACAGGGGAATATTTCACGCAACCCCTTCAAAGCATTCTCTTAAAAGGTGACCACCCTATTGTCCCAGGGTGCCATAGAAAGAGTTCCTCCTCCTCAATAAAGAATGGGCTTCTACTCTGCATATTTTCTCATTGCAAAGAAAACAGGAGGATTCAGACCCATCATGGATCTCAGAGACCTAAACAGGTTTATGGTCCGAGAAAAATTCAAAATGAATTCTCTAGGAACTATTCTATCATACATCCAGATACGCTTTTGGCTATGTTCTCTAGACCTAAAAGAGGCATACATGCATTTACTGATCCATCCCTTGCACAGACAATATCTGTGCTTCAGGTTTCAAGGAAACCCTTATCAATACCGGGTTCTCTCCTTCGGTCTAGCCTTTGCCCCTAGAGTCTTCACAAAATGCATGGCAGTAGCCGCTGCCTACCTATGTAACTTGGGGGTATTCGTCTTCCCTTACTTAGATGATTGGCTGACCATGGGAGAATCCCCTCAGGAGGTAAGACTTTTCCCTTCATTGCACCATCATGGTGCTTCAACACCTGGGATTTCTCTTAAACTTCCAAAAGTTTCATCTCGCTCCAACCCAATGACTGGAGTTCATTGGAGCACTCTTAGACACTCAACAGGCCCGAGCTTTTCTTCCACAGGATCACTTGCCTGCCCTCATCAAACTGGCAAAAGGAGCACAACAGCAAAGCCAAGTAACAGCTTGAGAAATGCTACGACTATTATGACACATAGCCTCCATGGTCCATGTCGTCCCCTACGCTCGATTACGCATGTGACAAGTGTAGTGGACTCTGTCTTCCCAATGGACGCAAGCGAAGGGTTGACTCTGAGACAAGATCCACATCACCCTTCAACTGATTAAGTCCCTTCAGTAGTGGTGTCTCCCATAGAACCTATTCATCAGGTGACCTTTTCAGATACCTCTACTTCAATGCACCCTGATGACAGATGCTTGCAAGCTCAGTTGGGGAGCGCATCTAAACAACCTGACCACACAAGGACTGTGGATACAACAGGAATATGTCCTGCAGATCAACCTGCTAGAACTATGAGCACTGGCAAATGCTCTAAGGGTTTTTCAACCCCATCTATCGGGGCAATCTGTTCTAATCAGGATGGACAACCAAGTTGCCATGTTCTACATCAACACACAAGGGGGAACGGGGTCCCGTCCCCTCTGCGAGGCAGTGATTCGCCTGTGATCCTTTGCCATCTCACACTGCATTCAGCTCAGTGAGGTACCTCCCGGGCGAACTCAATGTCCTTGTGGACAAGCTAAGCTGTATCATTCCTCCACACGAATGGACCTTGCATCGGGAGATGGCCTCTTGGATCTTCCAAACATGGGAAACCCCCCACTTATAGATCTTTTTGCCACTCCGCAAAACACACAGCTTCCACGCTTCTGCTCCAGGTTCTGTCACTGCACCAACAGGCTTCGGACGCCTTCCTTCTCCATCGGAGGCAGGGACCGCTCTACGCATTCCTTCCCTTCCTCTTGATACCCAAGTCGCTGTTCAAGCTACAAACCAACAGGGGCTTGATGATTCCTATAGCCCCCTTCTGCCCCATCAACTGTGGTTTCCTCTGTTTCTTCACCTTGCACACCCAACCTCCTCTTTCAGGACCACGGGATGCTCCTCCATCCCAGTCTTCACCCCATACACCTGGCTGCTGAAGGGCTAATGCTTACCGACCTGGACCTACCACAGGCTGTCAAGGATGTCCTTCTTGCATCTCGTAGATTCCACCAGGCGCTCTTATGCCTTCAAATGGCATAGGTTTTGCTCTGGTGCTCCTCAACGGACATTAATCCCTTTATTGCCCGATGGAGTTGCTTCTACAATATCTCCTCCATTTATCCTTGACAGGTCTTAAAACTAAATCAGTGAGAGTTCACTTTAGTGCCATTGCGGCTTTTCACTGACCAGTGGATGGACAGCCTATCTCCTCATACCCCTTAGTAGCATGCTTCATGCAGGGTCTCCTGCTGTCCAAGCCACCTCCAGTGGCCTGGGATCTGAATGTGGTTCTTCTAAAACCACCTTTCAAACCTTTAGCCACTACTTCACTGAAGTTCCTGTCTTGGAAATTCATCTTTCTTATTGCCTTCACTTCAGCTCGCTGCATCAGTGAGCCTCAAGCTCTCGTGGTGAATCCCCCCCCCTATAATCTTTTCCACCATGACAAGGTGGTTCTCTGTACCCATCCAGACTTCCTCATGAAGATGGTTTCCTCTTTCCATCTAAACCAGTCTGTAATCCTCCTAATTTTCTTCCCTAGACCATATGCATCTTGGGCTGAAACAGCACTACACGCTTTAGACTGCAAAGAAGTGCTGGCCTACTACTTGATTAGAACTAAAGATCACAGAAGATCCTCTCAACTATTCATCCTTTGATCCTAGTCACCTAGGTCTACCAGTGACAAAACATATTCTATCCAGAAGGATAGCAGATTGCATTTCTTTTACTTATGCACAAGCAGGACTCTCTTTGGAAGGTCATGTCACCGCTCACAGTGTGCGGGCTATGGCAACCTCCATAGCTAATTTCCGTTCAGTGTCCTTTGAGGAGATCTCCGGGCAGCTACCTGATCCTCCATTCATACTTACGCTACATACTACAGTTTGAACAGAGACTTCCGTAGGGACGCTGTCTTTGGCAAGCTGTACTTCAGCACCTATTTGGAACTTAAACTCAATCTACCCTCCATCCCAGTTGTCTACACTGGGGGAGTATTGCCTCGTGGAATCAAGGCCAATGGCCCACAACTCTTCCAGACTCTTCAGCTACCTCTTTTTTGCCTCAGGGATTGCACTACTCTCCCCTCCCCCCATACCAGTCTGCTACCTGGGAGCTAGTGAGTCCCATATGTGAAGACTGCATTCCTGCTTGTTCCTGGAGATAGCTTACGAGGTGTGACAAAAAAGAAACGAGACTGTCCGATAAATGTTTTATTACAAAATCTAAAGAGAAATTACGCATTGTCCCCTTCAAAGTAATCCCCCCCAGAGTTAATGCACTTCTGCATTTGCTTCTGCCACGTACGGAAGCACTCGGTGAGGTCTCTCAGCTCCCTCGTCACAGTGGCCTTGATCTCTTCTGTAGAGGTGAAATGAGTTCCTTTGAGCACAGTCTTCAGCCTGAGGAAGAGCCACAAGTCGCATGGTGCGAGATCTGGGGAATTAGGAGGGTGGTTGAGAGCTGTGATCTGTTTGTTGGCAAAGAACTGCCTCACACTGAACGCAGTGTGTTCATGCGTGTTGTCGTGGTGGAGCAGCCACGACTTGTCTCTCCACAGAGCCCGCCTGCTGCGCCGAATCTGGTCATGGAGGCGATGGAGGACCTGCTGGTAGAAGTGCTGGTTGACTGTCTGACCCTCAAGCACAAACTCATGATGGACCACTCCCTTCTGGTCGAAGAATGCGATCCACATGCCCTTGATCCTTGATTTGGACATGCTCACCTTCTTGGTTCTGGGTGACAGTCGAGTCTTTCACTGCAGGCTCTGTCTCTTGCTTTCAGGGTCGTACTGGAAGACCCAAGTCTCATCTCCTGTGATGACTCGGCCAACGAACTCTGGATCATCTCCGATCTTCTCTAGCAAGTCTCGACAAACATTGACCCGGTGCTCCTTCTGGTCGTCTGATAAAAGCCTGGGCACCATCTTGGTGCGCACCTTCCACATCCCCAGCTCCTGCACCAAGATGGTCCGCACTGGCTCCCTGTTCAGGCTGAGCTCCTCAGCTATCATCCGCATGGTCAATCTGCGATTACTCCACACCAGCTGGTTCACTCTGTCAATGTTCTCAGCCGTCTTTGTCGTGGAAGGCCGTCCTGACTTGTGGTCATCCTCCACCTCCTCGCGGCCTGTCTTGAAGCGTTTGTGCCACTCGAAGACTCGCGGCCTTGACATTGCATCTTCTCCATAAGCCTTTTGGAGAAGTTGGAGACACTCAGTTGGGCCCTTCTCCAACTTAACCAGAAATTTCAAGTTGATTCTTTGCTCTATATTTCTGCCACCTCCAGTTGCGTGACAAAGCGATGGAGCAGTGTGCTACAAAAAAACCTGAAAAAGAAAAACAGAGTGAGAAAGATGAAAAAATATTATAGCAGAATAGTGGTGAGATGTTGCACAACAGAGTAATATAAGCGGTTAGCCAATTGGCATTGAGTCATTGGCATGGCTGCCACAGTCTCGTTTCTCTTTTGTCACACCTTGTAATTACTCACCTGTAAGAGGTGATCCCTGGGAACAGCAGGAATTAGTCTTCACGACCTGCCGTCCTCCCATAGGAGTTGTAGGGTTCTTCTATTTTCTTCTTCTTCTCAGCTACAAACTCAATTGAGGAGAGGCGTTGGAAAGGCAGGAAGGCAGTTGCCCATGCTCAGTGCAGTGCTCCCAAAGGCTTTCCTATTTGACAATGGGGAGCGTTCCCATACGGGCTCTATCAGTGATGTTCAATTATATGTGAAGACTGATTCCTGCTGTTCCCGGAGATCACCTGTTATGGGTGAATAACTACACTTTGGGGCTTGTTTACAAAGCCGCGGTAGCGGTTCGCGGTCGTTATCGGAGCCGCGGCCCCATTGAAATCAATGGGGTCACGGCTCCAATAACGATCGCGAACCGCTACCGCAGCTTTGTAAACAAGCCCCTTTGTCTTAGTCTTAAATGGGTTGCATTGTAGCTTTATTGTGTGTCTTCTAGTCTTTCTACTTTTTGATGGCGTAAACAACTGATCTGTGTTTACCCATTCCATTCCATTTATTAATTTATAGACCTCTATCATATCTCCCCTCAGCCGTCTCTCTTCCAAATTGAAAAGCCTCAACCTTTTAAGCCTCTCCTCATAGGGGTATCCTTCCATTCCCTTTACCATTTTAGTCGCTTTTCTATGTATCTTTCCTAATTCCGCTATATCCTTTTTAAGATATGGTGACCAGAATTGCACACAATGTTCAAGATGCGGTCACACCATGGAACAATACAGAGGCATTATAATATCCTTTGTTTTATTCTCCATTCCTTTCCTTATGATTCCTAGCATTCTATTTGCTATCTTGGCCGCTACTGCACACTGGGTGGATGGTTTCAACGTATTCTCCGGGAATAAGCAGGAAGTCAGTCCTCACATATGGGTGACGTTGACACAGACAGAGCTCTATGTGGAAGCCTCTCCCCAGCTTTTAAAGAAAGCCTTTGAGAAATGCACCATGCATGAGTGGTCCCCTTCCCACCTAAGGATGCCATCTTGCCTCAGTCTTTTTTCCACAGAGTCCACCGAACATGTGTGTTTTTTTCCCCTGGAAAAAAGCTAGTTTTTTTTCTCTTAGAAATTTTATTCCCTGGTCGAGTACTGGTTTCCTTTCCCGACCCTGAGCTCGCTTGCCTTGGCATCGCGTCATGGGTTCGTATTTTTCTTTTCGTTTCTTGTTTTTTTAACTGTCACAGTTTGTGCCCTTTTCTCTGGCAGAGCCCCGGGTCTTTGACCTCGCTGGGGCCCTTTTTTCCCCCCATGGCCTCTGCCAGAGACTTCAAAAAGTGTGATCGGTGCTCGCGGACCATGTTCCTCACCAATAGACATGACTGCTACTCCATTGTCTCAGGGCGGACCATGACCCCTTGGATTGTGACCTCTGTAAAACGATATCCTCCAAGTCCATTAAGAGTCATCAGTAACAGTATGATGAGATCTTCCAAAGGTCAGACTCTGCCCCGAAGTAACCCCACTCCCTCTGGCCGAGGCCAGGGGTCCTTCAAGCGGAGCACACCAGAGGTGGAACAAAAGAAGACATCCTTGAGAGCGGCATCTGTAGATGAATCAGGGAAGGCACGTAATCCCGTGCTCGGTCCCTATTCCGTGAGTCCAAGGGATTGGAGCAGGAGCAGCCTACCAAGGTCACCTGAAAGGATTCATCGGCCTCCAATAATCAGCCTTGGACCCCCAAGGCCATTCTGGTCGAGGACTCCCCCTCATCTGAACAGTGCCAGGCCCAAGATCCTCGGTGCCTACGCCGAATGCTGTGGAGCCATCTGGACTGGAGACCAAAATGGCCGCTTTGGAGCACAGCTTATCTGCCTTCATGGACCAGCAGCAGGCCTTGATGTCTGGATCCACCGGGTCATCTGCCCAGACCACCGGGGCCTCAATTTCGAGGACATCCCCGAATGTTAAGTTGATCCTCAAACACCATCGGCCTGGAGTCAGTCCTCGACACTGGCCTCGATCCCTGTCCCGATCCTTGGGACCAAGTTCTTCCCCGATGAGTGGCTGCGGCTCCGCCCGCAGAGTCTCCAAGAGTCATGGACGGTCAGGCTCGGGGCCCGATCTTGAAACCTGGCCTGGCCTCGACCCCCCTCCACCAACTATGAGTCTGATTTGGAGACTGAGGATAAGGAATTCCCGGACATCTGTTGCCATGTTGATGTACCCTCGGACTCATCTCCCTCTGAGACCTGGTGCCTGTCCCCGTCCGAGGATATGGCCTTCCCCGACTTCATGCAGTACATGTCAAAGGCATTGTTGTTCGACACAGAGTTGGAGGAGGACCCTCGAGATCCGCCAATATGAGGCCTGTCCGAAGGAGGCACTTACAGTGCCCATTCCTCCGATCCTGGAACGGCCACTCCTCCGCATATGAGAAACACTGGCATCTGTGCCTGTCGTGAATAGATGGCTGGACTCGATGTATCGGGTCTGCCAGAGACCAGCTTCCAGAAAGCACAGCTGCCACACAACTCCATGGTGGTGGAGTCAGCCATGCGTCGGCTTAAGAACCAGAAGACACACTCTTTGGTGTCCCTGGGCAGGGAGGCCTGCACCTTGGATGCTTTGGGCAGAAAGTGCTACCAGGGCTCGATGCTCATTGTCCGGATCCAGGCATACCAGCTTTACATGGGCATGTACCTGAGGGACCTGGTAAAGGAACTTGCTGGGTTCTCACCTGATCTCTCCGAGGAACTCCTCCAGTGGTTCCGGAGCCTCTCCTCTGCCGTGAGTGAGTGCTCTAAATTCATGATTCAAGCAATCTATGACTACTTGACTCGGCTGCTAGAGTAGCCGCATCAATCATCGGTGACAGATGCCAGGCTTGGCTAGTCTTCTGACCTGGCGCAATGGGTTCAGGACAAATTGGTCGATATTCTCTGCCAAGGAGAGAACTTCTTTGGCAAACCCATGACTGATAAGGCTGCAGAGTTGGAGTCCAGTTCCTGATGAGGACTAGGCTCTCCAAGAAGACTGCTACCCTTCCCCGATGGAAGGACCCAAGTAAAAAGCCCCCTTACTCGAGAAAGGGAAAGGCTTACAGAAACTACCTTCAGTATCAGGCTTCCCAGCTCCTCAGCAGGGTCAGCAGGTCAAGGAATGTGGCCCTCGTAAGCCCAAGATTCTTAAAAGCCTGGCACCGGCTCCGACTCAGCCTGGTGGGAGCTTTTGACTCCTTGGGCATAGCCTCTCCACCCCCAGGAGGCCCGCCTGAGCAGTCCACAGGGGGACATCTGATCCTGTTTGCCCACGAGTGGCCAGCCATCACCACTGACACCTGGGAGCAGACTTCCCCTCCATTCTTCTGGGATAACCCACCAGGACTCCCCTCGACCAGACCTTGCTTCTGCAAGAGTTCGCAGACCTTCTCGAGGACAAGGAGGTGGAACCCATACCCCCACACCTCTGGGGCAGAGGGTTCTACTCCAGGTACTTCCTCATACCAAAAAGAATAGGGGACCTAAGGCCCATGTTAGACCTGCGAGACCTGAACAGGTTCCTGGTGAGGGAGAAGTTCAGGATGCTTTCCCTTGGGACATTGCTGCCATACCTCCAGCAGGGAGACTGGCTATGCTCCTTGAACTTAAAGGATGTGTATACACACATCCTCATCCATCCCAGCCACAGGCAATATCTCAGGTTCAGGGTGGGAGCCCCCACTACCAATACAGGGTTACCCTTTAGCCTGGCCTCTGCCCCAAAAGTCATCAGAGGGGGCTCAGCTGCCAAGGTGCAATGGACCACTGCTCGCACCATCAGCATCCTACAACTCCTGGGGTTTCTCATAAACCACCCTTCCTCCTGACGCAATGTCTGAAGTTCATAGGAGCCCAGCTAGACACCCTCCAGGCCAGAGCATTCCTACCCCAAGACAGAGTCAACCGCCTCAGGGAGCTGGTCACAGATGTACAATGCAGATGCACTGTGTCTTCTCGCCTCCTGCTATGCCTGCTGGGCCACATGGCATCCACAGTTCATGTCTCCCCAGATGCCCATCTCCACATGAGGGTGGCCCAATGGTGCCTCCGCTCCAAGTGGACCCAGGACTCCGGATGGCTGCAGGACAGAGTGATGGTGACCCGCCAACTTGCGGACTCCCTCAGCTGGTGGCAGGCTCCACAGCACCTCCAGGCAGGGATGCCCTTCCAGGTCCCCAATCCCCAGAGGGTCCTCACCACAGACGCCTCCCTGCTAGGTTGGGGTGCACATTGTGAAGATCTCTGCACCTAAGGCAGCTGGTTGTAGTCAGAGAGCCAACTGCAGATCAACCTGTTGGAGCTTCGGGCCATATTCCTGGCTCTCCGAGCCATTCGCCACCACCTGCAACACCAGTCAGTGCTGGTGCAAATGGACAATCAGGTGGCAATGTTCTGTGCAAACAAAAAGGGGGGCACAGCGTCATATGCCCTCTGTCAAGAGGTAGTGGCTCTCTGCTCCTTTGCGCTCCGCAATGGGATGCTCCTGCAGGCGTTGTATCTGCCAGGCCAGCTCAATGCTCTAGTGGACAAGCTGAGTAGGGTCCTCTAGCCACACAAGTGGCAGTTGGATCCCAGGATGGCCTCTAGGCTCTTCCAACTCTGGGGGGTTCCACTAATAGACCTCTTTGCGAGTCCAACCAACCCTCAGCTGCCCCGCTTCTGTTCCTGTCAACCGCACCCCTCATGGGTGGTAGTGGATGCATTCCTCATCTCGTGAATAGAGGACCTTCTCTTATGCCTTCCCATCCACGCTGCTGATTGCCAAGACCCTTTTCAAGGCTCAGCATGACAGGGTATCACTGATACTGATTGCCCCCTGGTGGCCGAGGCAACGGTGGTTCCCTCTGCTCCTCCGCTTGTCCTAGGTTGCCCCAGTCCTCCTGGAGAGTGCCCCGGGGTTACTGTTGCAGGAGGAGGGCTCCCTCCTACACTTCAACCTGGGGTTCCTGTTGCTAACGGCTTGACTGCTGAAAGGGTAGCCTTGACCCCATTCAACCTTTCATGGGAGGTAGAGAAGGTCCCCCTGGCCTCTCATAGAGTCTCCATGAAATGGGCATATGCCTTCAAATGCTGCAGATTCTCAGTGTGCATGTAACAGCAAGTTAACCCGTTCTCGTGCTCTGTTCAGCTTGTACTGATGTGTTTGCTCCACCTATTGCAGGCAGAACTGAAGGCCAACTTGGTCAGGGTGCATCTGAGTACTCTAGTGACACCCCACCACCTTATTGAGGTCAAGCCCCTCTCTGCTCAGCCCGTGACCCACTTGCGGGGCCTCATGTTATCCAAGCCCATCCATCTGCCCTCCAGCGGCAGAGTGGGACCTCAGTGTGATGCTATCTAAACTCAACGGGCCGCCATCTGAGCCCCTGTCTACCTGCCACCTACAGTAACTCTCATGGAAGGTCGTCTTCCTAATGGCACTCACGTCCACTCGCAGGATCAATGAGCTTCAGTGGCAGATCCGCCATACACAGGGTTCTACAAGAACAGAATGGTGCTCCACATGCACCCCAAGTTTCTTCCCAAAGTGGTGTCCCCATTCCACATTCAGAAGGTAGTGCTCCCCGCCTTCTTTTCGCAGCCTCATGCCAGCAGGGCGGAGACCGTCCTTCATACAATGGACTGTAAGAGGGCCCTGTCCTTCTAGCTTCAACATACCCAGGAACACCGCAGAGCCTTCAGTTTTTCGTCTCCTATGACCCCAGTCGGCTGGTGTAGTTGGTCTACCAAGCGAACTGTCTACTTGGGTGGCCGCCTGCAATGCTCTCGCTTATGAGCAGGCTGGGCTCTCGTCAGGGCCATAGTGGCATCTGCGGTAAACCTGTGTTCTGTCCCTCTGTTGGACATTCGCTGAGCCACCACCTGGTCTTCAGTCCACACTTTCGCCGTTCATTACTGTCTGGAGAGGGAGTTCTGATGAGACAGCACCGTTGGCCAGACCATACTCCGTCATCTGTTCGGGGTGCAGACAACCTCTGCCCTCTGACCCTTCTGTGTTGAGAGTGCTGGTTCTCACCAGCCCCTTGGGTTTCTGGGAGTCTTTTCCTTAAGACTCAATTGCTGCTGCTCACGGTTCACCCTTTTCTGGTCACCCGTGGCATTTCTACAGGTTTTCGGTAGCCTGTAGCTAAGGAGTCCCATATGTGAGGACTGATTTCCTGCTTATTCCCGGAAAAAGTGTAATTACTCACCATGTAACAGGTGTTCTCCAGGGACAGCAGAAATCAGTATTCACAATCCTCCCTCCTCCCCATGGAATTGCTTCTTATCATTCTTTGCCCTCTTTAGCTATGTGATTTGACTGAGGCAAGATGGCTCCGTTGGGTGTGAAGGGGACCACGCATGCGTGGTGCATCTCCCAAAGGCCTTCTTTGAAAGCTGGGGAGAGACTAACACGCAGGAATCCGTCAGCATCGACGTCACCCATATGTGAAGCCTGATTCCTGCTGTCCCTGGAGAACACCTGATCTCCAGGAACAAGCAGGAATGTAGTCTTCACATATGGGTATCGTCGGTACCGATGGAGCCTGCGCGGGAACGCTCCCCAGCCTTTCCCAACCGTCCCTCTCCAGTTCTTCATTTTCCGCGGAGCTGACAGGTCACACATCAATCACCGCAGAAAATATTCCTTATCACTTCTCCGGGCCAGTCCAGGGAAACGCTAGGGGTTGTCAATCCCCTTCAGCAGCTGAGGACTGAATACTTCAAGTTTTCTTGAGAGGGGGCGGAGCTTGCCACGAAGCGTGATGGCCGCCTAAAGAACTAGCTCCTGCATTGCATAACGGAATCCACCCCTTATTCCCGATTACCCGGCCGGTAAAAGATTTAATTCTGGTGGCAGTGCATAAGAGGATGGCGTCGTTAAAGCCAGCTAAGTTGGAGTTTCCGCCATCCACGGGCCAAGCTCATAAGCGCCTAAAACATGATGCGGCCTCCCCGCAAAAAGTGAAACCGGAAAAGGAGCCAGAGGATGGCATTCGGGAGATCCTCACGGAGCTGAGAACCATGAAGGAGATGATGGAGAGCAATGGGGAAACACTATCCCAAATGCAGGAGGAACTGCATGCGGTTCGTGAGAAACTGAGCGGCATGGATGGTCGATTGGTGAAAGTTGAGGCCTTGGCTCAGAAGCACGAGGGCATGGTCTCACAGATAGGCCCTCTTGTAAAGAGAGTAAACACGCTAGAAGCGCAACTGGAAGAGCAGAGCAACAGGTCACGGAGAAGTAATATGCGGGTTATTGGACTTCCGGAGGGAGTTGAAGGAAACGATCCGATTAGCTATATGGAAAAGATCATACCCGAACTCCTCCAAATTAAATTCTTGGCCCCCTTTGAAATTGAGAGGGCGCATCGGGTCCCCATAATGAGTACAGTGCAAGCGAAGCGACCGCGGCCTATGCTGATCAAGATCCTGAGATATCCCCAAGTTTTGCAAATTATGCAAGCGGCAAAACAGAGGAGCTCCATGCAGATAAATGGTAATAAGATTGCCTTTTTTCCAGATTTATCTAAAAAGACAGTAGACCGGCGTCGAGAGCTGCTTGACTGTCGGCCTCTGCTACAAAAGATTCAAGCGCGCTATGGGCT
Organism: Ichthyophis bannanicus; assembly: GCA_033557465.1. Classification (NCBI taxonomy): domain Eukaryota; kingdom Metazoa; phylum Chordata; class Amphibia; order Gymnophiona; family Ichthyophiidae; genus Ichthyophis; species Ichthyophis bannanicus. Next base: position 399,618,758 of record CM066034.1, on the reverse strand, counting down.
ATTCTACCCAGCTAAAATGCGAGTCACCGTGGACAATGTCACCAGAAATTTTGATAATGCAGCAATGCTACGCTCTTTCCTGCTGGACTACTCCCAGATGGAGGTTAGCCGCTGATTACGTGTGATCGACGATTTACACTACAGAGCTCATGAGCCCCGCACCACAGGAGCCCGGAGGAGTCGGTATGCCCTGTCGGGCTATGTCTGGAGGAGACGGGTGATGCTGGGCCTGCAAAGACTTAAAGGTCCCACAACATTAACCCTTAGTGGCATTGTTTGATTGTATTTTTAGTTGTGGGAGGCATAGTAATAAATGTGTTTAATTGGATGCCGGCCCATGATGTGGGTCCGGCAATAATATGATCCTATATAACTGAGTACGGGAAGTGCTAAAAGGAAGGAGGGGACGGGAATGGGTTGTGTTGGGGATAATTGCAGGGGGGTGGGACTGGGTGGTCTGACTGCGAAGGGGGGGTACTCCACCACACAAGGGGATCTGTTGTTAATGGTTTGGTATGTTATATGGCTATGTGTACAATGGATTGACAGCAATGAATGTATGTTATGCAAGTTTTCTTGAGAGCCTAAGCCACTCCCCCTGAGGTGAATACTCCAGTCTTTCAGTCCTCAGCAGCTGAAGAGGATCGATGATAGCCATCTCCCTATATAAAATTCAATTTGTTGTTTTTCTTGTTTTCCTAAGTTATATAGCACTTTAGTCCTAGCAGGGCTGATAGTGGCTATATTCTCCGGGGCTTCTAGAGAATCTCGATTTAATACAGGCAGAAGTAGAAACAGCTCCAGTAGCGGTGTAGACGGCCCTTGCCTGCCTGTCTAGGGGGCGGAGGGGGGTAGAGCCTGCCTTTCCTCGGGCGTCTGCATTTCTTCGATAGTTTGGTTCTGGGAGCCCCAGTGAACCTCTATCTTTCTGTGCTGCCGAGGGATCGCACCCCTGCTAGCAGCGGGACATCGATCTAAGAGCCGCGCTGTTTCCTTCACTCAGGTGAGCTTGAGCTGCGGGGAGACGCTTGCCTTCCGCTCGGTTCGTTATCGCGGCTGTCTGAGACAGTGATTTCGCCGTTTTTTTTTAGAGAGTGCTGGATCGCGGTTGTTTTTTACTCCGGGAGTTCTTTCGGATAGGGATGGAAGGCAAGCTCTCTTCTGATCCTGAGCGGTCCTTGTTAATTCCAGAAAAGGCGGGAACGGCGGCCATTTTGAAGGAGCCGTCCGTTCCTCCCACGGGCCTCCCGAAGTCTGGAAAGTGCAAATCTAAATCTTCCAAGGAGTCTCCGGTGGCAGTGAAAGTTCCCCGGGCTCTTCCTGAAGCTCAGGAAGCTGTGCCTGCCTTTTTTCGCCAGAGTTTATTCTGGCAATGCATAAAGCATTTTTGTTAGTCTTCTCAGTCAGTACCTGAGTCCTCCGGTCTCCCTGCCTTGGGGGAGCTTCGAGCTGCAGATATTACAAGTGATCCTGGTGAGGGTCCTTCCCTAGCGGGGCTAGCGGCTCCGTCAAGTTTAGACCCCTTGGGGCCCCTGGTAGCTGATGCCCAGCTGGGGGAGGACGGGGAAGTCCTGTCAGATGCAGGGATCGATTCCTGGCCAGGGGAGCTTGAAGAGGGTGAGATAGCTCCGGGCGATGATCCTAATGTGTTTCGGGTGTTTCGGAAAGAGGAGCTCGGCGCCCTTATTTCTCAGTCCTTGGCGGCCTTGAATCTCATCTTACCCTCGGGTTCTCAGGAGCCCTTGGAGGATCCGTTGTTGCAGGGCTTTAAAGCCGAACAACGCTGTTTTCCGGTGCACCGGGTTATAAAGCAGATGATTGAGTCTGAGTGGGAGTGTCCGGAAGCCTCCCTGAGGGGTGGTCGTGCCTTGGCTCGCCTCTTCCCCGTTCCGCAGGACGAGAGAGATTTATTGCGGATGCCTAAGGTCGATGCCTTAGTTTCTGCGGTGACTAAAAAGACCACGATTCCGGTGGAAGGTGCAGCGGCGCTTAAGGATCTGCAGGATCGTAAGTTAGAAGCTCTCTTGAAGCAGGCGTTTGATTCGAGCGCTCTTGCGCTGCAGGCTTCTGTTTGTGGTGCGTATGTCTCCAGGGCTTCCATCCGCTGGCTTCAAGGAGAGGTCTCGGCGGATCCTGGGACTTTGGCTCCGGCGGAAGGTGCGAAGTTGGAGTCGGCTGCAGCTTACTTGGCGGATGCTTTCTATGACTTGGTGCGGATTGCTGCCAAGTCTATGGCCTCGCTGGTGGCTGCCAGGCGCTTCCTTTGGTTACGTAATTGGTCAGCGGACGTCTCGTCTAAGTTGCGCCTTAGTAGACTCCCCTATAAGGGTAAGTTACTGTTTGGGGAGGCTCTGGAGAAGATTGTTAAAGACCTTGGGGACTCTAAGGGCGGTCGTTTGCCGGAGGATAAGCCGAAGACGGCTAGAGGACTGCCCGGTCAACGCAATCAGGTTAAAGATACTCGTAGGTTTCGGGGAGCTCGGTTTGCTCCCTATCCCAGAGGCCGTTTCGGATCTCGCGGAAGTTTCTTTCGCGGAGCTCGAGGATTCGGTAGGCCCTACTTTAATGCTCAGCCATCTGCTGCCAAAAAGGCGCAATGAAGGTTTGCTGGTCCAGGCTCCGACCCCTATCGGGGGTCGTCTGCGGGATTTTTTCTCGGCTTGGACCGCGATAACCTCAGACAAATGGGTGTTAGAGATTATTCAAAAGGGGTATGCGCTAGATTTCGCTTCCCCTTTGTCAAGCGCTTTTCTACAGTCTTCCTGTGCTCCCGGTCCGAAGTCGCAGGCAATCTCCGATACGCTGTCACGCCTGTTGAGTCTGCAGGCAATAGTTCCGGTACCTCGCGACCAGTACGGCTTCGGTCGGTACTCGATTTATTTTGTGGTTCCCAAGAAAGAAGGTTCTTTTCGTCCGATTCTAGATCTCAAGCATGTAAATCGCGTCTTGCGCGTGCCTCATTTTCGCATGGAGACGCTGCGCGCTGTTATTCGGGCGGTTCATCCGGGAGAGTTTCTCTCGTCCATAGATCTCACAGAGGCTTATTTGCATATACCCATCAGGGAAGCTCATCAGCAGTTTTTGCGCTTCGCACTTCCAATGGGTCACTTTCAGTTCCGGGCTTTGCCCTTCGGCCTAGCCACTGCCCCTCGCACCTTCACAAAGCTGATGGTGGTGGTGGCGGTGGCTCTATGGAAGGACGGCTTTCGGGTACATCCGTATCTCGACGACTGGTTAATCAGAGCGGCTACTCGGGCTGCTTCAGTCGAGGCGACGGCTCGGGTGGTGCAGTTTCTGGAGCGGTTAGGTTGGGTCATCAACTATGCGAAAAGTCACTTGCAGCCAGTGCAGCAGCTGACTTATCGCAGAGCTTTCTTCGACACAGTGCGAGGATTGGTCTTCCTGCCAGAGAGCAGGGTGTTAAAAATCTTGGAGCAGGTGCGAGCGTTTTTGCTGAGTCCGGCTCCTTCGGCGTGGACTTATTTGCAACTCTTGGGGTCCATGGCGACAACATTGGATCTGGTCCCGTGGGCCAGGGCTCATATGAGGCCTCTGCAGCAGGCATTGCTTTCCAGGTGGTCTCCTCAGCTTCATCCTCTCTCGAGGAGACTTCTCTGTCCGGAGCTCGTCCGTCAAAGTCTGGTTTGGTGGTTGAATCCCGCACATCTCAGGGCAGGGATGCCCTTGCAGGATCCCCCGTGGGTGCTAGTGACAACGGATGCCAGCCTCTCCGGCTGGGGAGCTCACTGTCAGTCTCAGGTGACACAGGGTTCCAGGTCACCGGTGGAAGCCTCGTGGTCGATCAATCGATTAGAGCTCCGGGCAGTGCGTCTCGCTCTTCTTCATTTCGAGCGCTTGATCGAAGGTGTGGCTGTTCAAGTATTTTCCGACAATGCGGTGACAGTTTCCTATATCAATCGACAGGGCGGTACCAAGAGTCTGCCCTTGCTCCTCGAATGCCAGGAATTGTTGGTTTGGGCAGAGTGCCATCTCGTGGCGTTGTCGGCGGCACACGTGGCGGGCAAGGACAACGTGCAAGCCGATTTTCTCAGTCGTCATGTCCTCGATCCGGGGGAATGGGAGCTCAATGCGGCGGTTTTTCACGAGTTGACGCTGCGCTGGGGGCGGCCGGTGATGGATCTAATGGCCACCCTTGGCAATGCCAAAGCACCTCGGTTCTTCAGCAGGCGCAGGGAGCACATGTCGGAGGGTCTGGATGCGCTAGTCCAGCCCTGGCCCTTGGACACTCTTCTGTACGTGTTCCCTCCGTGGCCGATGCTGGGACGGATCATTCAGCGTATAGCGGCTCATCGGGGCACGGTGATTCTCATTGCACCGGATTGGCCTCGGCGGCCTTGGTATGCCGATCTGGTGTGGCTATTGATAGATTCTTCTTGGTGGCTTCCGGTCCGGATCAATTTGTTAAGTCAGGGTCCAGTTCTCATGCCGCAGGTGGATCGCTTCTTGCTTATGGCTTGGCTCTTGAAGGGCATCGATTAAAACGCAAAGTTTACGCGGATTCCGTAGTGGCTACCCTGCTTCGGTCGAAGCGTTCCACGACTTCGCTAGCATACGTTCGCGTCTGGCGGGTTTTTGAGGATTGGTGTACTCAGCGGTCTTTGCGACCTCTGTCTTCTACTTTACCGCAACTGCTCTTGTTTCTCCAAGATGGCTTGGATAAGGGCTTGGCTCTCAGTACATTGAAAGTGCATTTGGCGGCTCTGACTTGTTTTAGAGGTCCTGTGCAGGGTCGCCGTATCTCAACGCATGGCGACGTTCAACGGTTTTTTCGGGCGGCTCGGCTTATTAGACCTCCGTTACGGCAGGTGGTGCCATCTTGGGATTTGAATCTGGTTTTGGAGGCCTTGTCCCGCCCTCCGTTTGCGGTGGCTTCCTCGGATTGTGTGAAAGAAATTTCTTGGAAGACAGCCTTCCTAGTGGCCTTGTGTTCGGCCAGACGGATTTCTGACTTACAAGCTCTTTCCTGTCGCGAGCCCTACCTTCAATTCTTGCCTGGAAAAGTCCTTTTGCGGACGGTGCCTTCGTTTCTACCTAAGGTGGTATCGGCTTTTCATGTTAATCAATCGGTGGTGTTGCCGGTTTTCTCCGATCTTTCCGGTTCGCCCATGGATCGTTCTCTCCGTAAATTGGATCTGGGTCGCATCTTGAAGAGTTACTTGAAGATTACACAGTCTTTTCGCAGGTACGATCGGTTATTTGTTCTGTTCGCAGGTCCGAGAAAGGGCCAAGCTGCTTCCAAAGCCTCAATCGCTCGCTGGTTGAAGCGGGCTATTGCTGCAGCTTACGAGGTCAGCGGGAAAGCGCCTCCTGATGGGCTGAGGGCTCATTCCACTCGTTCTCAAGCTGCTTCTTGGGCGGAGTATGCGTTCGTGCCTCCGGTGGATATTTGTAGGGCGGCAACGTGGTCTTCGTTGCATACGTTCGCAAAACATTACAGATTGGATGTTCAGGCCCGAGAGGATGCGAAGGTTGGAGCTTCGGCGATTATCGCTGGTCTTGCGGGTCCCTCCCGGATTTAGATACTGCTTTGGTACTGCCCTAGCGTTTCCCTGGACTGGCCCGGAGAAGTGATAAGGAAGGTGAAATTAGGTCTTACCTGCTAATTACCTTTCCTTGAGCTCTCTCCGGGCCAGTCCAGGGCCCACCCCTCCTTTGGTTCGTCTACCGGAGCGCAAGACTGCTAAAGGCTTATAATTTTTCTTCGGTTAGGCGTGGCTTTGGGGTTTCTTTACCTGTGGGCGGAGGAGTTGTTTCTCCTGTTTGGTACTATATTGAAAATATGCAAAAAAAAAAAAAAAATCAATGAGAACATTCTGGGGGTAACATACGTTCGGGTGATTCCTGTCTTGAGAATATGGCTGTTTATCAGTTCCTCTGTTCTGGGTTTTTATTTGTTTCGTTTCAGGCATTAAGTTAGCTGCTTTGTCAGACGTAGACTGGAGTATTCACCTCAGGGGGAGTGGCTTAGGCTCTCAAGAAAACTTGAAGTATTCAGTCCTCAGCTGCTGAAGGGGATTGACAACCCCTAGCGTTTCCCTGGACTGGCCCGGAGAGAGCTCAAGGAAAGGTAATTAGCAGGTAAGGCCTAATTTCACCTTCCCGTTTATTCTTCTTTTTTGTGGGCGCGTCTGCCTTCCTTTGACGCTACACCGGTACCGCCGGTTCTTCTTCTTTCTTTTCTTCAAAATAAAAAAAAAAACAACCCTTTCTTCTGGAGTCTTTCTAGTAATTTTCTCTTCAGGTGCCACGTGCCATTTTGGGCACTAGGCCCAACTTTTCCTTCAGAATGGAAAAACTCGCTTAGGGTTTTAAAAAGCGTTCTAAGTGTGGCGGAACCATCTCCGTCACCAACACCTATGAGTGGTGCCTCAAATGTTTAGGTCCTGACCACTCTATTTCTGAGTGTGTTGCCTGTGGGATGATGTCGAAAAGGGGCCGGCAAAACCGAGCTCCTGAACTTAGCACCCTTTTTCCCTCCGATGGAGCCTCCGTGGCATCGACGTCTTCCAGGGATTTCGTCTTCCTCCCATGGATCTCAGGTAACTAAACATAAATCTAGCGGTCCTCAAAAGGTAGATCTCCTTCTAGACAGCGAGATGCCTCTGGTGTTGCCCTTGAGGGACTTTCACTGGCAAAACTGCCCTGTCGGGAGGTTTAGGCTTCCAAAGCATTAACGGGGCTCCAGGATGTTCTCAAGGCTTCAACCTTGGCAGAACTACTGGTGCCATGCTCTGGGGTACCAGCCGCTTCATCCGGTACCGATACCCAAGCATCGGCAGCGTCGATATACCAGAGATTCTTGGCTATTGAACGCAGTCTGGCGGCTCTTCTCAGGGCCTCGATGCCCCTGAAACCGCTTCAGACAATTCAACCGGTATCGGCATCGACTTCAGTGCCGGCACCGACTGCATCAACATTTGGCAGGTATTCTACCGAGACCGAGTCATGCATATCCATCCGGTATCGACAGGTCGGTACCGGATCACTCTGGTGCCGACTTTGATCGGTACCGATACCGTGCCTTGCACGATCACCCGGATTGGAGATACTTCGAATCCTCGGATGAGTCTGAAGACTCTGAAAGCTCTGCCGATACCAGAGTACTTCTTCCTGAGGATTCTTCTTCTCCTCAGCGTAGGATATCTCCACCAGAGGATATGTCCTTTCAGGATTTTATTCGAGATGTGGCTCGAGGTCTTTCCATCACAGTGGATCCTGAAAAAGAGCCTAGGGCAAAGGAATTAGAAATCCTGCAATACCCTAAAGCTCCCAAGGAGGCAGCTACCTTACCTGTTCATGAGATCTTGCATGATCTCATGTTTATTTTATTTTATTTATTTTATTTACATTTCTTCTATACCGCACTATTTGCGATCAGCGCGGTTTACATAGAACAAACAGTATCCGACAATAAACAAGAGTCAGGTCATTACAAAGAACAGGTGTTAAGGATGTTAAGGATGTGGGAAACATCTCTACCCACATTTCCTCACTCTCGAAGACTCGACACCATATATCGAGTTACTCCTTGTCCTGGGTTTCAGAAGACTCAATTACCACACCATTCCATAGTGGTGGAGCCAGCAATGAGAAGGATAAAGAGTGCAAAAAGGCATGCATCTAATCCTCCAGGACGTGAGTGTAGGACTGTTGACGCCTTTGGACGTCGAACCTTCCAGGCTTCCATGCTTTCTGCTAGGATCAGTTCCTATATCTTATATTTGGGAATGTTCCTTAAGGAGGTCACAGGAGATTTAGAGCTTATGAGCCCTCTCCTTCCTGATGATAAAAGGCAAGATTACCTCGCCCTTGTCAAACATGCTCAGGATGTTTCCAAGTTTGTGAATCGTGCAGCTTTTGACTGCTTTGAGTGCATAAGCAGAACCTCTGCCATTGCCATAGGTGCACGTAGGATTGCCTGGCTCCAGGAATCTGACTTGGAAATTTGGGTACAGGATAAACTAGGGAATATTCCTTGCACAGGAGAGAATCTCTTTGGTAAGAATTGGCAGGAAAAAGCTAATGAGATAGATGCTGACAATATCACTTTGGATAGATTGTCTAAATCTACAGCTGATCCTGCGAGGAAAAAATCCTCTAAGAAACCATTCTTCAGTAAGAAGAAGAGGTTTTATCCCTCCTATACCCAACAGGGGCATCATTTAGGTCAGTCTGCCCAAAAGGGACAGCAGCAACAACCTAGGCAAAGAAAGACAAAAGCAGCTAAGCCTCAACCAGCTCAGCAGACTCAGCCTCCACAGGGGCTTTGACTCCTATCTAGAGAACTTTGCCTTCCTGGCCCTGAACGGCCCAGAACCCTCCACTATACCAGGAAGGTTATGTCATTTTGCCCCCAGATGGGGTCAGATAACAGCAGAAAATTGGACTCTGTCCATTGTAAGAGAGGGGTACAAGCTTCATTTCCTCAGCATGCCCCCTCCTACAATGGTAAGACAGTTCATTTCTCAGACCTCTCTCAATGACCAGTTAGGTCAAGAGGTCACTGTGCTTCTTGCCCAAGGGGCAATAGAAGAGGTACCCATTCCCCAACGGGGTACAGGGTTTTACTCCCCCTATTTCCTTATTCCAAAGAAAAGAGGAGGACACAGACCCATTTTAGACCACAGAGAATTGAAGAAATTCCTGTTCAAAGAGAAGTTCAAAATGATTTCTCTAGGAACTCTGCTGCCATACCTTCAGAGTCAGGATTTGCTTTGTTCTCTAGAGCTTAAGGATGCGTGTACACATGTTCTCATCCATCCAACTCACCAAAAGTTCCTTTGCTTTCTGTTTCAAGGGAAGCACTACCAATGCAGGGTTCTTCCTTTTGGCCTGGCCTCTGCACCAAGGGTGTTCACAAAATGCATGGCTGTGGTGGCAGCATTTCTCCGCACCCTGGGAATATTTGTCTTCCCTTACTTAGACGACTGGCTCATTCGAGCCCCTTCAGAGTCAGAGGCCAGGGTTGCTCTTTCTCGCACAATGCGCATCCTTCAGTATTTGGGACTTGTCATAAACTTCCCAAAATCCAGCCTTGCTCCCACTCAGTCCCTGGAGTTTATAGGAGCTCTGCTGGATACCAGACAGACAAGGGCCTTCCTTCCACAGCCCTGCTGCCTTCGCATTGTGCAGTTAGCTTCCCAAGCAGTGCTAAAACCTCACCTCACTGCTCGTGAAATGTTACAGTTGCTAGGCCACATGGCATCCACCGTGCATGTGGTTCCTTATACTCGCCTCCATATGTGGGCAGTCCAGTGGACTTTATCCACTCAGTGGACTCGGGGGTTAGGATGCCTGTCAGGCAAAATAGCAAACTCAGATCGCCTTATTTTGTCCCTCCAATGGTGGCAGTCACCCCAAAACCTTTTGGTGGCGTCTCCTTTTCAGCAACCTCCACCCCAAGCCACTCTAACAACAGATGCCTCACAGTTGGTTTGGGGAGCCCACCTGCAAGGCCTCTCTACCCAAGGTACCTGGACTCCACAGGAGGCCTATCTACACATCAATCTCCTGGAACTCAGAGCAATCTTCCTTGCTCTTTGAGTATTCCACACCCAGCTCAGCTACAAGACAGTCCTAGTTCAAACGGACAATCAACTAGCCATGTTCTATGTGAACAAGCAGGGCAGAACAGGTTCTCTGTCGCTGTGCAATGAAGATTTGCGACTATGGGCCCTCACCAGAGAGCATCAGATTCATCTCCTTGTGATTTATCTTCCAGGCATTCAAAACTCTTGGGCAGACAGACTCAGTCGAGTTCTGTTTCCACATGAATGGTCTCTCCATGCAGACCAGGTGGCCCAAATTTTTGAAATTTGGGGAACCCCGGACATAGACCTCTTTGCAAGTCCGCTGAATGCCAAACTTCCCCGGTTCTGTTCCAGAATTCCGGCTCAGGGTTGTCAGGCCAGGGATGCTTTCCTCCTCCATTGGGGCCAGGACTTCCTGTATGCCTTTCCACCCATTCCCCTAATTCCCAAAACCCTGTTCAAGCTTCAGAGAGACAGAGGTCATATGATTCTCATAGCTCCACATTGGCCTCGGCAAATGTGGTACCCTCTGCTCCTACATCTCTGTCAAGCTCCGCCTCTGGAGTTAGGATCTGCTCCAAATCTCCTTTCTCAGGAGGACGGGATGCTGTGGCATCCCAATCCCCAGTCTCTGCATCTCAGGGCCTGGTTGCTGAAAGCCTAGAACTTCATGATCTTAACCTTTCTCAGCAGGTAAAGGATATCCTTTATGCTTCCAGGAAGACTTCCACAAGACGCTCTTATGCATTTAAGTGGAAAAGGTTTACCATATGGTGCTCGCAGAAGGGTCTTAACCCTCTTGCGATACCTCTGGAATCCTTACTGGAGTATCTGCTTCATTTATCAAATGCAGGGCTTAAAACCAATTCAGTGAGAGTTCATTTGAGTGCTATTGCAGCTTCTTTCAAGCCTCTAAATGGACAACCTATTTCCTCTCATCCTCTCATAGCGAGATTTATGAGAGGTCTTCTTTTAACTAAGCCTCCCATTAAGCCACCACCGGTGGCATGGGATTTAAATCTGGTTCTTGGGCAGCTCATGAAGCCGCCTTTTGAACCATTAGCTACTACCTCTTTGAAATTCCTTTCCTGGAAGGTCATCTTTCTTATTGCAATCACATCAGCACGTCACATCAGTGAATTGCAAGCGTTGGTGGCTGATCCTCCTTAAACAAGGTTCATCATGATAAGGTAGTCCTTAGGACTCATTCACACTTTATGCCAAAGGTGATATCACCTTTTCATTTAAACCAAGCGGTTTACCTTCCTGTATTCTTCCCAAGGACTCATGCCTCAAATGCAGAAAGGAATCTTCATACTTTGGACTGTAAAAGGGCTTTGGCCTTTTACTTGCAAAGGACACAGCAACATAGAAAGTCCTCTCAACTCTTTGTTGCTTTTGATCCTAGTCATTTGGGACTTCCTGTCTCCAAAAGAACACTGTCCAGCTGTATTGCACAGTGTATTTGCACAGGTACGGCTGCAAATGTATTCAAGTTGTTAGTCCATGAGGCCAGTACCTCGAAGAGGTACTGGCCTCATGGACTAACAACTTGAGTACATTTGCAGCCGTACCTACCCGAACAAAAACACGAGTCACAGAGAAGCAACCAGATAAAAAGAGATCTGCACCCTGGTATACTGCTGAATTAAAAACCTCCCTACGTGCCCTCAGGAAATTGGAAAGAAAATGGAGACGCACCCGAGCCACATCAGACCTGACACTCTATAACTCCCACTTACAAGCCCATCGAACTCTTATATCATCTAAAATTAAAGAATACCATACTGATCTGCTGAATCGATCATTGAACAAGCCTCATGACTTGTTCAACATAGTTAAGTCCCTAACGAAGGAACTATCAGCCTCACAACCAACGTTGATACTACCTCAAGATTATGCTGACCACCTGATAGCCAAAACCAGCAACATCAGTAAAGCCACCCTATCCCGCCCTACCATGAATCCACCCAAGCAGCTCACCACCTTCTCGACACCATCACAAAAAAGCATTGAAAGCATCATTGCAAGCATCAACGCCACCACGGCCCCTAATGACCCTTGTCCAGCGCTCTGGATAAAGGCACTACGCCATGAAATCAATCCCATAATAGCAAAAATCATCGACCTCTCTTTCTCCTCTGGGCAGTTCCCAACAAGCGTTAAGCAGACATCCATCAGGCCCCTCTTAAAGAACTCCAAACTTGATGCCCTGAAGGTCGAATCATACCGACCTATATCTAGCGTCCCATCACTAGCAAAGATAATCGAGAAGGTGGTACAACAACAGCTACAGGATCATATCGACACGAATGCCCCCCTCGACACAAACCAACACGGTTTTAGAGAATCTCACGGTGTCGAGACACTCCTCACCACACTCATCAATACACTCATTAATGGGATCGACTCCATCAAACAAGGATACGCACTAATTTTCCTTGACATCGTTGCAGCATTTGACTCTGTAAACCATGAACAACTCCTGATTCGGCTGCACGATAAAGGGATAAGCGACTTAGCATGGCACTGGTGCAAATCTTACTTAACCGACAGATGTCAGCAGATAAGAACAGGATCTACAACCTCCATGCCATTCACACAACACTATGGAGTACCCCAGGGCTCCTCCCTCTCGGCACTCCTTTTCAATATTTGCATGCAACCGATATGTGAGATAATTCGATCATTTAACATCTCTTGTCTACTATATGCAGACGACGTATTACTCTTTACTCCATTCACAATCGAAACCCCAGATTTCACTCAATTGGTAAACTGCTTCAATGCCATAACAGATTGGCTCCTCTTCCAAAGTCTCAAAATCAACTTTAAGAAAACAGAAGTTCTATTTGTGACAAGGAACCACTCCTTCATACCTCCAACAACCATAAGGACAAGAGATGCAGAACTTACAAGCCGACCCTACATCCGCTATCTAGGTGTGACTATTAACCAACAGCTCAATTTCAAAACACACATCAACAACATAATCAAACAAATATACCATAAGATATGAACCCTACAACTTCTTCGACCTTTACTACACCCAGAAGAGTTCAGAACAGTCTTCCAAGCACTGGTGATCCCCCACTTTGATTACGCTAACGTAATCCTACAGGGCCTTCCCAAAAACACCCTTAGCCCATTACAATTAGCCATGAATACGGCCGCAAGATTCCTGAGCGGAGCATCCAGAGCAGACCACATCACCCCGTCCTCAAAAATCTACATTGGTTACCAATTTACTGTCGACTATCATATAAAGTAACCATCATCACTTTCAAAATTATTAACAAGATGGCCCCCTCAGCTCTACTGGACCTCATCCACCCCATACCAGCAAACAGAGAAAGAAGAACATGCACTGCCAACACACTATCGATTCCCAGCGAAATCACAAAATGTACCAAAACAACCAGGAATAGAGAGCATTTAAGTTTTATGCCCCTAGCTGCTGGAATGCACTCCCTGCTCCCATTAGAGCCATCAAAGACCTAGCTCAATTCAGAAGAGCGCTTAAGCACCACCTCTTTCTTTTACACTATTCACAGTCCCCCAACATGGCACCCCCCAACATACCACCATCCATGAACATGTAAACCCTTACCAATGCTGTACATACTACAGAATGTAAATAGATGTAAATTGTTGTATATAGTTAGCACCAGTTTAATCCAAGTTATTCTTCCCTGTTCATTGTAAGTGCTCTTATGGCACAACACCGTTTTATGTAAACCGCGCTGATTTTTAAGAGTGCGGTATATAAGAAAAATAAATAAATAAATATTTCTTTTGCCTATGAGAGTAAGATCCTTCCTCTTGAAGGCCATGTCATAGCTTACAATGTGAGAGCCTTGTCAGCCTCTATGGCTCATCTTCACTCTGTGTCTATCAACGACATCTGTCGAGCAGCTACTTGGGCTTCGGTTCATACCTTCACAGCCCATTACTGCTTAGACAAGGAATCCTGCCAGGATGCCTTGTTTGGTCAAGCTGTTCTTCAACACCTGTTCCATACTTAATCAATTCCTACCCACCATCCCTGGTAGGATGCCAGAGATCTATGGGGGGAAGTGGAGCCCTTTCACAGGGACACACAACTTCTGGGGCCTTCTCCCTGGCATGTGCAGCTAGGGAGTCCCCATATGTGAAGACTACAGTCCTGCTTGTTCCTGGAGATAGCATAGTTACTCACCTGTAACAAGTGATCTCCGAGAACAGCAGGAATTTAGTCTTCAGAACCCACCCACCTCCCCTAGGAGTTGTATCTCTCTATCTCTCTTTCTCTCTTTCCCTCAGCTTTAAACTCAACTAGAGAGGGACAGTTGGGAAAGGCGGGAAGGCAGCACGCAGGCGCTGTTGGATGCTCCCAAAAGCTTTCCTATTGGACGCTGGGGAGCGTTCCCGCACAGGCTCCGTCGGTACCGACAATACCCATATGTGAAGACTAAATTCCTGCTGTTCCCAGAGATCACCTGTTACAAGTAAGTAACTATGCTTTACAGGTGAGTAACTACGCTTTATCCACAATAACGCCTAAATCTTTTTCATGGGTGGTGGTTTCTAAAGTGGTACCTTACATCGTGTAACCATAGTTTGGATAATTCTTTCCTAGGTGCATAACTTTGCAATTGTCCACATTAAATTTCATCTGCCATTTGGATGCCCAGCCTCCCAATTTTCAATGTCGTCTTGCAATTCTTACAATCATGTTTTAACAACTTTGAATAGTTTTGTTTCATCTGCAGATTTAATCATTTCACTCATTATTCCCATTTCTATGTCATTTATGAATATGTTAAAAAGCAGCAGGCCCAGCTCAGGATCCCTGGGGTACTCCACTATTCACCTTTCTCCTTTGAGAAAATTGGCCATTTAGCCCTACTCTCTACTTTATATCTTTTAACCAGTTCCTGATCCACAATACTACACTGCCTCTAATCCCATGATTTTTTAATTTGGCAAAGAGTCTCTCATGAGGGACTTTGTCAAAGACTTTCTGAAAATCTTGATACTCTACACAAGGCATGTCCAACAGGTACATCGCAATCTACCTGTAGATCGCGGAAGGGTCAGAGGTAGATCGCCAGCCCCACTTGGCTCCATCTCTCCAGCATCTCACCCCGTCGCTAGGAGAGAGCTCGTGCCGGCAGGTCGTCTGCTGAGGGCTTGCTGCCGCTGCTGATTCTTTGCCTGTCTTTCCCTGCCTGCGGGAATCTTGCCTGCGGGTATATTGGGGGCGCTTGTTGTTTTTGTGCCAATAGTTTGTGGGTACCCCAGGGGGCTACCGCCCGCGATGAGACACCACAGGCCTGGTGTCATTTTATTTATTTATTTTATTTATTTACATTCTCTTATATACCGCGCTATTCTGCATCAGTGCGGTTTACATTGAACAAACTGAAATTACATTGAACAGGGTATTATAACTTGGAGATAACTATTTTACAGGGAACATGGGCTATGGAGGGTTAAGTGGCTTGCCCAAGACCACAAGGAGCACCTGTGGGACTAGAAACCCCAGTCCTTCCGGCCCAAGGTTGCTGTCTTCTAGTGGGATTTGAACCCCCGACCTTCCGGCCTGAAGTACCTTGCCCCAACCACTAGGCTACTCCTCCACTCCTCATGCCTAATCTCCTGCCTCTCAGAATCACCCATTCCTGCCCCCGCCCCAACACCTCTTGGAAGTGTGTTATATAACGGGCGATATCCATTCGTCCGGGTTTTACCTGAATACACTTACCATATTAATTGTGTTGTGTGCTGGTCGTTGTTCGCTTTATAGTTCGCTCTCATTAAACGTTTTTGGGCAGACACAACAAAGTGTCAAGAATTTGGAGATTTTGGCGGGCTTTTCCAATTTTGTTCTAACTTGCCTATGTCTTGCCTTCGAATTGGTTCAAACCACTGTGACTTTTGCTTGCCTCTGCAATTTTATTTTGCCCAGCCTTTCCATTGATTCTACACTGCAATTTTATTTCGCCTTGCATTTGCGTTGATTCTACAGTGTGTGCAAATTTATTAAATTGCATGTGGTGGTATTTCAACGTTTGGTGGTATTTGATTTTCTCCAGGACCAAGCAGGAAGTCAGTCCTCACATATGGGTGACGTCGGCACCGACGGAGCCCTCGTGCGGAGCATTTCCCCAGCTTTCAAAGAAAGTCTTTGGGAATGCAGCGCGCATGCACAGTCCCCTTCCCGCCCAAGGGTGCCATCTTGCTCAGTCTTCTTTTTTCCGTGGAGCCCAACGGACGTGTGTCTTAGTCACCCGGTTAAAAGTTGATTTTTCCTTCGAAGGTTCGTGTTTTTTTGCCGGTTCGATGCCGGTTCCCCTTCCCGCATGGGCACGGTACAGTGGTATCGAGCCCGGAGCTACTTTTTCGGTTTTTGTCCTTTGAGACTAGCATTCCCGCTTTTTTTCTTTTTCACTAGCAGCTCGGTCTTTTGACCTTGCAGGGGCCCTTTTTCCCCCGATGGCTGCCAGCGGGTTCAAGAAGTGTGATCAGTGTAAGAAACTAATGTCTCTCACCAACTCACACGACTGCTGCCTCCGGTGCCTCGGGCCCGATCATGACCCGATCATCTGTGGCCCCTGCGGCAAAATGTCCTCTAAGGCACTGAGGAGCTGTCAACATCAACGAGAAAGGATCTTCTCTGACTCCGCGTCCGGCCGGGCCCAGACTTTGTCAGAGGCCTCAACGTCTCTGGAGTCCGACCCTGAGCATCGTCGGGGCTCCTCTGAGCGGGGATCTCCCTCACGGGAACACAAAAGGGAGAAGAAACCCGCGAGGGTGGCATCGGTGGACGCTCTTGGTCCCTCGAGGGCCAGTTTGCATAGCTCTGACCGCCGTCCCGGGTCCTCAGAGTCGGAGAGGCCTGCCAAATTGCCTCGTGTGGAGCCGGAATCCCTGAGTCACGTGAGTGCTGTTGTCCTCGTGGACTCTCCGCCAAGTCGGGGGCTGCTGAGTCTCCTGAGCCCGGACTCAGGTTGACGGCCTTGGAGAGCAGCTTGGCTGCCTTCTTGGAACAGCAGCGGGTGCTGATCGCCGGTCTGACCAGTGCATCTGCCCCGACCACCGGGACCTCGACATCTAAGTCGACCCCGGAGGCCAAGCCAATCCTCGAGTCAATGCGGTCTCAAGTCGATCCTCGGCCAAGGTCTCCCTCGGCCTCCCGTATGGGGCCGAGGTCGTCGACGCCGATACCCTCGGCATCGGGGCGGATGACATCGGTGCCCGCCCGACCGGAGCCGCTCGATTCCTCCTCGGAGAGGTCGGGGTGGGAGAAGGAAGACGTGGAGCCCCCGGACACTTTCCGGACCCGGTGAGAAGGTTCCCCCCGGAGGATACCTGGTTCTGGGA
Organism: Ichthyophis bannanicus; assembly: GCA_033557465.1. Taxonomy (NCBI): domain Eukaryota; kingdom Metazoa; phylum Chordata; class Amphibia; order Gymnophiona; family Ichthyophiidae; genus Ichthyophis; species Ichthyophis bannanicus. Next base: position 399,601,842 of record CM066034.1, on the reverse strand, counting down.
CTTTGTGAGGGACATGGCCAAGGCTTTGGCCTTCCCTGCGGATCCCGAGGAGGAGCCTGAGGCCCTCCAGTATGACTCTCCACCGAAGGAGGCCTTTACTGTACCTGTTCCTCCGATGCTGGAACGGCTGCTCTTCCGCATGTGGGAGGCACCGGATTCGGCACCAATTCTCAGCAAATGGGTCGATTTCATTTATCGAGTCCGTAAGAGCCCTGGGTTCCAGAAGGCACAGCTACCGCACCACTCCATGGTTGTGGAATCGGCCATGCATCGTCTGAAGAGTCAGAAGATGCACTCCTTGGTGCCCCCCAGCAGGGAGGCCCGGAACCTGGATGCCCTTGGTAGAAAGTGCTTCCAGGGCTCTATGCTGGCTTGCCGTGCCCTAACTTACCAGCTGTACATGGGCATGTACCTCTGAGACCTGGCAAAGGAGATTGCCGGGTTCTCTGCTGGCCTCTCTGAGGAAACTTTGCAGAGGTTCAAGGCTTTGTCAATGGGGATTGGGGAGTGCTCGAAGTTTATATCTCGAGCAGCCTATGATGGCTTCGAGGCTTCAGCCCGAGTAGCACCGGCTGGCATCGATGCACGCCGTCAGGCCTGGCTACAGTCATCGGACCTCAAGCCATGGGTCCAGGACAAGTTGTTCGATGTCCCTTACCGGGGTGAGAACCTCTTTGGCAAACCCATGGCGGAAAAGGCTGCAGAAATCGAGACCGAGACTCTCACCAGGACAAGGCTGTCCAGGAAGACTTCTGCCCCTTCTCAGAAGAAGAAGGACTTGGGGAAAAAGCCCTTTTACCCGAGGAAGGCCTCTGCCTACAAATTCTACCCTCAATTCCAGGCCTCTACAGCTCCCTAACAGGGTCAGCAGGCCAAGTGGCAGGGATATGGGCCACGTAGGCAGAAAACCCCCAAGCCGCCAGCTCCGGCTCCTGCACAGCAGGGAGCGGGGTTTTGACTCCCACTGCATAGCCTCTCCTTCTCAGCTGGTTCCACTCAGCACAGGAGGCCGGCTGACACTACGCCCACAGGTGGTCAGCCATTACAGGGGATACCTGGGTACTGAGCATAGTCCAGAAGGGCTACTTGCTCCACTTCAACCAGTTACCCCCCTCCTATTTTCCAGGTGAGCCTCCAAGACCTCCTCTTCACAAGAACCTGCTCCTTCAGGAGTTGGCAAGTCTTCTAAAGGAGCAGGCGGTGTTACCGGTGCCTTACCACCTGAAAGGGCAAGGCTTCTATTCCAGGTACTTTCTGGTACCAAAGAGGACAGGAGGCCTCAGGCCCATCCTAGATTTGCGAAATCTCAACAAGTTCCTGGAGAGGGAAAAGTTCAAGATGCTTACCCTTGGAATACTGCTGCCCTACCTCCAGCAGGGAGATTGGCTATGCTCCTTAGACCTAAAGGATGCTTATACTCACATCCTTATTCATCCAGACCACAGACAATATCTCAGATTTGTAGTGGGAGGCAATCATTTTCAGTACAGAGTACTTCCATTTGTCCTAACCTCCGCACCCAGGGTTTTCACCAAATGCCTGGCGGTGGTGGCGGCCTATCTCAGAAACAAGGGCATTTTTGTCTTTCCATACCTGGACAACTGGCTCATCAGGGGTCACAGGAAGCCAGACAGGCCACTCTTCGCACTGTCTCTCTTCTCCAGCACTTGGGCTTCGTAATAAACTTCGCAAAGTCCACTTTGCTCCCCTCACAGGACGTAGAGTTCATCGGGGCGAGGTTGGATACCTTACAAACAATGGCTTATTTGCCCGGGAACAGGGCTCACTGACTGATGGCTCTGGCCCAGCAGTTTCGCAGTGGATCTCTGGTCTCTGCCAGACATTTCCTGAGGCTTTTGGGCCACATGGCATCCATGGTCCATGTAACTCCAAATGCTCGTCTCCATATGCGGCCTGCTTAATGGTGCCTCAGAGCTCAGTGGATACAGGCCACAGGGGACTTAAGAGACAGAGTAAGAGTGTCCAAACTACTGGCAGCCTCCCTGCAGTGGTGGCTGCATTTCCCGAACCTGATCAAAGGGGTGCATTTCCAGGCACCACCACACACACAGGTGCTGACGACCAATGCTTCTCTTCAAAGTTGGGGTGCACATTGCCAGGGGACGTGCACTCAGGGCCTCTGGTCCCCTTGGAGGCCACACAGCAGATCAATCTGTTGGAGTTGTGAGCTATTCGATTAGCTCTACAAACTTTCTCTCATGCCCCTTCTCACCAGTCTGTCTTGATTCAGACAGACAACCAAGTAGCAATGTTCTATGTGAACAAACAAGGGGGCACAGGATTCAGGCTTCTGTGTCAGGAAGCGCAGGCCCTGTGCGCCTTTGCCATCAAGCACAGCATGTTTCTGAAGGCAGTTTATCTACAGTTTAGTCTCAAAAGTAGATTTGCTCTAAGAAAAGACCATTTAATTTATTGTCAAGAGTTTATCTACCTGGCCAAGAAAATTACCTGGCAGACAGGTTGAGCAGGATTCTACAGCCTCACGAATGGCATTTGAATACCCTAGTGGTCCAGCGAATCTTCCTAAAATGGGGTCTTCCAACCATTGATCTCTTTGCCAGTCCACTGAACCGTCAGCTGCCCTGGTTCTGTTCCAGAAAACCGCATCCTCTGCGAATGGCAGCAGATGCCTTCCTAATCTCTTGGTCTACGGGCCTGCTGTATGCGTTTCCTCCAACGCTTCTAGTGGCCCGAACCCTATTCAAGGTTCTTCGAGACAGGGCCTCGCTGATCCTCGTAGCCCCCAGATGGCCGAGGCAACCGTGGTTTCCACTCCTTCTGCAATTGGCGGTGGACACTTCACTACCTCTGGGGGTGCAACCCGATCTCCTGTCTCAGGATCAGGGATCTCTCCTGCACCCCAACCTCCAGTCTCTCCATTTGATGGACTGGCTGCTGAAAGGGTAGTTCTAGCTCCCTTACTTCTACCTAGGAAAGTGGAGGAGGTGGTTTTGGCCTCTAGGAGACAATCCACTCGGAAATACTTTGCCCTCAAGTGGCATAGGTTCTCCACCTGGTGTGCTCAGCGCCAAGAGGATCCGTTTTCATGCCTAGTACCAGTGGTGCTGCAGTATCTGCTTCACCTGTCGGACCTAGGCCTTAAATCCAACTCTGTTTGGGTCCACCTCAGTGCTCTGTCAGTGCACCACTCGCTGGTGGAGGGCCAGTCTCTGTCGGTCCACCCCTTAGTGGCCTGCCTTCTCAGAGGCCTGCTTTTGCTCAATCCTCCGATTCATCCACCAGCCCCTGACTGGGATTTGAATGTGGTCTTGCAACAACTTACTCGCCCACCGTTTGAGCCGATGGCTACCTAACATTCTCCAGGACCAAGCAGGAAGTCAGTCCTCACATATGGGTGACATCGACATCGAGCATTTCCCGAGCTTTCTATGAAAGCCTTTGGGAATACTGCACGCATGCGCAGTCCCCTTCCCGCCTAAAGGTGCCATCTTGCTCAGTCTCTCTTTTTCCGTGGAGCCCATCGGATGTCTATCCTAGTTCACCCGGAAATAGTTAGATTTTTTCTTGCTATTCCTACGATTTCATCGCGGTTTTTTGCCCGGTTTGACGCCGGTTCCCCTTCCCGCCAGGTTCGGTACACCGGTATCGATCCCGTTCTCATTTTTTCGGTTTTTGCCTTTGGGGCTGGCGTTCGCGCCCTTTTTTTCTTTTTCCCTGAAAGGCCGGTCCTTTGACCTCGCGGGGGCTCTTTTTCCCCCGATGGCTTCCAGTGGTTTTAAAAAGTGTGATCGGTGCACATGACTGATGCCTTCGGTGCCTCGGTCCTGATCATGATCCTAAGATCTGTGGACCGTGTGGCAAAATGTCCACTAAGGCACTGCAAAGTCGCCAGCATCAAAAGGAAAGGCTTATCTCCAGGAACAAGCAGGAATGAGTCTTCACATATGGGTATCGTCGGTACCGACAGAGCTGCGCGGGAATGCTCCCCAGCATCCAAAAGGAAAGCTTTTGGGAGCATCCCACAGCGCCTGCGCGCTGCCTTCCCACCTTTCCTAACTGCCTCTCTCCAGTTCTTCTTTTTCCGCGGAGCCAGCAGGTCGTGTTTCCTGTCACCGCTGAAGAATTTCTTATTTTTTATTTTATTTCTTTAGTCGCGTGTCTGCCTTCTCGACTCCGGACCGGTACCGCCGGTTTTTTCTTTCTTTCTAAAATAAAAAAAAAAACAACCTACTCTTTTCTACTTCAGTGCATTTTTTCTTTCTGTGGCCTTAGGCCTACAGAAAAGTTTTCCTCATGGAAAAGCCCGCCTCCGGGTTCAAAAAGTGCACGAAGTGCAGTAGCACTATTTCTGTCACCGACACCCACGACTGATGTCTTAAATGTTTAGGTCCTGACCATTCCATCGCGGACTGTGAGTCCTGTTCTATGATGTCTAAAAGAAGTTTACAGAATCGAGCAGCCAAGCTCAGTACCCTGTTTCCCTCTGATGCTGCTTCTGTGGCATCGACGTCTTCCAGGGCCTCTTCTTCCTCCCATGGATCTCAGGTAACCAAACTTAAATCTGGCCGGTCCTCGAAGAGTACATCTCCCTCTAAGTATCGAGATGCCCCCGGGCTTGCTCTCGAGAAATCCACACCGGCAAAATTACCCCGGCGGGAAGCTCCGGCTTCCAAAGCATTATCTATGGGGTCACAGGTTGACATCGATGGCTCGGCCTCGACCAATCACCTGTTACAATGTTCTGGGGTACCGGCGGTTCACTCCGGTACCGACATCCAGACATTGGTGGCGTCGATGGATCAGAATATTCTGACCATGCAGCATGCCATCACGGCATTCATACAAACTGCGACGCCTTCAGTACCGCAACAAACTCTGTTGTCTGTACCGATTCTGATACCGGATCTGATACCGGTTCCGCTGCCAGTACCGATTGCATCGACATCGACGGCAGCGGTACACTATCCTGTGATGCTCATCGGTACCGATCCGGTACCGAGTACTCCCGATGTCGATACCCCCTGGTATGCGTATCGGGCTCTGCGAGAGCATCCAGACAGGCGATACTTCGATTCCTCTGAGGACTCTGATGAATCAGAGGCCTCTATCGAAGCATCGGGATCCTTCCTCAGGAACCCTCTTCTCCAAAAAGGAGAATGTCTCCTCCAGAGGACTTGTCTTTTCAAGACTTTATCAGGGAGGTGGCCAGGGGCCTTTCCATCTCAGTGGCCTCTGAGACAGAGCCTAGAGCAAAAAAATTAGATATCTTACAATATCCTAAGGCTCCCAAAGAGGCAGCCACTTTGCCAATACATGAGATTCTCTATGATCACATGTTAGGCATATGGGAGACTCCTCTTACCACTTCCCCTCATTCTCGTATGTTGGACACCATGTATCGTGTTCCTCCTTGTCCTGGTTTTCATAAAACTCAGCTTCCTCACCACTCCATTGTGGTGGAGTCTGCTATGAAAAAGATCAAGAGTACAAAAAGGCACTCTTCTACTCCTCCAGGAAGAGAATGCAGAACCTTAGATGCCTTTCGCAGGAGAATTTTCCAGGCCAGTATGCTTGTAGCCAGAATCAACTCCTATAGTCTCTATATGGGGATGTTTCTAAAGGAAGTTACAGATCATCTGCAAACCTTATCTCCTTTTATGTCAGAAAATAAAAGGGAAGAGTTTCTCACCTGGCTTAAACATGCCCAGGATATTTCCAAGTTTTCCAACCGTGCAGCCTTTGACTCTTTTGAAGGTGCCAGCAGAGCCTCGGCTATTGCCATAGGTGCACGCAGAGTTGCTTGGCTACAAGCCTCTGATTTGGAATCCTGGGTTCAAGATGGACTAGGTAACCTTCCTTGTACAGGTGAAAACCTGTTTGGCAAAGATTGGCAAGCAAAGGCCAACCAGATGGATGCTGAAAATTCTGCTTTAGATAGACTTTCAAAGTCTACTTCTGCTCCTTTTAAAAAGAGATTGTTCAAAAAAGGATTTTTCCCCAAAAAAGGGAAATATTCTTCTGTTTATGGTCAGGCCTCTTCTGCAGGTCGTTTTGCTACAAAGAGGCAACAACAACCAAAACAGGCCAAGCCTAAGGCTGCGAGGACTGCTACGGCCCAACAGCCTCAGCCTCCTCAGGGCCTTTGACTTACCACTAGAGAACTTAGCCTTTCTGGCTCTAGAACATCCAGAGCCTCTCACCATCCCAGGAAGGATAGCTCATTTTGCTCCCAGATGGGAACAAATCACAGCAGAGCAATGGACCCTCTCTGTCATAAGAGACGGGTACAAGCTTCACTTCTTAAACCTTCCTCCTCACACTATGGTGAAACAGTTCAACATCTCTCCTCAACCTTCTAGGTCAAGAGATTGCCACCCTTCTTGCCCAAGGGGCAATAGAAGAAGTACCCCTTCTTCAACAGGGCTCAGGGTTCTACTCCCCCTATTTTCTCATTCCAAAGAAAACAGGGGGCTACAGACCCATTTTAGATCTCAGAGAATTGAACAAATTTCTATGCAACGAGAAATTCAAGATGACTTCTCTCGGAACTCTCCTTCCATACCTTCAGAGTCAGGACTGGCTTTGTTCTCTAGATCTCAAGGATGCGTACACCCATGTCCTCATCCATCCAACACACAGAAGGTTCCTTCGGTTCCTTTACCAAGGAAAGCACTACCAATACAAAGTGCTTCCTTTCGGTCTGGCCTCTGCACCAAGAGTGTTCAACAAATGCATGGCAATAGTGGCTGCATTTCTACACACTCTAGGGATATTCGTATTCCCATATCTGGACGACTGGCTCATCCGAGCTCCATCCCAGTCAGAGGCCCAGGCTTCCCTGGACTGCACAAGGCGTGTTCTTCAGTATCTGGGACTGGTAATAAACATTCCAAAATCCCATCTCACCCCTACTCAATCTCTAGAGTTTATAGGGGCCTTGCTGGATACCACAACTGCAAGGGCCTATCTCCCCCAGGCCCGTTGCCTACGCTTGGTGCAGTTAGCCTCACAGATTCAGTTAAAATCCCATTTAACTGCTCGAGAGATGTTACAACTCTTAGGCCACATGGCATCCACCGTGCATGTGGTTCCTTATGCTCGCCTTCACATGAGAGCAGCTCAATGGACTTTGTCCACCCAATGGACCCAGGCATCAGGGTGCCTGTCAGACAAGATAGCGACCTCCAGTCGCCTCTTTTCCTCGCTCCATTGGTGGAAGTCCACTCAAAATCTGTTGCTGGGGTCCCCCTTTCAACAGGTGTTACCCCAAGCAACCCTTACCACAGATGCCTCTCCAAGGGGTTGGGGAGCTCATCTACAAGATCTCTCCACCCAAGGCATCTGGTCTCCACAGGAGACATCTCTACATATCAACCTCTTAGAGCTCAGAGCAATCTTTCTGGCTCTCAGAGTCTTCCACACCCTGCTCAGCTAGCAGACAGTCCTCATCCACATGGACAACCAAGTAGCCATGTTCTACGTGAACAAGCAGGGGGGGACTGGCTCTCTGTCGCTTTGCAACGAAGCTCTGAGATTGTGGGCCTTCGCCAGAGAGCATCAAATCCATCTCATGGCAGTGTTTCTTCCAGGAGTTCAAAACTCTTGGGCAGACAGACTCAGTCGAGTTCTGCTTCCACACGAATGCTCCCTCCATGGGGACCAGATAGCCAGGATCTTTCGAATTTGGGGAACCCCAGACATAGACCTGTTTGCAAGTCCGTGGAATGCCAAACTTCCCCGGTTCTGTTCCAGGATTCCGTGTCAGGGAGTTCAGGCCAGGGATGTCTTCCTCCTTCATTGGGGGCAAGATTTCCTCTATGCCTTTCCTCCTATTCCCCTCATTCCCAAGACACTATAAAAGCTTCAGAGAGACAAGGGGTCTATGATCCTCATAGCACCACGTTGGCCACGCCAAGTGTGGTACCCTCTACTTCTGCATCTCTCTCAAGCTCCCTCCCTGGACTTGGGGTCTGCTCCAGATCTCCTCTCCCAGGAGGAAGGAACGTTGTGGCACCCAAATCCCCAGTCTCTTCATCTCAGGGCCTGGTTGCTGAAGGCCTAGACCTTCAGGATTTACCTCTTTCTCAGCAGGTGAAGGATATCCTTCATGCTTCCAGAAAGCCTTCCACTAGACGTTCCTATGCTTTTAAATGGAAGAGGTTTACCATTTGGTGTGCAGAGAAGGGTCTTAACCCTCTTGCAATACCTCTGAATTCTTTACTGGGTTAAGACAAATTCAATCAGAGTCCATTTGAGTGCTATTGCAGCATCCCTTAAACCCCTCAATGGACAGCCTATTACCTCTCATCCTCTTATTGCAAAATTCATGAGAGGCCTTCTTTTAACTAAACCTCCCATTAGAGCACCTCCAGTGGCATGGGACTTGAATCTGGTTCTTGGCCAGCTTATGAAGCCACCCTTTGAACCCTTAGCCACTACCTCCTTGAAATTCCTTTCCTGGAAGGTTATTTTTCTCATTGCAGTCACCTCAGCTCGCCGTATCAGTGAATTGCAAGCCTTAGTGGCTAATCCTCCTTATATAAGGTTCCATCATGACAAAGTAGTCCTCAGAACTAATCCACACTTTATGCCTAAAGTGGTCTCACCTTTTCATCTGAACCAGGAGGTGTATTTACCTGTCTTTTTTCCAGGACCTCACGCATCAAGTGCAGAGAGGAATCTTCATACCCTGGATTGTAAAAGAGCACTTGCTTTCTACTTACAAAGGACACAGCAACATAGAAAGTCCTCTCAACTTTTTGTTGCTTTTGATCCCTCTCATTTAGGACTTCCAGTCTCTAAGAGAACTCTGTCCAATTGGATTGCTCAGTGTATTTCTTTCGCCTACTAGAGTAAGAACCTTTCTCTGGAGGGCCATGTCACAGCTCACAATGTGAGAGCCATGGCAGCCTCTATGGCTCATCTAAACTCTGTGTCCATCGACCAAATCTGTTGAGCGGCCACCTGGGCCTCGGTTCATACCTTTACAGCCCATTACTCCTTGGACAAGGACTCCCGCCGGGATGCCTTGTTTGGTCAGGCTGTTCTCAAACACCAGTTCCATACCTAATCAACTCCTACCCTCCATCCCTGACTGGATGCCTGAGATTCATGGGTGGAGATAGAGCCTTTTCCAGGGACTCACAACCTGGGTGATCTCCCAGGCATCTCTAGCTGGGGAGTCCCCATATGTGAAGACTCATTCCTGCTTGTTCCTGGAGATAGCACAGTTACTTACCTGTAACAGGTGATCTCTGGGAACAGCAGGAATTAGTCTTCACAACCCACCCACCTCCCATAGGAGTTGTATCTCTCTATCTATCTTTCCTTTCCTCTCTCTCTCTCTTTGTCTCAGCTTTAAAACTCGAACTGGAGAGAGGCAGTTAGGAAAGGCGGGAAGGCAGCGCGCAGGCGCTGTGGGATGCTCCCAAAAGCTTTCCTTTTGGACGCTGGGGAGCGTTCCCGCGCAGGCTCCGTCGGTACCGACGATACCCATATGTGAAGACTAAATCCTGCTGTTCCCAGAGATCACCTGTTACAGGTACGTAACTGTGCTTTCTCTGATTCGGCCTCCGGCCGGGCCCGGACCTCGTCTGAAGCCTCGACTTCTCGGGAGTCTGACCCCGAGCATCGTCGGGGTTCCTCGGACAGGGGGTCCCCCGAGCGGGAGTGAAAGAGGAAGAAGCGGCTCGCGAGGGCGGCTTCGGAGGAGGTCCCTGGCTCCTCGAGGGCTAGGTCTCGGACCGCCGTCCCGGGCCCGTGGAACAGGAGAAGCCGTCAAAAGTGCCTTGTGTGGAGCCGGAGTCTGCTGGACACATAAGTCCTGTTGTCCTCGAGGACTCTCCTCCCAGGGAGCCGACGTCGGGCCCGGCGCCGCCAGGGCCCAAGTCAGTGGCTGCTGAGTCTCCTGAGCTGGGTCTCAGGATGACAGCCTTGGAGTGCAGACTGTCTGCCTTCATGGATCAGCAGCGGGTGCTGATGGCCAGCCTTGCTGGTGCATCTGCCCCGACCACTGGGACATCGACGTCGAAGTCGACCCCGGAGACCGAGCCGATACTCGAGACCATGAAGGCTCGAGGTCGTCCTCGGTCGTGGTCACCCTCGACCTCCCGGTCGGGACCGAGGACGTCGATGCCGGTGCCTTCAGCATCAGGGCGGGTGCTGCCGGGCCCTGCGCGGTCGGAGCCCGACTCCTCTTTGGACGAGTCCACCTGGGAGACGGAGGATGAGGAGTCCCCTGATACCTTCAAGACTCGGTGCATCCCGTCGGACTCACCGCAGTCTGAGCCCCGGAGTAGATCCCCTCCGTAGGATACCCAGTTCTCGGAGTTCGTTCGGGATATGGCCACTGCTTTGGCGATCCCCGCGGACCCCGAGGAGGAGCCTCAAGCCGAGGAGCTTGAGGCCCTCCAGTATGACTCTCCTCCGAAGGAGGCCTTTACTGTGCCGGTTCCTCAGATGCTGGAACGGCTCCTCTTCCGGATATGGGAGGCACCGGCCTCGGCGTCGGTTCTGAGCAAGCGGATCGATTCCATTTATCGACTCCGTAAGAGCCCTGGTTTTCAAAAGGCGCAGCTACCACACCATTCCATGGTGGTGGAATCGGCCATGCATCGTCTGAAAAGTCAGAAGATGCACTCCGCGGTGCCCCCTGGCAGGGAGGCCCGGAACCTGGAAGCGTTTGGTAGAAAGTGCTTCCAGGGCTCGATGCTTGCTTGCCGTGTCCAGTCTTACCAGCTGTACATGGGCATGTACTTGCGGGACCTGGCAAAGGAGCTTGCCGGGTTCTCTGCTGGTCTCTCCGGGGAACCTTTGCAGAGGTTCAAGTCCTTGTCCTCGGGGATTCGGGAATGCTCTAAGTTCATGTCCCGCGCAGCCTATGATGGCTTCGAGGCCTCGTCCCGTGTTGCAGCATCCGTCATCGCGGCTCAACGCCAGGCATGGCTGCAGTCATCGGATCTCGAGCCATGGGTTCAAGACAAGTTGGTCGATGTCCCTTGCCGAGGTGATAACCTTTTTGGCAAGGCCATGGCCGAGAAGGCTGCACAGCTCGAGACGAGCACCTCACAAGGACAAGGCTGTCTAGAAAGACTTCTGCCCCTTCTCATAAAAAGAAGGGCTCGGGTAAGAAGTCCTTTTACCCGAGGAAGGTGACTGCCTACAAACAGTTCCCACCTTACCAGGCCTCCCCAGCTCCCCAGCAGGGGCAGCAGGCCAAGGGGCAGGGACATGGGCCCCGTAGGCAGAAGGCCCCCAAGCCTCCGGCTCCTGCTCCCACTCCCACACAGCAGGGTGGGATTTTTTGACTCCCAGAGCATAGCCTCTCCATCTCTGCTGTCCCATCCCTGCACAGGAGGTCGACTAACCCTGTTTGCCCACAGGTGGCCACCCATTACAGGAGACAATTGGCTCTTAAGCATAGTCCACAAGGGCTATATGCTTCCTTTCCATCAGTTGCCTCCTCCTTACTTCCCAGGAGAGCCTCCAAGGCCTCCTCTCCACACAGACCTCCTCCTTCAAGAGCTTCAGGGTCTGTTGCGAGACAAGGCGGTGGAGCCTGTGCCTCCCCGCCTCCAAGGTCACGTTTTCTACTCTGGATACTTCCTCGTACCAAAGAGAACCGGGGGCCTCCGGCCTATTCTCGACCTCAGAAATCTCAACAAGTTCCTAGAGAAAGAAAAGTTCAAGATGCTTACTCTTGGAAAACTTCTGCCCTACCTCCAGCAGGGAGATTGGCTATGCTCCTTAGATCTAAAGGATGCGTACACTCACATCCTCATTCATCCAGACCACAGAAAGTACCTCAGGTTCATTGTGGGAGGAAACCATTATCAGTACAGAGTGCTGTCTTTTGGCCTTACCTCCGCCCCCAGAGTCTTTATCAAATGCCTGGCGGTGGTGGCGGCCTACCAGAGAAATCAGGGTATCTTTGTCTTCCCCTGTCTGGACGACTGGCTCATCAGGGATCAGACGTGCCAGGAGGCCAGGCAAGCCACCCTCCAAACTATTTCTCTTCTTCAGCACCTGGGTTTTGTCATAAACTTCGCAAAGTCCACTTTGCTCCCCTCCTAGAACTTAGAGTTCATAGGGGCAAGGCTGGACTCTTTGCAGGCAAAGGCTTTCTTGCCAGAAGACAGAGCTCAAAGACTGATAGACTTGGCAAACCAGTTTCTCCAAAAGTCACTGGTTTCCACCAGACTCTGGCTGCGGCTTCTGGGCCACATGGCTTCGACAGTGCATGTGACTCCCAATGCCCAACTCCATATGAGGCCTGCACAGTGGTGCCTCAGGACTCAGTGGTCACAGTCCACAGGACGCCTCAGAGACAGAGTAAGGGTATTCTGACCATTCCTGAACTCCCTACGCTGGTGGCTGCACCCCCCCCAATCTTCTGCAAGGGATGCCTTTTCAAATTCCTGGGTTCACAGTGGTGTTGGCCACAGATGCCTCTCTGCAGGGCTGGGGAGCACATTGTCTAGGCAAGTGCACCCAGAGCCTGTGGTCTCCCTGGGAGGCCACGCAACAGATCAACCTACTGGAACTCCGGGCTATTCGCTTAGCCCTCAAGACTTTCTCTCAAAACCTGGCTCACCAGTCTATCTTAGTACAGACGGACAACGAAGTAGCCATGTTTTATGTGAACAAGCAGGGCGGCACTGGGTCCAGGCTCCTTTGTCAGGAGGCACAGGACCTTTGCTTGTTTGCGCTCAGGCACAGCATGTTTCTCAAAGCTGTTTATCTCCCTGGCCAGGAGAACTGCCTGGCAGACAGGTTGAGCAGAGTTCTGCAGCCCCACGAATGGCAACTCCACCCATTAGTGGTTCAGAAGATTTTCCTGAAATGGGGACTTCCATCCATAGATCTCTTTGCCAGTCCACTGAACAAGCAGCTGCCCAGGTTCTGCTCCAGGCACCCGCATCCCATGAGGTGGGCAGCGGATGCTTTTCTGATTTCTTGGTCTCAGGACCTCCTATATGCGTTTCCTCCCACGCCTCTGGTGGCCCGAACCCTGTTCAAGGTTCTAAAGGACATGGCCTCGGTACTCCTAGTAGCTCCCAGGTGGCCGAGGCAGCCTTGGTTTCCACTTCTGCTTCAACTGGCAGTGGGCCCCCCACTGCTTCTGGGGTTGCAGCCCGACCTTCTCTCTCAGGATCAAGGTTCTCTTCTGCACCCGAATCTCAGATCTCTCAATTGGATGGCCTGGAGGCTGCAAGGGTAGTTTTGGCTCCCTGGGGCCTACCTCCAGAAGTTGAAGAGGTCGTCCTGGCCTCTAGGAAGTAGTCCACTAGAAAAACCTATCCCCTGAAATGGAAAAGATTTTCTGTGTGGTGTCAGCTGCGTACAGAAGATCCTTTCTCCTGTGCTGTACCAGTAGTGCTTCAGTACCTGCTGCACTTGTCCAGTCAGGGCTTTAAGTCCAATTCTGTTCGGGTCCACCTCTCAGCTCTGGCAGCTCACCACTCTCTGGTGGAAGGACACTCTCTGTCGGTTCACCCCTTGGTGTCCCGGTTCCTCAGGGGTTTGCTCTTGCTCAAGCCTCCTGTCCGTCCTCCAGCCCCATAGTGGGAGTTGAATGTGGTCTTACAACAGCTGACTCGCCCTCCTTTTGAGCTGATGGCTACTTGTCCTCTCCGATTCCTTTCGTGGAAGACATTCTTCCTGGTAGCCTTAACCTCGGCCAGATGAGTGAGTGAGCTTCAGGCCCTGGTCTGTGACAGGCCTTACACCAGATTCTATAGGAACAGGGTAGTCTTTAGGACTCATCCAAAGTTCCTTACAAAAGTTGTCTCCTCTTTTCACCTCAACCAGGAGGTGGTTCTTCCAACATTCTTCCCTAGGCCTCATGCAAGCCAGGCTGAAGTGATCCTGCATACCCTGGACTGTAGGAGGGCCTTATCCTTCTACCTTGACCGTACGCAGGGACATAGAAGGGCTACTCAACTCTTCATATCTTTTGACCCTAATAATTTGGGGTTGGCTGTGTCCAAGCGTACCTTGTTCATATGGGTGGCTGACTGTATCACCTGGGCTTACAGGGCGGTTGACCTTCCCTTGCAGGGTCGGGTCATGGCCCACCGTGTCAGGGCTATGGCTGCCTCATTAGCTCATCTCCGCTCTGTACCTTTGGCAGACATCTGCAGGGCTGCAACTTGGTCCTCAAGCCAGACGTTTGCGGCCCATTACTGCCTGGAGAGGGAGTCCCGTAGGGACAGTGCTTTTGGCCAGGCAGTACTCCGAAATCTCTTTGAGGTTTAGGCAACTCCAGCCCTCCGTTGGGCTACCGGTGGAGGTTCTGTTTTCAGTGAAAAGCCTTTCTCTGCTGCTGGGACTAGAGGGAGTTCTCTTGTTCAGCCTGGGTTCCTGGTAGCCCAGAGCTAGGGAGTCACCCATATGTGAGGACTGACTTCCTGCTTGGTCCTGGAGAAAGAGTAGTTACTCACCTGTAACAGGTATTCTCCGGGAGCAGCAGGAATCAGTCCTCACAACCCTCTCTCCTCCCCTGGGAGTTGCAGTTGTACATAGTTTGTTTTTTTCCATTTTTGTGTGCTGTTTTTTAGCTATGTCATCTGACTGAGCAAGATGGCACCTTTAGGCGGGAAGGGGACCGCGCATGCATGCAGTATTCCCAAAGGCTTTCATAGAAAGCTGGGGAAATGCTCCGCAGGGGCTCCATCGACGTCGATGTCACCCATATGTGAGGACTGATTCCTGCTGCTCCTGGAGAACACCTGTTACAGGTGAGTAACTACTCTTTTACGCTTCCTTTCCTGGAAGGCGTTGTTCTTGGTGGCTCTTACCTCGGCCAGGTGTGCAAGTGAACTACATGCTCTGGTTTCTGATAGACCGTACACATGGTTCTATAGGAACAGGGTGGTCTTACGGACTCATCCTACGTTCCTTCCAAAGGTTGTCTCCTCCTTCCACCTCAGTCAGGAGGTGGTTCTTCTGACCTTTTTTCCCAGGCCGCATGCCAGCCAGGCTGAGATGGTCTTGCATACCCTGGACTGTAGGAGGGCATTGTCTTTCTACATTGACCGTACGCAGGGGCATCGAAGGGCTGTTCAGCTCTTCGTATCCTTTGACCCTAATAAGCTGGCGTTACCTGTGTCCAAGCGTACCCTGTCCATTTGGGTAGCAGACTGTATCGCCTGGGCGTACAGGGCAGCTGGCTTCTCCTTGCAGGGTCGAGTCACGGCCCACCGTGTCAGGGCGAAGGCTGCGTCGGTAGCTCATCTCCGCTCTGTTCCATTGGCAGACATCTGCCGGGCCGCTACTTGGTCTTCAAGCCAAACGTTTGCGACCCATTACTGCCTCGAGAGGGAGTCCCGCAGGGACAGTGCTTTCGGACAGGTGGTACTCCATAATCTCTTTGAGGTTTAGGCAACTCCTACCCTCCGGCCCTTGTGTTGGGCTACCGTTCGGGGGCGTTCTCAGAGAAGATTCTCATCACTCATGCTGAGGCTCTAGAGGGAGCTTATTTTTTCAGCTTTGGGTTCTCGGTAGCCTAGAGCTGGGGAGCCCCATATGTGAGGACTAACTTCCTGCTTGGTCCTGGAGAAAGAATAGTTACTTACCTGTAACAGGTGTTCTCCTGGAGCACAAGAATCAGTCCTCACGACCCTCCCTCCTCCCTTTGGAGTTGCAGTTAGATATATTTATATTTCATTTTTGTTTTTTGCTGTCTTTTAGCTATGTCATCAGACTGAGCAAGATCGCACCCTTGGGTGGGAAGGGGACCACGCATGCGAGCTGCATTCCCTAAGGCTTTTTTTGAAAGCTGAGGAAATGCTCCGCATGAGGGCTCCATCGGCGCCGACGTCACGCATATATGAGGACTGATTGCTGCTGCTCCTGGAGAACACCTGTTACAGGTGAGTAACTACTCTTTATCTGGTTTGCTGGACAGGTGTTTGAGTGTTTTTGATTATTGTTTGGTGGTATTTGATTATTGGTGCCAGTATGATGAATTCCTATTTTTACTTTTAGAGCTGCATGTGTGGTTTTGGAATCTCCAATCTCCAGGAACAAGCAGGAATGAGTCTTCACATATGGGTACGTCGGTACCGACGAAGCCTGAGCGGGAACGCTCCCCAGCATCCAATCAGAAAGCTTTTGGGAGCATCCCACAGCGCCTGCGTGCTGCCTTCCCGCCTTTCCCAACTGTCTCTCCTCAGTTCTTCTTTTTCTGCGGAGCCAGCAGGTCGTGTTCCTGTCACCGCAGAAGAATTTCCTTATTTTTTCTTTATTTCTTTTCTGTCGCATCTGCCTTCTTCGACGCTGTACCGCCGGTCTTTGTTCTTCTTGTAAAAAAAAACAAAAAACTTTTCTCCGTTCTTTTTCTTCAGGTTCAATTCAGTTTTGGGCCTTAGGCCCAAAACGTTTTTTCCTTAAATATGGAGAAGCCTGCCTCAGGTTTTAAACAGTGCACAAAATGTGGCGGTACTATTTCCGTCACCGACACCCATGACTGGTGTCTAAAATGTTTAGGTCCTGACCATTCCATAACAGATTGTATATCCTGTTCCATGATGTCTAAAAGAGGTTGGCAGAGCCGAGCTGCCAAGCTGAGTACCCTGTTTCCCTCTGATGCGGCTTCGGTGGCATCGACATCTTCCAGGGCTTCTTCTTCCTCACATGGATCTCAGGTAACTAAACATAAATCCAGCCGGTCCTCGAAGGGTAGATCTCCTTCTAAGCATCGAGATGCCTCTGGCCTTGCCCTCGAGGATTCTGCACCGGCAGGAGGCTTCGTCCTCTAAAGCATCATCATCGGGGTTCCAGGATGATCTCGATGGTGTGGCCTCGGCAGATCTCCTGGTGCCATGCTCTGGGGTACCGGTGGCTTCCACCGGTATCGACTTCCAGGCATTGGCGGCGTCGATGGATCAGAGGATTCTGTCCATCGAACGCAGTCTGGCGGCTTTCCTTGTGGCATCGACGCCCGTGGTAACGCAACAGACTACTCCGCCGGTACCGGCTCCAACATCGCCATAGACACAGATCCCGGTAACGGTGGCATCGACATCGGCATTGGTGTCCGCTATGCCGGTACTCTGTCCTCTGAAGCCCTCCGGTACTGATACCCCGGTACCGGTAATTCTCCAGGACCAAGTAGGAAGTCAGTCCTCACATATGGGTGACGTCGGCGCCGACGGAGCCCCCGTGCGGAGCATTTCCCCAGCTTTCAAAGAAAGCCTTTGGGAATTGCAGCGCGCATGCGTAGTCCCCTTCCCGCCCAAGGGTGCCATTTTGCTCAGTCTTCTTTTTTCCGCGGAGCCCGACGGACGTAGTTCGTTTTTCGCCGAGGAAAAAGTTGATTTCCCTGTTTTTTGTTATTCTTCTTCGGTTCGACGCCGAATCCTTTTCCCGCCCAGGCCCGATACGCCGGTATCGAGCCCACTCTCTATTTTTCGGTTTTTGTCCTTTGTGACTAGCGTTCGCGCCAGTTTTCTCTTTTTACTGGCAGCCCTGTCTTTTGACCTCGCCGGGGCCCTTTTTCCCCCGATGTCTGCCAGCGGGTTTAAGAAATGTGATCGGTGTAAGAAACTTATGTCTCTTACCGACACACATGACTGCTGCCTCCGCTGCCTCGGACCCTATCATGACCCGATGATCTGTGGTCCGTGTGGCAAAATGTCCTCGAAGGCGTTGAGGAGTCGGCAGCACCAAAAGGATAGAATCTTCTCTGACTCCGCGTCCGGCCGGGCCCGGACCTCGTCAGAGGCCTCGACGTCTCGGGACTCTGGCCCCGAGCAGCGTCGAGGTTCCTCTGAGCGGGGTCTCCTTCACGGAAGCAGCGCAGGAAGAAAAAACCCGCGAGGGCGGCGTCGGTGGACGCTCCTGGTTCCTCGAGGGCCAGGTCGCATAGCCCCAATCGCCGTCCCGGATCTTCAGAGTCGGAGAGGTCTGCCAAACAACCTCGTCTCGAGATGGAGTCTCCTGGGCACGTGAGTACTGTAGTGCTCGTGGACTCTCCTCCAGGGGAGCCGACGTCGGGCTCGACGCCGTCGGGGCCCGAGTCGGGGGCTGCTGGGTCTCCTGAGCTCAGACTCAGGTTGACGGCCTTGGAGAGCAGCTTCGCTGCCTTCATGGAACAGCAGCGGGCATTGATCACCGGTCTCACCGGTGCATCTGCCCCGACCACCGGGACATCAACGTCCAAGTCGACCCCGGAGTTCGAGCCGATCCTCGAGTCCATGCGGGCTCGTGTCGATCCTCGGCCGCGATCTGCCTCGGCCTCCTGTTCGTGACCGAGGTCGTCGACTCCGGTACCCTCGGCGTCGGGGCGGAGGGCATCGGTGCCCACCTGACCGGAGCCCATCGATTCCTCCTCCGAGGAGTCGAGCTGGGAGACGGAGGACGAAGAGTCACCCGACACCTATCGGACTCGGTGTGTCCCATCGGACTCACCGGCGTCTGAACCTCGGAGGCGATCCCCACAGGAGGATACCCGGTTCTCGGACTTCGTGCGGGATATGGCCAAGGCCTTGGCCTTCCCCGCGGATCCCGAGGAGGAGCCTCGAGCCAAAAAGCTCGAGGCCCTCCAGTATGACTCTCCCCCGAAGGAGGCCTTTACTGTTCCGGTTCCTCCGATGCTGGAGCGGCTGCTCTTCCGCATGTGGGAGACCCCGGCCTCAACGCCGGTGTTAAGCAAGCGGGTCGATTCTATCTATCGAGTCCGCAAGAGCCCCGGGTTCCAAAAGGCACAATTACCGCACCACTCCATGGTTGTGGAATCGGCCATGCATCGACTGAAAAGTCAGAAGATGCACTCCTCGGTGCCTCCTGGTCGGGAGGCCCGGAACCTGGATGCCCTCGGTAAGAAGTGCTTCCAGGGCTCTATGCTTGCTTGCCGTGTTCAGACATACCAGCTCTACATGGGCATGTACCTCCGGGACCTGGCAAAGGAGATTGCCAGGTTCTCTGCTGGTCTCTCCGAGGAACCTTTGCAGAGGTTCCAGGCCTTGTCCACTGGTATTCGGGAGTGCTCGAAGTTTATCTCTCGAGCAGCCTACAATGGCTTCGAGGGTTCGGTCCGAATAGCCGGGGCCGGCATTGGTGCCCGCCGACAGGCTTGGCTACAGTCATCCGACCTCAAGCCATGGGTACAGTACAAGTTGGTCGATGTCCCCTGCCGAGGTGAAAACCTTTTCGGCAAACCCATGGCTGAAAAGGCTGCTGAGCTCGAGACAGAGACTCTCACCAGGACTAGGCTGTCCAGAAAAACCTCTGCCCCTTCTCAGAAAAAGAAGGGCTCAGGAAAAAAGTCCTTTTACCCGAGGAAGTCATCTGCCTATAAACAATACCCTCATTATCAGGCCTCTGCAGCTCCCCAACAGGGTCAGCAGGCCAAGGGGCAGGGTCATGGGCCCCGTAGGCAGAAGGCCCCCAAGCCACCAACACCAGCCCCTGCTCAGCAGGGTGGGGTTTTTTGACTCACGAAAGCATAGCCTCTTCTCCTCAGCTGGCTCATATCAGCACAGGAGGCCAGCTGGCCCACTTTGCCCACAGGTGGTCAGCCATCACATCAGATACCTGGGTGCTCCATATAGTCCAAAAGGGCTATCTTCTCCATTTTCACCAGGTACCTCCCTTCTATTTTCCAGGGGAGCCTCCAAGACCCCCTCTGCACAGGGACCTCCTCCTTCAGGAGTTAGCAAGTCTGCTAAAGGAACAGGCTGTGGAACTGGTGCCTCACCACCTGAGAGGTCACGGCTTTTATTCCAGGTACTTTCTGGTATCAAAAAGAACAGGAGGCCTCAGACCCATCCTAGACTTGCGCAACCTCAACAAGTTCCTGGAGAGGGAAAAGTTCAAGATGCTTACCCTTGGAATCCTGCTGCCCTACCTCCAGCAGAGAGATTGGCTATGCTCCTTGGATCTAAAGGATGCTTATACTCTCATCCTTATTCATCCAGACCACAGACAATATCTCAGATTTGTTGTGGGAGGAAACCACTACCAGTACAGAGTACTACCCTTTGGCCTAACCTCCGCCCCCAGGGTGTTCACCAAGTGCCTGGCGGTGGTGGCGGCCTACCTGAGGCTTCAAGGTCTTTTTGTGTTCCCATACCTGGACGACTGGCTCATAAGGGGCCAATCTTCCCAGGAGGCCAATCAAGCCACCCTTCGCACTGTGGCTCTGCTTCAGCACTTGGGGTTTGTCATAAACTTCGCAAAGTCCACTTTGCTTCCGTCCCAGAACTTGGAATTCATATGAGCAAGACTGGACACTCTTCAGGCGAAGGCTTTTCTGCCTGTGGACAGAGCCCTAAGATTGATAGATCTAGCCAGGCAGTTTCACAGCAATTCCCTGGTCTCCACCAGGCTATTCCTGAGACCTTTCGGCCATATGGCTTCCACGATTCATGTAACCCCCAATGCCCGCCTGCATATGCGGCCTGCTCAGTGGAGCCTTCGCACTCAGTGGCATCAGGCCACAGGGAGCCTTGCAGACTCAGTAAGAATATCCACACTGCTTGTCTTCTCTCTACAATGGTGGCTTCATCTTCCGAATCTGGTGCTCGGAGTGTTTTTTCAATCCCCTCCGCATTCTCAGGTGCTGACGACAGATGCTTCTCTTCAAGGTTGGGGAGCGCATTGCCAAGGGGCATGTACTCAAGGTCTCTAGACCCCTTGGGAGGCTGCTCAGCAGATAAACTTCCTGGAGCTACGGGCGATACGCCTAGCTCTGAGGGCCTTCTCCCATCTAATGTCTCACCAGTCTGTACTGGTCCAGACGGACAATCAAGTTTCCATGTTTTACGTGAACAAGCAAGGAGGCACAGGCTCCTTCCTTCTATGTCAGGAAGCACAACAGCTGTGCTCCTGGGCCGTCAATCACGGAATCCTTTTCAGGGCAGTCTACCTCTCAGGTCAAGAAAATTACCTGGCGGACAGACTGAGCAGGGTCCTGCAACCACACGAATGGAGATTGAATCCATTGGTGGTTCAGCAGATCTTTCTCAGGTGGGGCCTCCCCACCATGGATCTTTTCACCAGTCCTCTGAACCGGCAACTCCCGAGATTCTGTTCCAGACAACTGCATCCTCTAAGAGTAGCAGCGGATGGGTTTCTGATCTCGTGGTCCAAAGGCCTACTGTATGCGTTTCCTCCCACGCCACTAGTGTCCAGAACACTGTTCAAAGTCCTCAACGATGGGGCCTCAATGATTCTGATAGCCCCCAGGTGGCCGAGGCAACCGTGGTTCCCACTTCTGCTACGACTGGCGGTGGACACTCCTATTCCTCTGGGGATTCAACCCGATCTCCTGTCTCAGGAACAGGGATCTCTCTTGCACCCCAACCTCCAGTCCCTTCATCTGATGGCCTGGCTGCTGAAAGGGTAGTTCTGGCTCCCCTACTACTGCCTAGCGAGGTGGAAGACGTAGTCTTAGCCTCTAGATGGCAATCCACTAGGAAATCCTACGCTCTTAAGTGGCGTAGATTCTCTGCATGGTGTACTCAGCACAGCGAGAATCCCTTCTCGTGCTTGGTAGCGGTAGTATTGCAATATTTGCTTTACCTCTCCAATCTAGGCCTTAAGTCCAATTCTGTCAGGGTTCACCTCAGTGCTCTCTCAGTGCACCACTCGCTGGTGGACGGGAGACCTCTTTCCAACCACCCTTTGGTGGTTCGTTTCCTCAGAGGCCTCCTCCTGCTTAAGCCTCCTTTACGTCCACCGGCCCCTGAGTGGGATTTAAATGTGGTCTTACAGCGGATTACTTGTCCTCCATTTGAACCTATGGCTTCCTGCCCTCTCCGTTTTCTCTCCTGGAAATCCTTGTTTCTGATAGCTCTTACCTCTGCTAGGCGAGTAAGTGAGCTTCAGGCGCTAGTGTCTGATCCCCCTTACACTAGATTCTACAAGAATAGGGTAGTCTTACGGACTCACCCTAAGTTTCTCCCTAAGGTTGTCTCCTCTTTCCACCTCAATCAGGAGGTGGTTCTTCCGACCTTCTTTCCCAGGCCGCATGCCAACCGGGCTGAGATGGTTCTGCATACCCTGGACTGTAGGAGGGCGTTATCCTTCTACCTTGACCGTACGTGGGAGCATCGGAGGGCTGTTCAGCTCTTCGTTTCTTTTGACCCCAATAAGTTGGGGTTACCTGTCTCCAAGCGTACTTTGTCCATATGGGTCGCTGACTGTATCTCCTGGGCTTATGGGGCAGCCGGTCTCTCGTTGGAGGGTCGAGTCACGGCTCATCGTGTCAGGGCGAAGGCTGCGTCAGTGGCTCATCTCCGCTCTGTTCCGTTGGCAGACATCTGCCGGGCCGCTACTTGGTCTTCAAGCCAGACATTTGCGGCTCATTACTGCCTTGAGAGGGAGTCCCGCAGGGAC
Organism: Ichthyophis bannanicus; assembly: GCA_033557465.1. Classification (NCBI taxonomy): domain Eukaryota; kingdom Metazoa; phylum Chordata; class Amphibia; order Gymnophiona; family Ichthyophiidae; genus Ichthyophis; species Ichthyophis bannanicus. The sequence continues at coordinate 399,579,519 of CM066034.1, read as the reverse complement.
AGTGCTTTCGGACAGGCAGTACTCCATAATCTCTTTGAGGTCTCCTTCCCTCTGGCCCTGATGTTGGGCTACCGGTCGGGGGCGTTCTCAGAGAAGATTCCTTCCTTACGTTCTGATGCTGTAGAGGAAGCTCATTTTTTCGGCTTTGGGCCTCCGGTAGCCTTAAGCTGGGGAGTCCCATATGTGAGGACTGACTTCCTGCTTGGTTGTGGAGAAAGAGTAGTTACTCACCTGTAACAGGTATTCTCCAGGAGCAGCAGGAATCAGTCCTCACAACCCTCCCTCCTCCCCTTGGAGTTGCAGTCATATGATTTATTTTTGCTAATTGTTTGCTGTCTTTTAGCTATGTCATCAGACTGAGCAAGATGGCACCCTTGGGCGGGAAGGGGACCGCGCATGCGCGCTGCAATTCCCAAAGGCTTTCTTTGAAAGCTGTGGAAATGCTCCGCACGGGGGCTCCGTCGGCGCCGACGTCACCCATATGTGAGGACTGATTCCTGCTGCTCCTGGAGAATACCTGTTACAGGTGAGTAACTACTCTTTCCCGATACCGATCCCGGTCGGTACGGGTATCGGGCTTTGCAAGAGCATCCGGACAGACGATACTTCGATTCCTCTGAGGATTCTGAAGAGTCGGTCGATGCAGTGATGCTTCTTCCACAGGAGGAGTCCTCTCCTAAACGAAGGATGTCTTCTCCAGAGGATTTGTCTTTTCAAGACTTTATCAGAGAGGTGGCTCGGGGTCTTTCTATTACAGTGGCACCTGAATCAGAGCCCAGAGCCAAGGATTTAGATATTTTACAATATCTTAAAACTCCTAAAGAGGCAGCTATCGTACTTATTCATGAGATTCTGTATGATCTCATGTTGAGGATGTGGGAAGCACCTCTAACCACCTCTCCTCATTCTCGCAGGTTGGATACCATGTATCGTGTCCCTCCTTGTCCTGATTTCCATAAAACTCAACTTCCTCACCACTCTATTGTGGTTGAGTCTGCAATGAGAAAGATTAGAAGTGCCAAAAGACATGCCTCTAATCCTCCAGGACGTGAATGTAGAACCCTGGATGCTTTTGGAAGAAGAGTCTTCCAAGCTTCCATGCTTGCTGCGAGAATTAATTCCTATAGTCTTTACGTGGGAATGTTCTTAAAAGAAGTCACTGACCATTTGCATACTTTAAGTCCTTTTATGTCTGAAGATAAAAGGCAGGAATTTCTCACTGGGCTCAAACATGCCCATGATATCTCCAAATTCCTCAACCGTGCAGCTTTCGATTCCTTTGAATGCGTAAGCAGAGCCTCAGGTATTGCCATAGGTGCATGTAGGATTGCTTGGCTTCAAGCATCTGATTTGGAGATCTGGGTTCAAGATGAATTGGGAAATATCTCTTGTACAGGTGAGAACCTGTTTGGTAAGGATTGGTAAGCAAAAACCAATCAGATGGATGATGAAAATTCTGCTTTGGATAGACTATCCAAATCTACAGCTGCTCCTGCTAAGAAAAGGTTGTTCAAGAAAACACCTTTTTCTAAAAAGGGAAGATTCTATCCTGCTTATGGTCAGCGGGCATCTTCTGCAGCTCAGTTCCCTTCCAAACGTCAGCAATCCTCCAAACAGAGTAAAGCAAAGGCTGCGAGTCCTGCTCCAGCCCAGCAACCTCAGCCCCCTCAGGGCCTTTGACTTTCTGCTAGAGAACTTAGCCTTCCTGGCTCTAGAAGGACCAGAGCCCTCCACCATTCCAGGAAGGTTATGTCACTTTGCTCCCAGGTGGAGGCAAATTACAGCAGAGCATTGGACACTCTCCATCATAAGAGAGGGGTACAAGCTTCATTTTTCAAGCTTGCCCCCTCTCACAAGAGTGCACCAGTTCAATTCTCCAACCTCCCTCCTCAGCCTGTTGGAGCAGGAGGTTGCCACTCTTCTTGCCCAGTGGGCCATAGAGGAAGTGCCTTTTCAGCAACAGGTCACAGGGTTCTACTCCCCCTATTTTCTTATTCCAAAGAAAACAGGGGGCTTCAGACCTATCTTAGATCTCAGAGAGTTGAACAGATTCCTAGTCAAAGAAAAATTCAAGATGGTTTCTCTAGGAACTCTGCTGCCATAACTTCAGAGTCAGGATTGGCTTTGTTCTCTAGATCTCAAGGATGCGTACACTCATGTTCTCATCCATCCATCTCACAAAAGGTTCCTTCGGTTCCTTTTTCAGGAAAAGCACTATCAATACAAAGTGATCCCTTTTGGTCTGGCTTCTGCACCTCTGTTCACGAAATGCATGGCAGTGGTTGCTGCTTTTCTGCGCACCCTGGGAATATTCGTCTTCCCTTACCTGGACGACTGGCTCATTCGAGCTCCCACTCAATCAGAGGCCAAGCCTTCTCTCACCTGCACAATGCGTATCCTTCAGTATTTAGGGCTGGTAATAAACATCCCAAAATCCAATTTAGTCCCTACTCAGTCCCTGGAGTTTATAGGGGCGTTGCTGGATACCACAAGGGCAAGGGCCTCTCTTCCCCAGGCCCATTGCCTTCGCTGGGTGCAGTTAGCTTCTCAAACAGAGTTGAAACCCCTACTAACTGCTCGAGAGATGTTACAGCTACTAGGCACATGGCATCCACCGTACATATGGTACCATATGCTCCTTCACATGAGAGCAGCTCAGTGGACTTTATCCACCCAATGGACCCAGGCAGTAGGTTGCCTGTCAAACAAAATAGCCAACACAAGTCGCCTCATTTTGTCCCTCCTGTGGTGGAAGTCCCCTCAAAACCTGTTGCTGGGGTCCCCCTTTCAACAACCTCTACCCCAAGCAACTCTTACAACAGATGCTTCTCCAATGGGCTGGAGAGCTCATCTTCAGGATCTCTCCACCCAGGGCATCTGGTCCCCACAGGAGACTTGTCTACATATCAATCTCTTGGAACTCAGAGCAATCTTCCTTGCTCTGCGAGTTTTCCACACCCTGCTCAGCCACAAGACAGTCCTTATCCACACGGACAATCAGGTAGCCATGTTCTATGTAAACAAGCAGGGAGGAACTGGCTCTCTGTTGCTTTGCAACGAAGCTCTGCGACTGTGGGCCCTCGCCAGAGAGCGTCACATTCATCTTCTGGCATTTTATCTTCCAGGTATTCAAAACTCTTGGGCGGACAGACTCAGTCGAGTTCTGTTTCCACATGAGTGGTCCCTACATATGGACCAGGTATCCAAGATTTTTCGAATTTGGGGAACCCCGGACATAGACCTCTTTGCAAGTCCGTGGAATGCCAAACTTCCCCGGTTCTGTTCCAGAACTCCAGCTCAGGGGGCTCAGGCAAGGGATGCTTTCCTCCTTCACTGAGGTCAAGACTTCCTGTATGCCTTTCCACCCATTCCCCTAATTCCCAAATCCCAGTTCAAGCTTCAGAGAGACAGAGGCCTCATGATTCTCATAGCTCCACATTGGCCACGGCAAGTGTGGTACCCTCTGCTTCTACATCTCTCTCAAGCTCCCTCCCTAGAGTTAGGGTCTGCTCCAGACCTCCTCTCTCAAGAGGACGGAAGGTTATGGCATCCCAATCCCCAGTCTCTGCATCTCAGGGCTTGGTTGCTGAAGGCCTAGATCTCCAGGATCTTCATCTTTCTCAACAGGTGAAAGATGTTCTTTATGCTTCCAGAAAACCTTCCACTAGACGTTCGTACGCTTTCAAGTGGAGGAGGTTTACCATCTGGTGTTCTGAGAAGGGTCTTAACCCCCGTGCCATACCTCTGTAATCGTTGCTGGAGTATCTCCTTAATCTATCTAATGCAGGCCTTAAGACAAATTCAGTAAGAGTCCATTTGAGTGCTATTGCAGCTTCCCTTAGGCCTCTAAATGGACAGCCTATTTCCTCTCATCCTCTTGTAGCAAGATTCATGAGAGGCCTCCTTTTAACAAAGCCTCTCATTAGACCACCCCTGGTGGCATGGGACTTAAATTTGGTTCTTGGTCAGCTTATGAAGCCGCCTTTCGAACCTTTAGCTACCACCTCCTTGAAATACCTTTCTTGGAAAGTTATCTTTCTCATTGCAATCACATCTGCACGCCGCATCAGTGAATTGCAAGCACTAGTAGCTAATCCACCTTATACAAGGTTCCATCATGACAAGGTGGTCCTTAGGACTAATCCACACTTTATGCTTAAAGTGGTCTCGCCTTTTCATCTCAACCAGGTCTACCTACCTGTCTTTTTTCCAGGACCTCATGCATAAAGTGCAGAGAGGAATCTTCATACCCTGGACTGTAAAAGAGCTTTGGCCTTTTACTTACAAAGGACACAGCAATATAGAAAGTCTTCCCAACTCTTTGTTGCCTTTGACCCTTCTCATTTGGGACAACCAGTCTCCAAGAGAACACTTTCTAACTGGATTGCCCAGTGTATTTCTTTCGCTTATCAGAGCAAGAACCTTTCTCTGGAGGGCCATGTCACAGCTCACAATGTGAGCGCCATGGCAGCCTCAGTGGCTCATCTGAACTCTGTATCTATCGATGACATCTGTCGAGCAGCCACTTGGGCCTCGGTTCATACCTTCACAGCCCATTACTGCTTGGACAAGGACTCCCGCCGGGATGCCTTGTTTAGTCAGGCTGTTCTTAAAGACCTGTTCCATACTTTAATCAACTCCTACCCACCATCCCTCATGGGATGCCAGAGATCCAGGTGGGGAAGTGCAGCCCTGTTCCAGGGACACACAACTTATGGGCTCTCTCCCTGGCATCTAAAGCTAGGGAGTCCCCATATGTGAAGACTCATTCCTGCTTGTTCCTGGAGATAGCACAGTTACTTACCTGTAACAGGTGATCTCTGGGAACAGCAGGAATAAGTCTTCACAACCCACCCACCTCCCCTAGGAGTTTTCTTTCTCTCTCTCTCTCTCTCTCTCTCTCTTTCCTTTCCCTCTCTCTCTCTCTTTGTCTCAGCTCTAAAACTTAACTGAGGAGAGACAGTTGGGAAAGGCGGGAAGGCAGCATGCAGGCGCTGTGGGATGTTCGCAAAAGCTTTCTGATTGGACGCTGGGGAGCGTTCCCGCACAGGCTCCGTCGGTACCGACGTACCCATATGTGAAGACTTATTCCTGTTGTTCCCAGAGATCACCTGTTACAGATCAACTGTGCTTTCCTTGTATTGCACATCATCCAGAGGTCTTCAGTTCATGTTGATCTTTAATACTTTGGGACAGTGACAGTTTTGGACCAGATTCAGCCAGTGTTTATACTAACTTAGCAGATTTGGCCTTCTTACATTCAGCCACCCCAGTATAACGAAGATGAGTGTTCCAAAGAAGAGCAAAACCTACCACTTTCTTGATGAATGGGAAATGGATGACTTCTTCATCATGGTGAAAGACAAGTGTTGTTGTCTAATTTGTAACGCCCCAGTATCCTTGCTCAAAAAGGGTAATCTGGTATGTCATTTTAAGGCTCTGCATAGCAATACGTTTGATGCTGATTTTCCACCCAAAAGTGAAATTCGTAAACTGAAGCTCAAAGAACTTAAATCGAAATTGACTACTCAGCAACAGTTGATGGCGGAGCCAAGGTCACATTCGGGCAGTGCAACCATAGCATCCTTCAAGGTCAGCAACCTCACTGCAAAGAAATGCAAACCTTTCCTTGAAGGGGAATTTGTAAAAGATTGTTTTCTTGAAGCAGCTGACAATTTTTTTGAAGGATTAAAAAATAAGAAAGAGATCATAGCTGTTATTCAAGATGTACAATTGTCAAGAAGCACCATTGTGCAGTGAATAGAAAAGATGTGTGGAGACACAACTGAACAATTGTTGGAGGATGCTTCAAATTGAGTTGATTTCTCACTCCAACTGGATGAATCTACAGACATAAGAGACATAGCCCAGTTACTAGTCTTTATGTGGATGGTTTTTGAAGACTTCAGTGTTAAAGAAGAACTACTTGGAATGATTTCTTTAAAAGGGAGAAATACCGGTCAGGAAATATTCAGTTCTTTCCATTCTTTTGTGACAAAGTATAATCTTCCATTGCATAGACTTGTTTCCATCACTACTGATGGAGCAAGAGGAATGACAGGTGAGGTTAACTGTTTCATAGCCCTCTGTAGACAGCATGACGACTTCCCAGATTTCCTTTCTTACCAATGCATCATTCACCAGCAAGTTTTGGCAAGCAAGAGACTCAATACAAAGACTGTCATGGACATCACTTTCAAAATTGTAAATTCAGTTTGTGTAAGATCACTTCAAAGATGGCTTTTCAATCTTACTCCTGATGAAGGGGCAGCGGAAATCATTTTGCACATAGATGTAAGGTGGCCTAGTAGGCACAAATTTCTGCAAAGATTTCATGATTTGCTGAATGAAATAAGACGTTTTTTGAAGGAGAGGGGAGATGACCAAGCAGAGTTGGAAGATGAGGAGTGGTTATGTGATCTGGCATTTCTCGCTGACTTTACAGGCAAACTAAGTGATATGAACCTTGAACTACAAGGTAAAAACAAATGCATTGGCGAGATGATGAGTACAGTTTCATCCTACAAGAGCAAATTTGAGCTAATGATGACTGACCTTGCAAACAATACTTCTGATCATTTTCCTAATAGGCAGGACCATCTGGGACAATATCCAAATTTTGTTTTTCAGAACGAGAAGTATGTGACAGAAATTTGTTTTGTTATCCAGGAATTTGAAAATAGATTCTGTGACTTCCAAAAAACTGGAACAGTTGTGGAGTACTTGTCATACCCATTCAAAGTAGATGTGGACATTAAAGAAACTGCAGCTGCTATCAGTAAAAATTACTCATTGAACAATCCATCTCTTGAAAACAAAATATTAACCCTTAAAAATGACATTTTTCTCAAGACCCATGCTGAGCAAGAATCGTTTTGGAAGCTAGTGCCTAGAGACAAATTTCCCACCTACACATCACTCCTATCCTGAGCCAATTACACTGGCTACCCATCACGCTCAGAATCAAATTCAAATCAGCCCTCATCCTTTTCAAAATCCAACGCAACCTGGCACCGAACACCCTCAATGACTTGATTAAGACAAAAGCCGACACTAGGCCCTGACGCAGACCAATGATGGCCACCCTCCAGACGCCGGCCTCATACTGCAAATCAATGAGCTTGATTTCCAAGAAGGCACTGTCTCTTGCTGCTCCCTCCCTATGGAACTCACTCCCCCCAGGACATCAGGACTACTACAGACAAGACTGAAGACCTTCCTATTCGCTGACTACTATGGGACCAACACATAGTCCACTCTTCCCTCAGTAAAGCCCCTACCCCAGCATTCCCCCTGCTGTATATAACTCTCTCTTTTGTACATACATTCCCCTTTTCTGTATATATGCATTACCTATGCATCCCCTTGCTGTACATACCTCTCTTATTTGTAAATAAGCACCCCCTCCCTACGCTCCCCATCCTACAAAGTCATTTTTCTGTAATAGCTCCCTCCCTGCCACCCTTAAGCGTCCCTTCCCTAGCACCCTTTATATCTCCCTACAATTCAATGTTCACTGAAATTAAGAGTTAGTTATGCTGTTGTGTAGATATGACTACTTGTCTTGTAAACCGCTCTGACTAAAGGATAGAGTGGTATATAAAACCTGATAAATAAATAAATAAACTTGAGAAGATGCAGTGAAGCTGTACACTCCTGTTTCAATTCAACTTATTTGTGTGAATCTGCGTTTTCCCATCTGAAAATGACAAAGAGTACACAATGTTCCAACAGGACAGGTGAACATCTCCAGGATTCCCTGAGACTGGCCCTCACTCAATATTCACCCAACTTCAAAAAGCTGGTGGATGAAATACAGGCTCAGATGTCTCACTAATGAGCAAGTGCGAAATATTAAAGATTATGCAAGATCAGCCTGGATCAATACTCAACCTAAATTTAACACAAATTACTCAATAAAAATTAAAGAAAGTTATTAAGACAGTTAAAGAAAGTTATTACTCAGTACAACTTTAAGAAAAAATGTACTTTCCATTTCCCCTCGCAGTTCTTACTGGAGCTTTGTCTCTTTGTTTTGCTTTTGCTTAATTTGCTTAACAGCTGATCACATCCAAGTAAATGACAGAAGGTTCATTCAAAATGGGGGGGGGGGAATCCTCCAACTTTATTGGCTTAAAATTTAATTTGAAACTTAATTTTCGTGGTGGTAGATCACCAGCACTTTTGGCTGGAAAAAGTAGATCACGACCTGTTCGAAGTTGGACATGCCTGCTCTACAGTATATCAACCGGCTCATTTTTGTGTACCTGTTTATTCACACCTTCAGAAAAATATAACAAATTAGTAAGACAAGAATTTCCTTGGTTAAATCCATTTTGGCTTTCTCCCATTAAACCATGGCTATCTACATGTTCAGTAATTCTATTCTTTACAATGGTTTCTACTATTTTGCCCGGTACTGACTTCAGGTTCACCGGTCTGTAGTTTCCCAAATCCCCCCTGGAACCGTTTTTAAAAATTGGCATTACATTGGCCATTCCCCAATCTTCAGGTACTACAGATGATTTTATTTATTTATTTTATTTATTTATTTATCTATTTCTTCTATACCGCCCCTTCCAGAGATCAGGGGCGGTTTACATGGAACAAGTTAACAATTTTGTATACTTCTGTATACATTACATAGAGCAGAAATTACTAACTTTTTACAGATAATAGTGCGGTGAACTGTCAGGAACTATTTACATTTTGTATACTTTTGTATACTTCTGTAATTGTTATATTAAACAGAGTTTTCTAACTTTTTACAGATAATGAGGCGAGGAACTGCCAAAAACTATTTACAATGGATATTTACCAAAGGTTATATACAATGAATTGCAGGGTGAAGTTTTCATTAGTCATGTGGGAGTGGTGGAATTTATTTCCATTTTTTCGTGAATTTTCAGTGTGTCTGTGGTAGGACTGTGTATGGTTAGTTGATTGTGATTTTAAGGGCTTTGTGTTTGTGTGTCTGTGGATGCTGCGGGGTTGAACTTGGGGGGTAGGGGATTTCGAAGTGTTCAGAGAATAGGTATGTTTTGAGTTCTTTCCTAAATTGGGAGAGGTCTTTTATGATGTGAAGGTCTATTGGGAGATCATTCCAGAGCATGGGGGCAGTGAATGTGAAGGCCCTGGTGCTGGTGGATTTTTTAGTTTTCATGAATGTTTTTGGTATCTCAAGTGAGTGGGCGGCGTTTAGTCTACGAGCTCTTGTTTCACATGGGGCGTGTATTAGTGTGGATAGATGTGAGGGGGCGATGTCATTTAGGAGCTTGAAGGTGGTTAGGAGAATTTTATATCTGATTCGGCTGTTTATAGGAAGCCAATGTAGTTCCAGCAGTATAGGGGTTACATGGTCTACTAGGTGGGCTTTAGTAACTACTTTTGCACAGATGTTCTGGGCTCTTTGTAATAGGTAGGTATTTTTTTGTGGTAGGCCAATTAGGAGACTATTACAATAGTCTAAGTGGGGGGTGATGAGTGTATTAACAACTGATCTAAAGTCATGTGTGTCAAGGAGGGGCCTTAGGTGTTGTATGGTTTTGAGTTTGTAGAATATGGTTTTTACTGTCTGCTTTATGTGTGGTAGCATGGTGAGTGTATGATCAATTATTACACCTAGGTATTTTACCTCTTTTTTAACAGGTATAGTTGTATTGTTAATTGAGAATAATGTTGGATAATTGTCTTTGGTCAGGGATGATCTTGTTACGAACATTGCTTCCGTTTTTTTGAGGTTGTTGCTGAGGTAGTTGGTTTCCATCCAAGAGGTGGTCTCAGCCATGCATTCAGATAGGGTGTCGTAATTAGGGTTTTTGGTGGTTATGGGGAGAGCGAGCATGATGTCGTCAGCATAGATAAAGTGACTAATCTTGTGTTTTCTAAATATTTTTGTAATGGGTTGTAGGTACAGGTTGAAAAGGAGGGCAGAAAGTGCTGATCCCTGGGGTATTCCTTGTCCTTGGGGGAAGGTTTCTGATGCTTCTTGGTCTATTTGAACACGTATTAGTCTATTTGTGATGTAAGACTTGAACCATTTGAGGACAGTCCCACCTATTCCTAAGTTTTCTAGTCTATTGATCAGAGTAAGGTGGTTGATGTTGTCAAAGGCGGCAGAAATGTTTATGAAAAGGAGTAGAAAGCCTTGACTGTTGTCATCTGTACCTTTGATGAGGAAGTCCATCAGTGTAATTAAAAGGGTTTCTACACCGTGGAAGGGGCGGAAACCAAACTGGTGTGAGTCTAGGGGTTTGTGCTCATCAATAGTTCATAGATTACTAATAGTAGGTCTGAAATCTCATATTCCTTAGCGTTTCTCCAGTCTAGTCCCGAACCTTAAAAGTTGTGTACGTCCTCTCGCAGCTTGGAGACTGAGCATGTCACACTTTTGATGACACCAGTATAAGTATTCCAGGGACCGCCTCCTTGCTCCAGTTCTCAGTCTCCAAGCAGCGGAAGGAGATGTGAGCCCAGGGGCTAGGGACTCACTGCAGGAATCATTAAGTAGGATTTAGTTAGGGAGATGTTAAAAAAAAAAAAAAGAAGAAAAGGACAATCCAAGCAAGGACTGTTAATCATCCAGGAAGTTGGTCACAGCTTACCTCAGCAGCACAGGCATAAATAGCTCAACCAGAGCTCTGTGATCCTCAGTCTTGAAAGACTAGAAAAGGGGACTGTTACTTCTGGAGAGAGATCTGCAATTGTGAGTATATACTTCTGGGAAATTTCTGAAAGGAATTATTTTTATTAAAGCTAATTAATCTGTGAACCCACTATTTTTTGTTAAATCAGTCAGGGCCTAGTAGAAGCAGTTTAAGTTTACATTGAAAACACAGAAGAGAGCTTTCTGGTTAAATTTCACACCCCGCAGAGAGCTTGTAGTTTAAATTTAATATTCATTCAGGGCCTAGCATCAGCAAAGTACTTTTAGTTTAAATTTAAAACACAGAAGAGAGCTTTCTGGTTAAATTTAGAACCCAGCAGAGAGCTTGTAGTTTAAATTTCATAATAAGTTAGAGCCTAGCAGCAGCAAAGAGCTATAATTTAAATCAAATAAGAATATAGCTTACCTCAGCAGCACAGGACAGGGTACTGTGTAGCAGCCCTCTTTAAATAAGTGTTATTTCCCTCCTTCCCTCCCTCCCCACACCCACCCACCCCTGGGATAATCGTAGCTTTATAGGTACTTACACATGTTAACAGACAGGAGGTGCGTTCTCAGGTGAAGCTTGTTACCCAAATCAGTCATACACTAAGGACCTGAGGTTAATTAAGCTTCAGGTGAACAAGGTATATTAAACGTATTAGGTACAGTTTTATTGGCAACCCTTAGTAAGTAAAGAACTTAAAGATCTAAAGAAAAACTTAAAACTAAGATGCAGACAGCAGTCCAGCAGCGAGATGGGGGCTTTCCAGTCTTTTGCATTGAGTGTCACATGTATGATTTTCTCCCAGTTGGTGAGAGGTCTTACGTGTGCACTAGGTGCAAGGAGCTCTTTGCTCTCAGGGAACGAGTCCATTCTCTAGAGGCTAGAGTAGCAGACTTGGAAAACATAAGACAGACAGAGAGGTACATAGACGAGATCTACAGGGATATAGTCCTGAAGTCCCACCTCCAGTCTGGCAGCATCCCTGTTGCCATGGAGGAGAGAGGTCACATGACAGGAGAGCATCACCCTGTTGTGTCAGGAAGTGATCCTGTAACTAGGACCTGTCCTCCAGGTGATGTAAAACCCTCTCACACCAAGGAGGTTTCTCCAGGGCCATGTGCCCATGAGGGAAGGGTTAGGACAGCCGTTATAGTTGGTGATTCGATCATTAGGCATGTAGATAGCTGGGTGGCTGGTGGACGTGAGGATCGCCTGGTAACATGCCTGCCTGGTGCGAAGGTAGCGGACCTCACGCGCCACCTAGATAAGGTCTTAGATAGTGCTGGGGAGGAGTCTACTGTCTTGGTACATGTCGGTACCAATGACATAGGAAAGTGTGGTAGGGAGGTTCTGGAGGCTAAATTTAGGCTTTTAGGTAGGAAGTTGAAATCCAGAACTTCCAGGGTAGTGTTCTCCTAAATGCTTCCCGTTCCACGTGCAGGATCCAAAAGTCAGGCAGAGCTCCGGAGTCTCAATGCGTGGATGAGACAATGGTGCAGAGATGAGGGTTTTGGATTTGTTAGGAACTGGGGAACATTCTTGGGAAAGGAGGGGCTCTTCCGAAAGGATGGGCTTCACCTTAACTGGGATGGAACCAGGCTGCTGGCATTAACCTTTAAAAAGGAGATAGAGCAGCTTTTAAACTAGATAATAGGGGAAAGTCGACAGTCACCCAAGAGCGGATGGTTCGGAAGAATGTATCCTTGAAGGATACTACCAAAAGCAGAGAGGTTCCAAAAAAGAGTAAAATAGCCCAAATGCCCTCGAGTATGGAACAGACAGAGCTTAAAGATCCCAAATTACCCATGTCTACCAATAGCCAAATTAATATGAATAAAATACAGTCTCTAAAATGCTTGTATGAAATGCTAGAAGTCTAAAAAAATAAGATGGGAGGGTTAAAATATATAGCACTAAATGAGAGGTTAGATATGATTGGAATATCATAGACATGGTGGAAGGAGGACAACCAGTGGGACACTGTGATACCTGGGTACAAACTATATCGTAATGATAGAGCTGATCAAATTGGTGGAGGGGTTGCGCTCTATGTTAGAGAGGGCATTGAGTCAGAAGGGATTAAAGATTTGCAGGAAACAAAATTTGCTGTAGAATCTCTATGGATTGAAATTCCATGTAAAAAGGGGAAGGCGATGGCTGTGCGGGTGTACTATCGACCACCGGGCCAGAATGAACAAGTGGATGATGAAGTGCTCAAAGAAATCAAGGAAGCTAACAAAAGTTACAGCGCAGTTATAATAATGGGTGATTTCAATTACCCCGGTATCGACTGGGTCAGTGTCACGGCAGGACATGCTAGGGAGATAAAGTTCCTAGATGACATAAATGACTGCTTCTTGGAGCAGCTGGTTCATGAACTGACCAGAGGGGAAGCCATATTAGACATAGTCCTTAGTGGAACACCAGATCTAGTGCAAGAGATAAGGGTGTTGGGGCCACTTGGCAATAGTGATCACAGCATGATCGCCTTTGATTTAATTAGTGGAGGAGGGATAGTACGGAAATCCACAGTACTACCTTTTAACTTTAGAAAGGGAGACTATGATAAAATGAGGAAAATAGTTAAGAAAAAACTAAAAGGAGCTGTTGCAAAGGTTAAAGACTTACATCAAGCTTGGGCGTTGTTGAAAAATACTATCTTGGCAGCCCAGCCCAGCTGTATTCCATGCTTTAAGAAAAGTGGAAGGAAGTCGAAAAAACTGCCAGCATGGTTTAAAGGTGAGGTCAGAGAGGCTGTTGTTGCCAAAAAAGCATCTTTGTACATTCATAGCAAAAAACCTGTGAGAGAGTCAGTTGGTCCATTAGATGATAGAAGAGTTAAAGGGGCACTAAGAGGCGACAAGGCGATGGTGGAGAGACTGAATGAATTCTTTGCTTCGGTCTTTACTGAGGAAGATGTAGGGATGTTACCCATGACTGAAGTGGTATTTAAAGGTGTGGAAGAATTGAAGGAAATATCGATACATCGGGAAGATGTATTACAACTATTAGATAAACTGAAGAGTAGCAAATCACCTGGGCCGGAAGGTATACATCCAAGGGTGTTGAAAGAACTGAAATATGAGATTGCAGACCTGCTATTAGTAATCTGTGAACTATCATTAAAATCATCTCTAATACTTGAAGATTTGGAGGATCGCCAATATAACACCAATTTTTAAAATGGGTTCCAGGGGTGATCCGGGAAACTACAGACCGGTGAGCCTCACGTCAGTACCGGGAAAAATGGTAGAAACCATCATAAAGAATAAAATTACTCAGCGTGTAGATAGTCATGGCCTAATGGGAGACAGCCAACATGGCTTTAGACAATGAAGATCTTGTCTTACTAATCTGTTATGTTTTTTTGAAAGTGTGAATAAACAGGTGGACAAAGGTGAGTCGGTTGATATAGTGTATCTGTACTTTCAGAAAGCCTTTGACAAGGTCCCTCTTTAGAGACTTTTGGCAAAACTAAAGAGTCATGAGATAGGAGGCAGTGTACTACTGTGGATCAAGAACTGGTTAAAAGATTGAAAGCAGAAGGTTGGGCTAAATGGCCAATTTTCCCAATGGAGAAAGGTGAATAGTGGTGTACCCCCGGGATCTGTGCTGTGTCTGCTGCTTTTTGACATATTCATAAATGACCTGGAAAGTGGAATAACGAGTGAGGTTATCAAATTGCAGATGACACAAAACTATTTAAAGTTGTTAAAACCCAAGAGGATTGTGGAAAATTGCAAGAGGATCTAGATAAATTAGAAGACTGGGCATCAAAATGGCAGATGAAATTTAACGTGGACAAGTGCAAAGTTATGCACCTAGGGAAGAACAACCCAAACTATGGTTACACAATGCAAGGTTCCACATTAGAAACCACCACCCAGGAAAAAGATTTAGGCGTCATTGTGGATAACATGTTAAAACCCTCTGCCCAGTCTGCAGCGGCAGCCAAGAGAGCAAATAGAATGCTAGGTATCATAAGGAAAGGAATGGAAAATAAAACAAAAGATATTATAATGCCTCTATATCATTCCATGGTGAGATCGCACCTTGAATATTCTGTGCAATTCTGGTCACCATATCTTAAAAAGGATATAGAGTTATTAGAAAAAGTTCAGAGAAGAGCCACCAAAATGGTAAAGAGGATAGAAGGATACTCCTATGAAGAAACGCTAAAAAAGTTAGGGCTCTTTAATCTGGAAAAGAGACGGCTGAGGGGAGATATGATAGAAGTCTATAAATTAATGAACGGAGTGGAACGGGTAAACGTAGATCGATTGTTTACGTTATCAGAATATAGAAAGTCTATTGGACATGCAATGAAGATACAGGGTAAACTATTTAAGACAAATAAGAGAAAATATTTTTTCACTCAACGTGTAATCAAACTCTGAAATATGTTACCGGAGGATGTAGTAAAGGCTGTTAGTGTAGCTGGGTTTAAAAAAGGTTTGGACAAGTTCCTGGAGGAAACGTCCATAAACCATTATTAAGAAGGGACCCAGGATATCAATGCTTGACCCAGTACAAGCATTGTGGAACCTGTGTCTTTTGGGGAAACTGCTAGGTACGTATGACCTAGATTGGCCACTGTTGGAAACAGGATACTGGGCTTGATGGACTTTGGTCTGACCCAGTATGGCATATCTTATGTTCTTATGTTCTTAAGGCGAGTTAAATCTGTGTAAGGGGCTACTGTCCCTTTAAATCGGCGAAGTTTAGACTTCACTCACAATTGGAGCTAGCAGATGATGGAAAACTGCACCCCTTCTCCCTCCTCTCTGAAATAAGTTGACGATACAGAGCAGAGTGTGGGAGTCGCATTCAGGGCCTCCGGTTTCCGATCCCCCGAAGTGGGTGAGGAACCGTCGAGGACCGCCGCTCGGGCCGGGCTTGAAGGGAGAGCGAGCAGAGCAGCACCATTGAGGTTTCTTCGGCCCAGTGCAAGCCGGCTGTGCTTGATGTGGGAAGATCGCTGAGCAAAGTGGAGGAGAGCAGGGCAGCTGAGAAGTGGACTGCCGGCTTCTGGGAGGTAAGCATCGCAGGTGGTAGTGGAAGGCAGAGTGTTATGGTTTCGGGGTTCGGGTGTGATTTAGTTGGAATTGCTTGAGGAATTGTGGTGTTTAAGGAAAAAAAAAAAGGAAAATTTAAACTGTAAGGAGCTGGATAAGTTTTAGGTGGGGTAAGTGGCACATAGCTATTTATGCCTTCTAGGCCTCGCTGCCTCTTGTGTGGGGTCCGGAGAGGGGCCGTTTCGGAGGCAGGTGTGTGCATAGTTTGTGCACATGTGGCATCGCTGTCAGTCATAGAGGAGCAGAGTGGGGCAGAGAGTGCAAAGGAGGTGTTGGGGGCAGCGGAGTCCCTGGACGCTTCTGTGTTGCCCCAGGAGCCGGTGCCAGGTCCGTCGTTGGCACCAGAGGTTCCTTTCTCCCAAGCCTCCATGCAGGGGGGTTTGGGGGCAATATTCTCTCAGCAGTTTCTGGTACTGCTACAGCAGACCCTTGGCGGTGCTGGGAGTAACATAGCAGGATTGGTGGATGAGGATACTCCAGGGTCCAAGCGACAGGGGACACCGCTGGACAGGGTGACGGGTGGCGTGCCAGTTAAAAGGTCCAGACGGTGGGTGGAAAGAATTGACCTAGACTTGGCCCTGGAGGAGCAGTCCGGGGTTTTGGAAGATTCGGACATGGACCCAGAGTTGGAGGAAGGAGAGTTGACCGAACCGGAGGAACAGGCGAGGATTGTCCGGGTGTTCCAGAGGGAGGAGCTGGCTGCACTGATTACAGAAACAATGAAGGCATTGAATATGCCGACCGCGGAACAGGAGGTGGATGCCTCTTTAGAGGATCCATTATTACAAGCAATACGAAAGTCTCAGAGGGCTTTTCCGATTCATAGAGTATTTAAGGAGATGATACAGGAAGAGTGGGATATGCCTGAGGCCAGCCTCAAGGGTTCCAGAGTGTTGAACCGGCTGTACCCATTGCAAGAGCCAGATAAGGAACTATTTAAATCTCCTAAAGTGGATGCAGCCGTTTCGTCGATTACTAAGAAGACTACCATCCCAGTAGAGGGAAGTGCAGCCCTTAAGGATATGCAGGATAGGAGGTTAGACACGCTACTGCGGCAGGTGTTTGAGGTTAATGCTCTTTCCATGCAAGCTTCAATTTGTGGAGCTTGGGTTGCAAGGGCGTGCCTGAGATGGTCCCAAAGGCTTAAGGGTTTGCAGGTAGAAGAGGTGGTCGAGGAGGCGGCTCAGATGGAATCAGGAGCCGCGTATTTAGCAGATAGTCAATATGATCTTATACAAGGTCTGGCAAAGAGTATGGCATCGGTAGTGGCTGCACGGAGATCCCTATGGCTCCGTAATTGGGTGGCAGATGCGGTGTCTAAAGCATGGCTAGGGAAGCTCCCCTTTAGAGGTAAACTTCTCTTTGGGGAAGATCTGGAGAAGTTGGTGAAGGATTTAGGAGAGTGAAAGAGGGGCAGGTTGCCGGAAGATAAACAGACAATCAGAACTGGTCCTTATTTTTCAGAGTGGAATTACAGTTGAGCTATGAATATCACTATTACTCTTATTATGCAAGAATGATTGGATTTAGTCTTTAACTTCCCATCTGACTGGTAAATGTGTTTTATATAATATTTTTCATTTTCAGTTTCTTTTTTTATTTTTTAACGGGTCTCAGACTTATAGGGAGCTATGGTGTTGGCTTTTTCAACCAAATGCTCCAGATTGCATCAATGACCCTTCATATTGAATAAAACTTTATAACTTTCTTTAACTTTCACATAAACAACGTGATCATGAAAACTGAAAAATGTCAGGCTTATCTCAATTTGGAAAATCCCAACGCCAGACTCAGCACTGCTTTTCACAGGTATTGTGTTTCGTCAGGGGCTCACAAGCCGACTTCAAATGTTACCCAAAGGTTCAAATCAATTCTTCAAAGACTGTTCACCCTTGATGTCAAGATAAACAGAAGCAAGGGCATCCGGTGGCGCCTTCCAGGAGTCAATAGCGAGAGTTTCGGTGTTTTCGGCAGTCACAATTTGGTCAGTTTCAGAGAGGGCATTTTCAGTACAGAGCCTCGGGGGTTCGAGGTTTTAGAGGAGCAGGCAGAGGTTTTGGGGCCTCCTCCTCCCCAAACATTAAGAAACCGCAATGATGTGAGGGGGGTCCAGGCTGGAATAGTACCCGTGGGAGGCCGCTTAAGGGAGTTTTTTACAGCATGGGCCCAAATTACCTCAGATCAGTGGATGTTGGAAATCATGCAGAGAGGTTTTGCACTCGAATTTCAACGTCCAGTGAGAGACGCTTTTGTGCAATCTCCCTGCAGGGCACGAGCAAAGCTGGTAGAAGTGCGGGAAACCTTGGAGAGGTTGGTAGCGCTAAAAGCAGTAGTGCCAGTACTGGAGGATCAATACGGCTGCGGTTGGTACTCCATCTATTTCATAGTGCCAAAAAAGGAGGGCACTTTGAGGCCGATTCTGGACCTCAAAAGAGTAAACAGATGTCTCAAGGAGTCGTACTTTCGCATGGAAACACTGCGATCAGTAATAATGGCGGTTCGGCATGGAGAGTATCTCACGGCTCTAGATCTTTCGGAAGCGTATCTACACATACCGATCAAAGCAGAACATCAAAGGTTTCTTCGGTTTGCGGTGCCCATGGGATATTTTCAGTTCCAAGCAATGCCGTTTGGATTAGCAACAGCACCAAGGACATTCACCAAGGTCTTGGTGGTGGTGGCGGCGGCTTTGCAAAAGGAAGGAGTGTTGGTTCACCCTTACCTGGATGACTGGCTGATCTGAGCGAAGTCAAAGAAAGAGAGCGTGGTTTCTACCAGGCGAGTGGTGCAATTTCTGCAGTCTCTAGGACGGGTAGTAAACCTAGCAAAGAGCAAACCATAGTCGTCACAGGAGTTGGAATATCTGGGGGCTCGATTTGACACGAATGAGGGCAGAGAGTACCTGCCGCAAGTTAGAATCAACAAATTAGGGCGCTTGGTTCGCGCCTTCCTGGACAGACGGGCTCCCTCAGCGTGGCAGTATTTACAAATATTGGGGACGATGGCAGCCATGCTAGAGGTGGTGCCGTGTGCCAGAGCTCACATGAGTCCGCTGCAGAGGTCTCTGCTCAGGAGATGGTCACATCAGTCCGATCAGTTGTCCAAAAAGATGGTCTGCCCTTCAGAGGCGAGGCAGTCCCTACAGTGGTGGTTGCTTCCAGGGTGTCTAGAAAAGGGGATGCCTCTGGAGTCACCAGTTTGGAGGGCATTGATGACCGATGCAAGCATGTTCGGCTGGGGAGCACACTTTGAAGGGCAGTATGCGCAGGGTCAGTGGACAGAACAGGAAAGGACTTGGGCAATCAACAGGTTAGAGTTGAGAGCTGTCACTCTAGCTCTGAAGACCCTTCAGCAGTGGCTGGGGGGGGGGGAGGGAAATCCGAGTATTTTCGGACAACGCCACAGTGGTGGCTTACATCAGTCGTCAAGGCGGCACGGGCAGCGTGGCTCTCGAAGAGGAAGCGGACGAGTTACTCTATTGGCCTGAGTCGCTTCTGGAAGAATTATCGGCAGCACATCTAGCGGGAGTGGACAATGTGACAGCCGAATTTTTTGAGTCGAGTCAAGGTGGACCCAGGAGAATGGGTACTGTCGGCGCTCCCCCTTGTGGCCTGGCAGTTGCCTAGGGGTAAGAGGGCGCCCCGATCGTCCTTTGTATTAGAATTAACCCATTTGCATGTAGTTGTGTCTGGATAGATTAGAGCCAAGATCAAAGGTCGCAGGAAATTTCTTTTTATTTAGGAAAATAAGGTTCTACTTGACCAAATCAAATTCTTTGGTAAGGAATTTGAATATTACAAACAAAAGTAATCAGGATGCTTCTCCATTCATAAACATAAGCCTTATCACACAGTCCTTGGCTGGGCCTTGCTTCTGCGGCTTAGTTTAAACGCATATTCACAAAAGGTAATCCTTTACAAACAGCAATCTGTTCTCCGATCCCCAGGAGGCAGTACCGTACTTCACTGTTACTTTCACAGCTTTGCATAGCACTAATTCCCTGGTCCACCAACAGGCTTTAAAACTCAGTACATTTCTCTCCAAAATACTTTCAAACTTTTAGCTCACTCATGGCTCCATTAATCTTACAGCTTTATCAGACCAGCATTCATTAATTTGCCTGGCTAAAAGGTATGGGTTTTAGCAAAGAATATTCTCATTCAGAACTTCTGGGTTTTTCTCCAATTACTTTAAAAACCCTTTCAGCTTCTTATTCCTCTCTGGCACAAAGAGAACATTCAAACTCCATATCAGAAACCTCACTCTCATTATAAGTGTCTCCCAGTTCCATCTCCTCTCCACTGGACTCTCTCAGAGACTTGTTCTCCACAGCGTCTGCCTGAGGAGCCTTCACATGCTGCAAACCTTTTATCAGCTGCTCCCAATTAGACTTCTCACTACGGGAGGTTGTGGGGGAAGGGCAGGAAAGGCTTCCCTATTCAAAAGCTTTTTAACGGCTTGTAAAGGGCTCACCTTGCCAGCAGTGTGGTGTCCCCTTGTAGGCTCAGCTAGAGACGTACCCTTGCTTTCAGGTTCTCTCAGGAATACTCTACTCCTCTGCTTCCCAACAGTAGCTTGGTTAAAACCAACTTTTCCAGGCTTCACGTCAGCTGCAGGTTTCCTGTCAGCTGAGCTGTGCTCCAGGCTGGAACTGTCCCTGTACTGTCTGCAGGAGGTATTTCCTCTAAACCTTCCAGTAAGGTCTCTGCCCCTCAGCTCTGTCCTCAGAGGCTCCTTACACTGAGAATGGCCAGTCCACCAGCATTTAGAAAATATCTCTTCCTCAGAAGAGTCTTCCCCTGGGCTTTGCTCTGACCTTCTCTCCTCTCTGTTCCTGTCTCCGTCCCATCGACGCTGCAACAACTCCTGAGGTTGAATCTGAATCTCTGTCTGTGTCTGCTCCTTCTCTGTCTCTCCTTGAATGTGGAGCTGCGTTTCTCCCTCCGTCTCTCCTTGAACGTGGAGCTGTGCCTGGGTCTCCGTTTTTCTTGTGAGTGAAACTTCCCTGCTTAAATGTTTGGGGCTGTCCTATGGCTCTTGACTCCGCCCCAAACCTCTCCCATCACCTCCCTCTGTTTCCATGGGAACTGTGTGTGTCTTTGGCTCTACACTCCTGTGCAGGAAATCTTTGGCTTTGTTTAGAGTGTTAACCCTTGCTGTGCCCGCAGTTCTTTTGGGTTCAGGAAAAAAGGACTGTTTTTCCTCTCTTTTTCTCCACTCTAAACCTGCTTCTCCACCACATAACCCCCCCCCCCTTAAGATATTCCGGGCTGGCGTCTTTTCTACCGCACAGCACGGAATCCTCGAAAGGGCATCAGCGTTGGTGTGTAACCTTCCCGCCCTGTGCTTAACCTGGAAATCGTATGCCTGTAGGGCCATGTACCATCTTGTGAGGCGAGGGTTGTGATCTTTCATGCTGGTCAGCCATTTTAATGGCGCATGGTCAGTCACTAAAAGGAACCTACGGCCAGTTAGGTAAAAGCGAAGTGCCTCTACGGCCCAACGTATGGCGAGGCATTCCCTCTCGACCGTGGAATATTTTTGTTCTGCGGGTGCCAGTTTCCTACTTAAAAACATTACCGGGTGCTCTACCCCTCCCTGTTTTTGTGTTAGGACAGCGCCCAACCCTGTTTCTGTTGCATCAGTCTGTAATATGAAGGACTTATTAAAGTCTACCCCTCTTAGGACTGGTGCTAAACATAGCTGTTCCTTCAGTTGTACAAATGCCTGCTCTGCCATCGGTGACCATTTTACTTGAGTTGGCGCATTCTTTTTAAGCATGTCAGTAGGAGGGGCACTTTCCGTCGCGAAATGGGGCAAGAATCTTCGATAATAGCCGATCAAGCCTAGAAAGCTACGTACCTGCTTCTTGTTTACCGGCTTCGGAAAGTCCCTCACACTCTTCACTTTATCAATTAGGGGCTTCACTACCCCCCATCCCACTATGTGCCCGAGATACTTCACCTCCCTTCCCCCGAACATGCACTTGGCAGGGTTTAAGGTGATACCGGCTTCCTTCATTGCCTCTAATACTGCAGCAATATGAACCAAATGCTGGTCCCAACTGTTACTGTGAATTACCACATCGTCCATGTAAGCTATGGCATACTGGCGATGTGGGAGTAGGACAATGTCTACTAGCCTTTGACACGTGGCTGCTGCTCCGTGTAACCCAAAGGTCATGCGACGGAACTGATACAGTCCTATAGGGGTACTGAAGGCGGTTTTCTGGCGAGATTCCCGTGTAAGGGGAATCTGCCAATACCCCTTAGACATGTCAAGTGTGGTGAGGTAAGCGGCTTGCCCCAGCTGGTCTAACGGTTCTTCAATCCTAGGCATAGGATAGGTATCGAACCTAGAAATGGCGTTAACTTTCCGGAAGTTGATGCAAAACCGTATCGTTCCGTCAGGCTTCGGGACCATCACTATTGGGCTATTCCATGGGTTAACCGACTCTTCTATTATGCCCATGTCCAACATTTCCCGCACCTGCCTGATGACCTCTCGCTATTTTGCTTCTGGGAGCCTGTATGGCCTTTGCCGTATCACCTCACCCCGCGGGGTTATCACCTCGTGGGCCACGAGTCTTGTCTCCCCCGGTACAGGGGTTAAGACATCCGGAAATCTCCGCAACGACCTGAACAGGTCCTGTTGCTGATTCCAGGCCAGTTCATCCCCCATCCTCGGAATGGGTTTAGCTTTACAATCGGCTAACTGAGGACCGAGGTCCACGTCGGCCTTTTCCTCTTCACTAGTTGCGGCTAGACCTTTTATTTCTGCCCGTCCAGTAGAACCAAATCCCGCTGACCCCCGTACCATAGGGTTTAACTCCATCACTTCTTCCACGGGAGGAAACCCAACCCTCTCGAGAATTAGCTGGGCTATTCAGTCCCCGGTATTTACCCTAAAGTCTGTTTTCGCAAAGTTAAGCAACAAGACTTTGAGGGATCCCCGGTAGTCAGGGTCCACTACCCCTGCCCCTACATCGATACAGTTCTTTACAGCTAGGCCGGAGCGTGGAGCAATCCGGCCATAGCATCCGGGCGGTATCTCTACCTGCAACCCCGTCTCCACCAAAGCCCTCCCTTGCCTAGGGATACTGATATCCTCGGCACTATGGAGATCGAACCCTGCGGCGTGCTCTGTCGCTCGTTTGGGTATTCGTGCATTCGGAGTAGTACGACAACATTTTAGTACAAACTTGGGCTTACTATCCTGGTCTTGTTTTTGAGCTACCCTCCTATCCTGCTTTTTGTGAGAATTCTCAAACAATGGAGCAGGCATTACCTTGGACCTTGCCCTGGGCTCCCGAGAGGATGTGAAGCCTCTCCCCTGTCCAATCTTATTCCTTTCTCTAGAGGGTCTTATCAGCTCTTCGTGTGTGGGCAGATTACCCATAGGGTCGCTGCTCAAATCCTCTTCTTCCTCCCTAGCCTTGGTTTTTGCCCTAGTGGACACTAACCCTCCCTTGGACCCCAAACCCTTAGCTAGTCCTCGCTTAAACTGTGGCCAGTCTCTCCCCAAAACTAATGAATGTGGCAGTTTTGGGACTATGGCTACAGTGATGTTTCTTTTCAAGCCTAGGCCTTTCACCTTTACTGTATGTAAGGGGTACGATGACACTGCATCATGCACACATCTAATTTTTATATTCCCCTCTGAATGTTTTCCCATGTGACCTCCCCTGGCTTGTATCTTTGCCCACAGCTGCTGGGAAACCATCGATTGGTCAGCGCCTGAATCTAAAAGCGCTTCTACTGGGATGTCCTCCACCTCTACAGACAGTAAAAACCCCTCTCCTCTCTCTTGGGATGGGTTGGTCATTAATACTGTCTTGGCTTGACAATCCTTCCTTAGATGTCCCTTAGTTCCACAACTAAAGCATTTTTGTTGCTCATACCCTGACCTTCCTAGGGATTTACCTCGGGTAATTTCTCCTAGCATGGCCTTGCTCATCCTTTCTGATCCTCTTACAATCGCCTGGCTCAAACCTGCACCCTTCATTTGGCCAACCACCCGAGCTTCTAAAAACCGCTCTGCCAAAGAAGTTGCATCTTTTGTGCTTTTGCAATCCTGTAAAACCAGGAAACATCGCATTTCCTGTGGCACAGCCTCTATAAACTGTTCAAGGGCAAACATATCCAAAATGGTTTCAATGGTTTTCCCTTCTGGCATTAACCATTTATACATTAGCGCTTTGATACGCTGACACAAAGCGCGAGGGGTTTCATCTGGCCTTAGCTTACATGCCCGAAAAAGACGGCGGTAGACCATTGGAGTCAATCCCAACCGGTCTCTCACGGCCTTTTTTACTTCGTCATAAGTGGAGGCAAGCTCAGCGGGCACGGCCCTATAAGCTGCGAGAGCTTCCCCTGTAAGGGAGGCCGCTATGCGTATGGCCCATTGCTCTTCTGGCCATCCACTTAGGACTGCCACTCGTTCAAACACATCAAAATAGTCATTGATGTCATCATCTTGGGCCAAAGGCCCAAAGGAAAAAATCCCTTTACCCTCATGTCCCAGTCCTGGTAAAGTTCCTAAGGAACCAGATATTGTCCTTAGCTTCTCGGATGTCTTCTTCTGTTCCCCCATCCATGCGGCCATCATATCCAGGAGTGGCTGTTGTTGTTCCCTCATCATGGCAGCCATCCGTTCTTGAGTCTTCACAGCGATCTCCTGCTGTTGCCGGAAGCTGTCTGCCATCCAATTGAGGAACTCCGCTCGCTCCATCTCCCGATGCTGGAAAGAAACAAAAAGAAAAAGACACACCAAGTGCAGCCCTTATAGAAACAGCACCCCCTCTCCTCTAACTGCAGAACCTCCCCCTTGCAGCAATATCCTGGATCAACCCCTCTAGATACGGGTTTACCTGCTGCAAGCGGTGAATCAGGCCTCTCAGCACCGTCGGTACCAGCTGGACTCTCCAACTCTGCTCCGCTCTGCTGACTCTCTGGTTCAGGTTTTTCTTCTCTGCAGGAACTTTGAGGAAGCCTTCAGGATGTCTTCTCTAGCCACTTGTATCTCCTGATGTTCTTGTAGCTTAGGTTAGTAGATTTTTTTTTCCTAATCCAATAACTATGCCACCTGTCGGCGCTCCCCCTTGTGGCCTGGCAGTTGCCTAGGGGTAAGAGGGCGCCCCGATCGTCCTTTGTATTAGAATTAACCTATTCGCATGTAGTTGTGTCTGGATAGATTAGAGCCAAGATCAAAGGTCGCAGGAAATTTCTTTTTATTTAGGAAAATAAGGTTCTGCATGACCAAATCAAATTCTTTGGTAAGGAATTTGAATATTACAAACAAAAGTAATCAGGATGCTTCTCCATTCATAAACATAAGCCTTATCACACAGTCCTTGGCTGGGCCTTGCTTCTGCGGCTTAATTTAAACGCATATTCACAAAAGGTAATCCTTTACAAACAGCAATCTGTTCTCCGGTCCCCAGGAGGCAGTACTGTACTTCACTGTTACTTTCACAGCTTTGCATAGCACTAATTCCCTGGTCCACCAACAGGCTTTAAAACTCAGTACATTTCTCTCCAAAATACTTTCAAACTTTTAGCTCACTCATGGCTCCATTAATCTTGCAACTTTATCAGACCAGCATTCATTAATTTGCGTGGCTAAAAGTTATGGGTTTTAGCAAAGAATATTCTCATTCAGAACTTCTGGGTTTTTCTCCAATTACTTTAAAAACCCTTTCAGCTTCTTATTCCTCTCTGGCACAAAGGGAACATTCAAACTCCATATCAGAAACCTCACTCTCATTATAAGTGTCTCCCAGTTCCATCTCCTCTCCACTGGACTCTCTCAGAGACTTGTTCTCCACAGCGTCTGCCTGAGGAGCCTTCACATGCTGCAAACCTTTTATCAGCTGCTCCCAATTAGACTTCTCACTACGGGAGGTTGTGGGGGAAGGGCAGGAAAGGCTTCCCTTTTCAAAAGCTTTTTAACGGCTTGTAAAGGGCTCACCTTGCCAGCAGTGTGGTGTCCCCTTGTAGGCTCAGCTAGAGACGTACCCTTGCTTTCAGGTTCTCTCAGGAATACTCTACTCCTCTGCTTCCCAACAGTAGCTTGGTTAAAACCAACTTTTCTAGGCTTCACGTCAGCTGCAGGTTTCCTGTCAGCTGAGCTGTGCTCCAGGCTGGAACTGGCCCTGTACTGTCTGCAGGAGGTATTTCCTCTAAACCTTCCAGTAAGGTCTCTGCCCCTCAGCTCTGTCCTCAGAGGCTCCTTACACTGAGAATGGCCAGTCCACCAGCATTTAGAAAATATCTCTTCCTCAGAAGAGTCTTCCCCTGGGCTTTGCTCTGACCTTCTCTCCTCTCTGTTCCTGTCTCTGTTCAGCTTCCTCCGTCCCACCGACGCTGCAACAACTCCTGAGGTTGAATCTGAATCTCTGTCTGTGTCTGCTCCTTCTCTGTCTCTCCTTGAATGTGGAGCTGCGTTTCTCCCTCCGTCTCTCCTTGAACGTGGAGCTGTGCCTGGGTCTCCGTTTTTCTTGTGAGTGAAACTTCCCTGCTTAAATGTTTGGGGCTGTCCTATGGCTCTTGACTCCACCCCCAAACCTCTCCCATCACCTCCCTCTGTTTCTATGGGAACTGGGTGTGTCTTTGGCTCTACACTCCTGTGCAGGAAATCTTTGGCTTTGTTTAGAGTGTTAACCCTTGCTGTGCCCGCAGTTCTTTTGGGTTCAGGAAAAAAGGACTGTTTTTCCTCTCTTTTTCTCCACTCTAAACCTGCTTCTCCACCACAGTACTCAGTCAGGAAGTGTTCAACTTACTGGTACAATGCTGGGGGCCTCCAGTAATGGATCTCATGGCAACGTGCGCATCGGCGAAGGTGGACAGATTCTTCAGCAGAAGACGAGAAAAGATGTCGGAAGGATTGGATGCCCTGATACAAATGTGGCCGGAGGAGCACCTTCTCTACATATTCCCACCTTGGGTGCTGACAGTGCGAGTCCTCCAGCGAATAGAGTGGCACAAAGGACACACAGTTCTGTTGGCACCAAATTGGCCAAGGAGGCCTTGGTATGCCGACTTAATGCGACGACTTCTGGAGCCCCTGTGGAAACTAACGGTCAGGAGGGACCTGCTTACATAGGACCCGTTGACAATGCCACAGGTGGATCGGTTCTTGCTTACGGCTTTGCTCTTGAAAGGGCAAGGTTAAGAGCCAAGGGATACTCGACGGCGGTGATTGCAATGTTGTTAAGATCTAGGCGGCGATCCACTTCGTTGGTGTACATCCAGGTTTGGCGGATATTTGAGTCATAGTGCGGAGACAGGCGGATTAAAGCATTAGGAGCCTCGGTGCCGCAAGTGTTGTCATTTTTGCAGGATGGATTCGATAAAGGACTAGCGGCAGCCTCTCTTAAAGTGCAGTTGGCAGCGCACTCTTGTTTTCGAGGAAAGGTACAAGGGATAACACTTGGCACACATCCAGAGGTGAAAAGATTTTTGAGGGCAGCTTCTCTGTTGAGACCTCCACGCAGAGTTTCGGTTCCAGTCTGGGATCTGAATGTAGTACTGGAGGCACTGGTAAGGGAACCGTTTGAGCCCTAAGGCGACAATGAAGGACCTTACTCTTAAGGTGGTGTTTTTGGTAGCTATCTCTTTGGCTAGGAGGATTTCAGAGTTGCAAGCATTGTCGTGTAGAGAACCTTTTTTGGTCTTTGATGTCAACAAAGTGGTGTTGAGGACGGTTCCCTCGTTCTTACCGAAGGTAGTGTTGGCCTTTCACGTGAATCAGGTAGTGTCGTTTGCGGTGTTTGAGAAGGCAGGTAAAAACAACGATAGAAGCCGGCTGCATAGGTTAGATGCTAGCAGAGCCTTGAGAAAGTATTTGCAGAGAACAGCTTCGTTCCATAGGACTGACAGATTGTTCGTGTTGTTTGGGGGTTCGAAGCAAGGTGAGCAGGCGTCTAAGTCGTCTATTGCTAGGTGGATTAAGGAAACTATCGCTTCAGCCTATCTGTTGAAGGGAAAAGTCGTTCCAAATGGCTTGAAAGCTCATTCAACGAGGGCACAGGCGGCTTCCTGGGTGGAGTTTAGTTTGGTGCCGGCAGTGGAAATCTGTAGGGCAGCGACTTGGTCGTCATTACATACTTTTGTGAAGCATTACAGGATTGACATTCAAGCGGAAGGGGACTCTAGGTTTGGAGCAGCGGTGCTTCAGGCTGGTCTAGCAGGGCCCTCCCGTTAAAGTGTTTACTGCTCTGTTACATCTTCTAAGGTTCGGGACTAGACTGGAGGGACTCTAAGGAAGGTGAAATTAGACTTACCTGCTAATTGTTGTTCCTTAAGGAACTCCAGTCTAGTCCTGCATCCCTCCCTGAACTTGTCTGTTGGATGACACCCTGAAGTAAAGGAACTAATATGGGGAGTCCGCGAGAGCGCCTCGTGGGTCGGTGTTTCAGGTAGGGAATGGGAAACGTGGGAGGCAGTTTCCTCAGTTTCAGTGAAAAGGCGCAAGAAAAAGGGATATAACTCCTTTAGTTCATACCACAGTTTGGCAGTTATTCACAGGTAAATGGTTCGTATAGTTAGTTTAAAAGATGTTAAATGTTTATAGTTACTTAATTATTGCTCTGGTGAGTCTGCTTTGTCAATAGGATATTGGAGCAAGGAGGCAGTCCCTGGAATACTTATACTGGCGTCATCAAAAGTGTGACATGCTCAGTCTCCAAGCTGTGGGAGGACGTACACAACTTCTAAGGTTCGGGACTAGACTGGAGTTCCTTAAGGAACAACAATTAGCAGGTAAGTCTAATTTCACCTTTTAGTTCTTTCAACACCCAGCCGGTCCATGTGATTTGCTACTCTTCACTTTATCAAACAGTTGTAATATATCCTCCCAGTTTCTTTGAATTCTTCCACTACAGCACCATTACATACCATTTCAAGTAACTTCCCTTCTTCCTCTTCAGTATAGACCGAAGACAACTTTTCAATTTTAAGAACGTCTGTGTTGTTTTCTATCAGAATCAGAACCATAATTTTTGTGCGCTCTGTTGTAAAGTATGTGCGCTCACTCGGCGAGGTGTGTGCGCGCGCACACGCGCACAGCTTAGAGGGAACAGTGGACCGAAGTAAAGAATTCATTCATTCTCTCTGCTATGGCCTTGTCCTCCCTTAGCACCCCTTTTACCTCTCTGATTACAGTGGTCTAACTGACTCTCTCACAGTTTTTTTTCTACGAATGTGCTTGAAAAGGTTTTGATTATGCATGTTTGCTTCCACGGCAAGCTTCTTTTCAAATTCTCTCTTTGCCTTCTTTATCAATGCCTCGCATTTAACTTGTCAATGCTTATTTGTTTTCTGGTGTTCAACATTAGGCTCCTTTTTCCATTTTCTGAAGAATGTTTTTTTGGCAATAATAGCCTCTCTGACCTCGCCTTTAAACCATACTGGCAGCTCTTTGGCCTTCCTTCCACTTTTCTTAAAGCGTGGAATTCATATGGACTGGGCTTCCAAGCTAGTATTTTTAAACAACACCCATGCTTGATGTAAATCTTTAACTTTTGCAGCTGCTTCTTTTAGTTTTTTCTTAATTATGTTCCTCATTTTATCATAGTCTCCCTTTTGAAAGTTAAACAGTAGTACTGTGGATATCTCCAGGAACACGCAGGAATGTAGCCTTCACATATGGGTGATGTTGGTACCGATGAAGCCTGCTCAGAAACGCTCCCCAGCATCCAATTTGAAAGCTTTTGGGAGCACTCCATTGCGCCTGCGCGACTGCCTTCCCAACTCCTCAACTCCCTCTCTTCAGTTCTTTGTTTTCTGCAGAGCCAGCAGGAAGCAAATCCTGTCACTGCAGGAAAAACTTCTCTTTTTGTGGTAGTGTCTGCCTTCCAGTTGATGCCATCACTGTCGAAGACATCACCAGATCCATTATTTGATTCTTTTCTTTCTTCTTTTAGTTATCTAAAAAAGAAATGGATGTGTTGACGCTCCTTTCAAGCCTTAAGCTTACCTTAACCTTCCCATCCATTCAAGGCATTGAGAAACCAGCTAGTGGGTTCAAAAAATGTTCCAAATCTGTCTACACCATCTCAGCAATGGACACACACAATTGGTGTCTAAAATGCCTCAGCCCAGAACACCAGCCAAAAGACTGTCTAGAGATGACTAAAAGAGGCCTATAGAACCAGGCCTTTAAGTTTAGGACACTCTTCGTCTCGGACGCGATATCATTGTTATCCACTTTGTCGAGGTCCTCATCCTCCTCTCATGGATCCCAGTTATCCTCAAAGTCCAAATACAAGTTCACGTCAAAGTTGGACAAAACCTCCAGTGGTAGATCTTACTCAAAACATCCCTTGGGCGTTGCCTCGGAGGTGGGTCGGCCTGCCAAACAGCCCCGGTGGTCTCCAAAGCCATCGAGGGGTCCCAGGTGCTCCCGAGGCCTCGATCTCCAGATAGCTACTGGTTCCATGCTCTGGAACAGTAGGGAAAATACCCGCCACCGATACCAGTCATCAACAATCTCAATGGACCAGCGCATACTGACCATAGAGCGAAGTTTAGCAGCTCTCCTGGCAGCCTTAGTACCTATCAAGCCGTTGGCTACAGGTACTTCACCGTCGATACCGGTTCCCGTACCAACATTGACACCAGTTCCAGGCATGGCATCAGGGCTGCTTCAGATGTAATCGACATCACTTCCACCTATGCCCTCCCTGAAATGATCACTGATGCCGGAACCAAACCCAAGCGGCTCACCAAGGCCGATACCTCAGAACATTGGTACTGATTCCGATTCCTCAGTTTCGGATGTGGAGTCACTCAATTCCCAGGACCCCTGGGACCTACTTTCAAATGTATGTTGCCTCCAGAAGACATGTCCTTCCAGGAATTTATTCAAGACCTAGCTAAGGGTCTCTCCATCATCGTAACATTGGAGAAGGAGCCAAGAGTGGAGGAATTAGAAATCCTCCAATACCCAACAGAACTCAAAGAGGCAGCCACTCTGCTTGTGCACCACATCCTTCATGACCTTATGCTCCGTATGTGGGAGACTCCCTTCACAGTCTCACCTCAGTTGATGCCTCGATACCATGTATCGGGTACCGGAATGTCCTGGCTTCCAATAGCCACAACTTTTCCACCACTCCATAGTCGTTGAATCGAAAAGCTCGAAGACTCCCTCTTCTAATCCTCCAGGTCAAGAATCGAGAACTCTCAATGCATTTGGGCATTGATGCTTCCAGGCATCCATGCTCTTGGCTAGAATCAACTCCTGTATCCTCTACATGGGAATGTTCCTCAAGGAAGTATTCAGGTATCTTGATATCTTTGTTACTCTCCTTCCAGATGACAAGAGAGCAGATTATCTTGCAGTAGTCAAGCATAGCAAAAATGTTTCAAAATTTGTCATTAGGGCTACTTTCGATGATTTTGAATGCACAAGCAGGGCCTCACCAATATGCATTGGTGCACGTAGAATTGCATGGCTTCAAACCTCAGATCTTGAACAGTAGGTTCAAGACAAGTTGGGCAACATTCCTTGCACAGGGGAAAACCTATTTGGTAAGGACTGGCAAGATAAAGCCTCTTATTTAGAGTCAGAAAATACTGCCCTAAAGAGACTATCCAGAGCAATAGCTGACCCTGCTAGGAAAAAGACACCTGTAAAAAAAGTCTTTCTACAATAAGAAGAAGAGATGCTATTCTTCTTAACCTCCTGCTTCTCAGTACCAGTGTCAGGCCACACAGAAGAGGCAGCAGCCTCCCAAGCAACAAAAGAAGCCACAGGTGCCTAAATCTCAACCAGCTCCGCAGCTACAGGCTGCGCCTGGTTTTTGACTCTTTTGTAGAGAACATTGCCACCCTGCCTCTGGAAGACCCCATCCCCTCTACATAGCAGGCAGACTGTGTCACTACACCCACATGTCACCTCATCACCTCAGAACAGTGGACACTCACAATAGTCCAGGAAGGGTACAGACTTCATCTGCAAACTCTGCCCCCTCCACTTTTGCGGGGGAATATCAAATGCTACCCCCTGCTCTCTTACAGGACGAGGTGTCTTCTCTTCTGTCTCAGAGCGCTATATTTATTTAGCTGTATTTATATTCCGCTTTTCACCGGGTCAAAGCGGTCAATTGGGGGATACATTTAACACGAGGGGATATGACACACATACGTTAATACTTACAGGGAACATGGGCAATGGAGGGTTAAGTGGCCCAAGACCACAAGGAGTGCCTATAAGACTAGAAATCCCAGTCCCTCCGGCCTGAGATTGCTGTCCCCAGGTGGGACTTGAACCCCTGGCCCTCCGGCCTGAAGTACCTTGTCCTAACCACTAGACCACTCCTCCCTATAGAATATGTCCCAACATCCCAACAGGAAATTGACTTCTACTCTCCGTACTTTCTCATTCCAAAGAAACAGACACATTCTGGACCTCAGAAACCTCAACAAGTTTCTCATCTATGTAAAGTTCAAAATGATCTCTCTCGGGACTCTTCTTCCTTACCTTCAGAGTCAGGACTGGCTCTGTTCTCTAGATCTGAAAGGAGCATACACACATATGCTCATCCATCCAGGACACTGGAATATCTACACTTCACCTTTCAAGGAAAACATTATCAATACAGAGTCCTTCCCTTCGGACTTGCCTCGGCCCCAAGAGTCTTCACAAAGTGCATGGAAGTCGTGGCCGCATACCTTAGACTTCTAGGGATATTTGTCTTCCCTTACTTAGACAACTGGCTAATAAAGGCACACACCTCCCAAGAGATACTGCTTTCCTTGCATCGTACCATCACAATACTACAACACTTGGGATTTGTGATAAACTTCCCAAAATTCCAGACACCCAACAGTCCAGGGTGTTTTTGTCCCATCTCTGTTGTGCCCGTCTAGTCGAACTAGTGTCCCAGACACTCCTATGAGACCATCTGACTGCCCAAGAGATGCCGCAGCTCCTTGGGCACATGGCCTCTGCAGTACATGTCATTCCATATGCCTGACTTCATATGCACATAGCCCAATGGACTTGTCTCCCAATGGACGCAGACACTGGGCTGTCTCCGGGACAGGATACAAGTCACTTTCCTTCTGACCACATCCCTTCAGTGATGGTGCTCTCCAGAAAATATGTTCGTAGGGCACCTTTTCAGATGCCTACACTTCAATGCACCCTGACAACAGATGCTTCCAAACTTGGTGGGGAGCACACCTCAGCAACCTGTCTACACAAGGGCTCTGGACAACACAAGAGTCACAACTACAAATCAGTCTCCTGGAACTTCAAGCTATCTCGAATATCCTACGGTGTTTCAGCACCACCTCAGGGCACAACAGGTCCTAGTCAGGACAATCAGGTGGCCATGTTCTATGTGAACAAGCAGGGAGGAACAGGTCCATGAGCCCTCTGCGAGGAGGCTCTCCACCTGTGGTCTTTTGCCATTTCTCATCAGATACACCTCCAAGCGGTGTACCTCCCGGGGGAGTTGAATGTCTTGGCAGACAAGCTGAGACGCATCCTACTTCCCCACAAATGGTCTCTCCATCCGGACACAACATCCTACATCTTACAGACCTGTTTGTGGGAACTCCAGACATAGACCTGTTTGTGACTCCGCAATGCCAAGATCCTTCACTTCTGCACAAGAACTCTAACATCCAGCAACTAACAGGTGGATGCCTTCCACCTACACTGGGATCAGGGTCTGCTTTATGTTTCCCTTCCTATGCCTCATTCCCAAGATGCTTTTCAGGCTTTAATCCAAGAAGGGCTCCATGATTCTCATAGTCCTTCACTGGCTGCGGCAACCTTGGTTTCCACTGCTACTGCATCTGACTCAGACTCGTCCTCTGCGATGGGATCTGCACCTGATCTCCTGTCCCAGGAGAACGGCTCACTTTCCCATCCTAATCCACAGTCTCTCAGTCTCACAGCTTAGCTGCTGAGAGCATAGCATTACAAGGCTTCGACCTTACACAAGAGTTTAAGAAGATCCTTTTGGCTTCTAGAAAGCCCTCCACCAGATGTTCATATACTTTTAAGTGGCATAGATTCTCTGTCTGGTGTTCCCAGAAAGATCTCAATCCCTTCTCTGCATCAGCGGATTCACTCCTCCAGTATCTCCTCCATCTGTCTGCGACAGGTCTCAAGACCAACTCTGTGAGAGTCCACCTTGGTGCCACTACGGCCTCTCACTATTTACGAGATGGACAGCCCATCTCGTCTCAACCGCTAATAGCACATTTCATGAGGTCTCCTGCTGTCCAAACTGTCCTCCTGTCCTGCTGTCCAAACTGTCCTGCTGTCCCCACAAGTTGCCATTCAGGCACAAACCTTATCTAAAGAAGCCAACTGTTTATCCAAAACTTGCATCTTAGCCACAACTTCAAAAGTAAATTTACACAGAGAAGAAACTGTAGTAGATAAACATTAATCTATATTTTGAATAGCATCCCATAAATCAGCTAAAACCACCTCTCCAGAAGGAGGGGAAGTCATCATCCCACTTGAGTCCACTGGCTTCATGGGTTGAGGCATTGGGTCAGAGACTACTGGGGGGTAAATCAAGAAAAGTGGACGAGAAAGCAGGCTGGGGAATTGGAGGCGGGGATCGAGAGTCAGGGCTCAATGTAACCCCCCTGGTTACGAAATACCAGACAACTGGGAAGTCAAATGTTTGTCCATGGGCCCCACAACCTTACTTGGGGTGCGACCATACCAGCTTTAGTAATAGTCTTAATTTTGCTTTTGCCCATGTTATACAACAAACAAGGCTACCCAAGCTTCTCAGGAGCTTCTCAGAGGCGCCAAAGGGGCATGCCTAGCCCCTTCGGTCGTGACACGCAGGCCGCGGAGCTTTAAACAAGCAGGTAAGGGTCTTCACCAGGTTAGGGCTGCCTCTCCAATGCCTGTACGTTGATCCTCAGGAAAGACTCCACAGCCGCTCACAACTGCGCTGCTCCAGCGGCGATGAGAAGCCATGGTTCAACTCCCTGCATGGACAGCTTCTTCTCTGACGTTCTCCAGCAGCCGTGGAGCTTTAAACAAACAGGAAAGGGTCCTCACCAGGATAGGGCTACCTCTCCAATGCCTGCATGCTGATCCTCGGGAAAGCCTCCACAACCGCTCACAACTGCGCTGCTTCAGCAGTGATGACAAGCCGCGGTTCAGCTCCCTGCATGAACAACCTCTCCTCCCAACTCTGCACACTCTTGACTGCAAAAGAGTGTTGGCTTTCTATCTCTAAAGGACTTGAGATGGTCATAAAGCCTCACAGTTGTTCATCTCATTTGACTCTAGTCACCTAGGTCTACCTGTATTTAAACATACGCTCTCCAGATGGATAGCGGACTGCATTTCATTTGCTTATGACAAAATGGGACTCTCCCTGGAAGTCATATCACCGCTCACACCATTCGCGTCATGGCAACCTCGATGGCAAACCTACGCTCTGTAGCCATTGATGAAATCTGCAAGGCAACAACTTGGTCTTCTGTCCATACCTTCACTGCCCATTACTGTCTGGACAGGGACTCCCGCCAGGATGCCATGTTTGGTCAAGCTGTACTGCAGCACCTCTTTCAAACTTAGAAGCAACTCTTACCCTCCCTTTTGGACTTTGATGATACCAGAAACCATGAGGGATCCTTGACCTCTTTGAGCCTACTCCGTGGCAAACTTCCACTGGTTCTAAGGTCACTTCATCTGGGAGCTAGGGAGTCCCTTATGTAAAGACTACATTCCTGCTTGTTTCTGGAGATAGTGTAGTTACTCACCTGTAACAGGTGATCTCCGGGAACAGCAGGAATTTAGTCTTCACAACCCTACCTCCACTCCTAGGAGTTGTAGGGTTTCATTTGCTCTTTTTTCTCAGCTACAAACTCAACTAAAGAGAGGGAGTTGGGAAAGCGGGAGGGCAGTAGCGCAGGCACAGTGGAGTGCTCCCAAAAGATTTCCAATTAGACGCTGGGGAGCATTCCCATGCACGCTCTGTCGGTACCGATGTCACCCATATGTGAAGATAGCTTGAGATTGTGGAAACAGCCACGTCATCTGAAGAGGGACATGCCGTTGGATGATCATTTGTAGATTCTTCTGACAACGAACACCAGTCTTTCAGGCTGGGGAGCCCATTGTCAAGGCCAAACTGTTCAGGGCCGTTACCACAGGGAGGTGGCGTGTCTGTCAACCATCTCGAAGCAAGGGCCATCAGGTTGCCGTCATAACTTCACAACCAGCTGCGAGGTGAGTAGTGTCGCGTCCTCCCGCCCGGGCCAGTGGCCGATGAGCAAGAGGGCTCGCCTTAATTGCCCTTCTGAATACTGTCCCCAATATGGCTGCCAGCATGGACTGCTGGGATATGTAGTTTCAGCTATTCTTTTTGAGCAAGCAGTGTGACCACACGGTTTGTTTGGCAAAAACAGAGAAATTTATTTTTCAGGGTTTCCCCCTCGCATCAAATTCGTTGCACTAAACACAGGTAAGGATAATTTCTCCCAAAGGCAAAGGATAAATAAACTCCAACAGGCTTAACTCAAACAGACAGGAATTTCTTCTTCACATTGTCAACTCTTAGCTTCTTTCTGGTAACTACCTTCTAAAGCTAAGGCTGTTGACCATATCAAGGTAACTTAAATTTTCAACAAGTTTCTTTTCTTTCACAGCTTCCATAGAAAAGAGGTTATACCTGTTTTTAAACTTCCAGCAAGTTTCTTTTCTTTCACACCATATAGAAACAAGCTTATAATTGCTTTAAACAAACCACTCCTTCACATGGGCTTGAGCTTAGCACATGTTCAGTTCGTTTGCCTTGCAATAAGAGCATTGCATTTCTTCAGTATCACTTTCACAGGGGCTTTCACACAATCCTATTTCCATTTCATGCGTAGACTCAGTAGAGCTATCTTCCTGTGGACGGGTATCATAGGATTTATGATTTACACCCTGCAGCAGCTCATCCAGCTTTAGCAGCAAGCGTTCTCTCTGATCTGTAGCAACGGGCTTGAAAGACGGAGTTTCTCTCTCCCTTATCAGCCTTTCAATATCTCTCACTGCTGAATCACGGCAGTCACTGGCACACTTCTTATTTCTGTCTGAAGCTTGCTTTACAGCAGGGGTCTCAAACACGCGGCCCGCATGTTGTGCGGCCCGTGATGGAGGGAAACAAAAAAGCCTTGCTTCTGCTGCTGCCGTTGCCGCCGTGGCAGCGGCAGAATCGACTATCAATTTTTTTTAAAAAAAAAACTGGTTTCTGCTGCTCAAGCAGCAAAATCAGCTGTCCTGCGGCCGCGGCCCCTTCCTCTCTGCCCGGAGATCCCTGAGTGTGCTCCATCAGCAGGTGCTTTTCAAGCCGCGAAGAGAGTATTCCCCTCTCGCGAGGCTTGAAAAGTGAATAGGCTTAAGCCGCGCGAGAGGGAAATACTCTCTTCGCGGCTTAAAAAGCACGCCGCTGATGAAGCACACTCAGGGCTCTCCGTGCAGAGGGGAAGGGGCCGCAGGACAGCTGATTTTCTGCTGCAGCAGCAGAAGCCTGGTGGTTTTTTTATTTACCGGGGGGGGGGGGGTGTAGGACTGGAAATGGGCTATTGGCAGAGGGGTTATGACTGGAAATGGGCTATTGGCAGGGGGGGTTATGACTGGAAATGGGCTATTGGCAGGGGGGTTATGACTGGAAATGGGCAGATGGGGGTTAGGACTGGAGGTGGGCTGATTGGGGGGTTAGGACTGGTAATGGCCTATGAGGGGAGGTAAGACTGAAAATGGGGTGATGGGGGATAAGACTGCAAGTGGGCTATGGGGGGGACTAGGACTGGTAATGGGCTATGGGGGGGGTAAGACTGAAAATGGGGTGATGGGGGTAAAACTGGACGTGCGCTATGGGGAGGTTAGGACTGGTAATGGGCTATGGGGAGGTTACAACTGGTAATGGCCTATGGGGGGTCTAGGACTGGTAATGGGCTGGGGGGGGTTGCTAGGACTGGAAATGGGCTGAGTGGAAGGGGGGCTTGAACTGCAAATGGCTGATGGGGAGGGGGGCTTGGAATGGAAATGGGCTGTGAGGGGAGGGAGCTAGGATTGGAAATGGGCTGATGGGGGGCTAGGATTGGAATTGGGCTGATGGTGAGGCTAGGATAGGACTGGAAATGGACTGATGCAGGGACTAGAAGGGAGCGGATGCTGGGTGGGGCTGGAACTAGAAGGGAGCTGATGTTGGGGGAGGATTAGAATGGGATGGAGCTGGGAAAGTGAAATGGAGAGGGGAAAAATATTTTGTCTGGGAGAGAAGACAAATCTACAATTGGCCAGGTATTGGGAGAGTAAGTGGGGATTGAGGATGGAGGGGTAAAATTTGAGTGGATGAAATAGGAATGAGGAAAGAGAAAAAGGAGAAAGATTAGTATGTTAAAGCAGATGTAGAGAGAGAATGGAAAAAAAACTAGGAGAGAAGAAAGGGCAAATGGACAGCAGACGATGGAGAGTTAGCAGAAGACATGAAGAAACCAGAAGAAAGTGGCTGGAACAATTGCAACTGAAAAAAATGCACAAAAGGTAGAAAAATATCTCTTTATTTTGAATTTATTAACTGGAATATGTCAGCTCTGGGAAATGTGCATCATTAATGTTTGCGCTTTGTTTAGTACAAGAGGAAATTAATTTATAGTTTTATTTCTACAGTGTTGTTGTACATTCCAAGTTTGGCTTTTGGGGTTCCCAGTTTAATTACACAGGTACACTACCAAAAAACTGCCTCCAGTTTTGCAACTGATTCCTATAGATTTTGGGGTGCTGAATCCAGGAAAAAATAGCCAAAATGTTCCATCACGTCACGTTTTCTTGCAAAATTAGATTTCTTACCCATATAAGGAATGTTCACATAATTTCTTTTTAGCCGACTGCAGTTTATTTTCTTGGCCCAAAATAGAGGTTGTAATGGTTAACTAACTAGAAACACTCCCTCATGATATTTTAGAGTGTTTTTGTATTCATTTTTATACATTAACAGGACAATTGGGAGGCGGGGGGCTAAATCCAGTACTCGCGCTGGCGCATGTTCTTTCCTGTTCGCCTCGCCTCGTTCGCTCGCTCAAACACGGTGGTTGCGACATGAACGTTCCTGTCAAATTTCAGTTTTCTTGCAAGTTCATTATTACCTTTTGTTTGCTCAGTCGTAATCCAGCTTTATTCCGAAGTGGTTCACTACAGTTGTAGTTTGCAGTGCTGTGTATTGTGATGGCTCACAGAGCCAGAGGTTGCGTCAACTCTCCAGACAGTTTTTGTTTTATTTGTGGGGAATATACCGTGAAAAACAGCGGCAGAGGAACATTTCTGCATTTATTAAAAAAAGTATATTTCGCCTATTTCGGTTTGAAGTTAGGCGATCAAGACAAACCGTGGGCTCCTCACAAAGTGTGCAAGACATGTGAGGAAGATCTACGCTTATGGATGAAAGGTAAAAAACAAGCATTTCGTTTCGGAATACCTATGATGTGGCGTGAACAAAGAGACCACAGCAGTGACTGCTATTTTTGCTCTTGCATGTGTGAAGGGATACGACTTAAAAAATAGAACGTAATAAGTTACCCCAACCTTCCCTCAGCAATTAGGCCTATGCCTCATAGCAACGAAGTACCTGTGCCTGAACCACCAAAATCTTTGGATCATATTTGTGTGGACGGTTCTGATCATGATGAGACTCATCAGATGGCTTTGAAACTGAACCAGATCCGAAACCTGAACTTTTCTCTCAAGCTGAATTGAATGATTTAGTCCGGGATTTAGGACTCCCAAAAGATGCTGCCCAACTGCTAGGTTCTCGGCTTAAACAGAAAAATCTATTGTCACCAGGAACAACTTTTTATTGGTACCGCAACCGCGAGACACAATTTTGAAGTATTTCAGCAAAGAGGAAGATTTGGTATTTTGCAACGATATATACGGAGTGATGGAAAAGTTTAAACTCAAGTATGATCTTGCTGAATGGCGGCTGTTCATTGATTCGTCAAAAGACAGCATAAAAGGTGTTCTTCTTCATATGGCAACACATTCGCTTCAGTTCTTATTGCTCACTCTGTTATTCTCCAAGAAAAAATATGAGAATTGGCCCTGATTCTTCAGAAGATCGTTATGATGAGCATAAGTGGATGATTTGTGGAGACTTTAAAATTCTATCCATGCTATTAGGGCAGCAATCCGGTTTTCACCAAATATCCCTGCTTCCTTTGCTGTGGGATAGCCGGACCCGCGACCTACACTGGGGGAAAAAAGACTGGCCAATTCGGGAGTATTTGAGACCCGGTGAGAAAAATGTTCTTCATGGAGAGCTTGGTACCATCGTGATAAAATTCTATTACCACCTCTCCACATTAAGTTGGGTCTCATTAAGCAAATTCATCAAGTCCCTTCCAAAAGATGGTGAGTGCTTTCGGTACCTTTGCTCAAAGTTCCCCCGACTTTATGAAGCAAAGCTAAAGGAAGGAGTGTTTGTTAGCCCTGATATAAGGAAACTCATTTCAGATGGAGCATTCGCTGAAACGATGTCTGAGAAGGAAAAAGAAGCCTGGGATTCCTTCAAGGATGTTTGTTCTCAAATTCTTGGGGAACAGGCAGGATGAGAAACTATAAGGATATTGTTGCCAGGATGCTCAATGCCTTCAAAGAACAAGACTGGTAAACATGAGCCTGAAAGTCCATTTCTTGCACTCCCATGTGAACTACTTTTCCCGAAAACTTGGGGGCGTACAGTGAAGAACAAGGTGAAAGGTTTCACCAGACATCAAGGACGCAGAGAGAAGTACCAAGGAATATGGAAACACCACTATGATGGCTGATTTCTGCTGGTTGCTGCTGCGGGAAACCCCAGATGAAAAAATACGCCAAGCAGCGCACCAAGAGAAGCATTCGGGGGAAGAAGAAACGGGCCCACCAGGAGATTGATTGACCCAAGAATGACTTTAAAATCTAAACTGTGTTGACAAATATGTGTTTTTACTAAACTTTGAAATAAAAAATTTGCTAGTTATTACCTCAGTGTCGGTTCTCATTTATTAGAATTATTTTTTCACACGCTCGGGTGTTTGTCTTCATGTTTTGCAATGGTGCGGTTTGCGTTTTCTATTCGTACATACATACCTGTACAACATTTTTTGCACATTTCTGTGCTTTGCTTTGTGTCTAACCTCGCTCTTATATGCTCAATGTTTGTGCACATGTATGTGGCTGTTTTAAAGTGCAGACAATTTTGCTACCAATCACAGTGTTTTTGTTGACATTACTCTATTCTTCTTATGTGCTGCCTTGTTACAATTTTCTTTATTCTTATTTGAATAACTACTAAACAATTAGTATAAAGAATTCATCCAGAAACTTTTATCTCGATCGCACTCAGCTGAAACGAACAATGTAGCAAAAAAATCTGTACGTGATGGAGCAAATTGGTTACCAGATTTGGATTCAGCGCACCAAAAAACGTAAAAATCAATCGAAACATTAGAGGCAGTTTAAAAAAAATTTTTTTTAGTGTACCTGTGTTATTGTCTTCCTGTTTCTAAATCTTTTAGTCTTTCTTTATCCATACTCATTAAAGAGGCATGTTTACTAAAAGTTAGTGTATGGTAACATTATGCAAATATTTATGCAAATGAGGCCCCTTATGCAAATGAGGCCCCGCGTCTTATGCGGCCCCCGGGTTACTTTACAAGTCCTCATTTGGCCCTCAAAGCAATTTGAGTTTGAGACCCCTGCTTTACAGCTTTCTGGCTAACACAGCGTCTGGCACTTTTTCTTAGCTCTCTAACCACTTCTTCAGAAAGAGCTTTGCTAGGAACTTCAGGCAACTTATTCTCTCTACCCCCAGGGCTCAACTGGCTTCCCGAGCTGTTTCCCCACCTGGGAATTGACTCCTCCAGCTTCCTTTCTCTGAGGTACCTTGAGACACGTTTCTGCCTTGATTCCAGGGCTCTCTGCTGCTCAGCTCCCAGCTGCTTCGGACTCTCTTGCTGCGTGCTTTCCTGCAAGTTCTGCCGTGTCTGCTGCTGCTTGTTTTGCTTCTCACCTTCTCCCCTTCTATCAAACACTGAAGCAGTTTTAAACTGGTGCTTCTTAGGCACCACGCCTTTCTCCCTGCACACGTGAGAGCTGTTAGGGCTCAACCTAGCTCTAACGTCATTAAGTGGATGGGGCTTAGTGCTAGCTGTAGTCTGCCTCGGAGGCTTGTGGTTACTATGGGAACTCTGTTGATCTCTGCTTTTAAAGGCACAGGTCTCACTTTCTTCCCATTCCATCCCTTCTATACAGCTCTCCTTACCACAGTAGCCATGTCCAGTTCTTTCTTACAAAATCTACATATATCTGTTTTATTACCATTTTTCTCTATGCTCACTGTGAATCATCTTGTCCATAATCCACTATCAGGCTGAAATTATCAATTTCTCATCTTTAAGTTTCGGTTTGCCTCTCCTCAACCATTTATGTGTCCAGTCTTGATCGACAAATGGAGTAATACTTTGTATTTCCCACTGTATTTGTGATGTTGCTAATTGCTGAACTTTGGAACTCTTTGGAATGACCTGAAGACCTATAATAGTAGGCTTCTTTTTTTTTTTTTATATTTTGCAGCAAACTTATATGCAATATATTTGTCGTAAGGAAAGCGCCAAAACAAGAA
Source organism: Ichthyophis bannanicus (assembly GCA_033557465.1). Lineage (NCBI taxonomy): Eukaryota > Metazoa > Chordata > Amphibia > Gymnophiona > Ichthyophiidae > Ichthyophis > Ichthyophis bannanicus. Next base: position 399,537,151 of record CM066034.1, on the reverse strand, counting down.
AATACATTGCAAGTAAAACTTACTAAAAGAAACAAATTCAAATAGTGCATATTACATCAACAATATGGGAGAGCAGGGGGAAAAGATTGAACATCAGGAGAAGTGTATATTGAAAGTAAAGATCTCAGGAAAAAAGGATCACAGATGAATCCATATTACTATACTAAGGCCTCATCCTGCAGGAGTAGAAGTTTGGCCAAGCAGGCGTCTGTAATCAAGAAAAAAAATATGAGCTGAGGGCTCAAAAAACAAATATCTGTTATTCTCTGGGAACAAGCAGGAAGTCAGTGAAGTTTGCACCGATGTAGCCTGTGTGGTAAACACTCCCCAGCTTTCACAGAAAGTCTTTGGGAGGTAGACCACACATATGCAGTCACCTTCCTGCCTAAGGGTGCCATCTTACTTCATTCTTCTTTTTTCCATGGAGCCCATTGAACGTTTCATCTGCACCCCAGAAAAAGTTGGCGTTTTTTCTTTTTTTTTTTCATTATTCTTTCATTCAGTCGCATACTGTCACCTTCTCAGTTCCTGGAACCACTGCCGCCTCGGCATCTTTTTTTGGGGGGGTACTTTTTCTTCTTTTGTCCTATCCTTCGGTGAGAGGGATTTTTCTCGCACCCTCCCTAACCAGGACCTTGGAGTTTGATCTCGCGGGTACAGTTTTCCCTGCTATGTCCTTGGTTATTGTTTGTAAGTAGTGTGACCATTGCAGGCACACCGTGTCTCACACGGATCCCCATAACTGCTGCCTGCAGTGCCTCAGAGCCGATCACGGTGCCTCCACCTTTTTGCTCTGCAGATGATGAGCAACAGTCACAGGAATCATGAAAGGTAGCAGGAGATGCTGTTTGACCTCAAGACCTCCTCTTCAGCCCCGGCTTCAAGCGTGGAATCGATACTCTCAGGGGCCACCTTGGCCTCACTGGCGACAGCGCTCAATCAGACCCCAAGGTCACAGGGCATCGGACCGAGGTCTGCTGAGGACCATCTCTAGAAGGACCAGACTCCTCTTGCGGTGGCGTCAAAGTACAGTGCCGGAACCAGGGGTAAGACTCATGGTCATCGGCATTGAAGTCTTCGGTGATGGTTAGGAGCAGCCTTCAAAACTGCCCTGACAGGTAGAGACTCCAGCAGCATTGGGGGATCAGCATTGGTCCTCCAAAGCAATCATCGAGGAAACACCTCGATGAAGCAGCTGTCAGTACCAATACTCTTGGTGCCCGCGCCGGTGGCTGCGGAACCTTCTGGCCCTGAGGTTAGAATGGTAGCCTTGGAATGCAGCCTTGCTGCCTTCTTGGCCCAACAGCGAGGCCCGATGCCCAGTTCCTCGGGACCGGCAACCAGTCCCTTCACCGCAAGGGCATTATCCGAGGAGATCCAGCCGGTGTTGGAGTGGCATTGGCTTTGGGATGATTCCTGGCAACTCTCCTGATCCTGTTAGAGGCCTCTGGTATCTCCCACGAGTGCCTCTGGTTCAGAGCATCGGGACCCTTTCAACATCCCCACTGGGCATGGACACATGGACACGAGCCCTGCTGGTTTCTTATAGTCTCTTCTGATTCCAACTCAGAGTGTGAGACTGATGATGAGTCCCTGGACACCCAGCGACACCGGGACGTCCCCTTGGACCTGTCTCCTCTGCAGGAGCACTGGAGGTCTCCTGAGATCCTCCCCTTTCTCGACTTCGTCTGGCACATAGCGAAAGTCCTGGCCTTCACCACAGAGTCCAAGGAGGAGCCTCGGGCACAGGATCTCGAGATCCTGCAGTATGAGGCCTCTCCCAGGGAGCCGCTCATGGTGCCCGTTCCCCCCATTTTGGAACGCTTGTTGTTCAGGTTGTGGGGAGTCACCTGTTATGGTTACCATTGTGAGCAAGCAGCTTGATTCCATGTGTCAAGTCCGTAAGGGTCCTGAATTCCAAAAGACACAGCTGCCACACAGTTCCATGGTCCTGGAGTCTGCCATGCACAGGATCAAGAACCAGAAGACACACTCCAAAGTGCCCCCTGGCAGGGAGGCCGGCACCCATTCACAGCTAGCTCTTTGAATCCATTGTTCTCCAGGAACAAGCAGGAAGTCAGTCCTCGCATATGGGTGACGTCAGCACCGATGGAGCCCACGCGGTGCATTTCCCCAGCTTTCAAAGAAAGCCTTTGGGAATGACATCATGCATGCATGGTCCCCTTCCCGCCAAAGGGTGCCATTATACTCAGTCTCCCTTTTTCTGCAGAGCCCTTCGGAGTGCATCTCATTCCTGGAAAAAGTTTTTTCTCCTTCCAACCGGTTTATGCTTTTCTGGCCCTTGCCAGTCCTCTTCCTGCCTCCCAAGCACTTCTGCTTCGGCCCTGGTCTGGTTTTTATTCTTTTTGCTTATTTTTCTGTTTTTACCATGCTTCACTCTCTTTTTAACCGCTGACTGCGTCGAGGGTCTTCGACATCACAGGGATCCTTTCTACCCGATGGCCTCCGGTTTTAAGAAATGTGATAGATTCTCCAAAAACATGTCGCTCACGGACACCATGTCTCAGGTGTCTAGGGGCAGATCATGACCCAGAGCTATGCTAGCTGTGTAAGAAGATATCCTCTAAGGCCATCCAGAGTCATAAGCAGAAGCTGGATGATCTCTTCCGTAAGGCATCCCCGGTAGCCTCCCGCTCTTCGGCCCCATCAGCTCCGGAGTCTCCCAAGGCTTCTCCCCGGGCCCAGTGACATTCTGATCAGGGGTCACCTGAACGCAAGTGAAAGAAGAAGAAGAAGGCCTCGAGGTCCCTGTCGGGGGCGCCAGACTCTCAGCCCTTGGCAGTCTCTGGAATTGGAGAGGGAGCGGCCCATTAAAATGCCTTGCACCGACATAGAGGCCTCCGGCAAAGGCACCCCTCACCTACTCGACATCCAACCTGGTCACCCCGGCATCGGTGTCGCAGTGTCCCACTCCCAAGTGGGAGGCCCGGATGCTGGCCTTGTGTTTCTGTGTTCTCCAGGAACAAGCAGGAAGTCAGTCCTCACATATGGGTGACGTCGGCGCCGACGGAGCCCTCGTGCGGAGCAATTCCCCAGCTTTCAAAGAAAGCCTTTGGGATTGCATAGCGCATGCGCGGTCGCCTTCCCGTCCAAGGGTGCCATCTTGCTCGGTCTCCCTTTTTCCGTGGAGCCCAACGGACATTGTACCTAATTCCTCGTGGGAAAAGTGCGTCAAAACTTAGAAGAAATTTTGATCTTTGACCGGTTCGATGCCGGTTCCACTTTCCGCCTGCGATTCGGTACACCGGTATCGAGTCCAGTCAATTTTTTGCGTTTTTGTCCTTAGAGACTAGCATTTGCGCTCTTTTTTATTTTCACTGGCAGCCCGGTCCTTCGACCTTGCAGGGGCCCTTTTTCCACTGATGGCTGCCAGCGGGTTTAAAAAGTGTGATCGGTGTAAGAAGTTAATGTCCCTCACCGACACACATGACTACTTTCTCCGATGCCTCGGGCCCGACCATGACCCAAAGGTCTGTGGCCCGTGTGGGAAGATGTCCTCTAGGGCACTCCAAAGTAGGCAGCAGCAACGTGAAATGATTTTCTCGGAGTCCGCATCCCCCCGGATCCGGTCCTCATCAGAAGCCTCGACGTCTAAACCCTAGCACCCGTCGGGGGTCTTTTGAACGGGGGCCTCCCCCCTGGGAACACCGGAGGAAGAAGAAGCCCATGAGGGCGGCATCGTTGGATGCCTCAGATCGCCCTGGGCCCTTGGAGGCCAGGTCGTGGAGTCCTGACCGCCGCCCTGGGTCCTTGGAGTCGGAGCGGCCTGCGAAGATAACTTGCACGGAGCCGGAGACGCTGAGGCAGGTAAGTACTGTTGTCCTCATGGATTCCCCTCTGGGGGAGCCGGCGTCGGGCCCGACGACATCGGGGCCCGAGCCAGAGGCTGCGGAGTCTTCTGAGCTCGGTCTCAGGATGACGGCCCTGGAGCGCAGCATATCTACCTTCATGGAGCAGCAGCGGATGCTGATAGCCGGTCTCACCGGTCCACCCGCCCCGACCACCGAAACCTCGACGTCCAAGTCGACCCCAGAGGCTGAGCTGATCCTCGAGACTCTTCGGACTCGAGTCAATCCTCGGCCAAGGTCTCCCTCGACCTCCCGCTCGGGGCCGAGGTCGTCGATGCCGGTGCTCTCAGCATCAGGGTGGTCGGGGCTGAAGCCCTCGCGGCCGGAGCCCCTCGATTTTTCCTCGGAGGGATCGGCATGGGAAAGGGAAGATGAGGAGTTCCCGGACACCCATGGGACCTGGTATGTCCCACCGGAATCACTGGGTTCAGAGCCTCGGAGAAGGTCCCCTCCGGAGGATACCAGGATCTCGGACTTTGTCAGGGACATGGCTAAGGCTTTGGCATTCTCGGCGGATACCAAGGAGGAGCCTGGAGCTGAAGAGCTCGAGGCCCTCCAGTATGACTTTCTCCCGAGGGAAGCCCTTACTGTGCCGATTCCTCCGATGCTGGAATGGCTGATTCTCCGCATGTGGGACTCACCGGCCTTGATGCCAGTTCTCAGCAAGCGGGTTGATTCTATCTATCTAGTATGCAAGAGCCCTGGGTTCCAAAAGGCACAGCTGCCGCATAACTATGGTTGTGGAATCAGCCATGCATAGGCTCAAGAGCCAAAAACGCACTCCTCGGTGCCTCCTGGTTGGGAGGCCCGGAACCTGGACGCCCTCGGCAGAAAATGATTCCAGGGCTCGATGCTGTCATGCCATGCCCATGTCCAAACCTACCAGTTGTACATGGGCATGTACTTGAGGGACCTGGCAAAGGAGATTGCCGGGTTCTCAGCTGGCCTCTCCGAGACACCCTTGCAGCACTTCAATGCCTTGTCCACCGGGATTCGGGAGTGCTCGAAGTTCATATTTCGAGCGGCCTATGATGGCTTCTAGGTTTCGGCCCGAGTATCCGCAGCCGGCATCGGTGCACGCCGCCAGGCCTGGCTAATGTCATCGGATCTGGAGCCATGGGTTCAGGACAAGTTGGTCGATGTCCCTTGCCGAGGTGACAACCTCTTTGGCAAACCCATGACTGAGAAGGCTGCTGAGCTCGAATCCGAGTACTTGACCCAGACAAGACTCTCAAAGAAGACTTCTGCCCCTTCTAAGAAGAAGGGCTCAGGTAAAAAGCCCTTTTTCCGGAGGAAGGGTACTGCTTAGCGCAACTACCCTACTTACCATGCCACCCCAGCTCCCCACCAGGGGCAGCAGGCCAAGGGTCAGGGGCATGGCCCGCGTAAGCAGAAGGCCCCGAAGCCCCAGGCCCTGGCTTCTACCCAGCCAGGTGGGGGATTTTGACTCCCAATACGTATTCTCTCTTCCGCCAGTGGTAAAGTCATGCATAGGGGGCAGGCTAACCTTGTACGCTCACAGGTCGCCAGCCGTCACCTCGGATATCTGGATCCTGAAAATAGTCCAGAGGGGCTATTTGCTTCACTTCAGCCAGATACCACCCTCCTTCTTTCCAGGAGAGCCTTTCAGACCCCCTCTTCACAGGGACCTCCTCTTGCAGGAGTTGGCAGGTCTTCTAGAGGATCAGGGGGGTGGAACCGGTGCCCCACCACCTGCAGGGCAAGGGCTTCTACTCCAGGTATTTTCTCATACCAAAGAGAACAAGGGGCCTCAGACCCATCCTCAACCTGAGAAATCTAAACAAGTTCCTGGTGTGGGAAAAGTTCAAGATGTTTTTCCTTGGAATGTTACTGCCTTACCTCCACCAGGGAGATTGGCTATGCTCCGTAGACCTGAAAGATGCCTATACACACATCCTCATACATCCAGACCACAGACAATATCTGAGATTTGTAGTGGGAAGAAAGCATTTCCAATACAGGGTTCTACCCTTTGGCCTAGACTCTGCTCCCAGAGTGTTTACAAAATGCCTGGCTGTAGTGGTGGCCTTCCTCAGAAGTCAAGGAATTTTTGTCTTCCCTTACCTGGACGACTGGCTCATCAGAGGCCAGTCGCCTCAGGAGACCCAAAAGGCCACTTCTTGCACTATCAAGCTGTTGCAACATCTAGGCTTTGTCAAAAAACAAAACTCTCCTGGGTCTTTTTCTTGAATGAATACGTCACAACAATAAAAAATACCTTTTATTCATAACAACTCTATCGTTCAATTTTCCTATAATGTCAACCACTGGTCTCAGATAAACAAACACACCATATTTCTGGGTACTATATCTCCCCCAGTCTTGTGCTTGTTCACATCAGTGACCCATGTGGTATTCTAAATATAATAATAGCACTTATCTTCAAATGTTTATAATTTCTTCTCGGCAGCTCCTTTTTAAAGGTTGATGCCAGCAGCCTGGTTCCATCCCGGTTAAGGTGAAGCCCATTCCTTCGGAAGAGCCCCTCCTTTTCCCAGAATGTTCCCCAGTTCCTAACAAATCCAAAACCCTCATCTCTGCACTATTGTCTCATCCACGCATTGAGACTCCGGAGCTCTGCCTGCAAGAGGATCTTGATAAGTTGGAAGACTGGGCATCAAAATGGCAGATGAAATTTAATGTGGACAAGTGCAAAGTTATGCACCTACGGAAGAACAACCCAAACTATGGTTACACGATGCAAGGTTCCACATTAGGAACCACCACCCAGGAAAACGATTTAGGTGTCATTGTGGATAACATGTTAAAACACTCTGCCCAGTGTGCAGCGGCAGCCAAGAAAGCAAATAGAATGCTAGGGATCATAAGGAAAGGAATGAAAAATAAAACAAAAGATATTATAATGCCCCTATATTGTTCCATGGTGAGACCGCACCTTTAAAAAGGAGATAGAGCAGCTTTTAAACTAGATAATAGGGGAAAGCCAACAGTCGCCCAAGAGCACATGGTTCGGAAGAATGTATCCTTGAAGGATACTACCAAAAGCAGAGAGGTTCCAAACAAGAGTAAAGTAGCCCAAATGCCCTCGAGTATGGAGACGACACAGCTTAAAGATTCCAAATTACCCATCTCTACCAATAGCCAGATTAATATGAATAAAATACAGTCTCTAAAATTCTTGTATGCAAATCCTAGAAGTCTAAAAAATAAGATGGGAGAGTTAGAATATATAGCACTAAATGAGAGGTCAGAAATGATTGGAATATCATAGACTTGGTGGAAGGAGGACAACCAGTGGGACACTGTGATACCTGGGTACAAACTATATCATAATGAAAGAGCTGATCAAATTGGTGGAGGGGTTGCACTCTATGTTAGAGAGGGCATTGAGTCAGAAAGGATTAAAGTTTAGCAGGAAACAAAATTTGCTGTAGAATCTCTATGGATTGAAATTCCATGTAAAAAGGGGAAGGCGATGGCAGTGGGGGTGTACTATCGACTGCCTGGCCAGAATGAACAAATGAATGTTGAAATGCTCAAAGAAATCAAGGAAGTTAACAAACGTTACAGTGTAGTAATAATAATGGGTGATTTCAATTACCCCGGTATCGACAGAACATGCTAGGGAGATAAAGTTCCTAGATGAAATAAATGACTGCTTCTTGGAGCAGCTGGTTCATGAACTGACCAGAGGGGAAGCCATATTAGATCTAATCCTTAGTGGAACACCAGGTCTTGTGCAAGAGATAAGGGTGTTGGGGCCACTTGGCAATAGTGATCATAGCATGATTGCGTTTGATTTAATTAGTGGAGGAGGGATAGTAAGGAAATACACAGTACTACCTTTTAACTTTCGAAAGGGAGACTTTGATAAAATGAGGAAAATTATTAAGAAAAAAACTAAAAGGAGCTGTTGCAAAGGTTAAAGACTTACATCAAGCTTGGGTATTGTTGAAAACTACTATCTTGGAAGCCCAGACCAGCTGTATTCCACGCTTTAAGAAAAGTGGAAGGAAGTCCAAAAAACTGCCAGCATGGTTTAAAGGTGAGGTCAGAGAGGCTGTTTTTGCCAAAAAAGCATCTTTCAGGAAATGGAAAAAAGAGCCAAAGGACGAAACCTGAAAACAGCACAAGCACTGGCAAGTCAAATGCAAGGCATTGATAAGGCAGGCAAAGGGAGAATTTGAGAAGAAGCTTGCTGCGGAAGCAAAAACGTGAAATAAAGACTTTTTCAAGTACATTCGTAGCAAAAAAACTGTGAGAGAGTCAGTTGGTCCATTAGATGATAGAGGGGTTAAAGGGGCACTAAGAGGCGACAAGGCGATAGCGGAGAGACTGAATGAATTCTTTGCTTTGGTCTTTACAGATGAAGATGTAGGGATGTTACCTATGACTGAAGTGATATTTAAAGGTGCGGAAGAATTGAAGGAAATATCGATACATCGGGAAGATGTATTACAACTATTAGATAAACTGAAGAGTAGCAAATCACCTGGGCCAGATGGTATACATCCAAGGGTGTTGAAAGAACTGAAATATGAGATTGCAGATCTGCTATTAGTAATCTATGAGTTTTCATTAAAATCATCTGTAATACCTGAAGATTGGAGGATTGCGAATGTAGCGCCAATTTTTAAAAAGAGTTCCAAGGGTGATCCGGGAAACTACAGACCAGTGATCCTGATGTCAGTACCGGGAAAAATGGTAGAAATCATCATAAAGAACAAAATTACTCAGCATGTAGATAGTTATGGCCTAATGGGAGACAGCCAACATGACTTTAGACAAGGAAGATCTTGTCTTACTAATCTGTTATGTTTTTTTGAAGGTTGAAAATGAACAGGTGGACAAAGGTGAGTCGGTTGATATAGTGTATCTGGACTTTCAGAAAGCCTTTGACAAGGTCCCTCATCAGAGACTTTTGGCAAAAGTAAAGAGTCATGGGATAGGAGGCAGTGTACTATTGTGGATCAGGAACTGGTTAAAAGATAGAAAGCAGAGGGTAGGGCTAAATGGCCAAATTTCCCAATGGAGAAAGGTGAATAGTGGTATACTCCAGGGATCTGTGCTGGGTCCGCTGCTTTTTTACATATTCATAAATGACCTGGAAAAGGGAATAACGAGTGAGGTTATCAAATTTGCAGATGTCACAAAACTATTTAAAGTTGTTTAAACCCATAAGGATTGTGGAAAATTGCAAGAGGATCTTGATAAAGTGGAAGACTGGGCATCCAAATGGCAGATGAAATTTAATGTGGACAAGTGCAAAGTTATGCACCTAGGAAAGAACAACCCAAACTATGGTTACACGATGCAAGGTTCCACATTAGGAACTACCACCCAGGAAAAAGATTTAGGAGTCATTGCTGATAACATGTTAAAACCCTCAGCTCATTGTGAAGTGGCGGCCAAGAGAGCAAATAGAATGCTAGGTATCATAAGGAGAGGAATAGAAAATAAAACAAAAGATATTATAATGCCTCTATATCGTTCCACGGCGAGACCGCACCTTGAATATTGTGTGCAATTCCAGTCACCGTATCTTAGAAAGGATATAGCGTTATTAGAAATGGTTCAGAGAAGAGCCACCAAAATGGTAAAGGAGATGGAAGGATACTCCTATGAAGAAAGGCCGGAAGGACTGGGGTTTCTAGTCCCACAGGTGCTCCTTGTGGTCTTGGGCAAGTCACTTAACCCTCCATAGCCCATGTTCCCTGTAAAATAGTTATCTCCAAGTTATAATGCCCTGTTCAATGTAATTTCAGTTTGTTCAATGTAAACCGCACTGATGCAGAATAGCGCGGTATATAAGAGAATGTAAATAAAAATAAAATAAAATAAGAAAGGCTAAAAAGGTTAGGGCTCTATAACCTGGAAAAGAGACGGCTGAGGGGAGATATGATAGAAGTCTATAAATTAATGAATGGAGTGGAACGGTTAAACGTAGATCGTTTGTTTACGTTATCAGAATATAGAAAGACTAGGGGACATGCAATGAAGCTACAGGGTAAACTATTTAAGACTAATAAAAGAAAATATTTTTTCACTCAACGTGGAAAAAAGAAGACTGAGCAAGATGGCACCCTTATGTGAGGACTGACTTCCTGCTTGGTCCTGGAGAAAGAGTAGTTACTCACCTGTAACAGGTGTTCTCCAGGAGCAGCAGGAATCAGTCTTCACATATGGGTATCTTCGGTACCGACAGAGCCTTCGCGGGAACGCTCCCCAGCTTCCAATTAGAAAGCTTTTGGGAGCATCCCACAGTGCCTGCGTGCTGCCTTCCCGCCTTTCCAAACTTCCTCTCTCCAGTTCTTCGTTTTCCGCGGAGCCAGCAGGTCATTTTTCCTGTCACTGCAAAAATTATCCCATCTTTTTCATTCTTTTTTGTGGTAGCGTCTGCCTTCCTCGATGCTATACCGGTACCGCCAGTTCTTTCTTTCTTCAAAAAAAAAAGAATTGTAATCTTGTTTCTGGACTTTCCAGTCTTTTTTCTGTCAGTTGCCACTAGGCCCAACTTTTCCTTCAGAATGGAAAAACCCACCTCGGGTTTTAAAAAGCGTTCCAAGTGTGGCGGTACCATCTCCGTCACCGACACTCACGAGTGGTGCCTTAAATGTTTAGGTCCTGACCACTCCATCTCGGAGTGTGTTGCCTGTGGGATAATATCAAAGAGGGGTCGGAAAAACGGAGCTGCTAAGCTTAGCACCCTTTTTCCCTCCGATGCAGCATCCATGGCATCGACGTCTTCCAGGGCTTCATCTTCCTCCTATGGATCTCAGGTAACCAAACATAAATCTGGCCGGTCCTCAAAGGGTAGATCTCCTTCCAAGCATCAAGATGCCTCTGGTGTTGCCCTTGAGGGACTTGTACCGTCAAAATTGCCCTTGCGGGAGGCTTCGGCTTCCAAAGCACTATCGGGGCTCCAGAATGTTCTCGAGGCCTCAACCTCGGCAGAACTAGTAGTTCCTGCTCTGGGGTACCGGTGCCCAGACATCGGCAGTGTCAATAGACCAGAGGTTCTTGACTATTGAATGCAGTCTGGTGGCTCTCCTTGCAGCTTTGGTGCCTTCGGGACCGCTTCAGACGGTTCAACCGGTATCGACACCGGTTTCGGCACTGATATCGGTACCAGTACCGATAGCATCGACATCGGTGACTGTGTTGCCGACACCGAGTCATGCTGTTTCCTCCGGTATCGACAAGCCGGTACCGGACCCCTCTGGTACCTACTTCGATCGGTACAGGTATCGTGCTTTGCAAGAGCACCTGGACAGGAGATATTTTGAATCCTCCGATGAGTCTGAGGATTCTGACAGCTCTGTCAGTACCGGAGTACTTCTCTCTGAGGAGCCTTCCTCTCCTAAAAGTATGATGTCTCCTCCAGAGGATATATCCTTTCAGGATTTCATTCGGGAGGTGGCTAGAGTTCTTTCCATAACAGTGGCTCCTGAAACAGCACAGAGCAAAGGAATTGGAGATTTTACAATATCCTAAAGCTCCCAAGGAGGCTGCTACTTTGCCTATTCATGAGATCTTGCATGATCTCATGCTAAGAATGTGGGAAACATCTCTTACCACCTCTCCTCATTCTCGCAGGCTTGATACCATGTACCATGTATCAAGTACCTCCTTGTCCTGGATTTCAAAAAACCCAGTTACCACACCACTCCATGGTAGTGGAATCAGCTGTGAAGAAGGATTAAGAGTGCAAAAAGACATGCATCTAATCCGCCAGGATGTGAATGTAGGACTCTTGATGCCTTTGGGCGTCGAACCTTCCAGGCCTCTATGCTTTCTGCCAGGATTAGTTCCTACATTTTATATATGGGAATGTTCCTTAAGGAGGTTACAGGAGATCTAGAGCTTATGAACCCTCTCCTTCCTGATAAGAGGCAAGATTATCTTACACTTGTCAAACATGCCCAAGATGTTTCCAAGTTTGTTAATCGTGCAGCTTTTGACTGCTTTGAGTGCATAAGCAGAACCTCTGCCATTGCCATAGGTGCTCGTAGGATTGCCTGGCTCCAGGCATCTGACTTAGAACTCTGGGTACAGGACAAACTGGGGAATATCCCTTGCACAGGCAAAAATCTCTTTGGCAAAAATTGGCAAGAGAAAGCTAATGAGCAGGATGCTGATAACACCAAGGCTACAGCTGATTCTGCAAGGAGAAAATCCTAGAAGAAACCATTCTTCTCTAAAAAGAAGAGGTTTTACCCCTCCTATACCCAGCAGGGGCATTCTACAGGTCAGTCTGCCCGAAAGGGACAGCAGCCACCAAAACAAAGAAAAACAAAGTCTGCTAAGCCTCAACCGGCCCAGCAGACTCAGCCTCCACAGGAGCTTTGACTCCCATCTAGAGAACTTGGCCTTCCGGCCAGAGCCCTCCACCATTCTAGGAAGGTTGTGTCATTTTGCCCCCAGATGGGAGCAGATAAGAGCAGAAGAATGGACTCTCTCCATTGTAAAGGAGGGGTACAAGCTTCATTTCCTCAACATGCCCCCTCCTACAATTGTAAGACGGTTCAATTCTCAGACTTCACTCGAGAATCAGTTGGGTCAAGAGGTCAATTTACTTCTTGCCCACGGGGCAATAGAAGATGTACCCATTTCCCAACAGGGTACAGGGGTTTACTCCCCTATTTTCTTATTCCAAAGAAAAAAGGGGGACACAGACCCATTTTAGACCTCAGAGAATTGAACAAATTCCTATTCAAGGAAAAGTTCAAGATGATTTCTCTAGAAACTCTTCTGCCATACCTTCAGAGTCAGGATTGGCTTTGTTCTGTAGATCCCAAGGATACGTACACCCATGTTCTCATCCATCCAACTCACCGAAGATTCCTTCGGTTTCTATTTCAGGGGAAGCACTACCAGTACAGGATTCTTCCTTTTGGCCTGGCCTCAGCACCAAGGGTGTTTACGAAATGCATGGCTGTAGTGGCAGCATTTCTTCGCACTCTAGGAATGTTAGTCTTCCCCTACTTAGACGAATGGCTCATTCGAGCCCCATCAGAGTCAGAGGCCAGAATTTCCCTATCTTGCACAATGCGTATACTTCAGTATTTGGGCCTGGTCATAAACATCCCAAAATCCAACCTAACTCCCACTCAATCTCTAGAGTTTATAGGAGCTATGCCGGATACCAGGAAAGCAAGGGCCTATCTTCTACAGCCCCGCTGCCTTCGCATTGTGCAGTTAGCTTCCCAAGCATTGTTAAAGACTCATCTCACTGCTCGGGAAATGTTACAATTGCTAGGCCACATGGCATCTACCGTGCATGTGGTTCCCTATGTTCGCCTCCATATGAGAGCAGCCCAATGGACTCTATCCACTCTGTGGACCCAAGCATCAGGCTGCCTATCAGACAAAATAGCAAACTCAAGTCGCCTTATTTTGTCCCTACAATGGTGGCAGTCAACCCAAAACCTGTTGGTGGGGTCCCCTTTCCAACAGCCCCCACCCCAGGTCACTCTAACAACAGATGCCTCACAGGTGGGTTGGGGAGCTCACCTGCAAGATCTCTCTGCCCAAGGCACCTGAACTCCACAGGAGACCCATCTACACATCAATCTCTTGGAGCTCAGAGCAATCTTAGTTGCTCATCGAGTGTTCCACACCCAGCTGAGCTACAAGACAGTCCTAATTCAGATGGACAATCAAGTAGCTATGTTCTGTCTGAACAAGCAGGGAGGAACAGGCTTTCTTTTGCTTTGCAACGAAGCTTTGCAACTATGGGCCCTTGCCATAGAGCAGGGGTCTCAAACACGCGGCCCGCGGGCCGCATGCGGCCCGCGAGACAACTTTGTGCGGCCCGCGACAGAGAAAAACAAAAAAAACCCAAAACCCTGGCTTCTGCCGTTGCCGCCGTGGCAGCGGCAGAATCAATTGTCAAATTAAAAAAAAAAGACTTCTGCTGCTCAAGCAGCAATATCACCTGTCCTGCGGCCCCTTCCCCTGTGCCCGGAGATCCGAATCTGCTCTATCAGCGGCGTGCTTTTCAAGCCGCGAAGAGTATTCCCCTCTCGCGCGGCTTGAAACCGCGCGAGAGGGGAATACTCTTCGCGGCTTGAAAAGCACGCCGCTGATAGAGCAGATTCGGATCTCCGGGCACAGGGGAAGGGGCCGCAGGACAGGTGATATTGCTGCTTGAGCAGCAGAAGTCTTTTTTTTTTTTAAATTTGACAATTGATTCTGCCGCTGCCACGGCGGCAACGGCAGAAGCCAGGGTTTTGGGGTTTTTTTGTTTTCCTCTGTCGCGGGGGGGGGGGGGGGGTATGACGGGTAATTGGCGATGGTGGGGGCAAGGCCTGGAAATGGGCAGATGGGGGGTAGGACAGGAATTGGGCTATTGGCAGGGGGGGGTTATGACTGGTAATGGGCTGGGGGGGTTATAACTTGTAATGGGCGATGGTGGGGGCTAGGAATTAAAATTGGGTTATGGGGGTTAAGACAGGAAGTTGGCTGATTGGGGGGTTATGACTGGTAATGGGCAATGAGGGGAGGTAAGACTGAAAATGGGTGATGGGGGATACGACTGCAAGTGGGCTATGGGGGGGACTAGGACTGGTAATGGGCTATGGGGGGGGTAAGACTGAAAATGGGGTGATGGGGGGGTAAGACTGGAAGTGCGCTATGGGGAGGTTAGGACTGGTAATGGGCTATGGGGGGTCTAGGACTGGTAATGGGCTGGGGGGGTTGCTAGGACTGGAAATGGGCTGAGTGGAAGGGGGGCTTGAACTGCAAATGGCTGATGGGGAGGGGGGCTTGGAATGGAAATGGGCTGTGAGGGGAGGGAGCTAGGATTGGAAATGGGCTGATGGGGGGCTAGGATTGGAAATGGGCTGATGGTGAGGCTAGGATAGGACTGGAAATGGACTGATGCAGGGACTAGAAAGGAGCAGATGCTGGGTGGGGCTGGAACTAGAAGGGAGCTGATGTTGGGGGGAGGATTAGAATGGGATGGAGCTGGGAAAGTGAAATGGAGAGGGGAAAAATATTTTGTCTGGAAGAGAAGACAAATCTACAATTGGCCAGGTATTGGGAGAGTAAGTGGGGATTGAGGATGGAGGGGTAAAATTTGAGTGGATGAAATAGGAATGAGGAAAGAGCAAAAGGAGAAAGATTAGTATGTTAAAGCAGATGTAGGGAGAGAGAATGGAAAAAAACTAGAAGAGAGAAGAAAGGACAAATGGACAGCAGACGATGGAGATAGCAGAAGACACGAAGAAACCAGAAGTGGCTGGAGCAATTGCAACTGAAAAAAAATGCACAAAAGGTAGAAAAATATCTCTTTATTTTGAATTTATTAACTGGAATATGTCAGCTCTGGGAAATGTGCATCATTAATGTTTGCGCTTTGTTTAGTACAAGAGGAAATTAATTTATAGTTTTATTTCCACAGTGTTGTTGTACATTCCAAGTTTGGCTTTTGGGGTTCCCAGTTTAATTATTGTCTTCCTATTTCTGAATCTTTTAGTCTTTCTTTATCCATACTCATTAAGAGGCATGTTTACTAAAAGTTAGTGTATGGTAACATTATGCAAATATTTATGCAAATGAGGCCCCTTATGCAAATGAGGCCGCACGTCTTATGCGGCCCCCGGGTTACTTTACAAGTCCTCATTTGGCCCTCAAAGCAATTTGAGTTTGAGACCCCTGCCATAGAGCATCAGATTCATCTCCTTGCGGTGTATCTGCCAGGCATTCAAAACTCATGGGCAAAACTAAAGAGTCATGGGATAGGAGGCAGTGTACTACTGTGGATCAGGAACTGGTTAAAAGATAGAAAGCAGAGGGTAGGGCTAAATGGCCAATTTTCCCAATGGAGAAAGGTGAATAGTGGTGTACCCCAGGGATCTGTGCTGGGTCCGCTGCTTTTTGACATATTCATAAATGACCTGGAAAGTGGAATAACAAGTGAGGTTATCAAATTTGCAGATGACACAAAACTGTTTAAAGTTGTTAAAACCCAGGAGGATTGTGGAAAATTGCAAGAGGATCTTGATAAATTGGAAGACTGGGCATCAAAATGGCAGATGAAATTTAATGTGGAGAAGTGCAAGGTTATGCACCTAGGGAAGAACAACCCAAACTATGGTTACACGATGCAAGATTCCACATTAGGAACCACCACCCAGGAAAAAGATTTAGGCGTCATTGTGGATACCTTGTTAAAACCCTCGGCCCAGTGTGCAGCGGCGGCCAAGAGAGCAAATAGAATGCTAGGTATGATAAGGAAAGGAATGGAAAATAAAACAAAAGATATTATAATGCCTCTATATCGTTCCATGGTGAGACCGCACCTTGAATATTGTGTGCAATTCTGGTCGCCGTATCTTAAAAAGGATATAGCGATTTTAGAAAAGGTTCAGAGAAGAGCCACCAAAATGGTAAAGGGGATGGAAGGCTACTCCTATGAAGAAAGGCTAAAAAGGTTGGGGCTCTTTAGCCTGGAGAAGAGACGGCTGAGGGGAGATATGATAGAAGTCTATAAATTAATGAACGGAGTGGAACGGGTAAACGTAGATCGATTGTTTACCTTATCAGAATATGGAAAGACTAGGGGACATGCAATGAAGCTACAGGGTAAACTATTTAAGACTAATAAAAGAAATATTTTTTCACTCAACGTGTAATCAAACTCTGGAATTTGTTACCGGAGGATGTAGTAAAGGCTGTTAGTGTAGCTGGGTTTAAAAAAGGTTTGGACAAGTTCCTGGAGGAAAGGTCCATAAACCATTATTAAGAAGGGACCCAGGATATCAATGCTTGAACCAGTACAAGCATTGTGGAACCTGTGTCCCTTGGGGAAACTGCTAGGTACGTATGACCTGGATTGGCCACTGTTGGAAACAGAATGCTGGGCTTGATGGACCTTGGTCTGGCCCAGTATGGCATATCTTATGTTCTTATGTTCTTATGACAGGCTCAGTCGAGTTCTGCTTCTGCACGAGTGGTCTTTTCGTGTAGACCAGATAGCAAAAATTTTTCAAATTTGGAGAACTACAGACATAGACCTCTTTGCAAGTCCGTTGAATGCCAAACTTCCACGATTCTGTTCCAGAATTCCGACTCAGGGTTCTTAGGCCAGGGATGCTTTCCTCCTCCATTGGGGTCAGGACTTCCTATATGCCTTTCCACCCATTCCCCTAATTCCCAAAACCCTATTCAAGCTTCAGAGAGAAAGAGGCCATATGATTCTCATAGCTCCACATTGGCCACGGCAGGTGTGGTACCCTCTGCTCCTTCATCTCTCTCAAGCTCCATCTCTGGAGTTAGGATCTGCTCCAGATCTCCTGTCTCAGAAGGACGGGATGTTGTGGCATCCTGATCCCCACTCGCTGCATCTCAGGGCCTGGTTGCTGAGGGTCTAGACCTTCAAGGTCTTAACCTGTCTCAACAAGTGAAGGATATCCTTTATGCTTCTAGAAAGCCTTCCACAAGATGCTCTTATGCTTTCAAGTGGAAAAGGTTTTCCATATGGTGTTCGCAGAAGGGTCTTGACCCCCCGGCGATACCTCTGGAATCATTATTGGAGTATCTCCTTCATTTATCTAATGCAGGGCTTAAGACTAACTCAGTACGAGTCCATTTAAGTGCTATTTCAGCTTCTTTCAAGCCTTTAAATGGACAACCTATTTCCTCTCATCCTCTCATAGCGAGATTTATGAGGAGCCTCTTTCTAACTAAGCCGCCCATTAGGCCACCACCGGTAGCATGGGACCTAAATCTGGTTCTTGGACAGCTCATGAAGCCGCCTTTTGAACCTCTAGCTACTACTTCCTTGAAGTTCCTTTCCTGTTAGGTTGTCTTTCTCATTGCAATCACATCAGCACGTTGCATCAGTGAATTGCAAGCATTAGTGGCTGATCCTCCTTATACGAGGTTCCATCATGATAAGGTAGTCCTTAGGACTCATCCACACTTTATGTCAAAGGTGGTCTCAACTTTTCATTTAAACCAAGCAGTTTACCTACCTGTATTTTTTCCAAGGCCTCATGCTTCAAATGCAGAAAGGAATCTTTATACTTTGGACTGTAAAAGAGCACTTGCTTTTTACTTACAAAGGACACAGCAACATAGAAAGTCCTCTCAACTCTTTGTTGCTTTTGATCCTTCTCATTTGGGACTTCCAGTCTCCAAGAGAACATTGTCCAATTGGCTTGCACAGTGCATTTATTTTATCTATCAGAGTAAAAACCTTTCTCTGGAAGGCCATGTCACAGCTCACAATGTGAGAGCCATGGCAGCCTCAATGGCTTATCTACACTCTGTGTCTATTGCAACATTGACGACATCTGTCGAGCAGCTACTTGGGCCTCGGTTCATACCTTCACAGCCCATTACTGCTTAGACAAGGACTCCCGCCGGGATGCCTTGTTTAGTCAGGCTGTTCTACGACACCTGTTCCATACTTAATCAACTCCTACCCATCATTCCCGGTAGGATGCCAGAGATCCATGGGGGGAAGTGTAGCCCTTTCACAAGGGCACACAACTTCTGGGGTCTCTCCCTGGCATCTGTAGCTAGGGAGTCCCCATATGTGAAGACTACATTCCTGCTTGTTCCTGGAGATAGCATAGTTACTCACCTGTAACAGGTGATCTCCGGGAACAGCAGGAATTTAGTCTTCACAACCCACCCACCTCCCCTAGGAGTTGTATCTCTCTTTTCTTTTCTTTCCCTCTCTCTCTCTTTGTCTCAGCTTTAAAACGCAACTGGAGAGAGGCAGTTGTGAAAGGCGGGAAGGCAGCACGCAGCCGCTGTGGGATGCTCCCAAAAGCTTTCTAATTGGACGCTGGGGAACGTTCCCGCGCAGGCTTCATCGGTACCGACAATACCCATATGTTAAGACTAAATTCCTGCTGTTCCCGGAGATCACCTGTTATAGGTGAGTAACTATGCTTTCTCCAGGAACAGCAGGAATCAGTCCTCACGACCCTCCCTCCTCCCTTGGAATTGCAGTCCTATTATTGTTTTTTATTCATTTTGCTCTCTTTTTAGTTATGTCATTTGACGAGCAAGATTGCACCCTTGGGCGGGAAGCGTACCGCGCATTCGCGTTGCAATCCTAAAGGCTTTCTTTGAAAGCTGGGGAACTGCTCCGCACGAGGGCTCCATCGGCGTCGATGTCACCCATATGTGAGGACTGATTCCTGCTGTCCCTGGAGAACACCTGTTACAGGTGAGTAACTATGCTTTCCTCACTTCCCATCAGGCGCTGATACCCGGCCCCACCGGCACGTGCCTTGAATCTGCAGGGACCTCGACCTCGAGGATTCCCTGGGCCACCGTTTTGACCTCCGAGAGCCAAAAGCCTCATGAGGATCTTCTGCATAGGTCTTGATATCCGTTCCATTCCTCGGGCACAAGATCCTTGCAAGCGAGTGCTTCTGGCTGAGGGCAAGTTTTGCCCTTGGAGATCCGGCACAGGTCGCCGACCCTTCTGGATCAGCCCAACCTTGAGTCCTCCACGGATTACTCTGACTGGGAGTCCGATGGGGAGACCTCCCCGGAGACTTGTTCCCACCAAGACCTCCCCTCCGACCCCTCCCTGCCTGCCCAGAGGCAGTGATCACCTCCTTCTTGGAGTTTGTCCGGGATATGGCGTGGGCCCTAGCGCTCGTCACTGAGTCAGAGGAGGAGCCCTAGGAGGAGCCCTAGGAGGAGCCCTAGCTCTAATGGAGGCTTTCTTGGTGCCGGTTTCTTCCATTCTGAACCGTCTCCTGCTCCACATGTGGGAGACCATGGCCTCTGTTCAGGTCGTGAGTAAGCACTTGGGCGCTCTGTACAAGGTCCAGCAAGGTCCCGGGTTCCAGAAAGCCCAGCTTCCCCACACCTCGATGGTGGCTGATTCGGCCATGCGGAAGCTAAAGAGCCCAGAGACTCATTCGTTAGTCCTGCCGGACAGAGAGTATCGCACCCTGGGGCACAAAGCTTACCAGGGCTGCATGCTCTCATGCCGCATCCAAGTTTACCAATTATACATTGGGATGTTCCTCGGTGATCTCGCTAAGGAGCTCGAAGTCTTCGCAGCAGGTCTCAATGGAGGTCATCTCCGACGCTTTGAGGCCCTCTCAAAGTCTGTCGGGGAGTGTTCAAAGTACTTCTCGCGAACAGTGTACGATGGCGTCGAGACTTCCGCCCGGGTGGCGGCAACTGGCATCGGAGCCCGCCGCCAGGTTTGGATCTGGAACATTGGGTCCAGGAGAAGCTGCTGGATATCCCTTGCCTCAGGGAGCAGCTCTTTGGCAAGCCAATGGAGGAGAAGACTATGTAAATCGAGACAGAGTATGTGACTTGTACTTGCCTCTCCCAGAAGACTTCCTCCCTCCTTCCCCAAGAAGAAGCAGCAGAGCAAGAAGCCGTTCTTCCAATGGAAGGTGCTCCCATACAAAAGCTACCCGGTCTACACACCGGCATCGACTCTCATTCAGGGTGGCTAGGGCAAGTCCACGGCCCTTGCAAGCAGAAGGACCCTAAAACCCAACCCCCGGCTCCAGTTCAACCAGCCTCGGGGTTTTGACGCCATCTGCATAGCCTCTCATCCTCTGGCAGGTCGGCTATACGTCGGGGGCGTCTGGTCCATTTCTCCCACAGGTGGGAGTCCATCTCTACCG
The DNA here is from genome assembly GCA_033557465.1 of Ichthyophis bannanicus. Taxonomy (NCBI): domain Eukaryota; kingdom Metazoa; phylum Chordata; class Amphibia; order Gymnophiona; family Ichthyophiidae; genus Ichthyophis; species Ichthyophis bannanicus. The sequence continues at coordinate 399,516,678 of CM066034.1, read as the reverse complement.
ATGCCTGGGTTCTCTAGGTCGTTCAGGAGGAATATCACCTCTGTCTGGACCAGGTCCCTCCTCTGTACTTTCCCAGAGAACCACGACGGCTTCCCCAGCACCAGGCCCTCCTGAGTCAGGAACTCGCAAGCCTCCTCGAGGACGGCACTGTAGAACCAGCCCCACCACCACTCAGAGGATCTGGGTTTTATTCCCGATACTTCCTCGTCCTGAAGCAGACAGGGGGCCTTCAGCCCATTCTTGACCTGTGGAACTCAACAAGTTCCTGGTGCAGGAGACATTCAAGATGCTCTCCCTTGGAACTTTACTGTCCTACCTCCAGCAGGGCGATTGGCTATGCTCCTTGGGCTTAAAAAATGCTTATGCTTACATCCTCATCCATCCCAAGCTCCGAATGTACCTCCGCTTTATGGTTCATGGAAACCATTACCAGTACAAGGTACTTCCCTTCAGCCCCACAGGTCTTCACGAAGTGCCTGGCCATGGCTGCGGCCCATCTGTGGCTGCAGGGCGTCTTTGTCTACCCATTCTTTGATGACTGGCTCATAACGGGGAGCACGGCCTCCGAAGCCATACTGGCAAGGACCACACCTTTTACCTCCTGGAGCATCTGGGCTTCGTGATCAATTACCCAAAGTCCCACCTCACTCCAGTCCAGTCTAGTCCCTGGAGTTCATTGGGGCTCGCATGGATACCCTTTGGCCCATGACTTTTCTCCCTCAGGACAGAGTGGACCGCCTCGTGTCCCTGGCATCCGAGGTGCTGTGCCGCAGCTCTATCCCGGCCTGGATGATGCTTCGCCTTCTTGGCCACATGGCCTCCACCGTCCATGTCATGCCCAACGCTCATCTCAACATGCAGGTGACGCAGTGGTGCCTCAGCACAGTGGACGCAGTTGGCCGGCCGCCTCCGGGACCCTGTCTCGGTCTCCATTGGTGCGGCGGAGTCTCTGACTTGGTGGCAGGAACTTCAGAACCTGCTTCATGGTATGCCCCTTCCAAGCTCCAGCGAATCAGGTGGTCTTGACCATGGATGCCTCCCTGTCGGGCTGGGGAGCCTATTGCAAGGGTCGGCGCACCCGGGGGTCTTGGTCCCCCGAGGAGTCCCAGCAGCAGATCAACCTGCTAGAGCTCTGGGCGATTTGCCTCACACTCAGGGTCTTCAAAGACCGCTTGAAGCGCCGGGCGGTGTTGGTCCAGACGGATAACCAGGTCACGATGTTCTATGTGAACAAACGGGGGCACCGGCTCCTTCAGCCTCTGCTTGGAGGCGACAGCCATGTGCTCTTTCACAGTGAGCCAGGGCATAACCGTCCTGGCCACATACCTCCAGGGTCAGGACAATGCATTGGCAGTCTGGTTCAGCAGGGTCCTCCAGCCGCACGAGTGGCGCCTGTGTCCCTGAATGGCACAGCGCCTCTTCCAGCATTGGGGGATCCCGGAGTTGGACCTCTTTGCCAGCCCGGCGAACTCGCAGCTTCTTCGGTTCTGCGGTCCCCTCTCACACCCGGGCAGGGTGGCCCCTGATGCCTTCCTAAACCTGTGGGATACGGGTTTGCTCTATGCCCTCCCCCACGCCCCTCATCGCCGAGACCCTTCTCAAGGTGCAACGAGACAGGGCTTTGATGATTCTCATCGCTCCGAGGTGGCCCAGGCAGCCTTGGTTCTCCCTGCTGCTCCGCCTCTTGATGGAGTCCCCGGTCCCACTCGGGTTCTCACCGGAGCTGCTGACGCAGGAGAAGGGTCTGCTTCTTCATCCCAATCTGGGGTCTCCGTCCCTCACAGCTTGGCAGATGAATGGTTCACTCTAACCTCCTAACCAGAAAACAACTGCAAGGAAGGGAAATATAATATTAAAACAAACACCAACCTTCCTTAACGCCAACGTTCCTTAATATTCAAACACTAAAGTAGATCACCAATTTAACAAAGGCAAACAGGCCTCAGAGAAATCTTACCTTCACTTGGCGAATCAAGTCACCATAGGGTTAGATGGAAAATTCAACATCACGGGCCAAAAGCCTTTCACTTTTTATTATATCAATTTAATTACACCAATTATTATCTATAATCGAATCAAACCTAATTAAAAATCACCTAAAAGTACTTTTTCGGGATTTCAAAAAAGTTCATTATCTTAATCACACAGCTGAAAAGTGTGTACGGAATGCCCTATACGGGTGCTAGCAGGCCTCACACGAGGCTCCGTGACCTACAAAAAATATAGAAAACCTTTCAAAGTGAGTCATAATAACATTAAAAATGTAAACAGCATACTCAACTTAAGGTTCTGCTGAAATCTCCCGCACACGCTTGTCATCAAGACCGCACAAACTTTTTCAATTCTTTAATGTAGAATCCAATAGCCTCAATTTGGAGAAGCAGAGTCAATGCCGAGAAAGTTCTTAAAAGTCCAACAAAAGCTTTTGTTTCGCCTAATAGGCTTCTTCAGGGACAGTAGACTCAAGCACGATAACTACAACTCCACAGCTCAAAGGTACACTCTAACGGACAATAAATGCCTCCAATCTGAATTTATTGTCCGTTAGAGTGTACCTTTGAGCTGTGGAGTTGTAGTTATCGTGCTTGAGTCTACTGTCCCTGAAGAAGCCTATTAGGCGAAACAAAAGCTTTTGTTGGACTTTTAAGAACTTTCTCGGCATTGACTCTGCTTCTCCAAATTGAGGCTATTGGATTCTACATTAAAGAATTGAAAAAGTTTGTGCGGTCTTGATGACAAGCGTGTGCGGGAGATTTCAGCAGAACCTTAAGTTGAGTATGCTGTTTACATTTTTAATGTTATTATGACTCACTTTGAAAGGTTTTCTATATTTTTTGTAGGTCACGGAGCCTCGTGTGAGGCCTGCTAGCACCCGTATTGGGCATTCCGTACACACTTTTCAGCTGTGTGATTAAGATAATGAACTTTTTTGAAATCCCGAAAAAGTACTTTTAGGTTATTTTTAATTAGGTTTGATTCGATTATAGATAATAATTGGTGTAATTAAATTGATATAATAAAAAGTGAAAGGCTTTTGGCCGTGATGTTGAATTTTCCATCTAACCCTATGGTGACTTGATTCGCCAAGTGAAGGGTAAGATTTCTCTGAGGCCTGTTTGCCTTTGTTAAATTGGTGATCTACTTTAGTGTTTGAATATTAAGGAACGTTGGAGTTAAGGAAGGTTCACTCTAACCTCCTACCATTTCCTCGTGTAAATCAAGGACATTCTCCTGGCCTCGCGGAAGGACTCGACTAGACAGGCTTACGCCTTTAAGTGGCATCGGTCCTCGATGTGATGCTTGGAGCTCTGAGCAGACCCATTTTCATGTCCTACCAGTTTGGTCTTGCAGTACCTGTTCCACCTCTCGCTGTCTGGGCTGAAGTCTAACTTGGTCAGGGTTCACTTAGTGCCATCTCAGCGAACCACCACCCCATCAAGGCCACACCTCTTTTGGGGCTACCGCTTATCTCTCTTTTCATGCGAGGCCTGCATCTTTCCATGCCCCCGACCCGCCCTTTTCTAGCGGAATGGTACCTCAATGTGGTCCTCACGCAGCTGACGAAGCCACCTTTTGAGACCATGGCTACTTCCCTGCTTTAGCACCTGTTTTGGACCGTGGCCTTCTTGATAGCTCTCACCTCCACCCAGAGAGTCAGTGAACTCCAGACACTGATGGCTGAGGCACCATACATGAGGTTTTATAGGAACAGGGTGATCCTGCGGGCTCACTTCAAGTTCCTCCTGAGGGCTGTCTCGGATTTCCATCTCAATCAAGAGATAGTGCTGCCCACCTTCTTCCCGAAGCCCCATTCCGACCGGGCATCAGCAGTTCTCCATACTCTGGACTATAAGAGGGCTCTCACGTTCTATCTGCAGTGGACTCGGGCCTACCGCAGGTCTGGGCAGCTCTTCATTTTCTTCTACCCCAGCCGCTTTGGGCTGGCGGTCACCAAGTGTACCTTGTCCATCTGTATGGCAGACTGCATCACCTTTGCCCAGGCCCAGGCCGGTTTCCCCCTGGAACGCCGCGTCATGGCTCACAATGTCCGAGCAATGGCGACGTCTGTCACTAGTCTGTGCTCGGTGCCAATGGCAGATATCTGCCAGGCTGCCACCTGGTCTTCCACTCACACCTTTATGGTACATTACTGCCTGGAGAGGGAGTCCCGTCGGGATGCTGCCTTCGGCCAGGCTGTACTCCATAATCTGTTTAGGGTTTAGGCAATTCCTGCCCCATGACCCTTCTTGTTCCGGCTACCGGGAGCATGGCCATCCATGGTCCCGGAGTCCTCGGGTTGCCTTCGGCTTTCACTGGCAACTGTTCATGGCGATGCCATGCCTTTTTCTACATGTCCTCAGTAGCCTGTAGCTAGGGAGTCCCATATGTGAGGACTGACTTCCTGCTTGTTCCTGGAGAAAGTGTAGTTACTCACCTGTAACAGGTGTTCTGCAGGGACAGCCGGAATCAGTCCTCACAACCCTCCCTCCTCCCCTTGGAGTTGCTGTATATTTTTGCAATCTTCCTGAAGGGGCTATAGCTATGGCACCTGACTGACTAAGATGGCACCCTTGGACGGGAAGAGGACCACTCATGCATGGTGGCATTCCAAAGGCTTTCTTTGAAAGATAGGGAAATGCTCAGCACGGGCTCCGTCGGTACCGACATCACCCATATATAAGGACTAAATCCTGCTGTCCCTGGAGAACACCTGTTACAGGTGAGTAACTACGCTACCACATCAAGTGTTAGATCCCTCCCTACCCACCCCAGCTCCTACCCTCCCTATGTGAGAATTCTTGCTTTATAGAGCAAGTCCCCAATTAGCTACACACAGAGACATAGAACAGCGCTGTTAGAACACACTTAATAGAGGTTAACTGCTTTTTATCTTAAAAGACAGCCGAGAAACAGGTAGGGACTTTTATAGGTCTCTCTGATTTACTTCAACAGGTACCAAAGCTCCACCAACTGAACAATGGCTGGGAAGAATCAAATTGCCAAAGCTGTTGTCCCTGTTACAGCTTTTGCCTCTGTCCAGACAGAGATCCCAATGCCAGTTGAAGGACCAGTTCCATATGCAGGATGCCTGCATGCTGAAGCTCTCAGGAAGCAAATGGAGGATCTCAGGAAAGAGGTGGCAAGGCTGAGAAGCATTCGAGACAGTGAGAAGTTCATTGATGAGATGTTTCTTGAAATATCCAAGCTCTCTGACAGAGGTGAAGATGGGAGGCTACAGAATGAAGAAAGTTGGACACGAGTCACCAGAGCCTGTAGAATCAACACTCCAACTTCTCCAGCCCTTGAACTGAAGAACCAGTATGCAGCCCTGGAAGTGGAGAAGGTGGAAGCATCACAGGAAAGGGAAGAACCAGAGCTCGAGCACCCCAAAGTTGCAGAATCAGTGACCACAAGGAAGCAAAGGGTAGTAGTGATTGGTGATTTTCTTTTGATGGGTACTGAGGTTTCCATCTGCCAACCAGATTTGATGTCCAGCAAGGCGTGCTGTCTGCCAGGTGCAAAAATCCACAATCTTATAGAGATACTGCTAGGTAGTCCTCTGAGCATATCAAGAGTGACTTCATGGCTCTGGGACAGAGGGTGAAGCAGATATGTGCACAGGTGGTGTTCTCTTCAGTCCTCCCTTTTGAGGGTAAAGGATGAGGCAGAGAAGCTCGCATTCTGGAGATGAATACATGACTGAATGGATGGTGTCATCGAGAATGTTTTGATTTCCTGGACCATGTAATGATTTTCCAAGGGCTGCAGAGCAGAGATGGTGTCCATCTGTCCAAGAAGGGTCAAAGTGTCTTCAGCAGCAGACTGACTAACCTACGAAGAGGGCTTTAAACTAGATTCATTGGGGATGGGTGAAGAAAGCTCACAGTTAAGCGAAAGCCCCAATGTAAATGAAACATTAAATACTTCTGAAGAAATGGGTAAAAGGGGAAACATCTGGAAAGCAGTTTGTATAAATGCCTGGATCATGGGAAATAAGATCCCAGATGTTGAGGCTTTAATGTAAGAGGCTGACTTGGATTTTGTGGTGGTTACGGAGACATGATTCACGGACATCCATGACTGAGATGTAATTAGACCGGGTTATACTTTACTCAGAAAGGATAGGATAGGAAGAAGGGGAGGAGGAGTGGCACTGTATGTAAAAAAATAAAAAAAAATAAAGCTATAGAATTACAGGGCTTCAAAGGGAGCGTGGAGGCACTGTTGGTTAAACTAGAAAGAGGGAAAGTGAAATCCATTGCATTGGAGTGATATACAGATCCCCTTCATAGGGGGTCAAATTCACTAGCTGTGGTTGGTGAATTCCTGTGCTTCTTTTAGGGTTTAAGATTATAGTTCTCTCCCCAAGTCTTGGTGGGTATGTTCATGAGGTGACCCCGTTGTACAAAATCTATACTGAATCCCAGCAAGACAACACTACAATTGAAGTATGGTGGAACAAAAAAGAAAACTACATGCTAGCCACACGACACCCAAGATAAAAAGGTGGCCACCCATAGCTTACGCACTAGGGCTAATGATGATGGTTGCAATAGTGCAAGCACTGCAGATGTGGATAACAACCCTGCCACACTACAAGGCCATGGTGAGCATGTTCATGGACCCACTGTGGCAGGAAATAAACCACAGAAATTAATGAAGACGTTGCGAGGATTAACTATGGTTAAGTGGACTTCTGCAGATAAGGAGGAGATAATGTACTGTTACTTTTATGCTACAAACCCTATATTTAAATCTAGAGGGTATACAAAGAGAATCTGCCAAAAACTGGAAGAGAGGAGTATTGCCACAAGAAAAACTGCAACAAGCAACAGTTGCAAATTTAAGATCTTTAACTCTGTGAGTCGTGTGGAGAGGTAGAAGATCCTGAAATACCAGGAAATGTAGTCAGAGACCAAGAAAAGGTGGCAGAAAGATACAGAAATATTTCCCAACATGTTGAGTGCCACTGGCTTGATAAAGAAGAATTTCGAAGCACATCTTGATAAACTACCCATACATGTTACATCTTAAAAACTGTCTTTGGCACAATGCAAGTACTACGCCGAGCCTTAGCAGTAAATTTGGGAGACTGAAATCATACTCTCCATGCCATGGCTTAGGTTCACGACTGTCATGGTATGTGCGAATCTAACCCATTTGGAGAAACTACCCCGGAGAAGAAACTGGATGCCAGGAAACCAGACATAGTAGTGAAGGAGAAGAATACCAGAATGGCATTGATAATAGAAGTGTTGGTACCGGGGGGCGGAGCTTGCCACTGAACAGAATGGACGCCTGAATTTTTGCTCCCGTTGCTGCCCAAGAATCCTGAACATATCTCGGCATTAAATTGGTGCTTGTACCCCCTTCCTACATTACTAACATCAGAATATTGCTGGATGGCGTCCCTGAAGCCTGCCCGGCTGGAATTTCAGCAGGGATCCGGCTCAGCAGCGAAACGATCTAAACCCGAAGTAGGTTCCCCACAGAAAATGGCCGCGGGAGAGAAGGAGGGAGTGATTACCGGTGGCCTACGCGAAGTGTTGCAGGAGCTAAAATGCGTTAAAGAAATGATTGCAGCTAATTCTAGCTCACTGAATATGATCCAAGAAGATCTAATGGAGGTAAAAGAGAAACTCCTCACCATCACCACTCGGCTTAGCGCAGTTGAAATGCAAACTCAGAAGCATGGCACTGCATTAGAGCAATTGGGCCCTCTGGTCAAACGAGTCAGACACATAGAAAGTCAGATTGAAGATCAAAACAACCGTGCCCGTAGAAATAATATCCGCTTAGTTGGAGTCCCTGAAGGAGCCGAAGGCACCGATCCGATCGGATTTTTGGAGAAAATCTTGCCGGAGATGCTGCAACTTGTCTTTGCAAGGCCTTTTGAGCTGGAACGGGCCCACTGAATCCCCACACACAAGGCTGAAAATACCCGATACCCACGCCCTCTCATCATGAAAGTATTGAGATACCCACAGGTCCTGCAGATTTTTCAAGCTGCACGGAAAGCTGGATCGCTGCAAATTCAGGGACACAAAGTGGCACTCTATCCGGATTTAAGCAAGCAGACGGTGGATCGGAGGAAGGCGTTGCTGGCCTGCAGACCCATGCTGCAAAGTGCACAGGCAAGATACGGGCTGTACTACCCAGGAATCATGCGGGTCACGCTACATAATGAAACGAGTAATTTTGTTGAAGCTGAAAAATTGAAAACTTTCCTCCAAGAAAAATGTGGAATGGAAACCTGAGGACATAACTATGGTCTCTCTCACTGCGTAGAGAATTCAACATACATTCAGGGGTTGCGGCCGTGCGTTCTCACAAATTTTAGAACGCCCTTAAGCCTTGATAAACACTATGCTGACTGTATTTTCGTAGTTCTAAATAGATTTAATAGCCAGATACTCCTGTTAAGATATATGGGTGGCAATGGGAGGTCGGGGTTGGTTTCTGTTTAAGTGAATTGTGTTCACCTTAGCGATACTATGTTTGCCAGTTGTGCAGTTAAATGTGTCAGTCCAGTCCAGTGCAAAGCCCTCCGCATATACAAAAGTGCAAGTGCAAAGCAGACCTATCCATTCGATAGATTTCACCTATAAGATAGCCCATTCCAGTAATGATGTCTGGTGACCTCCTAATACTTTCACTAAATGTAAAAGGCATTACAGGCCCTGTCAAACGAAAGAAGATCCTAGCGTACTGTCAACAAAAAAAAGCGGATATTGCCCTCTTGCAAGAGACGCATTTATCAGATACCGAATCTCAGAAAGTAACCTCTAAATACTTTCAGGTGGCGGCCTCGGCCTCTTCCACACAACGCAAAGGGGGGGTGATAATATTAGTACGCAAGTTCCTGCAATCTGCCATTACAGACACACAGACTGATCCGCTGGGTCGATGGGCCAGAGTGACCATGAAAATAAATCAACAACTCTATACACTCTTTAATATTTATGCGCCCAATCTGGACGATCCTAACTTCTTTAAATTGATAGCTAAAGAAGTTACAGCCGCAGCTCACACCAATATCATATTAGGAGGCGACTTTAATGTCATTTTGGATCCACTGTTAGACCGTGCACCCTATCGAGCTGTAGACAAAGTCAAATCACAGGCGATTCTCAAAGGAATCATTGCAGAGCTCCATTTGGTAGACCCGTGGCGACTACTCCATCCCCAAGAAAGAGACTATACATTTTACTCTATCCCACATAATACCCAAACAAGGATCGATTTCTTCCTGCTGTCTACAGAGATGATGCAACAAGTGCTGGCAGCGGAGATATATGCTGCAACGGTATCGGATCATGCTGCTATCTCCCTAGTGCTGGATACCAACTGTATACAACACGTTCCACCTAGATGGACATTTGATAAATCCCTGCTTTCAGATGACTCCCTCAGACATCTACTGACCGGGGAAATTGAGACCTATTTTAAGTATAACACGCCCGCTGATACCTCCATTTGGAGCTGGTGGGAAGGTTTTAAAGCGACAATGCGAGCTCACATTACCACTTATACCATTAGGCGGCGTAAAGCCAGGAAAAAAGAAAAGGATGAGCTGGAACTCCAAATAAAAGCCGGGGAAAGACTACTTACCAAAAGAGCCGACTCAATGATATTGATTAGACTCCAAAAACTGAGATACCAATATAATGCTATCCTCAACAAAGAAGCATTAAGTAGCGTCCAGCTACAACGTAGTACATACTACTATGAAAGCAACCGCTCTGGATCCCTGTTAGCCCGGCAACTCAAACCAAAGAGCTGCAAGACCTCTATAGCAGCGATGCAAGATAAAACCGGGGGCCTTCTGTTGAGATCTGATAAAATACTAGACCGCTGCAAAGAATTCTATGAGGAATTGTACCGATCGGATACCCAATGTAGTGACAAAGCCTTTGAAGATTTTGTCTCCAATATAGTAGGACCCACACTGTCCAGTCATCAAAGCCGAACGCTGGATCAAGAGATCTCTGTGACCGAAATACAGGATGCGATCAAGCAGATGGCCCGTGGTAAAGCCGCTGGTCCAGATGGCATCCCACTGGAATTCTATAATAAATATCATACTCACTTGGCTCCCATGCTACAGATCTACTACAGTGGCCTGCACGACGAAACCCCAGAGGTTGGTGCCTTAGCAGAGGCCGTGGTGGTAATTCACCCGAAGCCGGGCAGGGATCCACAAAAGATAGAGAACTACAGACCCATCTCCCTCCTAAACTCTGATTATAAGATCTATGCTAAAGTGCTTGCTAGCCGATTAGGACGGATCCTAAAAGATTTGATACATGAAGATCAATGTGGATTTATACAAAATAGATCCACTACGGACAATGGGAGACTATTGGCGCATGTGCTGACTTCCGCCAAAACTATGGCCGAGCCCCTGATAGGGTTAGCATTGGATGCCGAAAAGGCCTTCGACCGACTGGAATGGTCCTTTTTATTTCGATCCCTGCGTTGGTTTGGGATAGGAGAGAAATTCCTAAAAAGCATTGAGTTGTTATACACCAAACCCACAGCTCGAATAGCGGTTAACTCGCACCTCTCAGCCCCCTTTCAGTTGCAAAGAGGAACCAGACAGGGCTGCCCTCTGTCCCTGATGCTTTTTAATTTAGCCCTGGAACCCTTGCTGATAGCGATCCGACAAAAGGAAAGCATAAAAGGAATTGAGTTAGCTGATGGTCCCTGTAAATTGTCAGCATATGCAGATGACCTGCTCATTTTCCTGCAACCATCAGACCTTCCTGAAACACTGCAGCTTATAGATACTTATTCAGTGATATCTGGTTATAAAGTAAATCTGAATAAAACAACAATCATACCTCTGAATGATCGGGTCAGCGAAGAAATGGCACATGGATATCCCTTTCAATATGAGAAGTCGTCCTTTAGATATCTGGGAGTGACCTATGGTACCACTTTGGATGAGACTATAGCACTCAACATTAGGGCGTGTCAAGAAATCGTACATGATAACGTCTGCAGGTGGACCCCCCTACACTTGAGTTGGTGGGGCAGGCTAGAGACTATAAAAATGATGTTGGTACCTAAACTCAGCTATATATTAAGCATGATCCCCCTGCGATTCCCGTCAGCTTTCTATAAGAAAATGAATAGTCAGCTGATAGCTTTCTTGTGGAACAACCGAGTACCTAGAATAGCCGCGTGGAAATTGAAGTTGCCTAGAGCGCAAGGAGGTGTTCATTTCCCAGATCTCGGTTGGCTGCACACCGCCTCTATTTTAAAACAAGGTGCTCAATGGGTTGATACTGAAGATATGGATAAGGGGCCTAGATGGTTGCATGTGGAGCGTGCTCTACATTCTCCCCTTCCTGCACGGCTGATGGTAGGCACAGTGGTAGACCTGACTTCACAACATAATGCTATTATGCGGGAAACACAGCTTGCTTGTCGACTATTGGCATCATGTATTGATGGAGGTGAAGACTTCACCGCAGATATGCCCTTGTGGCTGAATCCGCGCTTTCTCATTGGAGGGAAGCCTGTCTTATGGAAAAAATGGGTGGAACAGGGTCTTATAACCATTGGACAACTGATCAGTGGAAATGCTTTTAAAACCTTTGACGGATTAAGAACGGAATTTGGTTTGCCTAACGCATGCTATTTCCAATGGTGCCAGCTTCGACACTGCTTGAGTAAAGCAGGAGTGTCACCGGTCTTGATACGTACCGGATGGCCATTGCGACAGAAACTCCAAGAACTGCAAACAGATACTAAAGCTGTTTCGAGATGTGTAGCGATTCTCCGTTTCAAAAGTGACAAGATATGCACTAAGAAGATACAGTCGGTGTGGGCTACTGAAACCGGTGATGATATAACTCCAGAGAGTTGGGACACTTTTTGGGGGACTCAAATACGAATCACAAGAGCCGCGTCTCTCACACAATCTATGTACTTTATAGCACATCGGGCGCATATTACACCGGTTAAGAAAATGAAATGGACACTGCAGGAGGGAAATCGATGTTGGTCCTGCAACATGGATATTGGGACACTGGCGCATATGCTGTTCCATTGTAAATCCCTGGAAATATATTGGAATAGAGTATGGGAACGCATATCACAAATCTTAAACCTTCAAACTCCTATCTCTTATCGGATAGTAATATATAAATCCATAGCTCTGGAACCTATTTTGATGAAATGGGATAGTCAACTACTGGACTTAATGCTCGGGATAGCGCTTAAAATAGTTTTAATACACTGGAAGAATCTTGACAAAGCCTGTTTTGAGCATTGGTGGAGTCTCTTAATCCTACACAAGACCTACGAAGAACTTTATATAGCTAAAAACCCATGGTCTGGCAAACTGAGTAAGAAATGGACAGCTCTGCAAAGTTATGTTTTATGAAGACGATTAGATGAAGTCTACTCTGTGGAATAGTACCTGCTACAACCACATTGAGCGGGGGGGGGGGGGGGGGGCGGCGTACTGGCATGGACTGATACTGGTTCTTGTTAAAGTTATTGTATTGTTTTGTTATTTTGATTAATGGCATCTGCTTGTATCCTGTCATGATAATAACCGTTTATATTGTTGCTACATGTGTTCAAAATGAATAAAAAATATAATTAAAAAAAAAAAAAAAGAAGTGTTGGTACCGAGTGATTATTCTATGAATTGTGTGGAGAGGCAGAAGATCCTGAAGTACCAAGAAATGCAGTCAGAGACAAAGAAAATGTGGCAAAGAGATACAGAAATCTTTCACATTGTACTGGAAGTAACAGGCTTGATAAAGAAGAATTTTCAAGCACACCTTGACAAACTACCTATACCTGCTACATCTTAGGAACTCCAGAGGAAAGCTCTCTGTGGCACGATGCAAGTATTACGCCGAGCATTAGCGGTAAATTTGAGAGACTAAGATCATACTCCACATACCTAGCTTAGAAGTGAGGTTAATGACTGTCACGGTATCTGCAAAATTAATCCATTTGGAGAAAATGCCCCGAGGGAGAAGAAGTGGATGGAGATTTAATAGAAGACATATGCAGCATTATCATGAAAGAAGTGCTACTGAAAGCTGATTTCAATATACCAGATCTTGATTGGCACATCCATGCTGCGGTGTCATCTAGAAGTAAGGAGATCCTGTATTCTTTACAGGGAGAGCTATTCAGGCAACTGGTAACAGAACCCACACGTGAAGGGGCCATAATGGACTTTGTGCTTATCAATGGGGAAAGTATGTCTGATGTTATCCAGTGATCACTAGATGGTGTGAATCAGTATTAGGACTAGAGCTGATAAAATCCATTCAAAAGCGAGGGTCTTAGACTTTAGGAAAACTAACTTTGCCAAGATGGGACAATGCATCAAGGAGTCGTTAGCGGGATGGGAACAGCTGGGGGATATAGAAAAACAGTTGGCATAACCGAAAGGGAGCATTTTAAGGGCAATAAGCCTTTTTGTTAGAAAGGTAAATAAATGTAAAAGGAAAAGGAGGCCGCTATGGTTCTCAAAAGAAGTAGCTGAAAAGGTGAAGAAAAAGAGGGAGGCCTTCAGGAAATACAAGAGATCACAGAGAGAGCTTAGATAGGCATCTATATTTGGAAAGAGAAGTCAGCAAAGTAGTCAGGAAAGCAAAGATACAAAAAGAAGAAATAGCCAATGCAGTAAAATGGGGGATAAGACATTTTTCAAATGTTAGTGAAAGAAGGAAAGGCAAAAGTGATATTGTTAGACTCAGGGGTGAAGGGGAGAAATATATAGAAGTTGAAGAGGATAAAGCAGAATTGCTTAACAAATATTTCTGTTCTGTGTTCACAGATGAAGGGCCAGGAGCAGGACCTCAGAAAACACCTACAAATAGGAAAAGAAGTGACGGGGAGCTTGAACTATTTTCAGAAGACTGTTCATCAGGAACTAGCTAAACTAAAAGTAGATAAAATGTTGGGACCGAATCGGATACATCTGAGAATACTGAAGGAAGTAGGGGATGTTCTAGAGGCTCCACTGACTGACCTTTTCAATGCTTCTTTGGAGTCAGGAGTGGTCCCAGAGAACTGGAGGCACATGTGGTCCCTTTACACAAAAGCAGAAGTAAGGATGAGGTTGAAAACTGCAAGCCAGTTAGTCTAATTTCTGTGGTGAGTAAATTATAGGAAACACTGCTAAAAGAGAGAATACTGAGGATTCTGGCGTCCAATGAATTGCAGTATCCAAGGCAGCATAGATTTACCAGAGGCAAGTCTTGTCAGACAAATCTGATTGACTGGGTGACAAGGGAGTTGGACCGAGGGAGAGCCATAGATGTGGTATACTTAGATTTCAGTAAAGCCTTTGACACCATTCCGCACAGGCAACTTAGAAGCAAACTGAGCACCCTTGGGATGGACCCTAAAGTTACTGACTGGGTTAGAAATTGGTTGAGTGGGAGACGGCAAATGGTACAGATAAATGCAATTCACTCTGAAGAGAAAGAGGTTACCAGTGGTATGCTGCAGGGATCTGTCCTTGGTCTGATTCTTTTTAACATCTTTGTTAGTGATATTCTGGAAGGGTTATTGGGTAAGGTTTGTCTGTTTGCGGGTGATAGTAAAATCTGCAATAGAGTAGACACCCAGGAAGGTGTAGATAATATGGAGGGATCTAGCTAAGCTTGAAGAATGGTCTAGACTTTGGTAGCTGAGATTTAATGCTAAAAAATGCAGGATCTTGCATTTGGGCTGCAAAAATCCAAGGGAGTGGTACAGTATAGGGAGTGTAGTACTTCTGTCCACAAAAGAAGAGCGGGACCTGGGCGTGATGGTATATGACGATCTTAAAGTAACTAAACAGGTAGAAAAGACGATGGTGGAAGATGCTTGGGTGCATAGGGAGAGGAATGGCCAGCAGAAAAAAGGAGGTGATAGTGCCTCTGTATAAGTCTCTGGTGCGACCTCATTTGGAGTATTTTGTGCAGTTCTAGGACCACACCTTCAAAAAGATATAAACAGGTTGGAGTCAGTTCAGAGGGTGGCTACTAAAATGGTTAGTGGTCTTTGTTACAAAGCATATGAGAACAAATATCTTAATATGTATACTTTAGAGCAAAGGCAAAATAGAGGAGATAGGATAGAGATGTATAAATACCTGCAAGCTCTGCTATGAGGGGACATAGGATGAGTGTGAAAGCAGATAGGCTGAGGAGTAATATGCGGAAATATTTCTTTACAGAAAGAGTGGTAGATGCGTGGAATAGTCTTCTAGTGGAGGTAGTAGAGACAAGGACAGTATCTGAATTCAAAAGAGCATAGGACAAATACAGAGGATCTCTAGATAAAAAGAGGACTATTATAGTTGATATGGAAGGGCGGATTAGATAGGCCATGTGGTCTTTTTTTGCCTTCATGTTTCTATGTTTGGTAAAAAAGTCAGGGCTTGATGCTTGTGGTCCATATCCAGGCTTAGACAAAGACTGGCGACAATTTGATTCAGGTGAAGAATCTTTTTATTGGGCCCCAACGCGTTTCGGCTAGAAAGCCTTCTTCAGGGGGTCTTGAAAAGAGAACACACCTCAAAAGATAACAATGTAAACATTTAAAAATATAAATTAATAAAAAAATTATTAGAAATCATAAATTTAATAAAAACATTAATCATAAATATTAAAAAACAAATATAAAACATATATAATATGTAGAGCCATTAAACAAAATACAAAAGATAAACAACGTCAAGGAATCATAAAAAATGATAAAAATATAGAATAACAAATTACATATTAATACGAATATAAATATTAATATGACTAAAAAAATAAAATCATATAGTCTGTCAGACGGCTGCCTGGGTGAGAATCTTCACAGTCTTGGCAATGCATATATCTATATGATTTGCAAGGTATTGTGGGCAATGTAGTTCATTCACACCAGACACAGCTGCTGACAATAATTTAGTTGTGCTCTTGGGTAAAGCCAATAAGATATTTATTTATGGGGTTATTTCTCCCAACACAGATATGCTTGGTAGCACATAAATTAGGTTACTTGCTTTCAGTGTTAACTTGGAAAAACAAAGTTAAAATCAGGAAAACAACAAATGAAAAGCCACAAAGCAAGAAACAAACTGTTCTTTTCAGGTTAACTTCTGATTACTTCCCACATAGATACAGAAGTGATTCTCTCCTAGCTCACAAGCAATTAGGTAAGGCTTAATTGCTAGCAGTTACCAGCTGAAACCCCTTAGCTGGCTTGCTTTCTACTGTGTGGGTCAAATCCTGCTTCAGGAGCTTTTCTGAGTAGATTAAAGAACAAATTTGTATTTCTTTGTGATGGTTGCTGTACTTTATAACAGAAAGTTACCAACGGAGTTTAGATAGAGAGCAGTCCATATAAACAGGATCCTCATCTGCTATTATTCCCCCTTGTTCAAAACGCATGGGATCAATATCATGGATTGGCACAGATGAATCTCTCAATGGAGCATTTTAAGGAGAATACTTGTTTCCCTGCTGTCTTTCAAGGTTATAGCTAGGGCATAGATCAGTGTTCATACCTGAGCTTCCATTGCTGCTAGAGTTCCTCTCTATATAGCCTGGCCAGTATGTAGTCCAGTTCTTATGTCCAGCCTTCCAATCCAGATCCCTGGACACTGGATCTCTCTTCACATACCTTCTGGCACAGGTCTTAGGGTCCCTTCCACGTGCAGCCGTCTCCCTCACAGGTAGCCTCTGGTGATTCCTAGCTCTGCAGCACCATTCCTCTGGCTTTCCCCAGTCCAATGGTGTATGCTGGCCCTTGGAATACCTCCCAGTATACGTACTGCTTTGGACTCTTCTAGACCTCTCCCTTCTTCCAAAGGGTCTCTTTCCCTCTCTGTCCGTCCGGTTTGGCTTCTGCTTCTGATGATCCTTCAGATGAAACTGATGATCAAACTCAAGCTGATTCTCAGGATACTGAGGACAATTCTCTGGATATCCAAGGTGATCATGAAGATGGTCATCTGTAGAATAAACTCTACTCTTATTCTGCTTGGATGAGTGCCCTTCCCTAACACAGCGCAGCTGTGCTGAATCAGGCCCTGCCCTTTGAGATGAGTGCTTAGGGATTACCTCATAGTCCTCCTGATTGAACACACGTTTCCCCACTTCAGCTCCTCTAATGGCTGTTGGAAACCTGGTGCATTCTGGGACTGGTAGTCTTTTATGAGATAATTCTGTTTTCTTATTTCTACCAGAACTGACAGGTTGCTTGTTCAGAGTCACTTCACCTTTTCTATAGCTCCTTCCTGCGCTATGATAAGCTTCCTTATCACAAGTCTAATAAAATGAAAATAAAGGAGAGATGAGGAGGACATAAAAAGGTACCTTATTTCTGTCACGTGGTACACTAAAAAACTAAAAATAAAGAATTGATCATTAATAAATAAATAAATATAATATAATATAATATTAAGACCAAAACAAAAAAGGCATAAAAATGCTAAAAGTTATAATAGAACATAATACATAAAATTTATTGTATGGCAGTGCCATTAAGGAATTTAGTTTCATTTTTAATAGGTTTTGTTTCTCCATCCCTATCTTTACTTTTTCAGAGCTCGACCACTAATTTCATTTTGATTTGCATATTGATGATATTTCAGAAGCACTTTTAGACATTTATTATATTATTAGTTTGTTGGTTTAAGTGCAGATGTTTTTATATCTTGGTATATATTTTAATTGGATTATGCGGTTTCTTTTTCAAAACATCCTTACCACCTCCACTTCAAGCAGACACCACTCTGTTCTTCCTCGGAGAACTTCCCATGGCTCCTCTTCGCCGAGACCTTCTTCAGCAAGAGCTCAAGGGGCCTCCTCACAGCTAAAGCGGTCAAGCCTATCCTGCCACCTCTAAGAGGCAAGGGGTTCTATTCCCGATACTTCCTGGTTCCCAAAAAGACAGGCGGTTTTCGGCCCAGCCTGGATCTACAGGATCTCAATTGGTTCTTGGTGAAGAAGTTCAAAATGCTCTCTCTTGGAACATTGCTGTTCTACCTCCAGCAGGGAGATTGGCTATGCTCTTTGGATCTCAAAGATGCTTATACCCACATCCTGACCCATCCTCACCACCAGCAGTACCTCCGCTTTGCCATCAGAGGCTGTCATTACTAGTACAGGGTCCTACCCTTTGGACTGGCTTCCACTCCAAGAGTGTTCACAATATGCCTGGCAGTGGTTGCCTCCTACCTCCGGCTGCAGGGGGTGTTTGTCGTCCCCTATCTGGATGACTAGCTTGTCAAGGGTGGCTCCGTCAACGAAGTCTGTCAGGTGGCACATCACACCATTCTCATTCTTGAGCACTTGGGCTTCGTCATCAACTACCCCAATTCTTATCTGCAGCTGTCGCAGCATCTGGAGTTTATAAGGGCCCTTCTGGACACTGTCCAGGCCAGGGCCTTCCTTTCTCTGGATTTGGCTCAGTGTCTAGCGGTCGTCGCCACAGAGGTGCAGGGTTGCTTGATAGTCTTGGCCCACCTCCTGTTGTGCCTCCTGGGCCATATGGTCTGGATAGTGCACATCACACCTGACGCGTGCCTCTGCATGCGTCAACCCTAGTGGACTGCATTCAATGGACTCAGGTGATGGGGTGCCTGGAGGACAGGATCTGAGTGACCCTGCCTCTCTCAGAATCTCTCATCTGTTGGCAGCAGCCACTGCAATTTATGGTGGGGTTGCCTTTGCAGGCCCTGACGCCTCAGAAGATCCTCACCACGGACACCTCTGAACTGGGCTGAGGGGCCCACTGTGATTGCCTGTGGACCCAGGGCGTCTGATCAACAGAGGAGAGTCTCCGTCAAATCAACTTTCTCGAGCTTCAAGCAGTTGCAAATGTCCTATGGGTGTTCTGACACCATTTTGAGAACCAAATTGTTCTGGTTCAGACAGACAACCAAGTGATGTTTTATGTCAACAAACAAGAGGGTATTGGGTCATACCTCCTGTGCTGAGAGGCAGTTTGCCTCTGCACCTTTGCAAGCGAGAGCGGGATTCTCCTTCGAGCATTGTACCTCCCCAGTCAGGACTGTCTACTGGTGGACCAGCTCAGCAGGGTCCTTCAGCCCCACGAATGGTGACAGGACCCGCAGGTGGCCAGCTGCATCTTTCAGATGTGGGGCTCTCCTTCAGTGGAACTTTTTGCCAGCCCCAGCAACTCCCAGTTTCCGCACTTCTACTCCAGGATGTCTGTCCCCTCTATGCGTACCCTCTCACCCCCCACTGATTTCCAAGACCCTTCTCGAGGTTCAACTTGACTGGGCCACTTTAATGCTCATAGCTCCCAGGTGGCCATGGTAGTCATGGTTTTCCCTACTGCTCCATCTTTCCCAAGTTCCCTGGGATTTGCTGCGGACTTGATCTCGCAGGAGGACGGTACTGTCCTACACCTCAACCTCAGAACCCTCGCCCTGATGACCTGGCTGCTGAGAGAGTAGACTGACACAGTTCCACTTGCCCAGGAATGTGGACGATGTCTTGCTAACGTCCCACACAGATTCCCCCAGGTGGGCTTATGCCTTCAAGTGGCTCAGGTTCTCAGTCTGGTGTGCTGAGAAGAGCGTCAACCCTTTCTCCTGCTCCATACCGGTAGTGCTGCAGTACTTTTACATCTTTCCAATGCTGGCCGGAAGTCTAACACCTCATTGCGCTGGTAGGTGATTGAGGGGCAACCCCTGTTCACCCATCCTCTCTTGGGCCACTTTATGAGGGGTCTTTTGCTCACTTGACCTCCCATTCACCCTCCTGTGGCAGCATGGGATTTGAATGTGGTTCTTGGGAAGCTTATGGCTCCAAACTTTGCTTCTTGTCACCTCATGTACCTCTCCTGGAAAGTGATCTTCCTTGTGGCACTCACATCTGCGTGCTGAGTCAGTGAACTGCAGGCATTGGTGGCTCATGCCTCTTACACCTGGATTCATAATAACAGGGTGGTCCTTCGCACTCACTCTGTTTCTCCCTAAGGTAGTCACCTCCTTTCATTCCAACCAGGAGGTGGTTCTCCCCACCTTCTTTCCTCGGCCTCACGCGAACAGTGTGGAGGCTGCTCTCCACACCTTGAATTGTAAGAGGGTGCTGGTCTTCTACCTAGAGAAGAATAAGGTCCATGCTTTTTCAAAATGTATAACACATTTACAGCAAAAACGGAGACTAAAGGAGGCACCTAAATCTAATACAGCTTGACGTATATCTGTAAACTTCCTCCTTTGCTCCTGAGTAGCCCTTGCAAGGTCAGGAAAAACACAGGTTTTTACCCCCATAAATAACCCAGATCTACAGTATGACTAAAGAACAAATGCTGAACATGATCTCTATTCTGAGGAAACACTAAAGAAACTAACAAAGTATCATGTCGCACACCTCAGACAGAGACCTTTCAAACAAACCTGTTAAATCCAAAGACTCAGACATGCCCCCCCCCCCCCGAGTCTCCATTCTAGGACCAGAAGATTCCCTCCTGAGTGAAAGGTGAAAAAAACCTTATTCGTGGGGGGGGGGGGGGCATTTCAGGGATTTTAAGGACGTCCAGGAAATATTTATGTAGTATGGCTTGGGAAGAAAGCAAAGGAGTCAGAAAAATTAACAAAACACAGGTTAAGAGCCTGAGCATCATTATCCAAGCTCTCTAAGTTTACGAGCAGTCAGAAGCTTATCCTGAACTGAAGTCGGTTGGGTCTCACCAAACCAAGTTAATGAGTCTTCCACCTTCTTCACCCAGACATCCAAATGTGAAAGTTCTGTGTCCTTAGTCTGCAAATGAATGTGCTTGCCTAGTATCAAAGTAGCCATTGCAAATGTCAAACTGTCAATAGACGCCACCGCCTGCCAAACACTCTCCAGAGACTCTTTAGGAGGCTTCACCAGAGGGACTTTATGCTGGATACTAGCAACAGCAGACTGTAGCTCCATAACTCCTGCAACCCCTAGAGGAAACTGAGGGGAGGCTTGAGAACTCTGCTACACCAGCCGTGCTGAACGCCGCCACCAGATTTGCCTCCAATTCCAACTGTGAAGAACTTCCAGGGGCGGGGGGACCTCTGTTCCAGAAACCCCTCCAACAGCTTGGCAGGGCTCCACACCATATCGGTCAGCCTCCCAACAAGTGTTACTGGAGACCCCAGTCCCCCGTTGCAGCAATGAGAAAGACCTTCCTCCGGGGCTGAGAAAAATGTCAGGCCCAAGGAAGGAGCCCTCTCCTGAAGGCTCTGATGCAGCAGCCATCACTCTTGACGCAAGAAACACCTGAGAGATAAGCAGCTCAGGAATAATTGCTTGGCGCTTGGTAGGCTTAAGGGACAAAGAAGGGGGTCTTTGCCATGATTTTTTGCCTTCTGTTTGCCCATTAAGAAGTAGGTATAAGGGAGCTCAAGAAAGAGTGTCTCACTCGTCGTCCCTCTAAGACACCATCTTGCCCCCCTATAATAGTATTTTTATATGTGTAATTAATTCAATGAAACACAGTCCATCAACTCCAGGAATGTACAGTCTTGGCATACACTGTTTCTTATAAATTACCTCATGGACATGGAGGCATTTTCTTGTTTGTATATCCAGTTTCTTAAGATCTTTAAGTGGTCAGTCTGCAATCCCAAAGTTATATGAAAGTGCAGGAATTGCTAGCTGATTAATTGCTTTTGGATCCTGATCCCCTTAGTCTCCTGTTCACCTCCTATGTGTTACCTTATCATTCCCATAGAGATATCCTAGTCCCCACTTGTGTTGTCTGTCTTGACGAGATTGTAAATTCTCATGAGCAGGGACTATGTCTCTGTACAGCGCTGCATAGGCCTTATAGCATTATAAAAATGATAAGTAGTAGTAATAGTAGGTTGGCTATCTTGTGTTTTCAGCCCTTGGTCAAGGGCAGAGTGGTGCAAATGTTCTCAGACAATGCCAAGGCAGTAGCATATGTCAATCGCCAAGGCAGCACGAGGAATGTTGGAGTGGCACTGGAAATGACTCTCTTATTTGCCTGGGCAGAAAAAAATCTACTAGCTTTGTCGGCTCAACACATTGCAGGGATGGACAATGTGGAGGCAGACTTCCTCAGTTGTCACTCTCTCAATCCCAGAGAGTGGAGTTGTCAGGAGGCATTTCAGATGATTCTCCACCATTGGGGTTGCCTCAAGATGGATTTGATGGCGACCCGATCCAGTGCCAAGGTGTGCTGTTTCTTCAGTCTGAGGGCGTAGATGCCCTGGTTCAGTCCTGGCCAGTGCAGTGCCTGCTGTATGTGTTTCATCCCTGACCACTGTTGGGGCATATGTTTCAGTGTATAGAGTGCCATCTTGGCTGGATTGTTCTAGTGGTGCTGAATTGGCCAAGGACAGCATGTTTCGGTGACCTAATATGGTTTCTGCAGGAACCTCTTCTTCGTCTGCCCCTGTCTTGGGGCCTGTTGCGTTAGAGACCAATTGTCCTGGACAATCCGGCTCCCTTCTTGCTTATGGCTTGGCTCTTGAAAGGAGTCGGCTGACTTCTAAGGGTTATTATCCTATGGTAGTTTCTACTCTGCTCAAAACCCAGAGGGGTTCTACAAGCCTGGCATATGTGTAGGTCTGGAGCCTCTTTGTGGGGTGCCTGAAAGCTTGTTCCCAAGGCGGCAAAGGTGCCAGCTCTGATGGTCTTTCTACAGGAAGGTCTGGAAAAGGGCCTTTCCCTTAGCTTCCTGAAAGTCCAGGTGGCAGTTTTATCCTGTTTCATGGGTCTGGAGGCTGGAAGGTCTTTAGCCTCGCACTCTGATGTTTTGTGTTTTCTTTAAGGAGTTCAATATCTGCGTCCACCTCTCCAGTCATCCCATCCTGGGATTTCTGTCTGATGCTCAGAGCCCTGATGTTTGCACTCTTTGAGCCTTTGAAGCATGCTACTCTGAAGGATTTGACTCTCAAGACTCTTTTTGATTGGGATTTCTTCGGCAAGGCAGATTTACGAGCTTGTCAGACGGCTGCCTGGGTGAGAATCTTCACACTCTTGGCAAGTGCATATTTCTATATGATTTGCAAGGTATTGTGGGCAATGTAGTTCATTCACACCAGACACAGCTGCTGACAATAATTTAGTTGTGCTCTTGGGTAAAGCCAATAAGATATTTATTTATGGGGTTATTTCTCCCAACACAGATATGCTTGGTAGCACATAAATTAGGTTACTTGCTTTCAGTGTTAACTTGGAAAAACAAAGTTGAAATCAGGAAAACAACAAATGAAAAGTCACAAAGCAAGAAACAAACTGTTCTTTTCAGGTTAACTTCTGATTACTTCCCACATAGATACAGAAGTGATTCTCTCCTAGCTTACAAGCAATTAGGTAAGGCTTAATTGCTAGCAGTTACCAGCTGAAACCTCTTAGCTGGCTTGCCTTCCACTGTGTGGGTCAAATCCTGCTTCAGGAGCTTTTCTGAGTAGATTAAAGAACAAATTTGTATTTTCTTTGTGATGGTTGCTGTACTTTATAACAGAAAGTTACCAACGGAGTTTAGATAGAGAGCAGTCCATATAAATAGGATCTTCATCTGCTATTATTCCCCCTTGTTCAACAAGCATGGGTTCAATATCATGGATTGACACAGATGAATCTATCAATGGAGCACTTTCAGGAGAATACTTGTTTCCCTGCTGTCTTTCAAGGTTATAGCTAGGGCATAGATCAGTGTTCATACCTGAGCTTCCATTGCTGCTAGAGTTCCTCTCTATATAGCCTGGCCAGTATGTAGTCCAGTTCTTATGTCCAGCCTTCCAATCCAGATCCCTGGACACTGGATCTCTCTTCACCTACCTTCTGGCACGGGTCTTAGGGTCCCTTCCACGTGCAGCCGTCTCCCTCACAGGTAGCGTCTGGAGATTCCTAGCTCTGCAGCACCATTCCTCTGGCTTTCCCCAGTCCAATGGTGTATGCTGGCCCTTGGAATACCTCCCAGTATTCGTACTGCTTTGGACTCTTCTAGACCTCTCAAAGGCTTTTCTCCTCTTTCTTCCAGAGGGTTTCTTTCCCTCTCTGTCCGTCCGGTTTGGCTTCTGCTTCTGAGGATCCTTTAGATGAAACTGATGATCCTTATCTGAATATCCAAGGTGATCATGAAGATGGTCATCTGTAGAATAAACTCTACTCTTATTCTGCTTAGATGAGTGCTCCTCCCTAACACAGCGCTGCTGTGCTGAATCAGGCCCTGCCCTTTGAGATGAGTGCTTAGGGGATTACCTCATAGCCCTCCTGATTGAACACACGTTTCCCCACTTCAGCTCCTCTAATGGCTGTTGGAAACCTGGTGAATTCTGGGATTGGTAGTCTTTTATGGGAAAATTCTGTTTTCTTATTTCTACCAGAACTGACAGGTTGCTTGTTCAGAGTCACTTCACCTTTTCTATAGCTCCTTCCTGAGCTATGATAAGCTTCCTTATCACAAGCTTCAGGCTCTTTCTTGCTCGGATCCATATTTTTCAGAGGAGGTTGTCTTCATTCAACCTGTGCCTTCCTTTTTACCTACGGTGATTTTGCCCTTTCATGTGAACCAAGTGGTTTGTCTGCCCTCCTTTACTAAGGAACAGTGTCGAAGGAAAAATAAGGAGCTTTGCCTTGTGGATGGTCCAGAGGATGGTACTTGAAAATTACAAATTCCTTTCAGGGCAAGGGCCAGTACTCTATCTACTTCATGGTGCCAAAGAAACACTGTTCCTTTCAGCCAATTCTTGACCTCAAGGGGTCAGTGCTCACCTGCAGACCCTGCACTTCCATATGGAGATGCTTCAGTTTGTAATCCAGGCAGTATGGCACAGAGAATCCCTTGCATCTCTGGATCTGGCCAAGGCCTAGTTCCAAATTACTGTCCAAGAGGATCAACAATGCTTTCTTCATTTTGCCATTCTTGGCTCTCATTTTCAATTTGCTGCTCTTCCTTTTCGCCTCTCTAGCACCCCAAGGACATTCTTGAAGGTTATGGTGGTGGGAGCTCAGCACTAAGGTGCCAAGGAAACTATGTTCATCTATATCTAGATGACTGACTCATTCAAGCCAGCTCACAGTTAGAAGCATTTTGGGTGTCAGCTTGTGTGGTGCAGTTCTGGAGATTCTCAGCTGGGTGATCAACTGTGGAAAGTCACTGTAAACCCTTCCATAAGAACATAAAAATATAAGTTATGCCGTACTGGGTCAGACCAAGGTCCATCAAGCCCAGTATCCTGTTTCCAACAGTGGCCAATCTAGGTCATACGTACCTAGCAGTATCCCCAAGAGACACAGGTTCCACAATGCTTGTATTGGGTCAAGCATTGATATCCTGGATCCCTTTTCAATAATGGTTTATGGACCTTTCCTCCAGGAACTTGTCGATACCTTTTTTAAAGCCAGCTACACTAACAGCTCTTACTACATCTTCCGGTAACAAATTCCAGAGTTTGATTACACGTTGAGTGAAAAAATATTTTCTCTTATTTGTCTTAAATAGTTTACCCTGTAGCTTCATTACATGTCCCCTAGTCTTTCTATATTCTGGTAGCGTAAACAATTGATCTACTTTTACCCGTTCCTCTCCATTCATTAATTGATAGACTTCTGTCATATCTCCCCTCAGCCGTCTCTTTTCCAGGTTGAAGAGCCCTAACCTTTGTAGCCTCTCTTCATAGGAGTAGCCTTCCATCCCCTTTACCATTTTGGTGGCTCTTCTCTGTACCTTTCCTAATAACGCTATATCCTTTTTAAGATACGGCCACCAGAATTGCACACAATATTCAAAGTGCGGACGTACCATGGAACGATACAGAGGCATTATAATATCCTTTGTTTTATTTCCCATTCCTTTCCTTATGATACCTATCATTCTATTTGCTTTCTTAGCCGCTGCTGCACACTGGGTGGAGGGTTTTAACATGTTATCCACGATGACTCCTAAATCTTTTTCCTGGGTGGTGGTTCCCAATGTGGAACCTTGCATTGTGTAACCATAGTGTGGGTTGTTCTTTCCTAGGTGCATAACTTTGCACTTGTCCACATTAAATTTCATCTGCCATTTGGATGCCCAGTCTTCCAATTTATCCAGATCCTCCTGCAGTTTTCCACAGTCCTGTTGGGTTTTAACAACTTTAAACAGTTTTGTGTCATCTGCAAATTTGATAACCTCACTAGTTATTCCCTTTTCCAGGTCCTTTATGAATATGTGAAAAAGTAGCGGACCCAGTACAGATCCCTGGGGTACTCCACAATTCACCTTTTTCCATTAGGAAAATTGGCCATTTAGCCCTATACTCTGCTTTCTATCTTTTAACCAGTTCCCGATCCACAATAGTACACTGCCTCCTATCCCGTGACTTTTTAGTTTTGCCAAAAGTCTCTGATGAGGGACCTTGACAAAGGCTTTCTGAAGGTCCAGATACACTATATGAACCGACTCACCTTTGTCTACCTGTTTATTCACACCTTCAAAAAAACATATCAGATTAGTAAGACAAGATCTTCCTTGTCTAAAGCCATGTTGGCTGTCTCCCATTAGGCCATGACTATCTACATGCTGTGTAATTTTGTTCTTTATGATGGTTTCTCCATTTTCCCCGGTACTGACGTCAGGCTCATTGGTCTGTAATTTCCCAGATTACCCCTGGAACCCTTTTTAAAAATTGGCGTTATATTGGCGATCCTCCAATCTTCAGGTATTACAGATGATTTTAATGAAAGTTCACAGATTACTAATAGCAGGTCTGCAATCTCATATTTCAGTTCTTTCAACACTCTTGGATGTATACCATCCGGTCCTGGTGATTTGCTACTATTCAGTTTATCAAATAATTGTAATACATCTTCCCGGTGTAACAATATTTCTCTCAATTCCTCTGCAGTATGTCACGGGGTTCCCGGTGACACAAAGATTTTTACGCCACTATGTAGAGACGTTAATGATCAAAGAGACCAGGTGGAGGGAAAGAAAGGCTTTTATTCCCTGTTTAAAGCAAGGTTCAACTAAGAGATAATTCCAGATAACAGAAACAGTCCTTTGTCTTAAAAGGTACCAATATTCACTGAGCACTTAACTGTTACTTCACAGTTAAGGCAAGTTTTTCCATAGTAGCATTCAATATAAGAGACATTAAATTATATTTCACTTATTCTTCTGTGGTATGTGGAGCATACAGACTTTGGAGCATAGGCAGTGCACCAATCACATTCCATTAACTCTGGCATAGGTGAGGGAACAGTGCTGGGATAATCCACTTACGTAGATTCTTCTCCCCTGTACTCATTCAAGGAGCATTCACTGTCCCTGTCTATCTCAGCATGGTAGTTTAAAACTTGGGAGTCTGGCTTCCTATAGCCAGGGATTCTCAGGGCTGGTGGTAGTTTACTAAACCAGTCTTGATTCTTGTTTCTCATAGAAGGAATACTGGTTTTAGTATAGCTTTTAGTAGCACAATTATCACAGTCAATATTTAATGCCTCATACCTTGGCTTTGGTGAGATAAAATCCACAGTGCTTCTTTTTCCTGCACCTCTCCCTTGGTAGCTGCACTTCTGCCTGCCAACCGGATACCGAGGTGTGCTTCTAGGCAGTGGAATAAAACTTCTGTTGGATTCTCCTCTCACTCTGGGTAAAAGCTCCTGTTGCCTATAAAAGTGCTTTTCCCTCTGAACAGGTGAAACTGGGCAATGATCCTCTAGAGATAATAAGCTTCTGTCAGAACCTTTCTCTCTGGTTCTTGGCTTTCTTCTCTCTATTCTATCTCCAGGCAAAGTATAGGAACTAGGCGTGGCAGACGCTCTCACCTTAGGGTAACTTCCACCAAACTCCCCTTGTACAACAGGATCAGTTTGGGCCTTCTGGCTTCCCACCTTGTGAGGTCTGTTTCTCCTCCAGCTCCCAGCTTTGCTTCCTTCACAGCAATCAGGCTTATCTCCTTGGTAGCCTCCAGGCTTCTCTGCGGTTCCTTCTTCTCCTTCTTCTACTACTAGCTCTCCTCTCTCCCTGTTCTCTTCCTCTTTCTGTCCAGAAGCATTCTGCTCTGGCTTATAAAGTGCACGGTTACTGATGACTTCCTGGTTCCCTTTCAGCTGCAGGTCATCAGTGAGCTTAGGTTCATTAAGTCCGGCTTGTCTGTTCCTGCTCCCTCTAGCTTTGCCTGGGGGTAACTGCACATCTAGTTCCTCTAAAGAAACAGGATTTCTTTTCTTCAAAACAACTTTATCAGTGCCCACATCATGACACATCCCCCCTCTTAAAATATTACGGGCTGAATGACCCTCATTACAGCACGTAATCCTGGAGCTCTTCTGTGCTGATGGAAATAGCGCTAAGCCTTCGTGCCGTCTTTGCAGAACAGTTCTGTGGTATACCCGCTCACGTCCTTTTCCATCCTGTACCAAATAGGATGCTGGACCAAGTGATCTGACCACCACATAAGGTCCTTTCCACCGGGCTTCAAACTCTTGAGTGGGGCTTGATATCAAAAGGCTTACCTTCTCACCTCTGGTTAGATGTCTAGGCTTGGTGTCTCTATCAAAGTATTGTTTTTGTTTTTGCTTTTGCTGACTGCTCTTCAGCTCTTCTTTAACAAAATGTGAAGTCCCTCTAAAATGGCTTCTTAAATCCCTCCAGAAGAGTGGAATCCCTACTTCTTTTGTGTAGGTCATCCTTTGACAGGAGGCACAGGATTTGCAAAATCGTGAGACCTCCCTGAATACTCCTGGCCAATAGAATCTGGTCATTATTCGGTCAAGGGTCCCCCGTACCCCTTGGTGACCGCTCGTCGGGTGATCATGGGCTATCCTTAGTACTGCCGCTTTGAAGGTATTTGGGACTACCAACTGTTTTCGGACATTTTTAGTCCGTGGGTCTATGCTCTCTCTATAAAGGAGTCCCTCTTCCTTTATAAAACGGGGAAAAACATCTCTTTTCGTTAAAGCATTCTCAAATGCGCGTGCTAGCACAGGGTCCTCTTTTTGCTCAGCAGCGAATGAAGGGAACTTCTCTACCAGTTCCGCTGGGATCCATGGTAGTTCTTCACCCGCTTCTAAATCCGCTCGACCTTGAGAGCGTCCCTTTCTCTCTTTGCGTTTTTGAGCCTTAGTCTTTCTGTCCCTATCTGGAGGAATATTGACTAAATCATCATGGGATGGGAGATCAACTATGCTCTCTTCCCTAGAACAGGAGGGTTCTTCTGCGGCACTCGCCTGGCCACGAGTGGAGACAAAAACCTCTCTGGGGTTTAGACCCTTTTCTAGGCCCTTCTCAAATTGTGGCCAGTCCCTACCAAGGACCAGCTCTTTGGGCAATCTAGGGACTACTGCTATCAGCATAATTTTTTCTATTCCCAGACCTTTGACCAGCAATTTGTACACGGGATACAAGGTAGCAGCGCCAAGTACACACTTAATCTTTACGTGACCTTCTGGACGGTCTGGGGCGGACGCAGCTTGCTCTTGAATGGTAGACCAGAGCTTGCGCGAGATCATTGTCTGGTCCGCACCAGAGTCCAGTAAGGCTTTGGCTGCTACTCCCTGCACCGTGATATCTAGTACAAAACCTTCTGACAATAAATGCTTATGCTCCCCTATGAGAGCAGTACGTACCCTACATTCATTCATGACATGTCCCAACTTCCCACAGTTAAAACATCTCTTAACAAGACTTTTCTCTGCCTTTTTATCACACTTTACATTAGGTGTTTTAGACTGGTAGAGACTTCCTGATACTGGATTGAATGTCGCTATGGCTGTCTTAGCTACCCCGTCCGTAGGTTGGGTAACTAATTCGGCCTCCAAATACCTCTCGGTCAAAGCAATCGCCTCCATAGTTGAGCGACAATTCTGGAGAATAAGGAAGCTCTTTATTTTACCAGGTACTGCAGTCATGAATTGCTCGAGAACTATCATATCTAATAATGAATCTATGGATCTTTCACTGGGCCTTAGCCACTTTTCAGCCAAGCGCCTCAGTCGATGACCCAATGACTTAGGCGTTTCGCCTACTTCAAGCCGGGCTGCTCGTAGCCTGCGGTTATAGATAAGTGGGGTCAAGCCTAGGCGTTCCCTGATGGCTTTTGTCACTTCGCTATAATCTGCCACTAACGCAGCGGGCATTGCCCTGTAGGCTGACAGTGCCTCTCTGGTAAGGGACACTGCCAGTCTGATGGACCATTGGTCCTCTGGCCAACCCACAGAAAGGGCAATTCTTTCGAATGCATCCAGAAATTCATCTGGATCGTCCTTTTCCCCTAACTTCCCTAAAGTCAGAGTGTCATAGGACCCTAGTCCTACCAGACCATGGCTCAGTCCTGAGCTCTGCTTTATGAGTCCAGCGGCTGCTTCCTGTGTCTTCTGTTGATGGCTCATCCAAGTCTCCAGCATCTGCAGGACTGGCTTTTGCTGCTCCTGCATCGCCAGGATAGCACGCTGCTGGGTCTGCGCAGCCAGTTCAGCCTGTTTACTGAATTGGGACGCCATCCAATCAAATAGGTCGCGTTGCTCCATCGCGATGATCCCTGAAAAGAAACAAACAAAGAAAACCCAAGTGTGGCTGCACAAAAAAAATCAGCGCTACACTTCCTTCTCTTTTCCTTTTTTTTTTTTTCAAATTCTCCGTTTTAAACTGACACTTGCATCCAAACAAGTTAGGCGTTTCTACCCATTACCTGGTAGAAATGTAGACTCAGGCTCTCAGCAGCGGTGGTGTGGCCTCACGTCGTAGCACCCTCCAGGAACTCGTCCTCCGTTCCGGATTTGCTGCGGTCCAGTCCACTTTCTCCAACTCCGATCCGGCTCTTTTCAAAGGTCCAGTCCGGATTTTCACTCCGATCCAGTTTCCTTTTGGTACTCCGGTCCAGGTTTTCCTTTCACTCCAGTCCGGTTTTCTGATACTCCGGTCCGGGTTTTCCTTTAACTCCAGTCCAGGTTTTTTTTGTTGTTGTTTTTTTCTCAAGATGAACACTGGCAATTTGTTTCTATATTTCTTTGCTGTATCTCTTAGGATTATATCCACATCCGAACAACTACGCCATTTATGTCACGGGGTTCCCGGTGACACAAAGATTTTTACGCCACTATGTAGAGACGTTGATGATCAAAAAGACCAGGTGGAGGGAAATAAAGGCTTTTATTCCCTGTTTAAAGCAAGGTTCAACTAAGAGATAATTCCAGATAACAGAAACAGTCCTTTGTCTTAAAAGGTACCAATATTCACTGAGCACTTAACTGTTACTTCACAGTTAAGGCAAGTTTTTCCATAGTAGCATTCAATATAAGAAACATTAAATTATATTTCACTTATTCTTCTGTGGTATGTGGCGCATACAGACTTTGGAGCATAGGCAGTGCACCAATCACATTCCATTAACTCTGGCATAGGTGAGGGAACAGTGCTGGGATAATCCACTTACATAGATTCTTCTCCCCTGTACTCATTCAAGGAGCATTCACTGTCCCTGTCTATCTCAGCATGGTAGTTTAAAACTTGGGAGTCTGGCTTCCTATAGCCAGGGATTCTCAGGGCTGGTGGTAGTTTACTAAACCAGTCTTGATTCTTGTTTCTCATAGAAGGAATACTGGTTTTAGTATAGCTTTTAGTAGCACAATTATCACAGTCAATATTTAATGCCTCATACCTTGGCTTTGGTGAGATAAAATCCACAGTGCTTCTTTTTCCTGCACCTCTCCCTTGGTAGCTGCACTTCTGCCTGCCAACCGGATACCGAGGTGTGCTTCTAGGCAGTGGAATAAAACTTCTGTTGGATTCTCCTCTCACTCTGGGTAAAAGCTCCTGTTGCCTTTAAAAGTGCTTTTCCCTCTGAACAGGTGAAACTGGGCAACGATCCTCTAGAGATAATAAGCTTCTGTCAGAACCTTTCTCTCTGGTTCTTGGCTTTCTTCTCTCTATTCTATCTCCAGGCAAAGTATAGGAACTAGGCGTGGCAGACGCTCTCACCTTAGGGTAACTTCCACCAAACTCCCCTTGTACAACAGGATCAGTTTGGGCCTTCTGGCTTCCCACCTTGTGAGGTCTGTTTCTCCTCCAGCTCCCAGCTTTGCTTCCTTCACAGCAATCAGGCTTATCTCCTTGGTAGCCTCCAGGCTTCTCTGCGGTTCCTTCTTCTCCTTCTTCTACTACTAGCTCTCCTCTCTCCATGTTCTCTTCCTCTTTCTGTCCAGAAGCATTCTGCTCTGGCTTATAAAGTGCACGGTTACTGATGACTTCCTGGTTCCCTTTCAGCTGCAGGTTATCAGTGAGCTTAGGTTCATTAAGTCCGGCATGTCTGTTCCTGCTCCCTCTAGCTGTGCCTGGGGGTAACTGCACATCTAGTTCCTCTAAAGAAACAGGATTTCTTTTCTTCAAAACAACTTTATCAGTGCCCACATCATGACAAGTATCACCTTTAAATACCACTTTAGTCTTGGGTAACATCCCTACATCTTCCTCAGTAAAGACCGAAGCAAATAATTCATTCAGTCTCTCCGCTATAGCCTTGTCTCCTCTTACTTCCCCTTTTACCCCTCTATCATCTAATGGTCCAGTTGACTCTCTCACAGGCCTTTTGCTACGAATGTACTTGAAAAAGTCTTTATTTCATGTTTTTGCTTCTGTAGCAAGTTCCTTCTCAAATTCTCACTTTGCCTGTCTTATCAATGTTTTGTATTTTTCTCCAGGACCAAGCAGGAAGTCAGTCCTCACATATGGGTGACATCGACGTTGATGGAGCCCCTGCGGAGCATTTCCCCAGCTTTCTATGAAAGCCTTTGGGAATACTGCACGCATGTGCGGTCCCCTTCCCGCCTAAAGGTGCATCTTGCTCAGTCTCTCTTTTTCCATGGAGCCCTTCGGACGTGTGTCCTTGTTCACCCGTAAAATAGTTAGATTTTTTCGTATATACCTTGCGATTTTCTTCGCGGTTTTTGTCCGGTTTGATGCCGGTTCCCCTTCTCGCCGGGTTCGGTACACCGGTATCGAGCCCGATCTTCTTTTTTCAGTTTTTGCCCTTCGTGGCTGGCATTCGCGGCCTTTTTTTCCTTTTCCCTGGAAGGCCAGTCCTTTGACCTCGCGGGGACTCTTTTTTCCCCGATGGCTTCCAGTGGTTTTAAGAAGTGTGATCGGTGTAAGAAACTAATGTCTCTCACCGACACACACGACTCCTGCCTTCGGTGCCTCGGTCCTGATCATGATCCTAAGATCTGTGGACCGTGTGGAAAAATGTCCACTAAGGCACTCCGAAGTCAGTGCTGGTGCTGTTTCCAGTTTTCGTCATTTGGCTCTTTTTTTCCATTTCCTGAAAGATGCTTTTTTGGCAGCAACAGCCTCTTTGACCTCACCTTTAAACCATACTGACAGTTTTTTGGACTTTCTTCCACTTTTCTTAATGCATGGAATACAGCTGGTCTGGGCTTCCAGGATAGTATTTTTAAACAACACCCAAGCTTGATGTAAGTCTTTAACCTTTGCAACTGCTCCTTTTAGTTTTTTCTTAACTATATTCCTCATTTTATCATAGTCTCCCTTTCGAAAGTTAAAAGGTAGTATTGTGGATTTCTTTACTATCCCACCTCCACTAATTAAATCAAACAAGATCATGCTATGATCACTATTGCCAAGTGGTCCCAACACCCTTATTTCTTGCACCAGATCTGGTGTTCCACTAAGGACTAGGTCCAATATGGCTTCCCCTCTGGTTGGTTCATGAACCAGCTGTTCCAAGAAGCAGTCATTTATTTCATCTAGAAACTTTATCTCCCTAGTATGTTCTGCTATGACACTGACCCAGTCAATACCGGGGTAATTGAAATCACCCATTATTATTACTCTGCTTTGACTTTTGTTAGCTTCCTTGATTTCTTTGAGCATTTCATCATCCATTTGTTCATTATGGCCAGGCGGTCAATAGTACACCCCCACTGCCATCACCTTCCCCTTCATACATGGAATTTCAATCCATAGAGATTCTACAGCAAATTTTGTTTCCTGAAAAACTTTAATCCTTTCTAACTCAATGCCCTCTCTAACATAGAGCACAACCCCTCCACCAATTTGATCAGTTCTATCATTACAATATAGTTTGTATCCAGGTATCACAGTGCCCCACTGGTTATCCTCCTTCCACCATGTCTCTGAGATTGCAATCATATCTAAGCTCTCATTTAGTGCTATATATTCTAACTCTCCCATCTTATTGTTTAGACTTCTAGCATTTGCATAGAAGCATTTTAGAGAATATTATTAATATTAGAGCATTTTATTAATATTAATCTGGCTGTTGGTAGGCATGAGTAATTTGGAATCTTTACGTTCTGTCTGCACCATGCTCAAGGGCATTTGGGCTACTTTACTCTTTTTTGGAACCTCACTGCTTTTGGTAGTATCCTTCAAGGATACCTTCTTCCGAACCATGCGCTCTTGGGCGACTGTCGGCTTTCCCCTATTTTCTAGTTTAAAAGCTTTTCTATCTCCTTTTTAAAGGTTAATGCCAGCAGTCTGGTTCCATCCTGGTTAAGGTGAAGCCCATCCCATCGAAGAGCCCCTCCTTTCCCCAGAATGTTCCCCAGTTCCTAACAAATCCAAAACCCTCATCCTTGCACCATCGTCTCATCCACGCATTGAGACTCCGGAGCTCTGCCTGCCTTTGGGTCCTGCACGTGGAACGGGAAGCATTTCAGAGAACGCTACCCTGGAAGTTCTGGATTTCATCTTCCTACCTAAAAGCTTAAATTTAGCCTCCACAGCCTCCCTACCACATTTTCCTATGTCATTGGTACCGACATGTATCAAGACAGCAGACTCCTCCCCAGCACTATCTAAGATCTTATCTAGGTGGTGCGTGAGGTCCGCTACCTTCGCACCAGGCAGGCATGTTACCAGGCGATCCTCATGTCCACCAGCCACCCAGCTATCTACATGCCTAATGATTGAATCAACAACTATAACAGCTGTCCTAACCCTTCCGTCATGGACACATGGCCCTGGAGAAACTTCCTCAGTGTGAGAGGGTTTACATCACCTGGAGGACAGGTCCTAGTTACAGGATCACGTCCTGCCACACCAGGGTGATGCTCTCCTGTCACGTGACCTCTCTCTTCCATGGCAACAGGGATGCTTCCAGACTGGAGGTGGGACTTCAGGACTATATTCATGTAGGTCTCGTCTATGTACCGCTCTGTCTTTCTTATGTTTTCCAAGTCTGCTACTCTAGCCTCTAGAGAACGGACTTGTTCCCTGAGAGCAAAGAGCTCCTTGCACCTAGTGCACACATAAGACCTCTCACCAACTGGGAGAAAATCATACATGTGACACTCAATGCAAAAGACTGGAAAGCCCCCATCTCGCTGCTGGACTGTTGTCTGCATCTTAGTTTAAAGCTTGTGTTTAGGTCTTTAAATTCTGTACTTACTAAGAGTTGGTGTAGATGCTTATACTAATAAAAGTGTATCTAATACCTCTAATATACCTTGCTCATCTGAAGCTTAATTAATCTCAGGTCTTCAATGTATGACTAATTTGGATAAAGAGCTGCATCTGAGAGCAGCCCCTTTCCTCTACGACGTGTAAGTACCTATAAAGCTACAATTACCCCAGGGGCGGGTGGGTGTTGGGGAGGGAGGGAGGGAAATAAGACCTATTAAAAGAGGGCTCTTACAAGGTACCCTGTCCTGTACCCTCAGCGGTGGGGGGGGGGGGGGGGGAGGGGGTTAGTGCCTCAGGTAGGCTAGAGCAGGAAAAAAGGTTTAAAACGCAGCACGTTCTGGGGACAGAACAGGGAGAGATATTTAATTTAAAGTAACAGTTAACCTGGCTACCACACAAAGGCCAGTTAGTTGAGAGAGGCAAGGTAAGTTATACAGCTGAGAAAGCTGAAGTGCAAAACTAAAGGGAACAGGGAGGTGAAGTAGCACACCAATAAAGACAACAATAAATAAATAAATAGACAGCTAGAACTCACAGCAAAGTCGTCACAGGAGTTAAATATCCAACTCTCTAGCAGAGCACTGTGAGGGCACTGCTCTTCCCAGAACAGACTATGCACACGTGTGAGGAGGAGACAGGAAAAAGGGCTACACAATACCTCAGCAGGGGGGGAAGGGGGTAGTCCCTCAGGTAGGCTAGAGCAGGAAAAAAAGTTTAAAACGCAGCATGTTCTGGGGACAGAGCAGGGAGAGATATTTAATTTAAAGTAACAGTTAACCTGGCTACCACACAAAGGCCAGTTAGTTGAGAGAGGCAAGATAAGTTATACAGCTGAGAAAACTGACATGCAAAACTAAAGGGAACAGGGAGGTGAAGTAGCACACCAATAAAGACAACAATAAATAAATAAATAGACAGCTAGAACTCACAGCAAAGTCGTCACAGGAGTTAAATATCCACCTCTCTAGCAGAGCACTGTGAGGGCACTGCTCTTCCCAGAACAGACTATGCACACGTGTGAGGAGGAGACAGGAAAAAGGGCTACACAATACCTCAGCAGGGGGGGAGGGGGTAGTCCCTCAAGTAGGCTAGAGCAGCAAAAAAAGTTTAAAATGCAGCATGTTCTGGGGACAGAGCAGAGAGAGATATTTAATTTAAAGTAACAGTTAACCTGGCTACCACACAAAGGCCAGTTAGTTGAGAGAGGCAAGATAAGTTATACAGCTGAAAAAACTGACATGCAAAACTAAAGGGAACAGGGAGGTGAAGTAGCACACCAATAAAGACAACAATAAATAAATAAATAGACAGCTAGAACTCACAACAAAGTCGTCACAGGAGTTAAATATCCACCTCTCTAGCAGAGCACTGTGAGGGCACTGCTCTTCCCAGAGCAGAGAGGCAAACAGAACAGACTATGCACACGTGTGAGGAGGAGACAGGAAGAAGGGCTACACAATACCTCAGTAGGGGGGGAGGGAGGTAGTCCCTCAGGTAGGCTAGAACAGGAAAAAAAGTTTAAAACGCAGCATGTTCTGGGGACAGAGCAGGGAGAGAGATTTAATTTAAAGTAACAGTTAACCTGGCTGCCACACAAAGGCCAGTTAGTTGAGAGAGGCAAGGTAAGTTATACAGCTGAGAAAGCTGAAGTGCAAAACTAAAGGGAACAGGGAGGTGAAATAGCACACCAATAAAGACAACAACAAATAAATAGACAGCTAGAACTCACAGTTTGCTGGAATACCTGGCAGTGCAATTTGACACTCGGGTAGGCAGAGGCTTGCTACCCAAGGAAAGGATGGAACAGCTGTTACCTAGACTGGCAGCTTTACAAGCTCAGTAGGCTCAAAAAGTTGGACTATTTGCAGCTTCCCGGCTTGATGGCAGTGTCGATCAAAATGGTACCTTGGGTTTGGGCTCATATGAGACAACTGCAGAGGTCCTTGCTGTCTCAATGATCTCTGAGGTCTCAGGACTTCGAGACCAGACATCCTCTCCAGCTGGCAGTGGTTTCCAGCCTGTGTTGGTGGAGGCAACCCCAACACCTGAGGAGGGGCAAGCCATTGCACGATCATTCCTGGCTCCTCCTATCAACAGATACCAGCCTGTTTAACTGGGGAGCCCATTGTGAGAACCAAATAGCTCAGGACTGTTGAATCAATTGGGAGTCGGTATGGCCCATCAACCACCTCGAGTTAAAAAAACATTTTGTTAGCTCTTTTGCACTTCCGGCCCCTAGTCCAAGGCAGAGCGGTCTGAGTGTTCTCAGACAATGCCACAGCAGTGGCATATGTCAACCGGCAAGATGGCAGGAAGAGTGCCAGAGTGACCTTAGAGATTACCCTTCTGTTGTCCTGGGTGGAAAAGAACCTCCTGGTTCTTTTGGTGCAACGCATTGCAGGAGTCGACATTGTGGAAGTGGACTTCCTAAGTTACTACTCTCTCGAACCCAGAGAGTGGGAAGTAAGTTTGTTGTTATTTCTGCAGATTCTGGACCTCTGGGGTCATCCTGAGACAGATCTGATGGTGACATGGTCCAATGCCAAATTGAGACGATTCTTCAGTTACTTCAGGGAGGCAAGCTGCAAGAGCGTTGCCGCCATTGTTTATTGATGGCCAAGGAACTGCCTACTGTATGTGTTTTCCTCCTTGGCCACTTGTAGAGCATGTGCTTCACTGCATAAAGCGACATCCAGGCTGGGTTGTCCTAGTGTTGCCCGATTGGCCATGGAAGCCATGGTTTGGGGACCTGATGGGCTCAAGCAGGAACCTCCTCTTCGACTTCTCCCATCCTAGGGCTGATCTTTCTGGATGACCCAACTCGCTTACAGCTGAGCTCTTGAGAGGCATGATTTAACATGTAAGGATCATTCCCCTGCAGTAGTTTCCATGCTCGTCAAGGTGAGAAGAGTTCCTACCAACTTGGCCTACGTTGATGCCGTGAGCGTCAGGTTAACCCTAATAGGCATCCTGTTGTAAAATTATCTCTTTATAGCTCCAGACATCAAGGCAAGCTCTTTTAAGCCATAGAAACATAGAAATATGACGACAGAAAAAGACCACATGGTCTATCTAGTCTGTCCTTCCATATCAACAACTACAACAGTCCCCTTTTTTCCTTTAGAGATCCTCTGTGTTTGTCCCATGCTTTTTTGAATTCAGATACTGTCCTCATCTCAACCACCTCCACTGGGAGATTATTCCACGGATCCACCACTCTTTCTGTAAAGAAATATTTCCGCCTATCACTCCTGAATCTATCCCCCTTCACCCTCATCCCATGTCCCCTCGTAGCAGAACTTGTTTTCAATTGAAAGAGGCTCTTCCCCTATACATTTATGCTACAGAGGTATTTAAACATCTCAATCATATCACCTCTATCCCGCCTTTCCTCTAAGGTGTACATATTAAGATACTTAAGTCTGTCCTCATATGCTTTATAATGAAGACCACTAACCATTTTAGTAGCCACCCTCTGTACCAACTCCATCCTGTTTATATCCTTTTGAAGGTACGGTCTCCAGAATTGCACACTATACTCCAAATGAGGTCGCAGCAAAGACTTATACAGAGGCACTATCACCTCCTTTTTTCTGCTAGCCATTCCTCTCCATATTGTATGACCTTACATTTTTTAACATTAAATCCCATCTACCAAATTCTAGACCATTCTTCAAGCTTAACTAGATCCCTCCTCATGTTAACTACACCTTCCTGGGTGTCTACACTATTGCAGATTTTGGGATCATCCGCAAAGAGGCAAACCTTACCCGACATCCCTCCCACTATATCACTAACAAAGATGTTAAAAAGAATTGGACCAAGGACAGATCCCTGGGGCACACCACTGGTAACCTCCTTCTCCTCAGAGTGAGCTCCATTTACTTGTACTCTTTGTCGCCTCCCACCCAACCAATTTCTAACCTAAGCAGTAACTTTAGAGTCCATCCCTAGGGTGCTCAGTTTGTTTATAAGTCACCTGTGAGGAACAATGTCAAAGGCTTTACTGAAATCTAAATACACCACATCTAGGGCTCTCCCGCTGTCCAACTCCCTGGTCACCCAGTCAAAGAAATCAATCAGATTTGTCTGACAAGACCTGCCTGTGGTGAATCCATGCTGCCTCGGATCCTGTAATCTGCTGGACTCCTGAAGCCTCACTATTTTCTCTTTCAGCAGCGTTTCCAATAATTTACTCACCACCGAAGTTAAACTAACCGGCCTGTAGTTTTCAACCACATCCTTACTTCTGCTTTTGTGTAAAGGCATCACATGAGCCTCTCTCCAGTGCTTTGGCACCACTCCTGACTCCAACGAGGCATTGAAAAGGTCAGTCAGTGGAGCTGCTAGAACGTCCCCAAGTTCCCTCAGTATTCTAGGGTGTATCCCATCTGGTCCCATTGTTTTGTCTACTTTAAGTTGAGCTAGTTTCTCACAAACACAGTTTTCTGAAAATTGTTCAAGATGTCCCTCGCTTTTGTTCCTGTTTATGGGTGTTTTCTGAGGTCCTGCTCCTGGTTCTTCATCTGTGAATACAGAACAGAAATATTTGTTAAGCAATTCTGCTTTATCCTCATCAGCTTCTACATATTCCTCCCCTTCACCCTTGAGTCTGACAATACCACTTTTGCCCTTCCTCTTCTCACTACCATAT
Organism: Ichthyophis bannanicus; assembly: GCA_033557465.1. Lineage (NCBI taxonomy): Eukaryota > Metazoa > Chordata > Amphibia > Gymnophiona > Ichthyophiidae > Ichthyophis > Ichthyophis bannanicus. Next base: position 399,476,660 of record CM066034.1, on the reverse strand, counting down.
CTGAAAAAATGTCTTATCTTCCCATTTTATTGCATTGGCTATTTCCTCTTATTTTTGAATCTTTGCTTTCCTGACTACTTTGCTAGCTTCTCTAAGTTTTTCCAAATAGAGATGCCTGTTTTCCTCTCTCTGTGATCTCTTCTATTTCGTGAAGGCCTCCCTCTTTTTCTTCACCTTTTCTGCTATTTCTTTCAAAAGCCATAGCGGTCTCCTTTTCCTTTTACCTTTATTTACCATTTTAACAAAAAGGTTGGTTGCCCTTAAAATATCCCCTTTCAGTTTTGCCCACTGTTTTTCTACATCCCTCAGCTGTTTCCATCTTGGCAAAGTTAGTCTTCCTAAAGTCTAAGGCCCTCACCTTTGAATGGATTCTAACAGCCCTAGTCCTAATACTGAACCACACTATCTGGTGATCACTGGATGCAAAATGATCTCCCACTATAACATCAGATAGATGCCTTATACTATCCTCGTTCATATATTATAAATGTGTGATCTTTAAAAGCAATGGGGGAGATATTCAGCAGCAGTGGTGGCTAGCACTTGTAAAGCGGCTAGCCGTTATCACTGAACTGTGAACCTGGATATTCAATGCCAGGGCCATATCCGATCAACGGATATCTAGGTTGGCTGGATAGCGCTGCTCCTAACCAAGCAGCGGCATTATGCAGCTGCTGCCCATTCAGCTAAAGTGGCAAAGTTTAGGCAAACATTTCAGATGCCTAACTTTTGCTACTTTAGAATAACAGGCTAGTTGTTATCCAGTTAGCCCAGGCGCCGCCTCTGCTCTGCACCCAGAACATCCCAACGGTAGTCTACTAAGTGCCATTTAGGTGGTCCTCAGGTCTGCAAATGGCTTTGACTATCCCCCCTATAAACAAAGAGTGTTTAAAAAATAGCTTTCCAATTGTGCAAGAATGAAACCTTTCCAAATGCTAGCAGCAGAGCCACAATAGGGTTGACGAAAGCCGTCTTTTCATGGTATCATAATGGACACATCACTGATGTCCTCATAGCTTGTTTTCTGCTTTGATTTCCTTATAGTTAAACCAGCATTAATGCTCCTAATATGCAAAGGTTTGTTCTTTTATTAGGAGTTGGTATTGGATAGTAAAATTTCATTAGATTTAAAATGAGTTAGATTTTTTTTCATCCATGCATGAAAGGGAGAGAGAGAAAATAGCAGCAAGTCTGTCTATAAGATTACCTTGGAATGTTGACAAGTAGGTTTCTGCGGCTGTAAGTAAGACTCATCATTCTAGATATATCTTCCTATAAGAGTAGTGCTGCTTGAGGATTCTGTAATATGTATTAGGAATGTGCGTTCATTAGCGAACATTTGGTTCATTAGTGTGCCTTCAAAAAATTGAACGCACTCTAACCTACAAATTAATGCACGTAATGGGGGTTATTTTAAAAGCATCCCCACTTTTAAATAGCAGTATTTACACGTGTAGGTTGGTATACATGTATAAATGCTATTTTCTCCGGGAACAAGCAGGAAGTTAGTCCTCACATATGTGGTGACATTGGCGCCGACGGAGCCCGTGCGGAGCAAATCCCCAGCTTTCAAAGAAAGCCTTTGGGAATTGCTACCACGCATGCGTGGTCCCCTTCCCGCCCAAGGGTGTCATCTTGCTCAGTCTCCTTTTTTCCGTGGAGCCCATCAGACGTCGTCTGATTCCGTCCTGGAAAAACTTGATTTTTCAAACTTATTTTGGCTTGTCTCCGGTCTTGTGCCAATACCCTTTCCCGCCTCGGCCTCGATACCTTGGTATTCCTCTTTTTGTACTAAAGTTTTGTTTTTCATTTTTCTTGGGCATTTTCGCGACCTTTTTTCTTCACTGGCAGCCCGAAGGGTCTTCAACCTTGCTGGGGATCTTTTTCCCCCCATGGCTACCAGCGGGTTTAAAAAGTACGATCGGTGCGGGACGATCATGTCCCTCACCGATACGCATGACTGCTGCCTGCAGTGCCTCGGCCTGGACCACAATCCGGTGGTCTGTGGCCTGTTCAAAAAGATGTCCTTGAAGGCCTTGAGGAGCCACCAGCAGCACATGATAACATTTTTCCTGATTCCCCCATGCCTCCGAGAGCCAGAACTTCGTCTGAGGCCTCCACGCCTAGGGAGGAGCACTCCGAACCCGAGCGTCGTCGGGGGTCTCCCTTGCGGAAACCAAAAAGAAGGAATAAACCCTTGAAGCCGGCGTCTCTGGACGGCTCTGATTGGCCGGGCTCCTCCTGGGACCAGTTGTGGAGCCCCGAACGCCTGCCCGAGGCATCGGAGAGGGAGCGCCCAACCAAGGTTCCTCGAAAGGACCCGATCACGGATCGGCGTAGGCAAGTGCACACTGTCCTAGTCAAGGGCTCCCTTCTGGGGGAACCGGCTTCGGGCCCTAGTGCATCGGTGCCCGAGCTGGGGGCTGCGGAGCCTCTGGGACTGGTGTCCAGGATGGCGGCCTTGGAGTGCAGTGTCACTGCCTTCTTGGAGCAGCAGCGGGCGCTGATGTCCGGCACATCCGGTTCCTCTGCCATGACCACTGGGTGTTCGACATCAAAGTCGACCCCAGAGGACGAGTCGATCCTCGGCCAAGGTTGCGCTTGGCCTCCCACTCGTCAGGACCGAGGTCGTCAGAGGCGAATCTGCTGGCATCGGGGTGGATGGCACCGGGGCCCTCGAGGCCCGAAGAGCTCCACGACTCTTCCTTGGAGGCCTCCGCCTGGGAGACCGAGGACAAGGAGTCCTCGGACACTCGTCATCATCGAGATGTCCCATCCGATTCCCGGTATTTGAACCTTGGAGAAGGTCCCCACTGGAGGATATGAGGTTTCTGGACTGCTTTCCCGATGGAATCCGAGGAGAATCTTCAAGCCAATGAGCTTGAGATCCTCCAGTACGAGGCTCCCCCTCGTGAGACCCTCACAGTGCCCATTCCTCCTATCCTGGAATGACTTATGCTCCGCTTGTGGGAGACGCCGGCATCGATGCCGGTGATCAGCAAGTGGCTCGACTCGAATGTATTGAGTCTGCCAGAGCCCTGGGTTTCAAAAATCACAACTGCCGCACAAATCCATGTTGTAGAGTCGGCCATGCGTCGACTGAAGAGTCAGAAGATGCACTCCTTGGTGCCCCCTGGCAGGGAGGCCTGCACCTTGGATGCCCTCGGCAGGAAATGTTACCAGGGCGTGATGTTGAATTGTTGGATTCAGGTCTACCAGCAGTACATGGGTATGTACCTGAGAGACCTGGTGAAAGAGCTCGCTGGGTTCTTGGTTGGTCTCTCCGAGGAGCCTTTGCAATGCTTCAGGGGCCTATCCAAAGCTGTCTGTGAATGCTCCAAGTTCATCTCTCAGGCGACCTGTGACGAGTTTGAGTCGGCGGCCCGTGTAGCCGCAGCAGGCACCAGTGCACGCCGCAAAGCTTGGCTACAGTCGTCAGACCTTAAACAATGGGTACAGGACAAGTTGGTCGATGTCCCATGTCGGGGGGAAAACCTCTTCGGTAAACCCATGCCCGACAAGCCGCCGAGCAGGAGACCGAGTTCATGATGAGGACTAGACTCTCTAAGAAGACCTCTGCCCCTTCCTGAAAGAAGGGCTCAGTTAAAAAGCCCTTTTACTCAAGGAAGTCCACTGCTTACCGAAACTAACCCCCTTATCATTCCTCCCCGGCTCCCCAGCAAGGGCAGCAGACCAAGGGACAGGGGCATGGCCCGCGTAAGTAGAAGGCCCCCAAGCCCCAGGCTCCGGCTCAGGCCCAGCCTGGAGAGGGCTTTTGACTCCTGCAGCATGGCCCCTCTCCCAAACAGAGCTTGACAGCCCACAGGAGGTCGGCTCACCTTGTATGCCCATAGATGGGGGGCTATCACCACCGATTACTGGGCATTACAGGTGATCAGGGAGGGTTACCTCCTCCATCTAGCCCAAGTGCCTCCACACTACTTCCTGGTAGAGCCTATCAGGTCTCCTCTTCACCGGGACCTTCTTCTGAAGGAGTGGGCAGGTCTTCTCTGGGACCAAGCGGTGGAACCGGTGCCCCACCACATTAAGGGCAAGGGGTTCTACTTCAGGAACTTCCTCGTGCCAAAGAGGACAGGGGGCCTAAGGCCCATCCTCGACCTGCGCAACCTCAACAAATTCCTGGTGAGGGAGAAGTTCAAGATGCTCTCCCTTGGAACATTGCTGCCTTACCTCCACCAGGGAGACTGGCTCTGCTCCTTCGATTTAAAGGATGCTTACACACACATCCTAATCCACCCAAGCCACAGGCAGTACCTACGCTTTGTGGTAGGGGGGGGGCAATCATTTCCAATACAGGGTGCTTTTCTTCGGCCTTGCCTTGGCCCCCAGGGTATTCATAAAGTGCCTGGCGGTGGTCGTCGCCTTTCTCAGGCTTCAGGGGATCTTTGTCTTCCCCTATCTCGACGACTGGCTCATCAGGGGCACTACAGCCCCAGAGGTGCAGCAGGCCACGATACGCACCGCCCAGGTCCTTCAACACTTGGGTTTCGTTATTAACTACCGCAAGTCCCACCTTTGCCTGGCATGAGAGCTGGAATTCATTGGAGCAAGGATCAACACCCTTCAGTCGAAGGCCTTCCTGCCGGCAGACAGGGCAGGCAGGCTCATGGCACTAGCCAAAGACATACTGCATTGTCCCTCAGTGCCAGTAAGGCATCTGCTGCGCCTCCTCAGGCACATGGCCTCCACGGTTCATGTCACTCCAGATGCCCACCTACACATGCGAACTATGCAGTGGTGCCTCAGGGACAAGTGGTCCCAGGCCACGGGACATCTCCAGGACAGAGTCCGAGTGACCAGGCGCCTGGTGCAGTCACTTACCTGGTGGCTTTTGCCCCGTCACTTGGAGGTGGGGATGCCCTTCCAGGTCCCTCACCACTTGAGGGTCCTCACCACAGATGCCTCCCGGCTGGGCTGGGGAGCCCGTTGCCAGGGATACTGCACCCAGGGCGTTTGGTCCCTAGGCGAGAGTGCTCAGCAGATCAATCTGTTGGAACTGTGTGCAATCCGTCTCACCCTGAAGGCGTTTCAGCAGTGCCTGGGCCACAAGTTTGTCCTGGTGTAGATGGACAACCAGGTTGCCATGTCCTATATGATCAAACAGGGGGGCACAGGGTCCCATGCCCTCTGTCAGGAAGCCCTGGAACTGTGCTCTTATGCAGTCCGGCAGGGCATTCTCCTCAAGGCAGTATACGCCAGGACAACTGGCTGGCTGACAGACTCAGCAGGATGTTCCAGACGCACAAGTGGCTGTTGGACCCGGAAGTAGCCAGCGGGCTTTTCCAGATCTGGGGGGAACCGGTGATGGACCTGTTTGCAAGACTGGACAATCACCAGTTGCCCCGCTTCTGCTCAAGGTAGTCGCACCCCGCCAGGGTGGCCGCTGATGCCTTCCTAGTCTCATGGTCAGAGGATTTTCTGTATGCTTTTCTCCCAACTCCTCTGATCGCCAAGACTCTGTTCAAAATCCTTCACGACAGATCGTCAGTCATCCTGATAGCCCCACAGTGGCCCAGGTAACCGTGGATTCCACTTCTTCTACATCTAGCGTTGGAGGCCCCCATCACCTTGGGGTCAGCTCCACGTCTTCTTTCCAGGAGGGGGGCTCTCTTCTGCAACCCAACCTCAGCTCCCTTTCTCTGACTGCGTGACTGCTGAGAGGGTCACTCTAGCCCCGCTCCTTCTTCCGAAGGACATGGAGGATGTTTTGCTGGCTTCACGCAGAGCATCTACGAGACGGGCTTATGCTTTTAAGTGGCGCAGGTTTGCACTTTTGTGCACCAAGCAGGGGGTCGACCCCTTTTCTTGCCCGGTGGTTGTGGTGTTGCAATACTTTCTCCACCTCTCCACGACGGGGCTCAAGTCCAACTCTGTCAGAGTACATCTCAGTGCCCTAGCGGTGAACCACCATTAGGTGTACGGGAAGCCCCTCTCAGTTCATTCAGTGCTGTCCCAGTTCCTAAAGGGCCTACTCCTGTCTAAGCCCCCGATCCATCCTCCGGCGACTGAATGGGATCTCAGTGTCGTGTTGGGCAGCTCACCCTGCTGCCCTTCGAACCAATGGCTACGTGTCACCTCAATTATCTCTCCTGGAAGGTGGTTTTCCTGGTTGCGCTCACTTCCACCCAAAGGTTGAGTGAGCTTCAGGCCCTCGTGGCGGAGAAGCCTTATACCAGGTTCTACAAGAATAGGGTGGTGCTTCGCACCCACACCAAGTTCCTTCCAAAGGTGGTGTCCTCAACTAGGAGGTGGTCCTCCCTACCATCTTTCCCAGACCACACACCAGTCATGCAGTGGTGGTCCTCCATATCTTGGACTGTAAGAGGGCCCTGTCCTTCTACATTCAGTGTACTCAAGGCCATCGAAAATCCTCTCAGCTTTTTATTTCCTACGACACCAGTAAACTGGAGGAGGCGGTGACCAAGCATATGCTGTCCACATGGATGGCGGACTGTATTGCCTGGGCTTATGAGGAGGCGAGGCTTCCACTGGAATGCCGTGTCATGGCTCACAGGTTCAGGGCCATAGTGGCATCAGTGGCTCATCTGTGCTCTGTTCCTCTGGCAGACATCTGCCAGGCTGCCACCTAGTCTTTGGTTCATACCTTTGCAGATCATTACTACCTGGATAGAGTCCCAACGGGACAGTGCCTTCGGCCAGGCTGTGCTCCGTAACCTTTTTGGGGTCTAGGCAACTCCTGCCCTCCGACCCTTCTATGTTCAGGAGTGCTATTTTCCTTGTACGCAGGTCCTATTTCATTGCGGCTGCTTGCAGCTCTCGTTGAGGGAGCCGTTTTTGTGCTATTGGTTCATGGTAGCATGTAGCTGGGGAGTCCCATATGTTTGGACTGACTTCCTGCTTGTTCCCGGAGAAAGTGTAGTTACTCACCTGTAACAGGTGTTCTCCGGGAACAGCAGGAATCAGTCCTCCCCTTGGAGTTGCAGTCCTATTTTTTTGTTGTTTTTGCCGTCTTTTTAGCTATGTCATTTGACTGAGCAAGATGGCACCCTTGGGCGTGAAGGGGACCACGCATGCGTGGTAGCAATTCCCAAAGGCTTTCTTTGGGGATTTGCTCTGCGCAGGCTCCATCGGCGCCAATGTCACTCATATGTGAGGACTGATTCATACTGTCCCCGGAGAACACCTGCTACAGGTGAGTAACTACGCTTACATGTAGAGATTGGACTACACGTATAAGTTTGATTTTTAAAAAATGCTATTTACACATGGAGATCCACCCATGTCAAAATTCCAGGGGGGGGTTGGGTGTGGTCTACATGGGCAAAGAATCTACACATATATTGTCAGTTTTATGAAAGAATTCCACATATAGAAGCATTCACCGGGCATTCACCTACTCAGCACCCATACTCTGGAACCAGATGCCACACGAGCTACGTCAGATCAAGGACTTACAGGTCTTCAGAAAAGAGCTTAAAACACACCTATTCCAAATACACTACGGCATCACATAGACGGTTCCAACTATCCCCTCCCATGCTGCCCACTTACCTCAAAAGCCTAAGCCTCATATGAACCTAATGCTCATTTGATGTCCACTTCCATGATGATCAAATTGTCGATATATATAATTTTCTCCTATTATGCCTTTATATATTGCGACTCTGTTGTATATTTACACTGGTGTTCAAACTGTAATTTATGCCAGTGATATGTATAACTGTAATTGTGCCGTTGTTAATCACCCCCCTTATCTTGTCCCCTCTCCCGTGTCTTGTACAATAATTTGTAATTCATACTGGTGTTTAAACAGTAATTTATTTGCCAATCAATTGTATAACTGTAATCTTCTCGTTGTTTATTCTCCCCTTGTCTATTCCCCTCTCCCTGTGTTGTACAATGATTGACCGCTTCTGATCGCTGGAAGGAGCGGTGTATAAATGTATGCCAAATAAATAATAAATAAATAAATAAATAATTTTATAATGAGCTCTGTAAAGTTAAGCACCATCAATGCACGTAAGTTACCCATTTTCAGTTATTTACATGCAGGAATGGGCATTTTCAGGCGTAGTTTAGGCAGGGACTATTCTATAAGTACATGCATGAGGGCAATGGTGTGTATACTTTCAGGATGGTCAAACATAGGGGCAGGTTTTACATTTGGGCAGGTTTTACATTTGGTCAGAGGCACTCCTAAATTTTTAAAAAGTGCTTGTTTCAGCCAGGGCTTTATACGAGGGATTAAGGAAGTAATTCTCCTTAATCCACCATTGTTAATTTCCTCCTCCAGAATGTAATAGTTACAACAAAATCATTGATATAGTTCAACATATTGCACCCCAGACATCAAGTTAACCTTTTCTTATTTTACTTTCTGTAAGTTTTTATTCTCTTCTTTATTTAGTTCTGTCTGGAACGTGCTAATGCTGAAGAGTTCTTGGAAATCTATAAAGGAGTTGTTGCTGAATATATGGTAGGTATTAAAGAAATCTTCATTTATCTCATCTGTAGTAGCTAGTTGGGTGATACGTCCCATGCTAAGAACAGGCTTAGAATTTACCAGCAGTTTTTATCTAGGGTGATCTTTTTTTTTTTTTTTTTAAATTCATGTCAAATTATACAAACAAGCATATACTTTCCAAAGAAATATGACAGGAATAGTTTAAAAGAAAAGGAGATTGAACCATCAATCAAAAGAAAACCATATATATATATATCATATTAGACCACAATTTAAAAGGGGGGAGGAAATATAGAAAAAAAGAGTTGGAGAGAAGATTAAAGAAACAATATAAAAAAAGAAAACAAGGCATTAGGCACTACCAAACCTCAGCACTATCCTTCTTCTGAAGTTGAGACATCGGGTGGCTTGGGAGTAGATGATCCTGAGATAAAACTCTTCACGTCCAAGAAGGCTCTCAACTGATCCAGAACAGAGAACACATATCTAACCCCAGCATAAAAGATGATATATTTGCATGGGTAACACAGATGAAACATCGCACCAAGGGTAACAACCGATAGTCTCATTGATAGAAGCATCCTTCTTATCTCTTGAGTAGAGTGTGTCACATCAGCATAAAGCTGCATAGGCTGACCAAAAAAGGCACTTTCAGTTTCTCAAAATAAAGTCTCAATATATTGCTCATATCTTGCTCAAAGATGAAATTCACCAGCAACATCCCACGATCTTGTAAATCTGTTTCAGAAGATTCTAACAAAGCTGAAATATCCACAATTGAATTCCCTTCCACCTCTCTCGTTTTCACCCATGTATCATTTTCAAAAACCAGGACACAAGTCACCATAGAAGGACAACTTTATTCAGCCAAACATGAGGTCAACTTGACACGTGTTTCGGCCAGGCGGCCTCCTTCAGTGGAATAAGACCTCTATAAATAAATAATAAAAATCAATATATGAAAAAAATCACAATAAATAAATAAATAAAAACATAACGGTTAATGGATAAAAACAGAGGTACAACCTAATGTTACATGTGCCAGGTTGACCTCATGTATGGCTGAATAAAGTTGTCCTTCCAGAGTGACTTGTGTCCTGCTCTCTGTTGGTTCCTGTTGGCACTGCAGGAGGGGTGTTATCGCTGTTTCTTGTGGTTTCTACACCATGTTTACACCCTGGAAGGATGATCTCCAGGAACAAGCAGGAATTTAGTCTTCACATATGGGGTATTGTCGGTACCAACGGAGCCTGCGCGGGAACGCTCCCCAGCATCCAATAGGAATGCTTTGGGGAGCATCCCTCAGCACATGCGTGCTGACTTCCCGCCTTATGAACTGTCCCTCTTCAGTTCTTTGTTTTCTGCGGAGCCGACAGGACATATTCCCTGTCACCACAGAAAATTTCTTCTTTAAACTTGTTTTCTTGTGGTCGCGTCTGCCTCCGCACGACACCTACCGGTACCGCTGGTTCTTTTTCTTCTTTTCTAAAAAAAAATATAAACTTCTGAACTGTTTCTCTTCAGAAACTTTTTCTTTTTGGTGCTAGGTGCCATTTTGGGCATTAGGCCCCATTTTTCCTAAAAGATGGAAAAAACAGCTAGTGGTTTCAAAAAATGTACTAAGTGTGGCGGTACCATCTCCGTCACCGACACCCATGACTGGTGTCTAAAATGTTTAGGCCCTGACCATTCTACATCTGAGTGTCTCTTTTGTATGGGGATGACTAAAAGAGGAAGACAGAACCGAGCTGCAAAGCTTGGTACCCTCTTTTCTTTGGATGCCAGGTCCATTGCATCGATGTCTTCAAGAGCCTCGTCTTCCTCCCATGGATCTCAGGTAACTAAACATAAGAGCCGGACCTCAAAGGGTAGCTCTCCTTCAAAGCATCGAGAGGCCATAGGCATTGCCCTTGAGGAAACTACACTGGCAAATCAGCCCCGGCGGGAGGCTTCAGCCTCCAAAGCATCAACAGGGTTCCAGGATATTCTCGAGGCTTTGACCTCGGCAGAACTACTGGTGCCAAGCTCAGGGGTTCCAACCGCTTTTACCGATACCGATACCCAGACATCGGCAGCGTCGATAGACCAGAGATTCTTCGCTATCGAATGCAGTCTTACAGCTCTCCTTACAGCTGCGGTACCATTGACACCGGTGGTTCAACGGGCACCGGTAATGACACCGGTACCAATGCCAGTACCAGCACCAGTACAGATACCGGTACCAGCACCAACGGTACCGGCCCCGGTGGGAATTCTTCCCATGCCGACTTTTGCTGGCATCGACAAATCGGTACCGGACCAACTCGGTACCGACTTCGATCGATACCAAGATTGTGCTTTGCATGAACATCGGGATCAGAGATACTTCGAATCCTCCGATTCTGATGACTCTGATAATTCTGCCGGTACCAGAGTGTTTCTCCCGGAAGACTCCTCTTCTCCTCAACGCAGAAAGTTTCCTCCGAAAGACATGTCTTTTCAGGATTTTATTCATGATGTGGCCAGATGCCTTTCAATCACGGTAGCTCCTGAAAAAGAACCTAGAGCAAAGGAATTGGAAATTCTGCAATACTCTAAGGCTCCCAAGGAGGCAGCCACTCTGCCCATTCATGAAATTCTTCATGATTTGATGCTCAGAATGTGGGAGACACCTCTGACCACATCTCCTCATTCTAGGAGACTCGATACCATGTATCGAGTTCCACCATGTCCTGGTTTTCAAAAGACTCAGCTGCCACACCATTCAGTGGTAGTGGAGTCAGCCATGCGTAGGATGAAAAGTGTGAAAAGACATGCATCCGGTCCTCCAGGTCATGAATGCAGGACTCTTGACGCTTTTGGGCGTCAAACATTTCAGGCTTCCATGCTTTCAGCTAGGATCAGCTCATATATTTTATATATAGGAATGTTCTTCAAAGAGGTCACATGAGATTTGGAGCTTATGAGCCCCCTTCTCCCTGATGACAAATGACAAGACTTCCTTACTCTGGTCAAGCATGCTCAAGACATCTCCAAGTTTGTAAATCGTGCAGCCTTTGACTGCTTTGAATGCATCAGCAGAACGTCGTCTATTGCCAATGGTGCACGTCGGATTGCCTGGCTTCAGGCATCAGACTTGGAGATTTGGGTACAGGATAAATTGGGAAACATCCCTTGCACAGGAGAAAATCTCTTTTGCAAGAATTGGCAGGAAAAGGATAATGAGATAGATGATGACAATATCACTTTAGATATATTGTCAAAATCTACAGCCACTCCAGCCAAAAAGAAACCCTATAAAAAACCCTTTTTCAGCAAAAAGAGGAAGTTTTATCCATCCTATACCCAGCAAGGGCAAGCTTAGGGTCACGTTGCCCAGAAAGGTCAACAACAACAATCCAGACTAAAGAAGCCAAAAGGCCTTAGAGCTCAACCAGCTCCACAGGCCCAGCCCCCTCAAGGGCTTTGACTCCTTCATAGAGAACTTAGCCTTCCTGCCTCTGGAAGGTCCAGAACCCCTAAACATTCCAGGCAGGTTGTGTCATTTTGCCAACAGATGGTACCAAATAACAGCAGAAAATTGGACTCTGTCTATTGTGGGAGAGGGGTACAAGCTTCATTTTCACCGTATGCCCCCTCCTACAATCGTAAGACAGTTCAATTCCCAAACCTCTACAGACAATCTACTGGGTCGCGAGGTCTCAACATTAATCCTTGCTCAAGGAGCAATAGAGGAGGTGCCCATTCTTCAACAGGGTACAGGGTTCTACTCCCCCTATTTTCTTATTTCAAAGAAAACAGGAGGACACAGACCCATTCTAGACCTCAGAGACTTGAACAAATATCTGTTCCGAGAAAACTTCGAAATGATTTCTCTAGGAACTCTTCTACCATACCTTCAAAGTCAGGATTGGCTTTGTTCTCTAGATCAAAAGGATGCATATACTCACATTCTGATCCATCCAGATCACAGGAAATTTTTACGATTCCTTTTCAGGGGAAAACATTTCCAATACAGGGTTCTTCCCTTTGGTCTGGCTTCAGCACCAAGAGTATTCACGAAATGCATGGCAGTAGTAGCTGCATTTCTGCGAACCCTAGGGATATTCGTCTTCCCTTACTTAGACGACTGGCTCATTCGAGCCTCCACGGTTCCAGAAGCCAGCTTTGCATTGTTTTGCACAATGCAAATCCTTCAATAGTTGGGATTGGTCATAAACCTCCCAAAATCCCAACTTGCTCCTTCTCAATCCCTGGAGTTCATAGGAGCTCATTTAGATATCAGACAGTCAAGGGCTTTTCTCCCACAGCCCCGCTGTCTTTGCATAGTGCAGCTAGCTTCTCAAGCAGTGGTGAAGTCCTCCCTAACTGCTTGAGAACTACTACAACTATTGGGACATATGGAATCCACGGTTCATGTCATTCCCTATGCTCACCTTCATAAGCGAGCACCCAGTGGACCCTATCCACACAGTGGACACAGGACATCTGTCGGACAAGATATCAAACTCACAACGACTGATCTTGTCCCTCCAATGGTGGCAATCATTGGAAAATCTTTTAGTGGGATCTCCTTTCCAGCAACCCCTATTCCAGGCCACCCTAACAACAGATGCATCACAGATGGGATGGAGAACACACCTGCATCATCTCTCTACCCAGGGTACCTGGACTCCACAGGAGGCTTGTCTTCACATAACCTCCTAGAACTCAGAGCAATCTATCTAGCTCTTCGATTATTCCATGCTCAGCTCAGCTACAAGACAGTCCTAGTCCAAATGGACAATCAAGTAGCCATGTTCTACGTGAACAAGCAGGGTGGAACAGGCTCTCTGTCATTATGCAATGAAGCTTTACGACTATGGGCCCTCACCTTCTCGTGGTATATCTTCCAGGCATTCAAAACCTTTGGGCAGACAAACTCAGCCGAGTACTGCTGCCTCACGAATGGTCTCTCCAGCTAGACCAGGTGGCCAAGATATTTCAGATCTGGAGAACCCCAGACATAGACCTCTTTGCAAGTCCACTGAATGCCAAACTTCCCCAGTTCTGTTCCAGAATTCCGGCTCAAAATTGCCAGGCAAGGGACGCCTTCCTTCTTCACTGGGGTCATGACTTCCTTTATGCCTTCCCACCCATTCCCCTCATTCCCAAAACACTCTTCAAGCTTCAGAGAGACAGGGGTCGTATGATCCTCATAGTGCCACGGTGGCCACACCAAACGTGGTATCCCCTGCTTCTACATCTCTCTCAAGCTGCACCTCTGGAGTTAGGGTTTGCTCCAGATCTTCTCTCCCAAGAGAACGGTATGCTATGGCACCTGAATCCCCAGTCCCTGCATCTCAGGGACTGGTTGCTGAAACCTTAGACCTTCAGGATCTCAATCTTTCCCAGCAGGTGAAAGATATCCTTCAGGCTTCTATAAAACCTTCCACAAGATGCTCTTACACCTTCAAGTGGATACATTTTACTATATGATGTTCTTAAAGGGGTTTAAACCCCCTTATGATACCTTTGGAATCGATACTAGAGTATCTACTTCATTTATCAAATTCTGGTCTAAAGACCAATTCAGTAAGAGTCCATCTTAGTGCAATTGCAGCTTCCTACAAACCTCTAAATGGACAACCAATTTCCTCTCATCCACTCATATCAAAATTTATGAGAGGTCTTCTATTAACAAAGCCTCCCATCAGGCCACCACCGGTGGCATGGGATTTAAACCTATTTCTCGGGCAGCTCATGAAATCGCCCTTTGAACCTTTAGCCACTACAACCCTAAAGCTTTTGTCCTGGAAGATCATCTTCCTAATTGTAATCACCTCTGCACGTCACATTAGTGAATTGCAAGCTTTAGTGGCTGATCCTCCTTATACTAGGTTTCACCATGATAAGGTTGTTCTCAGAACTCATCTACACTTTATGCCAAAGGTGGTTTCGCCTTTTCATTTAAATCAATTGATTTATCTTCCTGTATTCATTCTGAGGCCTCATGCCTCTAATGCAGAAAGGAACCTTCATACTTTGGATTGTAAAAGAGCCTTGGCTTTTTACCTACAAAGAACACAGCAACATAGAAGGTCTTCTCAACTTTTTATTGCTTTTGATTCTAATCATTTGGGACTTCCTTTGCTTATGAGAGTAAGAGTCTTCCTCTTCAAGGCCATGTCACAGCTCATAATGTGAGAGCCATGGCAGCCTCTATGGCTAACCTTCACTCTGTGTCTATCGATGACATCTGTCGAGCAGCCACCTGGCCTTCGGTGCACACCTTCACAGCCCACTACTGCCTAGATAAAGCCTCCCATCGGGATGCCTTCTTTGGCCAAGCTGTTCTTCAAAATCTCTTTCAGACCTAATTCAACTCCTACCCACCAACCCTGGTGGGATGTCAGAGATCCATAGGAGGAAGCATGGCCCACCTTACGATAGGTGGCAGCTTCTTGTGGCTATCTCCCTCGCATCTTCAGCTAGGGAGTCCCCATATGTGAAGACTACATTCCTGCTTGTTCCTAGAGATAGCGTAGTTACTCACCTGTAACAGGTGATCTCCAGGAACATCAGGAATTTAGTCTTCACAACCCACCCACCTCCCCTAGGAGTTGTCTCTCTATCTCTCTGTCTCTTTCCTCTATCCCTCTCTCCTTTCACTCAGCTACAAACTTAACTGCAGAGGGACAGTTGGAAAGGCGGGAAGGCAGTGTGGATGTGCTGAGGGATGCTCCCAAAAGCGTTCCTATTGGACTCTGGGGAGCGTTCCCATGCAGGCTCCGTCGGTACCGATGATACCCCATATGTGAAGACTAAATTCCTGCTGTTCCCGGAGATCACCTGTTACAGGTGAGTAACTACACTTGCTCAGCTATAGTGAAGATGAGATCCAACAAATGCTACTGGAGGTACCTTTTTTTTACTCAGAAAGATGAAGATACTGCCATCAAAGACAATGTCTGGGAGGAGGTGGTCCCTTTCACCCAGAGGAATATTAGGGAGGAGATGCATGCTGACTCCCTTATTGATTATTGCAGGGCTAAGGTCCTACCTAGGGTTTTCAGATGTATAGGGCTCCAGATGATAATTCCTTTGTTAATAGTTGGAAAGCAGTTCTCAATAAATGTTCCCTGGATCTCATGATCCTTCTCATTCGAATTTCTAAGAAGACTGAGAAATACTAGGAGTACATTGAGACGAAGTTGCAATCTTTACAAGAACAAGATACCAGATGCAAGAAAATTCTGGCGGATTATAATAAGAATCTGTATAATTACAAAAAGGAGATCAAAGATAAAAAAAACTCAAAATGTAGACATGATGAAGAGGGCTATAAATTTGTTTAAGTTTATCATTGGAGCAAAAAAGGATATTCTGATGACAACTACAAGAGATATAGAAATAATAATAAAAAGAGGCATCCAGCAGATAGAGAATAACCTATAGAGGAATCTGTTGTACCAGTCAAGAAGCGTAGTAGAAGCCATTCTGAGGACCATGTTGATCCCTCTGTACCTCTGTTCAGTTCAGATAGACATACTGATAAATTTGATTTTTCAATGGACAAACTTTGGAAGGGTGGAGGGAAGGTTCAATCCTGTCCACCGCCCAAGAAGGGGAACAGGAGTACAGAATGAACCAACAGCGGTTCCAATACAAGGGGAGGATCAGAGGGGGAAAATGGCAGATGGACACCCGGAGGATTTCATAATGGGAATAAATAATAGTGTAATTAACCTATCAGATGTCCCTGTAACAACAACTCAGTTAGAAATCTTACACAAGGGCCTCTCTTATATCCTCTTGGTCCAGTACCTTTCATTCAATACATGAGTTGATTTATTTAAGTTTATAAGGAAACTTAAACTTAAAGACTTCTTCAGTAAACAACATGGCCCATCTAATTGGATCCCCCCACCTGGCAGTAATCCAGACACTGACATTTTCGAACAGACAGTTCTCAAACGGATCTCAAATCTTAAGAAAGGCCCATGTCACATTTATTACAATACTTTTGCTGAACAGAAGAGAACCTTGGATTTCCTAAAGACTAACTACAAAATTGTTATTAAGCTAACTGATAAAGGAGGGGCTATAGTGGTGTTGAACTGTACTGATTATATAGCCGAAATGACAATCAATTCTTTACTCGCCTGGATCGTGACCCGACACTTTTTCTTAAAAACAAAGTTGGTTCTTTGGTATTTTAGGTCATGAAATAGACTATTTTACCAAGAAAGAAGCAGAATTCCTTACAGTTTCTCATCCAGTGGTACCCACTATATATATTCTACTCAAGATACACAAATCCATGGTGAACCCACCTGGGTGGCCAATCATTTCCGATATTGGTTCTCTTTTTGAACCTCTTTCAAAACTTTTAGACATTTTATTACGTCTGTTTGTCATGCAGATCCCATCCTATACTAGAGATTTGGCCCATGTTATTCAGATTTTGCAGACATTTCCATGTTATCATGATGGGTTACTCTTGGTTACCCTGGATGTCGCATTGTTATATGCAGACATCCCCACAGCATGAGGCACTTCACATTTTTGAACAGACATTATATGCTTGTACACAGCACAAAAGGATTTCGATGTTTTTTCTGAAACAATTGGCCAGCCTGGTAGTTTTTGAAAATTATTTTTTGTTTGACAGCCTGTTCTACAAACAAACGAAGGGTGTTGCAATGGGGTCATCCATGGCCCCTGATGTTGCAATTTGTATGTGGCAAACTTTGAGACACAGTTCCTTTTACAACATGCCATTAAATCTCATGCAACGTTATGGTTATGTTATATTGATGATGTGCTTTTGATATGGGATAGATATCAACATCTATTAGAGGAATTTCTTGAATGGATCAACACCTTAGATCATAATTTGAAGTCTGATCATAGTAGGATCTCTTTTTTACACATCATGATTATCAAAACTGAGGTGGGGTTCCGCACAGATCTCTTTAGAAAACTGACAGATCGTAAAAACACTTTTTTGATTGCCGCAACTTCCACAACAGTTCCCTCAAGAATAATCTACCAGTTAGCCAATTCTTACGCATCAGACAGATCTGCTCCAATCAAGCTGATTTTGAGAAAAATGCACATACTCTTGCTACTCGGTTTAGCTAGAAAGATTATCTCAAGACGTTTATCCACAGGGCCTATCAGAGAGCTTCTGATACAGACCAAGATTCACTCCTCCAAACCAAGGATAAGCCACCAAACAAGAAAGTTGCTTGCCCCATAAAATTCTCCACCCATTCTAAGAAGATTGTTTCTATTTTGAAAGAATAGTGGCACATAGTCCAGACAATTCTAAGGTTTGAATCCTAAGAATTGACTGTCGCTTATAAAAAGAAACTGAATCTGTCTAACATCTTGGTACCTTCGGCTTTACCAATTTCACAAAGTAAACCACCAATTTGGCCATTTCAAATGTGGCTCCTGTTCCGTATGCCCACTTGCTGTCACCACCAAGGAATCCTTTGCATCCAACAACACAATCTAAATATTCCTTAAGGACTTCATGAACTGTAATTCTAAAAATGTGATATATGCAATTAAGTGTCCATGCAATCTACTATACATTGGCAAAATTAGCCGGAGTGTTAAGACCAGGATTATCGAGCATTGCAGTGCTATCCGCCATTTAGAGTCTCAGAAACCTCTTGTGATCCAAGTCTCTCTGAGTTAAGGTTTCTGGTGCTGAGGAAGGTAATTCCACCTTGGCGAGGTGGAGATGTAAACAAGACCCTTCTCAAATTAGAACAGAGACTGATTCATGAGATGGATACATTACATCTTAAAGGCCTAAATCAGAATGTGGACCTTTGTTTTGCTATGAAGCCCTCACTCTTGCCCTTGTACCATATCAATTCCAGTTCTGACACAGGACTAAGAGAATGGCAATCTACGGTTCCATAAGATATGAATATAGTCTCACTTATCTCTGGAACAGTCATTCTATTTTTGTTTTTATTTTCACTTTTTCGGATTACATATCTCTGTTTATTGTTTTAGAATTGGTTCATATTACCCATTATTTCCCGGATGCTTTTAATATGTTTTTTATTATTATCTTATTTATGTTTTATACTTTTTTATACTTCTTTCACTACTTGTTTTAATTATTTATGGTCCATATTTTTATGTGTTTTATCATGGGCTGCCTTTTCTTAATTATGTCTTACATGTATATAAACATTATTGTTTTTATCATACCATATGAAGATGGTTTGGCCGATCAGTATACACAGATGGGAGATCGCGATTATGTTCACTAATGTGGTGGTTTTATTATTTTTTAAAGTGGTACCCTGATTTTAAATTGTTTTACTTTCATATTGTTTTGCTTCTATTAATTCTTTTATCAACTACTCTTTTTATCACCACTTTCTTTTAGCTTTTTTAGCTATTTTAATTGGCATTCCTTAGCGTTCCTCCAGCTTAGTCCTCTACCTATGGGTAGTGCACCTCCTCCTGCAGCTTGAAAACTGGACCAATCAAATTTCAGCATCACCGGAGGTAGCATACTGACAACCCACTGTAGCTCCAGTGTGTTCAGTCTTCATGCAGCTAGAGGACGTAGTGAGCTTAGGTGCTGGGCTCACTAGGGAGACAGTTAATAAGCAAGATCTTTAGCTAACCTTTTCATTTTTATTTGATTGTCATGCTTTATTTCCTTTCTCTCTGATTTAGGTATTTGGGCAGGTTCGTTTGTACTGTTCCTTTAAAAAAAAAAAAAGAAAGGAACATACAAAGGTGTTTTGACCCCTGTTGCTCCGGGGACTCCTGTAGAGAGTTCTCCCTCCTGCCTTGCCACAGCCATCTGCCTATTTTCTCCTGCTTAAGGATCTCTGACCCCTAGGCTGTTTGGGGCAGAGCGCCTTCATCGGTCTGCCGCCGGCGCACTTTCTCCGGGGTGAGAACCCGCGGCTTGGGGGACAGCGCATTTCGGCTCTTTGCGACCCGGCACGCAGAACCAGTTGGCCGTTCTAGTCCTCGAGGCTATTTCTCGCTCTGCTCCTTGGTTTTGCGGGGCAGCGGGGTTATAGCTCGGAGCATCCTGTCATCTAAATTGCCAGGCGGTTCGGCTCAGGAGAGCGGGCAGGAGCAGCGCACCAAAATGCTGTGAGGTGCCGCCGCCATTTTGAGCACGCGGCTCCCACAGTTTTTTGATCCCAAGCGGCCTCAGCGCGGTTACACAGAGCTGCGATTTCCTCCGGACTGCGATCTGTGCAGTTCTACTAGGTATTTGTTTTTCTTTTCATTTATCTTTATTTTTTCTTACTTTGGTCTGATTAGTTTTTGGAGCCTTCTTGGTTCGGGGGTTTGCCGTCTCGGTCAGGTGTCCCATTTGATTGCGTCGGGCCCGGGATTCACTGACAAATGTTCTCAGCGGATTTCCTTTCTTGGCGGGTTTCTCCGGGGCTCGGCCTTCCGCGAATGTAAACCTCTGATAACCTATATAAAGGAATTAATCACTGAGACAATAGACAGCAGAGCCACAGCTGTTATTGAAGTGCAGGCCCAGGCGGTTCCAGGGCACGGTACTCCCCAGTGTCCAAGGCCCCAGGGGTCATACAGTTTTGGGGATCCATATCAGCCGGACCCCAGTGCGTCATCTGTGGCTCTCGCAGGGGCGCAGGCACAGAGACAGGCATCTGTCAGCGCTGCGCGTCAGTCTCACTTAGCATGGAGCAGCAGTTAGAGAATTCCAATGCACCGGTTGCTCCAGCAGCTCTCGCGGGTCCAGAGGGTGCGGGACCTGTTGCGGGGCCTGCGGCTCTGGTAGCTGAATCATCTTTGGGCGCTTCTGGCACACAATCTGAGCTTGGCAGCGCGCTGCAGATGGACGATTTTTCTCCAGATTTTTTCTTGCTTATGCATCAGGCGTTTTGTTGCAGGCGACAGGGGTTCGTGGCAGGGCCCCTGTCGCTTCCTTCCTCTAGCGCGCGGGCTGGTATGGCAGAGCGTGAATCTGTTGGAGTGAAACCGGCCTGTTCTCTCCGAGCTGGACTGGCAGGAGGGAGACGAAGCCGACTTTGATGTAGATACTGAGATGGAGGAGTTGGAGGAAGGGGAAATCCCTGAGCCTGAGGATCAGGCGAAGATCATAAGAGTATTTCGCCGGGACGAGTTGCCGGCCCTTATTTCGGAGGCCCTTCAGACGCTTCGGCTGTCTTCTGAGCAGCCTGACGAGGACGGCGCGGATCCCATTATTCAGGCGGTCCGGCAGACGCAGGTAGTTTTCCCCATCCATAAGGTTATTGATCAGATGATTCAGACGGAGTGGGATAATCCCGAATCCGGACTTAAGGGGATGAAGATCATGAACAAGCTGTATCCTCTGGCAGATAAAGATAAGGACAGGTTTCGTTCCCCAAAGATTGACGTTGCGGTCTCGGCAGTCACTAAGAAGACCACGATCCCGGTGGAAGGCGCTGCGGCCTTGAAGGAGGCGCCTGATAGGAAGATGGACGGTTTCTTGAAACAATCTTTTGAGGCAAACGCCGTGGCGTTGCAGGCTTCCATTTGTGGGGCTTGGGTTGCTCGGGCCTGTCTTCGCTGGGTCCAGCACCTGCGGCAGTCTGCATCTTTTGAGCCCGATGAGGTGCGAGAGCTCCAGCGCTTGGAGTCTGGCTCGGCCTATTTGGCCGATGTGCAATACGATCTTATCAGGGCCCTCTCCAATAGTATGACCTCCTTGGTAGCGGCACGTAGGTCTCTTTGGTTAAAAAATTGGGCGGCGGATGGCTCTTCTAAGTCGCGTCTCGGTAAGCTCCCATTTAAGGGAAAGCTCTTGTTTGGTGAAGACCTTGATAAGTTGGTTAAGGAGTTGGGGGACTCCAAAGGCGGCAGATTGCCGGAAGATAGGCCAAAAAGGGGTAAACCTGCTTTGTCCTTTAGGGGGCAGTCTCGAGACTTTCGGAGGTTTCGGTCGCCCCGTTTTGCTGGGTCCCAAAGAGGACGGTATGTGTCCAGAGACCAGGGGTTTCGGGGGTTTCGCGGTGCCAGTAGAGGGTTCGCAGCGGTGGCCTCTGCATCCCTCCGAAAGTCCCAATGAAGGGCGGCGGGTCCCGGCAGAATTGCAACCGATCGGCGGTCGTCTTCGGGGTTTCCTTTCTGCCTGGACCCACATCACATCCGATCAGTGGGTGTTGGAGATCATTCGCAACGGATATGCTTTAGATCTAGCGAGGCCGGTGCTCGATTCGTTTGTAGAGTCCCCCTGCAGGGGTCCCCAGAAGGCGCTTCAGGTGTGGCAAATGCTGGACCATCTTCTGCGGTTAGGAGCGGTAGTTACAGTTCCACCGGCAGAATACGGCATGGGGCGTTATTCCATTTATTTCGTGGTGCCAAAGAAGGATGGCACTCTTCGCCCCATTCTGGATCTCAAAGGTGTGAATCGCTGTCTCCGGGTACCGCATTTTCGTATGGAAACCCTTCGTTCGGTCATTGTCGCAGTTCGGCATGGAGAGTTTTTGACATCTCTCGATCTCACAGAAGCTTATCTCCATATTCCCATCAGGGCGTCTCATCAACAATTCCTGCGCTTTGCGCTTCCTTGGGGGCACTACCAGTTCCAGGCTCTGCCGTTCGGGTTGGCAACGGCGCCGCGCGTGTTCACCAAGATAATGGTGGTGGTGGCGGCAGCGGCATTGCGCAAGGAGGGGGTCTTAGTCCACCCGTATCTAGACGATTGGCTGATCCGAGCAAAGTCCCAGGCCGAGAGTGTGCAGGCCACAAGGAAGGTCGTCAATCTTCTGCAGTCCCTAGGCTGGGTGGTCAACCCGGTCAAGAGTCATCTGACCCCGACTCAGTCTCTCGAGTACTTGGGAGTACTATTCGATACTCGCAAAGGGTCGGTATTCCTAACAGAACGGAGGGTCCTAGCTCTTCGGGGTCTGGTGCGGGGCTTCCGGAAGGTCGCAGCCCCGTCGGCGTGGAAGTATCTTCAGGTGTTGGGGACGATGGCGACGGCGTTGGAAGTGGTGCCTTGGGCCAGGTTTCACATGCGATCGTTGCAGCGGGCCCTGCTCCGCCGCTGGTCCAAAGAGTTCGATTCATTGAGCATGCGGCTACCCTGCCCACCGCAGGTCCGGCAGGACCTGCGGTGGTGGCTACGGCCAGCCTCTCTTCAGGCGGGGATGCCGTTGGAGCAGCCGGACTGGACTCCGCTATTAACAGATGCCAGTCTAACAGGCTGGGGAGCACATTGCGGAGTGGACTTTGCGCAGGGTCTCTGGTCCCCGGAGGAGAGCGGTTGGGCGATCAACCGCTTGGAGCTGAGAGTGGTATTCTTGGCGCTACAGAGCTTCGAAATGCAGGTCACACACCGGGCGGTGCGGGTACTTTCCGACAATGCCGCGACCGTAGCTTACATAAATCGACAGGGCGGTACCGGAAGCGCGGGCATGGAGGAGGAGTCCCAGAAGCTGTTCACCTGGATAGAACCGCGGTTGCAAGCGATATCAGCAGCGCACATAGCCGGGAAAGACAACATGACGGCGGATTTTCTCAGCAGGCACCGGGTGGATGCAGGGGAATGGGAGCTGCATCCCTCGGTGTTCGCGCAACTAGTGTCTCGGTGGGGTGCGCCGGTCATGGATCTCATGGCAACGTTTCACTCTGCGAAAGTGGCGCGGTTTTTCAGCAGAAGACGGGAACTCATGTCGGAGGGCCTCGACGCCCTCATGCAACCGTGGCCCTCTTTGGGTCTTCTATACGTGTTTCCTCCGTGGGCGCTCATAGGGCGCGTGATTCAGCGCATTGAAGCGCACCGAGGAAGTGTGCTGCTGATAGCGCCGGATTGGGCCAGGCGTCCGTGGTATGCAGATCTGGTAAGATTACTAGACGGGACTCCGTGGCGTCTCCCGATGTCCCAGGAGCTACTGATTCAGGGTCCGCTCCTCATGCCGCGAGTGGAAAGATTCTCGCTTACGGCTTGGCCATTGAAAAGGCGCGGCTAAGAAGGAAAGGTTATTCTAAGTCCGTCGTGGTGACTCTGCTTCAGGCGCGTAAATGGTCGACCTCCCTTGCTTATGTTCGCGTTTGGCGAATCTTCGAGGACTGGTGTTCCAGGCGTCAAGTCCACGCCGCTACGGCATCGGTCCCAGTGGTATTGGATTTCTTGCAGGATGGCTTTGTTAAGGGACTTGCGGCCAGTTCCTTAAGAGTGCAGTTGGCGGCTCTGGCCTGTTACAGAGGTAAGGTCCAAGGCGTGGCTCTCGGGGAGCACGCTGATGTCGGGCGTTTTCTGAAAGCGGTTTCCAGATTGCGTCCGGCGCGTTGAATTTCCATCCCACCGTGGGATCTCAACTTGGTGTTACGGGCGCTCGGCAGAGCTCCATTTGAGCCTTTCTCCCAAGTTTCGGTGAAGGATTTAACTCTTAAAACGGTGTTTCTAGTGGCGATCTCTTCCGCGCGCCGTATTTCGGAGCTTCAGGCACTTTCCTGTAGGGAGCCCTTCCTATCTTTTTCGGATCACAAGGTGGTTCTCCGGCCAGTGCCTTCCTTTCTGCCGAAGGTCTCTTCTCCCTTTCATGTGAACCAGGAGGTCTCTCTTCCCGTCTTGCGAGCGGGCTTCTGATCCGAGGCCTTAGTCATTTGGACATTAAGAGAGTGTTGCGTCGCTATTTGAAGGTCACCGAGCCCTTCCGCAAGTCGGATCGGTTGTTTGTGCTGTTCGGGGGTCCCAGGAAAGGGGAAGCGGCAGCGAAAGCGTCCATTTCCCGATGGGTTAAAGAAGCCATTGTCTCGGCTTACATGTTGCAGGGGCTCCCGGCTCCGGTCGGTCTCCAGGCTCATTCTACTAGAGCGTAAGCAGCGTCCTGGGCTGAGCACAGTCTGGTTCCGCCAGTGGAAATTTGTAAAGCAGCGACGTGGTCATCTCTGCATACTTTCAGTAAGCACTATCAACTCGATGTGCTGGCGACTGCGGATGCCTGTTTTGGATCAGCTGTCCTGTGTGCCGGCTGGCAGGGTCCCTCCCGTTAATACTGCTCTGTTACATCCCATAGGTAGAGGACTAAGTTGGAGGAACGCTAAGGAAATAGTAATTACACTTACCTGGTAATTGTAGTTCCTTGAGTGACGACAGCTTAGTCCTCCGTCCCGCCCTTGGGGTAAGGATTGGCTCGGCACGCGTTCTGTCTGGACAGCTGTCGACCCGGATGAGTGGGTCAGATGGATCTTGTCCCCGGGTTTGCTTTCTACTCTGTCTGCTCTTTTTCTCTCGCTACCTGGTTGTGGTTCGGCAAGCGGGGGAACCTTTACCTTTGAAGATAATTTCATTCTTCCCCTTCTGTTTTTGTTGGGGAAGTTTCCACTTTTCTTACCATTGTTGGAAAAAAAATACATATATTATATAAGGTTAGCTAACTGTTATTGTTTTGTTGAGTCTGCTTTGTCATTAGTTCACTGGAGCTATAGTGGGTTGTCAGTACGCTACCTCCGGTGATGCTGAAATTTGATTGGTCCAGTCTTCAAGCTGCAGGAGGAGGTGCACTACCCATAGGTAGAGGACTAAGCTGTCGTCACTCAAGGAACTACAATTACCAGGTAAGTGTAATTACTATTTTTTTACTGGTTTTATTGCACACATTACATCCACTTGCAACTCGTGTTCTTCCTTTGTTTAGTTGACTTACAGATCAATAGTAGTATTAAGAATATACATTTATTTATTCTATTTATTTATTTATTTGAGTGATTTTTATACCGCCATTTCGGGTAATCATAGTGCTTTACATACAGAGCAACTGAGATACATTAAACATTTTAACAATATAACAGATGTATGTGTACAAACAATCAAGAAAATGTACATGATTCTTGGGATTAACTTATATACAATTTGAGTAGATAAGAGATATAGAAATGGTTTTAGTGAAATTCCTGGATGATTGAGAAGGAGGTGTCTTATTGAAAATGGATGGGTTGTAGCGCGATGCTAGTGTAGATACAGGTGGGGATGCATTGATTATGCAGTGTTGAGAAATGTGTGCTATACTGTGTCCTTGTTTAGATTTGGTTCGTTTTCTCCAAAATGCTCAATGAATAGGAACACTTTAAGTTGAGTGCGGAATGTGGATAGGTCTGTAATGCTTCAAAGTCTTTCAGATAGAGAGTTCCAGAGCATTGGGGATAAATACTCAAATGCTCTGTTACTAGTGAATTACTTTGTTTTTCAGTAGTTAGATGGGATTGAAAGAGTATTGTTCAGTTGGCATCTTCTTTGGCGGTCGTTTGTTGTGACCTTAATTGAGATAGGATTGTGGGTACTATATTTCTGATAGTTTTAAACAAAATCATAATTAATTTGTACTTTATTCTGCTCTGTACAGGTATCCACTGCAGGGCTTTAAAGACAGGTATTATATGATCCATGTGGCTTGCGTTATAGATAATGTGTGCTGCCATATGCTGTGCCATTAACAGAGGATGAAGCGATTGTTTAGAGAGTCCGTGAAGTAGACTATTACAGTAGTCAATATTATTATTATTATTATTATTATTAAAGACTTATAAAGCGCCGCAACATATGAAGCGCTGTACAAACATAGAAGAGAGACAGTCCCTGCTCGTCAGAGCTCGCAATCTAATAAGACAGAAAACAAAATAAGTTACATAATACAAATAACAAAAATTTACAGGACAAAGTAAGCAAATGTTGATAGAGAGATCAAGATAGGGTAAGACAGGAATGGAAAGCAATAGTGAAGAGGTGGGATTTTAGTCTGGACTTGAAAATGGCCAGGGAGGATGCCTGGTGCACAGAGATAGGAAGACTATTCCAAGCAAAGGGTGCTGCCAGTTGGAAGGAGCGAAGTCTGGAATTGGCAGTACGAGTAAAGGGCACAGATAAATGAAGACTGTTAGAAGAGCAAAGCAACCGAGAGGGAGTGTAAGGAGAGATGAGAGATGAAAGGTACTGGGGAGCAGAAGAGTGAATACATTTATAGGTCAGGAGGAGAAGTTTAAATTGGATACGGAGACAGATGGGAAGCCAATGAAGCGACATGAGGAGAGGAGTGATGTGGGAAAAACGAGACTGGCGGAAAATGAGTCAAGCAGCGGAGTGTTGAATTGACTGAAGAGGAAAGAGGTGGCTTGCAGGGAGGCCGGCAAGGAGAACGTTACAATAATCAAGACGGGAGGTGATTAAGGAGTGGACAATCAATTTAGTGGTGTCAACAGAGAGGAAGGGGCGAATTTTGGAAATATTGTATAGAAAGAAACGACAATATGTGGAATTATCACAGCTTGCATCAATGTTCTGATATCATTGCTGTGTAATATGGGCTTCATGTGTTGCAGTAGTCTGATCTTATTAAATATTGCCGTTGTTGTGTGTTTTTTATTTAAAGGCTTTTATACAAGTGCAAAAGAAAAAGTTCAGTAGAAACTGCACATGAAATACTTGTACATATATCAACACAAAATCTTCAACCAGAACAATTGCTACATCACAGCCTTATATTTTTTATCTTTATTCACAAAACCTCATTTTCACCCATTTTCACCCTTGCAACTCCTCCCCTCTCCTTCCATCCCTTCACCTCCTCACTGCCCTCTACCCCCTCCCCTCTCCCTCATCCCCTCCCATCCCTTCCCCTCCCCACCACCCCTTCTCTCACCCATCTCCCTTTTACTACCAATGCTATATATTAAGGGGTATCCTAGCAGTCTAGCAACACTAAGAAAAAAATGAGGGGGATTCCAAACCCCCACATCAAGGAAGGCTCCCATTTTACACCTCCATCTAGATTAGAGATGTTGACGGTCATGAGCCATATTTCAAGACAAAGGCATCCCATACCTGCTCAAATTGGGGTAGGTGCATCCTCCCAGCCACCACCCCTCGTTCCATTGTGTATAAGTCCTACATCTGTTCCAACCAGCGTGAGAGTGCTGGAGGCGATGCCTGTTTCCAGGATGCCGCCAGGATCAGACTAGATGCATTCAGACTATGGCGAATCAATGCCAACTGAGGAAGCCATCCACCAGGGACTTTCTGCCCAAAAAGAAAAATACCCGGGTCCCAAGGGATATCCAAATCCACTATTTGTTTCAGGTGATACTGTATCCCCCTCCAAAAAACTTGGACATGAGAGCAAAACCACCACACATGTGCCAAGGTGCCTTTCGCGACACAATTCCACCAACACAAATCAGATAACCCCAGAAATGCTCGAGCCACTCACACTGGTGTCATGTACCATCCATAAATTAGTTTATAGTTAGTTTCTCGGGCATTAACAGCCACCAAACTTCTCCAGAGTCGGTTCTCAGTCTGTTCCCATTGCTATTCAGTATATGAGAGGTGCAACTCCTTTGTCCACTGAGCCCTATGTTTTCCTACTCCAAAATGTTGTTTCTGTAAGTGTTCATACAGGGCTGCAATGAGGTCCTTAGTGTTTGTGCATTCCTCACATGGGCTTTCAACATCTGTCAAGTCCCGAGAAACTTGTTGCTTAACATATCGATTCCCCACGCAATGTGCCACCTGTGCATATTGGTAGACGTGTTGTTCTGGGATATCAAATTTTTCTCCAGAACCAAGCAGGAAGTCAGTCCTCACATATGGGTGTCATCGGCACCGATGAAGCCCCAGCGGAGCATTTCCCCAGTTTTCTAAGAAAGCCTTTGGGAATGCAGGCACGCATGCGCGGTTCCCTTTCCGCCTAAAGGTGCCATCTTACCTCAGTCTCTTTTTTTCCGAGAAGCCCACCGGACGTGTGTCCTGTCATCCCGGATAAAAGTTGATTTTTTTCGGCGATTCTCGCTGTTTTTTCTCCCGGTTCGACGCCGGTTCCCCTTCCGCCGGGTTCGGTACACCGGTATCGAGCCCGATTCTTCTTTTTCGGTTTTTGCCCTTCGTGGCTGGTGTTTGCGCCCTTTTTTGTTTTTTCCCTGGAAGGCCGGTCCTTTGACCTCGCAGGGACTCTTTTTTCCCCGATGGTTTCCAGCGGTTTCAAGAAGTGTGATTGGTGTAAGAAATTAATGTCTCTCACCGACACACACGACTGCTGCCTTCGGTGCCTCGGTCCTGACTACGACCATAAGTCGTGTGGACCATGTAGGAAGATGTCTTCCAAGGCACTCCAAAGTCACCAGCAGCAGAAAGAAAGGCTTTTCTGGGACTCAGCCTCCGACCGGGCCCGGACCTCGTCTGAGGCCTCGACATCTCGGGAATCAGATCCCGAGCGCCGTCGAAGCTCCTCGGACAGGGGGTCCCCCGACCGGGAATGCAAGAGGAAGAAGCAGCTCGCGAGGGCGTCGTCGGAGGAGGTCCCTGGCTCCTCGAGGGCCAGGTCTAAGACCCCCGACCGTCGCCCCTGGCCCGTGGAACAAGAGAAGCCTGCTAAAGTTCCTCGCGTGGAGCCGGAGTCTGCTGGACATGTAAGCCCCGTAGTCCTCGAGGACTCTCCTCCCAGAGTCGGTGGCTGCTGTGTCTCCCAAGCTGAGTCTCAGGATGACAGCCTTGGAGAGCAGACTGTCTGCCTTCATGGAGCAGCAGCAAGCACTGATGGCCAGCCTGTCTGGCGCATCTGCCCCGACCACCAGGACATCGACTTCGAAGTCGACCCTGGAGACCGAGCCGATACTCGAGTCCATGGCTCGAAGTTGACCTTGGTCGAGGTCTCCCTCGACCTCCCGCTCGGGACCGAGGGCATCGATGCCGGTGCCTTGGCGTCGGGGCGGGTGCTCCAGGGCCCCGCGGGGTCGGACCCTGACTCCTCGTCGGACGAGTCCGCCTGGGAGACGGAGGATGAGGAGTCCCCCGATACGTTCAAGACTCGGTGCGTCCCGTCAGACTCACCACAGTCTGAGCCCCGAAGTAGATCCCTTCCGGAGGATACTCGGTTCTCGGAGTTCGTCCGGGATATGGCCACTGCCTTGTCTATTCCGGCGGACCCTGAGGAAGAGCCTCGAGCTGAAGAGCTCGAGGCCCTGCAGTATGACTCTCCTCCGAAGGAGGCCTTTACTGTCCCGGTTCCTCCGATGCTGGAACGGCTCCTCTTCAGGATGTGGGAGGCACCGGCCTCGGTGCCGGTTTTGAGCAAGCGAGTCGACTCGATCTATCGACTCAGGAAGAGCCCTGGCTTTCAGAAGGCACAGCTACCACACCATTCCATGGTTGTGGAATCGGCCATGCATCGTCTGAAAAGCCAGAAGATGCACTCTGCGGTGCCTCCCGGCAGGGAGGCCTGGATCCTCGATGGTGTCGGTAGAAAGTGCTTCCAGGGCTCGATGCTTGCTTGCCATGTCCAGTCTTACCAGCTGTACATGGGCATGTACTTGCGGGACCTGGTCAAGGAGTTGGCTGGGTTCTCTGCTGGTCTCTCCGGGGAACCCTTGCAGAGATTCAAGTCCTTATCCTCGGGGATTCGGGACTGCTCGAAGTTCATGTCCCGTGCCGCCTACGATGGCTTCGAGACTTCGGCCCGAGTTGCAGCAGCCGGCATCGCAGCTCGACGCCAGGCATGGCTGCAGTCATCGGACCTCGAGCCATGGGTTAAGGACAAGTTGGTCAATGTTCCTTGCCGAGATGAAAACCTTTTTGGCAAGCCCATGACTGATAAGGCCGCCCAGCTCGAAACAGAGCACCTTACACGGACAAGGCTGTCTAGGAAGACCTCTGCCCCTTCTCATAAAAAGAAGGGCTCGGGTAAAAAGCCCTTTTACCCGAGGAAGGGCACTGCCTACAAACAGTACCCTCAATATCAGGCTGCCCAAGCTGCACCCCAGGGTCAGCAAGCCAAGGGGCAAGGTAATGGGCCCCATAGGCAGAGGACCCCCAAGCCTCCGGCCCCTGCTCCCACTCAGCAGGGTGGGGGTTTTTGTCTCCTTGAGCATAGCCTCTCCATCCCTGCTCTCCCAACCCTGCATAGGAGGTCGCCTCTCCCTCTTTGCCCACCAGTGGCCCCTCATCACCGGGGACAGTTGGGTGTTGGACATAGTCCACAGGGGCTATGCACTGCATTTTCACCAACTGCCGCCTCCTTACTTTCCAGGGGAGCCTCCAAGGCCTCCCCTGCACACAGACCTTCTCCTTCAAGAGCTTCAAGGTCTGTTGGTGGACAGGGCGGTGGAGCCTGTGCCTCCCCACTTGCAAGGTCACGGATTCTACTCCAGGTATTTCCTGGTGCCCAAAAGGACCGGTGGCCTTCGACCCATTCTGGACCTCAGGAACCTCAACAAGTTCCTAGAAAAAGAAAAGTTCCAAGATGCTTACTCTTGGAACACTTCTGCCCTACCTCCAGCAAGGAGATTGGCTATGCTCCTTAGATCTGAAGGATGCGTACACTCACATCCTCATTCATCCAGACCACAGAAAGTACCTCAGGTTCATTGTGGGAGGAAACCATTATCAGTACAGAGTGCTACATTTTGGCCTCACCTCTGCTCCCAGGGTCTTTACCAAATGCCTGGCAGTGATGGCGGCCTACCTGAGGAATCAGGGAATCTTTGTCTTCCCCTATCTGGACGACTGGCTCATCAGGGGTCAGACGTGCCAGGAGGCCAGACAAGACACCCTCAGAACTATTGCTCTTCTTCAAAGCCTGGGGTTTGTCATAAACTTCGCAAAGTCCACTTTGCTCCCCTCCCAGAACTTGGAGTTCATAGGAGCAAGGCTGGACTCTCTGCTGGCAAAGGCTTTCTTGCCAAAAGACAGGGACCAAAGGTTGATAGCCTTGGCAAATCGGTTTCTCAGCAGGTCACTGTTCTCCGCCAGACTCTGCCTGAGGCTGCTTGGCCACATGGCTTCGACAGTACATGTGACCCCCAATGCCAGGCTCCATATGAGGCCCGCACAGTGGTGCCTTCGGACTCAGTGGTCACAGGCCACAGGCAGCCTCAGAGACAGGATCAGGGTGTCCAGACCATTTCTGAACTCCCTCAACTGGTGGCTGCACCCACCCAATCTACTGAAGGGGGTGCCTTTTCAGATTCCTGGGTACACGGTGGTACTGACCACAGACGCCTCCCTGCAGGGCTGGGGAGCTCATTGTCTAGGCAAGTGCACCCAGGGACTGTGGTCTCCTTGGGAAGCTGCACAGCAGATCAATCTCCTCGAACTCCGAGCTATTCGATTAGCACTCAGAGCTTTCTCTCCTACCCTGGCCCATCAATCTGTCCTAGTTCAAACAGACAACCAAGTAGCCATGTTTTATGTGAACAAGCAGGGCGGGACTGGGTCCAGAATCCTTTGTCGGGAGGCTCAGGACCTTTGTTCATTTGCCCTCAAGCACCACATGCTCCTCAAGATTGTGTACCTTCCAGGCCAGGACAACTACCTGGCCGACAGATTAAGCAGGATCCTGCAGCCCCACGAGTGGCAGCTGCATCCCTCAGTAGTTCAGAAGATCTTCCTAAAATGGGGTCTCCCTTTGATAGATCTCTTTGCCAGTCCACTGAACAAGCAACTGCCAAAGTTCTGCTCCAGGCAACCGCATCCTCTGCGGATAGCAGCAGATGCTTTTCTGATTCCATGGTCTCAGGGCCTCCTGTATGCGTTTCCTCCCACGCCCTTGGTGGCCCGAACTCTCTTCAAGATTCTTCAGGACAAGGCCTCGGTCCTGCTGGTGGCTCCCAGGTGGCCGAGACAACCTTGGTTTCCACTTCTGCTTCAGCTGGCGGTGGATCCCCCACTGCCTCTGGGGTTGCAACTCGACCTTCTCTCACAGGAGCAGGGTTCTCTTCTGCACCCCAATCTCAAAGCTCTCAATTTGATGGCCTGGAGGCTGCAAGGGTAGTTTTGGCTCCCTGGGGCCTACCTCAGGAAGTTGAGGAGGTTGTCCTAGCCTCTAGGAAACAGTCCACTAGGAAAACCTATGCTCTCAAATGGAAAAGGTTTTCTGTGTGGTGTCAGCTACGTACAGAAGATCCTTTCTCCTGTACTGTGCCAGTAGTGCTCCAGTACTTACTGCACTTATCAAATCAGGGACTTAAGTCCAATTCTGTTCGGTTCCACCTCTCCGCTCTAGCAGCTCACCACTCACTGGTGGAGGGACGTTCTCTGTCAGGTCACCCCTTGGTGTCCCGCTTTCTCAGGGACTTGCTTTTGCTCAAGCCTCCAATCCGTCCTCCTGAGTGGGAGTTGAATGGCTACTTGTCCACTACGCTTCCTCTCCTGGAAGACACTCTTCCTAATAGCCCTTACCTCGGCTAGGTGAGTGAGTGAGCTTCAGGCCCTGGTCTGTGATAGGCTTTACACTAGGATTTATAGGAACAGGGTAGTCCTTAGGACTCATCCAAAGTTCCTCCCAAAGTTTGTATCCTCTTTCCACCTCAATCAGGAGGTGGTTCTTCCAACATTCTTCCCTAGGCCTCATGCAAGCCAGGCTGAAGCAGTCCTGCATACCCTGGACTGTAGGAGGGCCTTATCCTTCTACATTGACCTACACAGGGGCATAGAAGGGCTACTCAGCTCTTCGTATCCTTTGACCCCAATAAGTTGGGGTTGGCTGTGTCCAAGCATACCTTGTCCATCTGGGTGGCTGACTGTATCACCTGGGCTTACAAGGCGGCTGACCTTCCTTTGCAGGGTAGGGTCACGGCCCATCGTGTCAGGGCAATGGCTGCCTCAGTGGCTTATCTCCGCTCTGTGCCCTTGGTGGACATCTGCAGGGCTGCAACTTGGTCTTCAAGCCAGACTTTTGCGGCCCATTACTGTCTGGAGAGGGAGTCCCGTAGGGACAGTGCTTTTGGCCAGGCAGTACTCCGGAATCTCTTTGAGGTTTAGGCAACTCCTGCCCTCTGTTGGGCTACTGGTGGAGTTTGTGTCCTTGAAAAGCCTTTCTTTGCTGCTGAGACTAGAGGGAGTACTCTTGTTCAGCCTGGGTTCCTTGGTAGCCCAGAGCTAGGGAGTCACCCATATGTGAGGACTGACTTCCTGCTTGGTCCTGGAGAAAGAGTAGTTACTCACCTGTAACAGGTGTTCTCCAGGAGCAGCAGGAATCAGTCCTCACAAACCTCCCTCCTCCCCTTGGAGTTGCAGTTGTACATAGTTTGTGTTTTTACATTTTTGTGTGCTCTTCTTAGCTATGTCATTTGACTGAGGTAAGATGGCACCTTTAGTTGGGAAGGGAACCGCGCATGCGTGCCAGCATTCCCAAAGGCTTTCATGGAAAGCTGGGGAAATGCTCCGCTGGGGCTTCATCGGCACAGATGACACCCATATGTGAGGACTGATTCCTGATGCTCCAGGAGAACACCTGTTACAGGTGAGTAACTACTCTATTTTGGCTTTCGCAATGATTCGAGCGGTGACATTCTGAGCTCTTTGAAGGATGTGTAGATTCTTTTTAGATGTCCCTTGGAGTATGCCGTTACAGAAGTCTAAATGTGGCATAATGAGAGCCTGGACAACTGTTCTGAAATCATTGATGTCAATGAGGGTTCTGAGTTGCTGGATGGTTCTGAGCTTAAAAATATAGTTTTGGCTGTCTGTTTTATTTGGTGTGTCATGCTTAGCGTTTTGTCTAGTGTTACTCCAAGGTATTTAATTTCAGATTTGACTGGGAGAGTAATGTTCATCAGGTTGATGAAAGCTGGAGGGGTGAAGTTGGTATTTCTGATTACGAAGAGTGCTTCAGTCTTTTTGAAGTTGATATCCATATGGATTGAGCGGAGCCACTGTTCAGCTTCAGAGAGGCAGGTGGCGATTCTATTGAAATTAAGGTTAGCTATGTCACAAGGGGCAAACAGCATGATGTCGTCTGCATAGATAAAATAGCTTAGGTTGTGGCGTTGAAAGATTGTGGAAATAGGCTGGATATAAAGGTTAAAAAGTAATGCAGAGATTGAGGATCCTTGTGGGATACCACGTTCTTGAGGGAATGGTAGTGAGGGGGAATGATCTATATGAACATATTGGAAACGATTAGAAATGTAGGACTTAAACCAGTTAAGGGTGGTATCTTTTAAACCTAGTTGAGATAGTCTGGATAGGAGAGTATTATGATATACACTGTCAAAAGCTGAGGAAATGTCAAGAAATATGAGCAAGAAGGCCTGCTTCATATTATCCATACCTCGGATTAGTGAATCGAAAAGGGATATGATAAGGTTTCTACTCCGTGATATGGGCGGAAGCCATACTGGTGGTCATCTAAAGGGAAGTTGGTATCAATATGATCTTGTAGTTGTATCTGAGCTACCTTTTCAATGATTTTGTCTAAAAAAGGTATGCTGGCAATGGGGCGATATGAGGAAGGGTCAGTACTGTTAAGGGTTTTATTTTTTAGTAGAGGGCGAATCGCCGAATATTTGAGGTCATCTGGCATGAAGCCTTGCAGTAGAGATTGGTTTACAACTTTCAATATGTATGGAGCTAGTTCGGATTTTGCTGCTTTAACCCAA
The DNA here is from genome assembly GCA_033557465.1 of Ichthyophis bannanicus. Lineage (NCBI taxonomy): Eukaryota > Metazoa > Chordata > Amphibia > Gymnophiona > Ichthyophiidae > Ichthyophis > Ichthyophis bannanicus. The sequence continues at coordinate 399,441,865 of CM066034.1, read as the reverse complement.
GACACTGGGCAGGGATCAAGTAGTGAAGTGGTAGTATTGAGGTTTGATATAATCTCCAGGAGTTGTTTGTTGGAGATTGTATGGAATGAGCCCCACTCAGTGATGGTATTTGATGTGGTAGGGGTCAGGATAATACTTGGACGGGTGCTTAGTTTAAGCTTATTGGCAAAGTGGTTTGCCAGGCGTTGCGGGTCTATTGATGTTTTGTTAGGGGTGTGATCGGGAACCTTAGTTAAAGATTTAATAATCTCGAAGAGTTCCCTGGGTCGGTTGATGGCCTTAGATAATGTTTTAGTATGGTATAATCTTTTTGTGTTGTTAATGGCTTCCTTGTAGGTTTTAAGGTTTGTGAAGTATTGAACCCTAAGTTCAGTGGTTTTCTTCTTCCGCCATTTAGCCTCTAATTTCCGGAGGTTTTTCTTTAGTGCAGCAAGCTCGGAGGTGTACCATTTCTCAGACGAGTTACTGCTAGGTTTTCTTTTATTTGAAGTTAAATATTTCGCTTCCGCCTCAATAATAGAGTTCCAGGTAGATACAAGTTCATTGAAATTATTTGAGGTATTGTCTAATTTTGAAGAAATAGATTCCAGAAAGCTTTCCTTGTTAAACTGGCGGAATATTTGTTTTGTGCATTTAACGTTGCTGTGAGCAGAGTTAGTGGGTTGGGAAGGAAGAGAGAAATGTATCATGAAATGATCAGACCATGGTACCTGAGTTGTGGTGGGTGGAGTAGAAGGCGGTGAGAGTGTGAAGTGTGATGGTAGGACTATTAAATCAAGGGTGTTACCTTTGCAGTGAGTGGGGTGGGTAACTATTTGTTTAAATTCCATTTCCTCCATTGCTTCAAGGAAGGATAGTGTTTGGCTATTTGGTAACGAGGCAAGGTTAAGATCTCCTAAGATAACAGAGGGCTTTCTCAGTGAAGAGTTACAAGCAACCTCAAGTATTATGTCTAAGCTTTGTATGTCAGGTGTGGGGGGTCTATAGATAAGGCAGATGGCCATGGTGTGACTTTCAATTCTGAGGATATCAATACCCTCATGCTTATCTAGTAAGTAGGCGAAAGGTTGAGATGAGCTTTTGCTATTACAAGTACTCCGCCACCTCTTTTTCTGTCTCTTTTACTGCTGAGTATGGTATAACCATGTACTCCCAGTTGATTAAGGAGAACTGAGTCAGACTCATTTAGCAAGGTTTCAGTTATACAGAGTAGATGAGGTTTTTCGTCTGTGATAAGATCAATTATAACTGGGATTTTATTCCTAATTGACCTGGCATTGATAAGGATGCAATTTAGCTGTGTTGAATGGGTAGTGTTTTGCATGGAGTTATTCATTGGTGCTGGGTTCAATTGGATTAGCCTTTGAACATGGATATGTTGGTGAGTGCGTGATCTGTCTATGGAGGGATTTCCGTAATTATATTTTTGTGTGTTATGTCTGGGCCTGTATGGGATGATGTGAATGTGTGCTGGCTTAAAAATGTTTGTAGTTGGAGTTAGAGAGTGAATGGGAGGGGTGTGAGAAAGTAGAAACCCTAGTGTGAGCATTAGAATGTTTAAGGTAAGTGTTAATAATCTTTTTAGATCCATTGCTAGTTAAACAGGCGTAGATAGAAGGTAGGGAGATAGTGTATTGTGGGGTAACAATTGCAAGATTATACTAAGATATATAGTATACAGCAGTAATACAAGGATTATGGAATATCTGAAATACAGAGGGCAACAAAAACTTTGGTTAAAGTTATCAAAATGACAACAAGAGTATTATATTATTAGCAGGTAATTTAGTTGAAAAATGGTTACTTTCTCTAGCACAATGTAAATGAGTTACTTCGTTTCTATCCACATGTAACAACAGATGCTATAACCAGGGGGATACAATGTTTCGAAGGAACCATATACTGAGGAGCTTACTAAGTTTGAACCTTCAAAATTAGCAGGACTCTATCCAGTCTTTATTTCGATTGATATTTTGTTGAGTTACTATAGAGCAGGCCTATTCTGGAAAAAGCTATGTAATTGCATGAGAAGCAACTATGGATTTGTAGGCAAAATAGTAGCGGATAATTACCATGCAGTGTCTGTAGTGGTGTTTGGTCTGTCTTAGCAGCTAAGGTCGGTTCTGGCTCTTCGAGTTTTTTTGTCGTGCTGCTAATGAGCCGAGAGTTGAGAGAAGAGCAGAGAGACGCCAGCTGATTTTGACGGTCCACGTCTAAGGGCCACGCCAAAGGGCCCTCTAGCGAGGCCCTCAGGCGTGGGCCCGCAAGGCGCGGGTGCGCCTGCACGCGTCCCCTTTTAAATGGAGCCGCTAAGCCCCGATTGGGCTGACGATGAGGCAGGAGGCGTCCGGCGGCTGAAGAAGCTTGATCCCTCCTGAGAGAGCACGCAGGGCTGAAGAGAGCACTGTCCTGCACGTGTCCCCTTTTAAATGGAGCCGCTAAGCCCCGATTGGGCTGACGACGAGGCAGGAGGCGTCCGGCGGCTGAAGAAGCTCGATCCCTCCTGGGAGAGCACGCGGGGCTGAAGAGAGCACTGTCCTGCACGCGTCCCCTTTTAAATGGAGCCGCTAATGGGTCTGACTCCATGTGTATGGAGTGTTAGAGTGTGCTGCAGCGTGAGATAGACCATGAGATATTGGTAGTTGGTGTGCATGTTTGTGGTGCAACTGACCTGAGTTCGGTTTGTGTTCTTTTCAAGATGTGGAGATTTGGTGTTTGCTGGCTTCCTTCTCTTTTCTGTTCTTCTTGGCTTCCTTGTATTTGGGCCATGTCAAAGGGCCCTTTGACTTGGCCCTTAGGCACGGGCCTGCCAGGAGCGGGCGCTTAGTGCGTCGCCCTTAAATGGATCTGCTGGTTACCGGGTGATGATGCCTGTGGGCGGAGCTTGGCGAGTGCGATGTGCGCTGGAGTGATCGACCGTGTGGCTCACCTGGAGTGTGGGTACACTGCTGCTGGAACAGTGAGTGCTGCACGGAGGAAGCTCATCAAGAAATAGTCCATGACAAGAGCTGCGGCGGGAAGAGGTTCACAAAAGCTGCTTCTCCCTTAAATGGGTCTGCTGGTCGCCGGGTGATGATGCCTGCGGGCGGAGCTTGGCGAGTGCGATGTGTGTCAAAGTGGCTCACCTGGAGTGCGGGTGCACTGCTGCTGGAATGGTGAGTGCTGCACGGCGCACATCGCACTCATCGTGTATGCCTCCTGTACTGATCACATTATGCCTCTGCTTATCCATCTCCACTGGCTTCTCGTTGCCTATAGAATTCACTTTAAGATTCTCATCTTTGTACACAAGGCTATTCATTTAACTTCCCCTCAATATATCTCTGACCTAGTCCATCTTCACACCTCTCACCGCTCGCTACGACACATCCACACAAACCGCATGTCTCTTCCCTCCCCCCTCCCTGGCTCACCTTGAATCAACTTGCAGCGCTGCATTTTTCTTTCTTGGTTCCAAGCTCTGGAATTCTCTCACCCCTGACTTCCGCCTTGAGCCTTCCTTCACCAAGTTCAAGGCACTGTTAAAGCAACATCTTTTCTGCACCGCCTTTAATCTTCCTCCCCTCTCTGTCCCTAGCTGAGGTTTCCCTTGTTTCTCTTCTCTCTTGCTGCCTGGTTCCTCTCTCTGTCTCTAGTTTCTCTCTTTTTCTTTGTTTTTCTCTGGCCTATCAAAACTATGACGTTCTTTTCCTTTTAAGAACATAAGAACATAAGATATGCCATACTGGGTCAGACCGAGGTCCATCAAGCCCAGTATCCTGTTTCCAACAGTGGCCAATCTAGGTCATACGTACCTAGCAGTATCCCCAAAAGACACAGGTTCCACAATGCTTGTACTGGGTCAAGCATTGATTATCCTGGGTCCCTTTTTAATAGTGGTTTATGGACCTTTCCTCCAGGAACTTGTCTAAACCTTTTTTAAACCCAGCTACACTAACAGCCCTTACCACATCCTGCGGCAACAAATTCCAGAATTTGATTACACGTTGAGTGAAAAAATATTTTCTCTTATTTGTCTTAAATAGTTTACCCTGTAGCTTCATTGCATGTCCCCTAGTCTTTCTATATTCTGATAAGGTAAACAATCGATCCACGTTTACCTGCTCCACTCCATTCATTAATTTATAGACCTCTATCATATCTCCCCTCAGCCGTCTCTTTTCCAGGTTGAAGAGCCCCAACCTTTGTAGCCTCTCTTCATAGGAGTAGCCTTCCATCCCCTTCACCATTTTGGTGGCTCTTCTCTGTACTTTTTCTAATAATGCTGTGTCCTTTTTAAGATACGGTGACCAGAACTGCACACAATATTCAAGGTGCGGTCGTACGATGGAACGATACAGAGGCATTATAATATCCTTTGTTTTGTTTTCCATCCCTTTCTTTATGATACCTAGCATTCTATTTGCTTTCTTGGCCGCCGCTGCACACTGGGCAGAGGGTTTTAACATGTTATCCACGATGACTCCTAAATCTTTTTCCTGGGTGGTGGTTCCCAATGTGGAACCTTGCATTGTGTAACTATAGTGTGGGTTGTTCTTTCCTAGGTGCACAACTTTGCACTTGTCCACATTAAATTTCATCTGCCAGGAGGGGAAGATATTAAAGTCAGCGCCTTTGCTGATGACATGTTGCTGTGTCTCACGAACCTACCTATGTCTTTGGATCGCGCGCTTCAGGTGATACAGGCATTTGGGGACTTTTCGGGTTTGAAGGTTAATGCTATGAAGTCGGTAGTTTTGGATGTTGGGGGTAAAGTAAGGCCGAAGTGGGTAGGTGAGTTTCCATTGGTATGGGCGGATGGGGAGATTAAGTATTTGGGAATACAGCTCCCTGATCGGCCAGCACATCTGTATCGTGCTAATGTGCCTGGTTTACTAGCCAGAAGTAGTAAAACTTTGGCAAGCTGGCGGGGTTTGCCCCTGTCTCTGAAGGGAAGGATGGCATTGTTTGTCATGGTGGAGTTTCCTAGATGGCTATATGTGCTGCGTATGCTGCCGCTATGGATTTTGGATAAAGAGTGGAAGCGTTTTGAATGGAATTTGTGTGGGTTTCTGTGGGGGGGATGTAAGGCGCGGATCTCTTTGCGGGCCTTAATGAGTAGGAGAGAGGAGGGGGGGTGGGAACTACCCTCCTTGCGTAATTATAATCTGCGCTATTTAGCGCGACATATTCGGGCGATGTTGGAAGGGGATGGGGGGTGTGCCCCGGTTCGGCAGTTGGTGGAAGCGCTGGCTCCGTATCATGGCCTCTATCTTCTCCATGTCGGTCAGCTGCCAATGGCGATTAGGGGAGGCATGGGGGGGGAGTTATATGGGGGCCTTGCGTCCTGCCTGGAGAATGCTTTGCCAGAGATTTGGGTGGGATTGGTGTAAGTCGCCTCTGCTGCCTCTGGTGGGCAATCCTGATTTTCGACCGGGGTTTGCACAGCAGAGTATCTTTGATAGTTGGGCTGAGAGAGGCCTTGTTTGTCTGGGAGATTTATTTTTTAGTGATAATGGGGTTATGGACAGTTTTCAACAAGCCCAGCGGTGGTTTCATATTCGGCAGCAGAATTTTTATGGCTATTTGCAAATCCGCTCTTATTTAGCGTCTGTTCCTGTGGAAGGGGGAGGTTGGTCAGCTTCCGAGTCCCCACGTGCAATATTGGAGCGGCTGGAGGAGCGATGTCTGGGTGGGTCGGTCTCTCGGGAGGTGCTCCGGCCCTCGGGGGGTGCGGGGTTTCTTACTGTGCTCGCACTCCGGTGGCGGAGAGACGGAGTTGAGGAAATGACGGAGGAAATATTGCGGGTGGCCTTTGAGGGGATAGTGAAAGGCCCGGTATGGGTGTATCTACAGGAAATGCAGTATAAATTTCTCTGGCGAGCATATATAAGTGATAAATGGGCCTTCCGGGTGGGTTTGCAGTTCTCTGCTAGTTGTCAGTGGTGTGATTGCGGAGTCGGGACCTTAACGCACAAATTTTGGGGGTGTCCGAGGGTGCGAGCTGTGTGGGTACAGGTTTGTAATAAGATGGAGGGGTGGCTTGGGGTGGGTGGTGTTCTGCAAAGAGAGGTTTGTTTGTTCCATAATTGGGAGCTGGGGTGCGAACGACTCTCGTTCATGCGCAGGGCGCTGTTTGAACGGGGTTTTCTGATGGTTAAGAGGGCCTTGTTGTGTCAGTGGGTGGCATCCTCCCCTTCTTGTATGGCGCTTTGGGAGAACTTCATGCTTGACTTGATGTATATGGAGAAGTTGACTGCACAGCAGAAAGGGGGTAAGAGTTGGGAGGACTTCTTGGAATTATGGTCTCCCATGATCTCTCAGTTGTCTCCTAGAGAAAGGGGTGGGGTGTTAAATGTTTAGAAATGTATAGAGAGTGCTACCTGTTTCCATAAGAGGTTTCTTGTTTTGCGGAGCATTATGCCAAAATACTTTAGTCTTTCAACTGCTCTGAGTAAAAGGGACAGCAACTTGCTTGTAGTTAATCCGGGAGACTGATTAACGGTCCTCCTGTTCTGTGCTGTGATTTACCTTATTTGCTGGTGTAGTGACATCATCGTAACTCTCACCGATGTGTTGGATGTATTTGATGTACTTGATGTGCCTATTATAGGGTGTGTGAGTAGTCTGTGTCTGATGGCGGGGAGGGTGGGGGGGGGGAATGGGCGTTTACTCAGGGTTAAGGGGGCTATCCTCCACGATTGTATCTGGGGAGGAGGCTTATGTATCGCTTTGTATTGTTTTACCTGTCCTCTCTAGATGTTTGCGTTATGTATGAAAATCTCAATAAAAATGATTTGAAATAAATTTAATCTGCCATTTGGATGCCCAGTCTTCCAATTTATCCAGATCCTCCTGCAGTTTTCCACAATCCTCTTGGGTTTTAACAACTTTAAACAGTTTTGTATCATCTGCAAATTTGATAACCTCACTCGTTATTCCCTTTTCCAGGTCATTTATGAATATGTCAAAAAGTAGCGGACCCAGTACAGATCCCTGGGGTACTCCACTATTCACCTTTTTCGATTGGGAATATTGGCCATTTAGCCCTACCCTCTGCTTTCTATCTTTTAACCAGTTCCCGATCCACAATAGTACACTGCCTCCTATCCCATGACTTTTTAGTTTCGCCAAAAGTCTCTGATGAGGGACCTTATCAAAAGCTTTCTGAAAGTCCAGATACACTATATCAACTGACTCACCTTTGTCTACCTGTTTATGCACACCTTCAAAAAAACATATCAGATTAGTAAGACAAGATCTTCCTTGTCTAAAGCCATGTTGGCTGTCTCCCATTAGGCCATGACTATCTACATGCTGTGTAATTTTGTTCTTTTATGATGGTGTCTACCATTTTCCCCGGTACTGACGTCAGACTCACCGGTCTGTAATTACCCGGGTCACCCCTGGAACCCTTTTTAAAGATTGGTGTTATGTTGGCGACCCTCCAATCTTCAGGTATTACAGATGATTTTAATGAAAGTTCACAGATTACCAATAGCAGGTCCGCAATCTCATATTTCAGTTCTTTCAACACTCTTGGATGTATACCATCCGGTCCAGGTGATTTGCTACTATTCAGTTTATCAAATAGTTGTAATATATCTTCCCGGTGTAGCGATATTTCTCTCAATTCCTCTGCAGTATCACCTTTAAATACCACTTCAGTCTTGGGTAACATCCCTACATCTTCCTCAGTAAAGACCGAAGCAAAGAATTCATTCAGTCTCTCTGCTATAGCCTTGTCTCCTCTTACTGCCCCTTTTACCCCTCTATCATCTAATGGCCCAACGAACTCTCTCACAGGCCTTTTGCTATGAATGTACTTGAAAAAGTCTTTATTTCGTGTTTTTGCTTCCGTAGCAAGTTCCTTCTCAAATTCTCGCTTTGCGAGCCTTATCAATGCTTTGCATTTAACTTGCCAGTGCTTGTGCTGTTTCCAGTTTTCTTCGTTTGACTCTTTTTTCCATTTCCTGAAGGATGCTTTTTTGGCAGCAACAGCCTCTCTGACCTCACCTTTAAACCATGCTGGCAGTTTTTTGGACTTTCTTCCACTTTTCTTAATGCGTGGAATACAGCTGGTCTGGGCTTCGAGGATAGTATTTTTAAATAACACCCAAGCTTGCTGTAAGTCTTTAACCTTTGCAACCGCTCCTTTTAGTCTTTTCTTAACTATATTCCTCATTTTATCATAGTCTCCCTTTTGAAAGTTAAAAGGTAGTACTGTGGATTTCTTTACTATCCCTCCTCCACTAATTAAATCAAACATGATCATGCTATGATCACTATTGCCAAGTGGTCCCAACACCCTTATTTCTTGCACCAGATCTGGCGTTCCACTAAGGACTAGGTCCAGTATGGCTTCCCCTCTGGTCGGTTCATGAACCAGCTGCTCCAGGAAGCAGTCATTTATTTCATCTAGAAACTTTATCTCCCTAGCTTGTCCTGCTGTAACACTGACCCAGTCGATACCAGGGTAATTGAAATCACCCATTATTACTACTCTGCTGTGACTTTTGTTAGCTTCCTTGATTTCTTTGAGCATTTCATCATCCATTTGTTCATTCTGGCCAGGCGGTCGATAGTACACTCCCACTGCCATCGCCTTTCCCTTTTTACATGGAATTTCAATCCATAGAGATTCTACAGCAAATTTTGTTTCCTGCAAAACTTTAATCCTTTCTGACTCAATGCCCTCTCTAACATAGAGCGCAACTCCTCCCCCAATTTGATCAGTTCTGTCATTACGATATAGTTTGTATCCAGGTATCACAGTGTCCCACTGGTTATCCTCCTTCCACCATGTCTCTGAGATTGCAATCATATCTAACCTCTCACTTAGTGCTATATATTCTAACTCTCCCATCTTATTGTTTAGACTTCTAGCATTTGCAAACAGGCATTTTAGAGACTGTATTTTATTCATATTAATCTGGCTATTGGTAGGCATGGGTAATTTGGAATCTTTACGCTCTGTCTGCACCTTACTCAAGGGCATTTGGGCTACTATACTCTTTTTTGGAACCTCACTGATTTTGGTAGTATCCTTCAAGGATACCTTCGTCCGAACCATGCGCTCCTGGGCGACTGTCGGCTTTCCCCCATTTTCTAGTTTAAAAGCTTCTCTATCTCCTTTTTAAAGGTTAATGCCAGCAGTCTGCTCTTTCGTAAACTGCTCTGTTGTATTTTCGAAGGGCAGTATATCAAGAAATGATATAAAGATAAAGATTGGGGGCTCCTCAAGCTCTCTCAGAACCAAACACTAATAGGAATGCCAGGGATCGGTCCCCTACCAATTCCAGTTTGATGAAGAGGAAGGATTTAGCCTCTTCTCTGATGGCATCTAGGACAACTGATGTCGAGCATCGGGCACATCGGCGTAGGGGATCATCGGAGCATGATGCCAGAAGCATGGGGGAATTGAGCAATACCCAACCCCCATAGCAGTCCCAATGTGAGGACAGCTTATTCTCCATCGATTTGGAGGGGTCATGCATAACTCCAAAGGTCTGTGACCAGCTGGTTGATTCACCTCAAGAGCCTGAAACCAGCGAAATTGCTGAAGATCCCATGTCTTAGCTCATGGGTACTCCTTGAGTAGTGCTTGGCTAAGAAGACGGAGGAAAAGCTCATGCGCATGCTGTGCATGCGGGAGCTGTTGGCTCCAACACTTCCCTTGCAGCAACATCATTCTATTCAGCTGATACTCGAGACTCTGAATCTGCCTGTAGGAGATGGATTGCTATTGAGACCTGGAAAAGTCTTGTCACTAACCAATACCTGGCCGATATCCGAATCGAGTGCATCAGGGGAGGTCCAATACCTGAGACATTGAAACCAATTGGGGCATCGGCACTCCCACAGGAGATCCATTCCCCCTGTGGAAAGGAGACCATTCCAGGCAGATTCAAATATCCACAGAGTACCCCTTTGAGTCTGAGTGCGAGCGCTCCTGGGTAGCTGAATGTGACTTGAGTACTAAATTTTGGCCTTCTTCCGTTTATCTGAGTGGGTAGTTTTGTAGTTAACAGGCCCCATTTTCTTTTCTACCTAATAGGGTCCCTGCCATTTACAGAGTAACTTGCTCTCAGACAATGGCACCCAGTTGGAAGGTGCAGTGCACAGCTGCTTGATTGTAGCCTTTGGTCTGTTTGGCTTGGGCATTTTCCAGACTAAGTCTGGACACTTCTATTTTTTTATTTATTTTATTTAGCTGCATTTATATCCCGCTTTTCACCGGGTCAAAGCGGTGTAACAAAATGGGGGGGGGGGGGGGCAATAATCAGTTTGACAGAGAAAGGGGGGGGGGCGTCACCATGAGGGCCAACACTGATGATCTGAACAGAAATTAACAGAATTAGACAGTTGACATAAGTCTCTTAATTGGTAGCAGAGGGGTTAGGTCAGAGGGTCTGGATGTGCAGTCAGTGAGAGATGTCTGTTTCAGGTCCAAGATATTCATGAAACAGGATGGTTTTTAACTGTTTCCGGAATGTGGAGAGGTCTCTGTTGCTTCGGATTTGGCTCGGAAGGGAGTTCCAGAGGGAGGGCGCATAGAGTTTGAATGCTCTGTTACAGGTTTGTTGATTGAACTTAGTTCGTTCGTGGGGGATAGTGAGAGTGTTGCTGGTGGCCTGTCAGGTTGGTCTGTTGAGGATAGGCTGGGGTAATAGAGTCCGGAGTTGAGAAGTCTGCGTTTGATGGAGGACTTTGTGGATAAGTAGGAGAGATTTGTATTTAATCCTTGCTTCGAGAGGCAGGATGTGAAGTTCTCTCAGGACTGGGGAGATGTGATCATGTTTTTTTGCTTTCTGGATGATTCCTTTCTGGGTATGCGGTTTCTTATACATACAGGATAAACACTGTGGCAATGTCTTAATAAAATGGATACAATATATAATATCCCCTTTAAAAAGGTGTTCATTTTACAATGTAACAAAGACAAGTGCTCATAGACATTTTTATATATGTATTATTACCCTGTGTCTCTGACATTTGAGTTTATTTTATGCCTTTATGATTTTAATATTTGTTATTTGGGATTGTTTTTGCATATCCACTTATGGTTATATGCTTCTCACCTTTTTTTATTATCTTGTTTTCCTAGTGGTTCATGTTTACCACAAGATATCAAAAGGTATATTTAATTTCTTGTCTTCCTCATCCCCTTGTCTAGATGAGATTTTTATTTGATTTTTGATGTTTTTCACACGCATGAATTATATGAATGTGTTATTTATTCTCGTCTCTAAGTTCGATGAGTTATTTGTTCTGATATTAACTATTTTAACTTTTTACATGACATTTATACACGTGTAGGAAAATTTTACTCCCTGTCTCTATATGATTTTATATTTTTTTAATATTATAATTAAAAGTTTATTATATTTTGTATATTTTAGGAGATAGGAGATTTTGGAATATGTTTTAATCTATTTGATTGTGTTTATTTATTGTTATATCTCTTTGAGGTTTGCATTCTTTACCAATCAAAGACCCCCTGAAGAAGGCTTTCGAGCCGAAACGCATTGGGGCAAATAAAAGGTTGTATCGGAATTGGATATTCGCCAAGTCTCCTTTGTGCCTGCTTTCTTGGTGCCCCATGACTTTGTTAGCAAGGTCAAGATGTTCAAATATGTGCATCGAAAATTAATGACAGATGCACCACCTAGCGGGAAAATGAATTTATATCTAGAAGCCCCAATTGGATGCGTCAATTGAAGTACTTTGGGGCTTCTAGGTATAAATTCATGTTCCCACTAGGTGGCGCATCTCAATCACTGTTTACAGTTTTACTCTGACATTACAAACAATAAACACACAATGATGTCATGTAATGACGTCACATACCGCACATTTTTAACAAATATGTAACCACTTTAATTCACATCTGCATTTCATGCTAAACCCAGTCGTCATGATAATGTGTCAATTGACACACTTGGGTTTCTAGGTAAAATTCCTTTTGGGGCTTCTAGTGTTAAACGTAAGCGCTTGATCAATGATGATTCCCAAATATTTTATGTAGGGTTGAACTTGTATTTGGATGGTTCCCAAGGTGAGGTGTGGCGGCGGGGTGAAGTTAGGGTCCTTGGTCACCATGAGGGCTTCTGTTTTTTTAATGTTTTCTTGTAGCCAGCTGGAGACATCAATGAAGCAGTCTGACAGATAACTGTTTGTTGGGTTGGTGGTTGTGATGGGTCCATAAAGCATTATGTCGTCTGCATAGATATGGTAGTTCATGTTATGAGCGCGTATTATCGAGCAGAGTGGCTGCTGGTAGATATTGAAGAGCATGGCGGATAGTGTGGAGCCCTGGGGTACTCCTTGGTGCTGTCAAAAAGGGTGGAGGTTGCCATGCTTGTGCGGATCAGTTGTTGTCTATTGGTCAGGTAGGAGCGGAACCATTGTAGCACTATGTCCTTGATGCCAATCTCCTGTAGTCTGTGTAGGAGGGTGTTTTGGGAGATGGTGTCAAAAGCTGCAGATATGTCTAGAAAGATCATAGCATATCCAGAGTGTTTGGTCTGCATACCTTTGATTAGGGTGTTCAATAGTGATATCATGAGGGTCTCAACTCCATGTGATGGGCGGAATCCATGTTGTTGTGGGTCCAGGAAGTTGTTAGTATCAGGTGGTCTTGCAGCTGCTGTTGAATTATCTTCTTGATGACTTTGGTGGTGAATGGGAGACTTGCTATTGGCCTTAAGGAGGTGGGGTCGAGGGGGTCCAGGTTGGGTTTCTTAAGGGTTGGACGAATGACAGAGGTTTTGAGGATGTCTGGCACATGTCCTTGCTTGAGAGATTCATTGACTGTGTGGGTTAGGGCTGCGCTTATGTCCTCTTTAGTTTTCTTTATCCACTCCACAGGGCAGGGATCTAATGGAGAGGTAGCGGTGTTTAGGCAGGAGATAGTGGAATCTGTCTTTTCTTTGGTGACTGTTTCGAATGTACTCCAGTCTGTGCCTTTAGTAATCTCCAGGAACAAATAGGAATGTAGTCTTCACATATGGGTATCGTCGTTACTGACGGAGCCTGTGCGGGAACGCTCCCCAGTGTCCAATAGGAAAGCTTTTGGGAGCATCCCACAGTGCCTGCGTGCTGCCTTCCCACCTTTCCAACTCTCCTTCATCAGTTCTTCATTTTCTGCGGAGCCGACAAGACGTATACCCTGTCACCGTAGAAAAATTATTATTCTTTTGTTTTTATTTTTATGGTCATGTCTGCCTTCACTCAATGCCTACCGGTACCGCCGATTCTCTTTTCTTCTTTTCAAAAAACAAAAACAAAAAACTAGCTTCTAAAAATCTTTTCTTTAGGAGCCTTTCCCCTCTTGGGGTTAGGCGCTATTTTGGGCACTAGGCCCATTTTTTCTTCAAACATGGAAAAACCAGCTAGTGGTTTTAAGAAATGTTCTAAATGTGGCGGTACAATATCCGTCACTGACACCCGTGAATGGTGTCTTAAATGTTTAGGGCCTGACCATTCTCCATCGGAGTGTCTCTCCTGCAGAAAGATGACCAAGAGGGGCCTGCAGAATAGAGCTGCAAAACTCGGTACCCTTTTTGCCGCTGATACGATGTCCGTTGCATCGACGTCTTCCAGGGCTTCATCTTCCTCCCATGGATCTCAGGTAGCTAAACCTAAGTCTTCTAAGACTGGCCGGTCCTCAAAGGGTAGATCTCCTTCTAAGTATCGAGATGCCACTGGTGTTGCCCTCGAGGAAAGTTCACCGACAAAACAGCCCCGGCGGGAGGTCTCAGCCTCCAAAGCATTAACGGGGTTCCAGAATGTTACAGAGGCTTCAACCTCTGCAGAACTACTGGTGCCATGTTCTGGGGTCATGGCCGCTTCCACCGGTACTGACACCCAGGCATCAGCAGGAGCAATGGATCAGAGAATCCTCGCTATCGAACACAGTCTAGTGGCTCTCTTAGCAGCTTCGGTACCGCTAAGAACGCTACAGACGGTTGCACAGGTATTGGTACCGAGTGCACCTACCTCCGCAGGTATCCTGCCCCCCATGCCGAGCCTTGAGTCTATTTCAGGTATCGAGGGACTGGTACCAAGACACCCCGATACCGATTTTGAGCGGTACCGGTACCAAGCGTTGCAGGAACACCCGGCACAGAGATATTTTGAATCCTCCGATTCCGATGACTCTGCCGGTACTAGAGCAATCCTTCCGGATGATCCATCTCCTTCTCCTCAACGCAGAATGTCTCCTCCAGAGGACATGTCCTTCCAGGATTTCATACGTGATGTAGCTCGAGGTCTTGCAATCACGGTGACTCCAGAAAAGGAACCCAGAACAGAAGAATTAGAAATTCTTCAATACCCTAAGGCTCCTAAAGAGGCAGCTACCCTGTCCATTCATAGGCTTTTGCAGGATCTTATGCTAAGAATATGGGAAACCCCTTTAATGGTGTCTCCACAATCCCAATGACTCGATACCATGTACTGAGTTCCAAGCTGTCCTGGGTTTCAAAAGACTCAGTTACCACACCATTCAATGGTAGTGGAATCAGCAATGTGTAGGATTAAGAGTGCTAAAATGCATTCTTCCAATCCTCTGGGCCGTGAGTCGAGAACGCTCAATGCCTTTGGGCGTCAATGCTTCCAAGCCTCTATGTTGGCAGCCAGGATCAGCTCTTACATCCTCTACATGGGAATGTTCCTCAAAGAAGTTACAGGAGACTTGGAGCTCATGAGCCCTCTTCTTCCTGAGGACAAAAGAGGGGATTTTCTTACTCTGATCAAACACGCCCAGGATGTCTCTAAGTTTGTGAACCATGCAACCTTTGATTGCTTTGAATGTATTAGCAGAACCTCTGCTATTTCCATTGGTGCGCGTCATATTGCCTGGCTCCAGGCATCGGACTTAGAACAATGGGTTCAAGAGAAACTGGGAAATATTCCTTGCACAGGAGAAAATCTCTTTGGCAAGGATTGGCAAGACAAGGCAAATCAGCTTGAATATGAAAATACTACCTTGAACAGACTATCAAAGTTTACAGCCAACCCCGCAAAGAAAAAGTCAGCCAAGAAACCCTTTTTCAATAAGAAAAAGAGGTTTTACCCATCTTACACCCATCATGCTCACTGTTCAGTTCATGTTTCCCAAAAGGAGAACCAACAGAACAGACAGCAGCGAAAGCCACAAGTTCCAAGAACTCAATCGGCTCCACAAGCTCAGCCTCCTCAGGGGCTTTGACTCTTTCCTAGAGAACTTAGTCTTTCTGCCCCTGAAAGGTCCAGAACCCATCAACATTCCAGGAAGGTTATGCCATTTTGCCAGCAGAGGGCAACAAATAACATCAGAAAACTGGACTCTGTCCATTGTACAAGAGGGGTACAGACTTCACTTACACAGCATGCCCCCTCCTACAATCAAAGCAGTTCAATTCTCAGGTCCCTGTCACCTATCTCTTGGTTCAGAAGATCGCATCACTTCTTGCTCAAGGAACAATAGAAGAAGTACCTATACCCCAATAGGGGATGGGATTCTACTTCCCCTATTTTCTTAGTTCCCAAGAAAACAGGGGGACACAGGCCTATTCGGGTCCTCAGAGAATTAAACAAATATCTGTTCCGGGAAAAATGTAAAATGATCTCCCTTGGAACACTCCTGCCATACCTTCAGAGTCAAGAGTGGCTATGTTCTCTAGATCTAAAGGATGCATAAGAACATAAGATATGCCATATTGGGTCAGACCAAGGTCCATCAAGCCCAGTATCCTATTTCCAACAGTGGCCAATCTAGGTCATACGTACCTAGCAGTTTCCCCAAAAGACACAGGTTCCACAATGCTTGTATTGGGTCAAGCATTGATATCCTGGGTCCCTTCTTAATAATGGTTTATGGACCTTTCCTCCAGGAACTTGTCCAAACCTTTTTTAAACCCAGCTACACTAACAGCCTTTATTACATCCAACGGTAACAAATTCCAGAGTTTGATTACATGTTGAGTGAAAAAATATTTTCTTTTATTAGTCTTAAAAAGTTTACCCTGTAGCTTCATTGCATGTCCCCTGGTCTTTCTATATTCTGATAATGTAAACAATTGATCTATGTTTACCCGTTCCACTCCATTCATTAATTTATAGACTTCTATCATATCTCCCCTCAGCCGTCTCTTTTCCAGGTTAAAGAGCACTAACCTTTTTAGCCTTTCTTCATACGGGTATCCTTCCATCCCCTTTACCATTTTGGTGGCTCTTCTCTGAACCTTTTCTAACGCAATATCCTTTTTAAGATACGGCGACCAGAATTGCACACAATATTCAAGGTGCGGTCTCACCATGGAACGATATAGAGGCATTATAATATCCTTTCTTTTATTTTCCATTCCTTTCCTTATCATACCTAGCATTTTATTGTTCTCTTGGCCACTGCTGCACACTGGGCTGAGGGTTTTAATATGTTATCCACAATGACGCCTAAATCTTTTTCCTGGGTGATGGTTCCTAATGTGGAACCTTGCATCATGTAACCATAGTTTGGGTTGTTCTTCCCTAGGTGCATAACTTTGCACTTGTCCACATTAAATTTCATTTGCCATTTTGATGCCCAGTCTTCCAATTTATCAAGATCCTCTTGCAATTTTCCACAATCCTCTTGGGTTTTAACAACTTTAAATAGTTTTGTGTCATTTGCAAATTTGATAACCTCACTCGTTACTCATTATTCCCTTTTCCAGGACATTTATGAATATGTCAAAAAGCAGCGGACCCAACACATATCCCCGAGGTACACCACTATTCACCTTTCTCCATTGGCCATTTACTACTACTACTACTACTTAGCACTTATATAGCGCCACGTACACAGCGCTGCACAGTTAGTCTACAAGAGGTGGCTAACATACAAGAGATAGTCCCTGCCCGTCAGAGTCATGCTCATCGGAGCTTACAATCTAGTTAGAACAGTGCAGAGCATTAGTCAGTTCAGCGGAGGATACGGTGTGGTACAGTTAGGTACAGCTTGGTCTATGGTTTGGTCATAAATGTAAATGGGGGTTAGGCAGTTTAGCGGAAGGTACGGTGTGGTACAGTTAGGTACAGCTTGGTCTATGGTTTGGTCATAAATGTAAATGGGGGTTAGGGTAGGATGAGGATGGAACTCAGAATCTGAATGCAACGGTGAAGAGGTGGGTCTTCAACCCTACTAGTGTGTTTGGGTCACTACTACTGGGATCTGAGCTGTCTCCAGGGATTTCTTTACTAGGCTCTTCCTCCCTGGATCTCTCTTCTGTCTGGAGTCTCCCCCTTTATGAGTCACTGACAGTAGGCTTCTGGTGTACAGCCAGCCCATTCCAATACAGCTGCATATGTAGCTTGCCCATGTGGGTTGGCTACCCATTAGCAGGTTCCCCAAATAAGTAGTCAGGGTCGTCTCCAGCCACCCTACCATGCAGGTGGTTTGCTCAAAGTTCACCAAAAAGTGATCAGATTCATCTTCAGCCATCATTTTAATTAGCGCTTGCGCTGGCGGGTGGAGTTGAGATTTCTGTAGGGCCTGGCTCAACTTATCCAGGGAAGTCCTCTGTAGCTCCCCCTGTGCCTGAACAAAATTCTGTTACTGCTACTGAGATTGTAGTTGTTGCTGCTGCCCTTCTACCAGCATATGGAGAAGCCGCTACATCCTGGCTTGTCACTGCTCTGACACTGGCTAGACTTCTCTTCCAGCTCCCTATCTAGGGCAAGACAAACCCTCTTAGCCCTTACAATAAAAAAAAAGCCTGACCTGCTGTAGAGAGGCACCACCACCTGGTGTGCGGTGGCAAGGGGCAAACAACTGTTCAGAGTCAAACAGAAAACATTTTTATTGTCCTTCAGCTATCCAGCAATCACTCCCCAGATTTTTACCCTTCACAAGGCTGGTTCTCTGTGCTCTTCCCCTGACACACATTTTAAAGTTCAGAATTCAGTTCAGCACAAAGTTCAGTTACTCACTTGGGCTTTGATGTCTGTGAATATGGTTCCAACTTCCTCACTCCTTTCCCTGCCCTGCTTGGAAGGAGTTTTCTGTCTCCATGGGCCTCTCTCCTTCTTGTGCACTCAGCTAGATTCTTAATCCCTCTGTCTGAGTGACACCCTCCCAGCCCTGAGTTTTGAACTGTAGATCCTTTTAAGGTAGATTGCTGACAATCATTTGGAGAAGGATGGGTAACTTCCTATATATTCCATCCCAGTGTGCCAGAATGAATTTCTGTATGAAAGAGCTGTGAAAAGATCTGATTGGAATCAGAATTGTAAGTAATTGAGACTTATTTGTAGGAGAAGTTGTAAGAAGCAGGAGTGCAAGCTGAAGAGAAAATTTAAAAGTTAAATGTGGAAACATTTTCCTAAGTGACTGGAAGCAGGCTGAAGAAGCTCTGTAACTCAAGATGAATGAGAATCTGAATTGATTTATTGAAGAGTGAGTTTACTTCTGAGCACTCTTTTGGTTAAAAGCTTAATAGTATATGACTTTCTTTCTATAGCATTGGAGTCCTTCAAGCACTGAAGGAAAAGTAGGGCTGAAGATGTAAAACTCTTAGTGTCGTGAAAAGAAAAACCCTGAAAGTGAGCTGTTTAAAAACTGAGTATTTCTCAAAGGGTGAATCTTCGTTGAGTTCCTCTGTGTCTGCCCTGCTGAGTTGAGCGAAGTGTGTCATCTGTTCCTGCTCCTGGATCTTGCTCTGCATTCTTGCTCTTGCCCCTAAACTGCTGCCTGCTTTTGGGACTCTCCTTTGGAAATCAACTGCCGGTACCTTTTAGCAGTGTGTGGTGTGGATAGAGATCACCTGAGAACTTGGACTCATTTCCCCGTTTTGTGCTTGGCTGACTGTGCACTGGTTGCGGTTTGGCATGTGACTGTCAGATCCCACAGCACCCCCTGGTGAAAGCAGGAGGGGTTGCGGATGGATAACATCAATTCTGGCCGCATAAGGTGACGGGGACGCTGAGGTGTTGTGCTGAAGGGGCAGTATGTGTCCGTTGGTGAGCCATTGTGGGCCTTGCATGTAGAGTGTCTGTTTTTATGGTGTCTGTGGTATATGTGTGTGGCACACATAGCCATATTTCAAAACTTCTTCTGGTTTGAGGGAGTTATTTACCATCAACTGTCCAGAGTGGCTATGGGAGCTACGTGTGCTCCGTCCGTAGCCAATTTATATATGGCCCGTTATGAGGATCAGTGGCTTATGTCCAGCCCTTACAAACATCATATTAAAATGTGGAGCCAGTTTATTGACAATGTTTTCATGCTTTGGGAGGGCACAGTTCAGCAGTTTGAAGCTTTTTTTGAGTGGCTCAATGCATGTGACACTAATATCAAATTCACTTATGAGCACAGTAGAGTTGAAATAACGTATCTTGATGTCAAAGTTATCAGACGACAGGGGTCTTGGGCCACTACTGTTTTCCGTAAATCGACCGATCGGAATACATTTTTACATTTTAAAAGTGCCCACCCACCACGCTTGAAAACAGGGTTACCGTTTTCTCAATTTCTCCGTTACAGGAGGAATTGTTCGGATCAGCGGGACTTCAAAGCCCTTTCGCAACAGCTCATAACTAATTTTATAGATAGGGATTATCCACTCCGGACAGTTAGAAAGGCATATCAGAGGGCCCTAAACAACAACAGAGATTTGTTATTACGAAGCGGGTCACCTTCTAAAAATCAGCTGGATGACAAAAACGTTAATCTTATTACTCAGTACTCCCCGCTCAGCAGGTCGATTCAACCCATTTTGAAGAAACATAGCTCTGTGTTACAGGTTATTCCCGCACTCCAACACAAGGACATCAGATGTGTGTGGCAAAGAGGGAAAAATTTTAAGGAATATTTGAGTCCCTCTAGGTTGAAGAGCAGTACTTCCCCACCCGCTATGGGTACTGTTATCTTGGGACATCAAAAGTGTGGCAAGTGCAGCATTTGTTCAATTACTAGGGAAACTAAGGTATTCCATCATCGGGGAAGAGCGTATTGTTTGCGGCACTCTTCTGTGAGTCCACTCATGTCGTCTACATCGTACAATGTCCATGTCAATTAGTGTATGTGGGGAAAACTAGCTGAGCTTTTAAAATCCGGATGGGGAAACATAAAAATCGGTTGAAAAATCAGATCCTTGAGGCTCCCCTAGTGCAACATTGCTTATCACTACAACATTCTTTTGAAGACCTTCGGTGCTTTTGTATAGAGGTAATAACTAGGGGACAGTTAGGTAAGTCCCTAGATCAATGGCTTACAATCAAAGAACAGAGATGGATTTTTGAGCTTGATTCAGTGGAGCCGGGAGGTTTGAATGGGTACATAGATTGGAAGGCATGCATGGTCTGAGAGCGTGGGTGATATTAGTATGGCGTGAACATACGCAGTCAAGTGACATCTTCAAGCAACGGTTGGGAAGTTGCTCCTATAAATATACTATTTACATTAGCACATAATATCTAAATGTGAATACCCAATGGGGAATTCCCGGGATATTAAAAGGAGGGAGATTGCGTCATCACGTTGAGCGCTGATTTCCATTAAAGCCCAGGAAGACAGCTCTAGACCGCATGCGCGGCGTTTTCAACAGAAACATTTCAGCATGAAAGAAATCGAGCAGCTTTGTCTTGAGATTGAACGCGGGCAGCATCAAAGGATTTCTGGTTAGTTTTAGATGTGGGTTTTATGCTGGTGATATTATAACAAAATGGATATTGTAAAATGCGAAAAAAATAGTTAGGGAAGTAGATGATACAGTGAACGGAAACATTTAACATTGCTATTTTTTATTTGATAACAGATCAATGACAAAACATTGGCATGATCATCTGGCATTTGAAATATTGCCCCTGACGAAATGCGTAGTGAAACGCGTAGGCAGTGCCTGTTGACGGCGCTGGAAATTTGGGAATTTTTACTAACCATGAAGAGTCATTTGGCCATGGTGTTTTGATACTGCAAATAAGATAAGGACATTTTCATTTAAAAAAATTTTAAATACAGAAAGAAGGAGTGTAACGTGTGCAAATATTCACGTTGGGAAGTTTAAAGGAAATTTCAAAAGTATGTATTTGTAATAAAGAACGCGCATATAAAGGTCATTGATGCCAATGAAGTGCCGGTGTTTGTTAATTTGGCTAAGGCACTACTGAGTCTGAGACCTTGCGTGATTCAAAGTGATAATAGAACATTAACGCAGAGCAAAGTGACTGTTTGAGAAAATTAAAGCAGTGATGTTATCTACTATTTTTGATAATTTTTTGAGTGTATTCTTGTTGAAAAAGTTTATTCACACTCTGCAAAAACGACCTATATTTAGCTTCTAACTAAGCTGGCAGAAAAGGAGGTTGTGGCACAAATTGGGAGCTATTTGGAGGACTGTTCATTGCTGGATGTGGGACAAGAGAGATTCTGGCAGGGGAGCAGTGTAGAGACATTGTTGATGGCCTTATTCAACCAGGTTTGCGTGGGTTGGATAAGGAGATGTCAATGCTTCTAATCTCTTTAGACTTGTTGGCAGTATTCGACTTCGTCAAGCGTGAGCTGTTGCTGGAGTGGTGCAGTAGGCTAGGTATCACTGGCACGATGCTTGAGTGGTTGGACTCCTTTATGATTGATAGGTGTTTTAGGGTTCGAGATGATGCAGGTTGTTCTTTGCTGTATTACTTGGAATGGGGTGTCCCGCAGGGATCCCTCTTAGCGCCTGTTTTGTTCAACATCTATTTACAACTCTTGAGCGCTTTGGTGCACTCCTACATACCCCATCACAGTCAACCTGCTAGGAAAAAGACAGCTGCAAAGAAAACCTTCTTTATTAAGAAAAAGAAGTTCCACTCTTCTTATACTCCTGCTTCTCACCAGGCTTAGGGTCCTCAAAAGAGGCAACAGCATCCCAAACAACAGGTACCTAAAACCCAATGAGCTCCGAAGCCACAGTCTGCACCTGGTATTTGACTTTTTCCTAGAGAACATAGCCATCCTGCCTCTGGAAGTTCCCCACCCCCGTTACATAGCAGGCAGACTCTGTCATTATGCCCACAAGTGGCATCTCATACCTCAGAGCAGTGGACACTGACCATAGTGGAGGAGGGGTACAGACCTCATCTCCAAACCATGCCCCCCTCCACCCTAGTGGGGGAATATCATATGCAACCCCCTCTCACAGCTCTACAGCAAGAGGTGTCTTCCCTTCTATCACAGGGTGCCATAGAGGAGGTCTCCATACCTCAGCAGGGAATGGGTTTCTACTCTCTGTACTTTCTCATAACAAAGAAGACCTGAGGATACAGACCCATCCTGGACCTCAGAAACCTCAACAAGTTTCTGGTCTGCGAGAAGTTCAAGATGGTCTGTCTAGGGACCCTTCTTCCCTACCTCCAGAGTCAGGACTGGCTCTCTTCTCTAGATCTAAAAGAAGCGTACGCATATATCCTCATCCATCCAGGACACAGGAAATATCTACGCTTAATCTTTAAAGAAAAACATTATCAATACAGAGTCCTGCCTTTCGGATTCGCCTCTGCCTCAAGAGTCTTCACAAAGTGTATGGCGGTCGTAGCTGCCTTCCTGAGGACCCTCGGGATTTTTGTCTTCTCTTACTTAGATGGTTGGCTAATAAAAACAGATCTCCAGGAACAAGCAGGAATGAGTCCTCACATATGGGTACGTCGGTACCGACGGATCCTGCACGGGAAAGCTCCCCAGCTTCCCAGAAAGGAAAGCTTTTGGGGCCTCCCACAGCGCATGCGTGCTGCCTTCCTGCCTTCCTGACCAACTCTCCTCAGTTCTTCTTTTTCCGCGGAGCCAGCAGGTCGTGTTCCTGTCACCGCTGAAGAAGTTCTTATTTTAATTTGTTTCTTTGGCTGTGTGTCTGCCTTCTCCGACTCCGGACCGGTACCGCCGGTCTTTTTCTTTACTTTTCTAAAAAAAAAAAAAATATATATATCTTCTTTTCCCCACTTGGTGAATTCCTCTTTAGGCCTCTAGGCCTAGAGAAAATTCTCCTTCATGGAGAAACCAGCCTCTGGTTTTAAAAAATGCACCAAGTGTAGCGGTACCATCTCAGTTACCGACACCCATGAATGGTGTCTTAAATGTTTGGGGCCTGACCACTCCATTCCGGATTGACAGTCCTGTTCTCTGATGTCTAAACGTGGCTTACAAAACCGGGCAGCCAAGTTTCATATGCTGTTTTCCACAGATACTCCAGCATCAACATCCTCCAGGTCTTCCTCTCCTGATGGATCTCAGGTAACCAAACCTTCTTCTGGAGGTCCTCAAAGGGCAAATCTCCCTCTAAGTATCGAGATGCCCCTGGGCTTGACCCTGAGGACCCTGCCCCAGCCAAACAACCCCGGCGGGAAGCTCCGGCTTCCAAAGCTCTTCCTATGGGGTTACAGGTTGACATCGATGGCACGGCCTCGACTGATCACCTGTTGGACTGCTCTGGGGTACCGGCACACTCTTCCGGTACCGACATCCAGACAGTCGTGGTGTCTATGGATCATACTGTTCAATCCATGCAGCAAGCCATACTGGCTTTTATTAAGGCTGCGACGCCCACGGTACCGCAGCGAGCAGTACCGATTCCAGTTCCGGTACCACAACCGATGCCGGTACCCAGGGCATCCACATCGACCAGGATACCGGTTCCAGTTCCCGGTTCCGGTGTTTTTCCTGATACCGATCCGGTTCCGGGTACGCCCGATGTGGATACCGGTCGATACGCTTATCGATCCCTGGAAGCCAACAGACGATACTTCGAGTCTTCTGATGATTCTGATTCATCAGATGACTCTCCTGAAGTATCTCTTACTTTTCCTGAGGAGCCCTCTTCTCCAAAGAGGAGAATGTCTCCTCCAGAGGATTTGTCCTTTCAAGACTTCATCATTGAAGTAGCTAAAGGACTCTCTATTTCAGTAACCTCTGAAAAAGAGCCTAGAGCAAAAAGATTAGATATTTTAGGATACCCTAAGGTTCCCAAAGAGGCAGTCACCTTGCCCATTCATGAAATTCTTCAAGAACATATGATGGACTTATGGGAGACTCCTCTCACTCTATCTCCACATTCTCGTCGTTTGGACACCATGTATCGTGTCCCTCCTTCTCCTGGTTTTCAAAAAACTCAGCTCCCTCACCACTCTATTGTGGTGCAGTCAGCTATGAAAAGGATAAAGAGTACCAAAAGACACTCTTCTACTCCTCCAGGAAGAGAATGTAGGACTTTGGATGCTTTTGGTAGGAAAATCTTCCAAGCCAGTATGCTTATTGCCAGAATCAATTCATACAGCCTTTATATGGGCATGTTCCTGAAGGAGATTGCACTAAAGCTGCGCAATTTTCTCCCCTTTATCCCAGAGGATAGACAGGAGGAGTTCCTTCTTTTGCTAAAGCATTCCCAAGATGTTTCAAAATTTTCCAACAGAGCAGCTTTTGACTCCTTTGAAGGTGCTAGCAGAGCCTCAGGCATTGCTATAGCTGCTCGCAGAATTGCTTGGCTCCAGGCTTCTGACCTAGAACCCTGGGTCCAGGATGGCTTGGGAAATCTGCCCTGTACAGGTGAAAATCTGTTTGGAAAAGAGTGGCAAATCAAAGCCACTCAAATGTACGCAGAAAATGCTGCTTTAGATAGACTTTCTAAGTCTACCTCTACCCCTGCCAAGAAAAAATCTTTTAAGAAGCCTTTCTATAAGAAGGCCAGATTTTCTACAAATACTGGCCAACAATCTTCTACAACTCGCTTTGCTCCTAACCGTCAGCAATCTAAACAGGCCAGGGCAAAACCTGCAGGGACTACTACAGCCCAGCAGTCCCAACCCCCTCAGGGTTTTTGACTTAATACTAGAGAACTTAACCTTTCTGGCTCTACAACAACCAGAGCCTCTCACCATTCCAGGAAGGTTAACTCATTTTGCTCCCAGATGGGAGCAAATAACATCAGAACAGTGGACCCTCTCCATCATCAGAGAGGGCTACAAACTACATTTCTCCAGCCTTTCTCCCCATATCATGGTGAGATGTTTCAATTCTCCCCCATCCCTCGTGGACCTTTTGGGTCAGGAGGTGACCACCCTTCTCGCCCAAAGGGCAATAGAAGAGGTTCCTCTTCTTCAACAGGGGTCAGGATTTTACTCCCCTTATTTTCTCATTCCAAAGAAAACAGGGGGATACAGACCCATTCTAGATCTCAGAGAATTGAACAAATTCCTATGCAAGGAGAAATTCAAAATGCTTTCTCTAGGTACTCTCCTTCCATACCTGCAGAGTCAGGATTGGCTTTGTTCTCTAGATCTCAAGGATGCGTACACACATATACTCATCCATCCATCCCACAGAAAATTCCTACGGTTTCTGTTCCAGGGAAAACATTATCAATACAGAGTACTTCCCTTCGGTCTAGCCTCTGCTCCAAGAGTGTTCACCAAATGCATGGCAATAGTGGCTGCATTTCTACGCGCCCTGGGAATTTTTGTCTTCCCATACCTGGACGACTGGCTCATCCGAGCTCCATCTCAGTCCAAAGCCCAGACTTCCCTGGACCGCACCAGACGCATTCTACAGTATCTGGGACTTGTGATCAATCTGCCAAAGTCTCAACTCACCCCTACTCAATCCCTGGAATTCATAGGGGCCTGGTTAGATACCACCACTGCAAGGGCCTACCTCCCTCAGAACCATTGCCACGTCTAGTGCACTTAGCCTCCCAGACTCAGTCCAGAAGCCACTTGACTGCCAGGGAGATGCTACAGCTACTAGGCCACATGGCCTCCACGGTACATGTGGTGCCTTATGCTCGCCTGCATATGAGAGCAGTTCAATGGACTTTGTCCACCCAGTGGACTCAAGCATCAGGAGCTCTCTCAGACCAAATAGCAACCTCCAAACTTCTCTTTTGGTCTCTCCAATGGTGGATATCCACTCAAAATCTGTTGTTGGGGGCTCCTTTCCAACCACTGTTGCCCCAAGCAACCCTTACAACAGATGCCTCCCAAGCAGGTTGGGGAGCTCATATTCAGGACCTCTCCACTTAGGGCACTTGGTCTCCACAGGAGACCACCCTTCATATCAACCATCTGGAACTTCGAGCGATTTTTCTAGCTCTCAAATTTTTTCATACCCTCCTCCACAACATGACAGTCCTTATTCATACGGACAATCAAGTAGCCATGTTTTACATAAACAAACAAGGAGGGACTGGCTCTCTGTCGCTTTGCAACGAAGCTCTAAGATTATGGGCCTTCGCCAGAGAGCATCAAATCCATCTCCTGGCAGTATATCTCCCAGGAATCCAAAACTCTTGGGCAGACAGACTCAGTTGAGTTCTTCTTCCACACGAATGGTCCCTGCACATGGATCAGGTACTCAGAATCTTTCAGAAATGGGGAACCCCGGACATAGACCTCTTTGCAAGTCCGTGGAATGCCAATCTTCCCTGGTTCTGTTCCAGAATTCCGTGGCAGGGAGCTCAGGCCAAGGATGCCTTCCTCCTTCATTGGGGTCAGGGCTTCCTGTATGCCTTTCCACCCATTCCTTTGATTCCCAAGACTCTGTTCAAACTTCAGAGGGACCAAGGATCTATGATCCTCATAGCTCCATGCTGGCCTCGCCAAGTGTGGTACCCTCTACTTCTGCATCTTTCCCAAGCCCCCTCCCTGGACTTGGAAGCTGCTCCAGACCTTCTGTCTCAGGAGGAAGGGACTTTGTGGCACCCAAACCCCAAGTCCCTTCACCTCAGAGCTTGGTTACTGAAGGCCTAGACCAGTGATGGCTAACCTTTTTGAGCCCGAGTGCCCAAACTGCCGCACAAAACCAAAGAATTTCCTCAAAGTGCCAGCACGTCATTTGCATAAGTGGTCTTATTTGCATAAATATTTGCATAATGTTACCATACACTAACTTTTAGTAAACATGTCTCTTAATGAGTGTATGGATAAAGAAAGACTAAAAGATTTGTACATTACTATAATCCAGTGCCAACCGCCAGGCACATTAGGAACTACTACAAACGCTGCCCATTTAGAACCCATAGCAAACCCGCCGTATCCTGACAGCATTACCAGGACTCACAAAGCACCATACCCTACCTATCAAAAGGCAACACTGCAAATATTAAACCAATACATTTCAGAGAATACTGGGGAAAGAGAACAAGTGGCAACGTCAAATAGGAATTTCCTCTTGTACCAAACAAAGCGCAGATGTTAATGATGCACATTTCCCAGAGCTGACATATTCCAGTTAATAAATTCAAAATAAAGAGATATCTTTCTACCTTTTGTGCATTTTCTTTTTCAGTTGCAATTGGTCCAGCCACTTTCTTCTGGTTTCTTCATGTTTTCTGCTAACTCTCCATCGTCTGCTGTCCATTTGTCCTTTCTTCTCTCTTCTAGTTTTTTTTTCCATTCTCTCTCTCTCTACATCTGCTTTAACATACTAATCTTTCTCCTTTTGCTCTTTCCTCATTCCTATTTCATCCACACAAATTTTACCCCTCCATCCTCAATCCCCAATTACTCTCCCAATACCTGGCCAATTGTAGATTTTTCATCCCTCCTACACAAAATATTTTTCCCCTCTCCATTTTACTCTCCCAGCCCCATCCCATTCTAATCCTCCCCCAACATCAGCTCCCTTCTAGTTCCAGTCTCACCCAGCATCCATTCCCTTCTAGTCCCTGCATCAGCCCATTTCCAGTCCTAGCCCCCATCAGCCCATTTCCAGTCCTAGCTCCCCCATCCATTTCCAGTCCAAGTCCCTTCATCAGCTCATTTTCAATCCTAGCCCCCCCCATCAGCCCATTTCTAGTCATTTCCTAGCCCCACCATCAGCCCATGTCAAATCATAGCTCCCCTCCACTCAGCCCAATTCCAGTCCAAGCCCCCCCATGAGCCTACTTCCAGTTCTAGCCCCTCCATGAGTCCATTTCAATTCAAGCCCCCACCACAGCCCATTTCCAATCTTAGCTCCCCCCAACAGCCCATTTCCAGTCCTATCCTAGCTGTTACATCAGCCCATTTTCAGTCCTAGCTCCCTTCCCTCACAGCCCATTTCCATTCCAAGCCCCCTCCCCATCAGCTATTTGCAGTTCAAGCCTCCCCTTCCACTCAGCCCATTTCCAGTCCTAGCAACACCCCAACCCATTACCAGTCCTAGCCCCCCGTCAATCAACTTCCAGTCCTAACCCCCATCACCCCATTTTCAGTTTAAGTCCCCCTATAACCCATTACCAGTCTTAACCCCCCCCAAAGCCCATTTCCAGTCAGCCCCCCATAGCCCATTGCCAGTCCTAACCCCCCCCATCAGCCCACAGCCCATTACCAGTCCTAACCACATCAGCCCACCTCAAGTCCTAACCCCTCCCCATCAGCCCATTTCCTGTCCTAGCCCCCCCATAACCCATTATCAGTCCTACCCCCCATCAGCCCACTACCAGTCTTAACACCCCCCATAGCCCATTACCAGTCCTTTCCCCCCCATCACCCCATTTCCTTTCAGCCCTCATCAGCCCACAGCCCATTGCCAGTCTTAACCCCCCCATAGCCCATTGCCAGTCTTAACCCCCCCATAGCCCATTGCCAGTCTTAACCCCCCCATAGCCCATTGCCAGCCATCACCCGCCCATAGCCCAATGTTAGTCTTAACCCCCCCCCCATAGCCCACTGCCAGTCTTAACCCCCCCAGCCCACTGCCAGTCTTAACCCCCCCTCCCTAGCCCATTGCCAGTCTCAACCCCTCTCCCTCCCTCCCTAGCCCATTGCCAGTCTCAACCCCCCTCCCTCCCTCCCTAGCCCATTGCCAGTCTCAACCCCCCCCTCCCCCTCCCTAGCCCATTGCCAGTCTCAACCCCCCTCCCTCCCTCCCTCCCTCCCTAGCCCATTGCCAGTCTCAACCCCCCCTCCCTCCCTCCCTAGCCCATTGCCAGTCTCAACCCACTCCCTCCCTCCCTAGCCCATTGCCAGTCTAAACCCCCCTCCCTCCCTAGCCCATTGCCAGTCTCAACCTCCCTCCCTCCCTAGCCCATTGCCAGTCTCAACCCCCTCCCTCCCTCCCTAGCCCATTGCCAGTCTCAACCCCCCTCCCTCCCTCCCTCCCTAGCCCATTGCCAGTCTCAACCCCCCTCCCTCCCTCCCTCCCTCCCTAGCCCATTGCCAGTCTTAACCCCCCTCCCTCCCTCCCTAGCCCATTGCCAGTCTTAACCTCCCTCCCTCCCTCCCTAGCCCATTGCCAGTCTTAACCCCCTCCCTCCCTCGCCCATTGCCAGTCTTAACCCCCCCCCCCCTAGCCCTTTGCCAGTCCTACCCGCCCCCCCTCGCTCATGGCAATTTAAAAAAAAAAAGCTGGCCGCCGCGGCGGCATGGAGTGTCCCACGGGGCTTCCTCTGCCCGGCGGGACTCTCCCGGCGCAGCTCAGCCCCTCTCTGCCGGCTTGCAGATACGCGAAGGGAGAGAGAGTCTCCCTCGCGTCTCTGTTAAGCCCGCAGGGGCAGATGGGAAATTTCCCATCAGCCCCTGCGGGCTTAACAGAGACGCGAGGGAGACTTTCCCTTCGCGTATCTGCAAGCCGGCAGAGAGGGGCTGAGCTGCGCCGGGAGAGTCCCGCCGGGCAGAGGAAGCCCCGCGGGACACTCCATGCCGCCGCGGCGGCCAGCTTTTTTTTTTTTTTAATTGCCATGAGCCGGCATATATTAATTTGCGACCTTCCCGCGTGCCAGCTGCAAGGCCTTCGCGTGCCACAGCTGGCACGCGTGCCATAGGTTCGCCATCGCTGGCCTAGACCTTCAAGACTTCAATCTTTCTCAACAAGTGAAGGATATCCTCCATGCCTCTAGGAAACCTTCCACTAGGCATTCTTACGCTTTTAAATGGAAAGGATTTTCCATTTGGTG
Organism: Ichthyophis bannanicus; assembly: GCA_033557465.1. Classification (NCBI taxonomy): domain Eukaryota; kingdom Metazoa; phylum Chordata; class Amphibia; order Gymnophiona; family Ichthyophiidae; genus Ichthyophis; species Ichthyophis bannanicus. The sequence goes on along the minus strand of CM066034.1, from coordinate 399,412,022 downwards.
TGCTCAAAAGGCTCTTGACCCTCTAGCACTTCCCTTGAATTCTCTATTGGAATATCTCCTGCATCTCTCCAATGCAGGACTCAAAACGAATTCAGTACGAGTCCATTTGAGTGCTATCTCAGCATCTCTTAAACCTCTCAATGGACAACCTGTCTCCTCTCATCCTCTTATCGCAAGATTCATGAGAGGCCTAACTTTAACTAAACCTCCCATTAGACCTCCTCTGGTAGCATGGGACTTAAACTTGGTTCTTGGTCAGCTTATGAAGCCACCTTTTGAACCCTTAGCCACCACCTCCTTGAAATTTCTTTCCTGGAAGGTTATTTTCCTTATTGCAGTCACCTCAGCTCGCCGTATCAGTGAACTGCAGGCCTTAGTGGCTAATCCACCTTATACAAGGTTCCATCACGATAAGGTAGTCCTTAGGACAAATCCTCACTTTATGCCTATAGTGGTCTCACCTTTTCATCTTAATCAAGAGGTATACCTACCTGTCTTTTTTCCAGCTCCTCATGCATCCAGTGCAGAGAGGAACCTTCATACTCTAGATTGTAAAAGAGCTCTTGCTTTTTACTTACACAGGACACAGCAACACAGAAAGTCTTCCCAACTTTTTGTTGCTTTTGATCCTTCTCATTTAGGACTTCCAGTCTCTAAGAGAACACTGTCCAATTGGATTGCTCAGTGTATTTCTTTTGCTTACCAGAGTAAGAACCTTTCTCTGGAAGGCCATGTCACAGCTCACAATGTGAGAGCCATGGCCACCTCTATGGCTCATCTTCATTCTGTGTCCATCGATCAGATCTGTCGAGCAGCCACCTGGGCCTCAGTTCATACCTTCACAGCCCATTACTGTTTGGACAAGGACTCCCGCCGGGATGCCTTGTTTGGTCAGGCTGTCCTCAGACACCTGTTCCATTCTTGAACAACTCCTGCCCACCTTCCCTGAATGGATGCCTGAGATCCATAGGAAGACGAGGAACCCTTCAGGGTCTCATACCCTTAGGGGGGGATCTCCCGGGCATCTTAGCTAGGGAGTCCCCATATGTGAGGACTCATTCCTGCTTGTTCCTGGAGATAGCACAGTTACTTACCTGTAACAGGTGATCTCTGGGAACAGCAGGAATTAGTCCTCACAACCCACCCACCTCCCCTAGGAATTGTATCTATCTCTCTCTCTTTCCTTCCCTCTCTCTATTGTCTCAGCTTTAAACTCGAACTGAGGAGAGTTGGTCAGGAAGGCGGGAAGGCAGCGCGCATGCGCTGTGGGAGGCCCCAAAAGCTTTCCTTTCTGGGAAGCTGGGGAGCTTTCCCGCGCAGGCTCCGTCGGTACCGACGTACCCATATGTGAGGACTAATTCCTGCTGTTCGCAGAGATCACCTGTTACAGGTAAGTAACTGTGCTACGCCTCCCAAAACGTTCAGCTTTCTTTGCTTCGTACCATGCAGGTACTACAACACTAGGGATTTGTCATAAATCTTTCAAAATCCCAACTCGCTCCAACTCAAAAATTAGAATTTATTGGAGCACTCCTAGACACACAACGATCAAGGACTTTTCTGCTCCAACCTCGTTGTACTCATCTCATGGAGCTAGCATCCCAAATGCAGCTCAGAGAGCATATCACTGCCCAGGAGATGCTACAGCTTCTTGGGCATATGGCCTCAACAGTACATGTGGTCCCATATGCCCATCCACATATGCGCACAGCCCAGTGGACTCTTGCCACCCAATGGAAACAGGCCTCGGGCTGTTTCAGGGACAAGATCAAAGTCACTGCCCCTCTCACCACTTCCCTCCAATGGTGGTGTTCCCCAGAAAATCTCGTCGGGTCATCTTTTCAGATGCCTCCACATCAATGCACGGATGATGGATGCCTCCAAACTGGGAAGGGGGGCTCACTTGGGCTCAGTCTCCATACAGGGTCTCTGGACAATGCAAGAGTCATAGCTACAGATCAGTCTACTGGAGCTTCGTGCTATCTCCAGTGCCCTAAGTGTGTTCCAAATTACATAAGAATCCAAAGGGTCCAGGTCAAGATGGACAATCAGGTGTCCATGTTCTACATGAACAAGCAGAATGTAACAGGCTCTTGGCCCCTTTGCAAGGAGGCTCTCCATCTCTGGTCCTTTACAATTGCTCATCAAATACACCTCCAAGAGGTGTATCTCTCAGGAGAGCTCAATGTCTTGGCAGACAAGTTGAGTCGCATTCTCCTTCCCCACGAATGGTCTCTCCATCTGGATACAACGTCCTACATCTTTCACACTTGGGAACTCCAGATATAGATCTGTTTGCCACTCCGCAAAATACCAGACTTGCCCGTTTCTGCACCAGGACTCCCTTGTCCAGCAACCAACCAGGTGGAAGCTTTTCACCTCCATTGGAGTTGGGGTTTCCTTTATGACATGCCCTCCCATTCCCCTCATTCTCAAAACACTCTTCAAGCTTCAAGCAGATAGGGGCTACATAATCCTCATAGCCCTGCACCGGCCATGTCAACCGTGGTTCCCTCTGCTACCACATCTGATTCAGACTCAGCCTCTGTGACTGGGATGAGCGCCCGATCTCCTCTCCCAGGAGGAGGGCAAACTGCTCCATCCCAATCCTCAGTCTCTCCATCTCACAGCGTAGCTGCTGAAGGCATAGCATTAAAGCACCTTAACCTTGCACAGGAGGTAAAGTAGATCCTGTTAGCTTCCAGGAAACCATCTACCAGAGGTTCATAAGCTTTCAAATGGCATAGATTCTCTAGCTGGTGTTCCCAGAAATATCTCAATCCTTCCTCAGCTCCCGTCAAGGCACTCCTCCAATATCTCCTCCATCTATCAGCTAGTCTCAAGACCAACTCGGTGAGAGTTCACCTTAGTGCAATTGCTGCCTCTCACCATCTCTTGGATAGACGACTCATCTCCTCACAACTGCTTGTAGCATGCTTTATGAGAGGTCTTTTACTGACAAAGCTTCCCATCAGACCAGCCCCGGTGGCTTGGGATCTCAATGTCGTTCTAGCACAGCTTTTTAAACTGCCCTTTGAACCCTTGGCTACAACCCCACTAAAGTTTCTTTCATGGAAGGTCATCTTCCTTATTGCCCTCACTTCATCTAGTGCATCGGTGAGCTTCAGGCTTTAGTGGCAGACCCACCTTACACCCGTTTCAACCATGACAAGGTTGTCCTTAGGACTCACCCGCATTTCATGCCAAAGGTGGTGTCTCCTTTCCATTTGAACAAGTCAGTTTACCTTCCTGTATTTTTTCCTAGACTGCATGCATCTAAAGCAGAGGCAACCCTGCATACTCTTGACTGCAAGCGTGCCTTGGCTTTTTATCTCCAGAGAACTTGAGATCATTATAAAGCCTTGCAGTTCATTTCCTTTGACCCTAGTCACCTGGTTCTACCAGTATCTAAACATACCCTCTCCAAATGGATAGCAGATTACATCTCATTTGCTTATGATAAAACAGGACTCTCACTAGAGGGTCATGTCACTGCTCATAATGTTCATGCCATGGCCATCTTAATGGCAAATCTACGCTCTATAGCCATTGATGAAATCTTGCAAGGCAGCAACTTGGTCTTCTCTCCATACTTTTGCTGCTCATTACTGTCTAGACATGGACTCCCGCTGGGATGCCATACTTGGTCAGGCTGTTCTCCAGCACCTTTTTCAGAATTAGGGGCAACTCTTACCCTCCGTCCTGGACCTTGACGATACCAGACATCCATGAAGGTTTCACAACCTCTCAAAGTCTACCTGGGGCAAACCTTCACCCATTCTGAGATCATTTTCTCTGGCATCTGGGAGCTAGGGAGTCCCATATGTGAAGACTACATTCCTGCTTGTTTCTGGCGATAGCTTAGTTACTCACCTGTAACAGGTGATCTCTGGGAACAGTAGGAATGTAGTCTTCACAACCCATTCTCCTCCCCTAGGAGTTGTAGGTTTTCTTTTTTACTCTTTTTTTTCTCTCAGTTACAAACTCAACTGAGGAGGGAGAGTTGGGAATTCGGGAAGGCAGTGACGCAGGCACAGTGGGATGCTCCCAAAAGCTTTTCTGTTGGATGCTGGGGAGCGTTCCTGCACAGGCTCCGTTGTTTCCCATATGTGAAGACTAAATTCCCGCTGTTCCCAGTGATCACCTGTTACAAGTGAGTAACTATCCTTTATTGTTCAAACTGATTTGAATTGTTTATAAGAGTCCCAATGATCGTGTCTTAGCAATGTCCCAGTTTTCATACTGTTTCCTATTAGTACCTTTTTAAATTGGTCTTGTTTTATTTAATTCTTTTATGTGCCAAATATGTGTGCCTATATAGTCCAAAGCTATTTCACTATCCCCTTTTATTTTTTTAGGAAATATTGGACATTAAAGGGTTGAACTGCAGTGGTGCCAATAATGTTGACCACAACTGTATATATAAAATGGCCAACGCAAACGTTTTCATCGGTCGTCACTTCCACATTCATGGCCCATTTCATAAACATGGGCACCCATTTACAGACATTCCTGTCCCACACACATAAACATATATTTAAGGTCCATTTAGACGTGGACCCACCCATTTTATAAATGCCTTTCGTAGCGCTGACATTGACGTTAGCAAAATACCAGAGACAAAAGTACTCACTCGCAAAGTCAACTTTGTCAACGTCATCGAGGACAAGGTTAACCGCCTTTTACAGGAGGTCCTGACTAGCCTAGAGGTTCTTCTGGGCAATGAAGGTACAAAATGTGTGCACTTACTTTTATGTAATCTACACAAAACCACCTCAGGGGCATATTTGGGCAAAACAGAGGCAGAGTTGCCATGTATGTATATATTTTTAAAGTACACATTTAGAGTACATGTGCACATTTATACCTCCTTCAGTGCAAATGTAAATGTGTGCATCAGTTGGCCTTTTGGAGTTGGAAACCAATTTGATAAAGGCACGTAGATGCCTATGTTGCCTTTATAAAATAGATTTAAAACAAGCATCTTTTTGGTAATCTCACAAAGTTGTCCTATTATAAATCAATCCCTATATGCACAAGCGTTACCAGGAGCATAGTTTGAGCAGAGCAGGGGTGCCATTACAATGGATGCACAAACATTTATAAGGTACATATGTGCATGCATAGGGTAAATGTACATATCTGCACATGCCTTGGAACGGGTATAAACTTTTGTGAGAGCATTTGTTTGTTGGGGATAGTTCTAAATGCCTATTTTATGAAGGTGCATAAGCGCAATACAGATGCAGGCAATATAGGCGCTTATGCACCTTTATAAATCAGGCTCTCAGAACTATCCCCAGTAGTGCCAAATGCTCTCATAACCGTTCCAGGGCATGTGCAGATACGTACGCTTACCTTATGCATGCACATGCGTACTTTATAAATGTTTGTGCATACATTGTAATGGCACATTTTTAGAAATTTTTATAGGCACTCTGTTATATAATTATCCCGTACATATTTTGGTGGGAATACACTAGATCTAGAATCAAGAGGTTTCTCACTGGTACAGTACAGTAGTTGTGAAGAAAACATATATTTAATTTGATTCATACATTCATTTTCTCTTTTCAGGATATGGTGGTAGAATTGTGTTCCGGTGCTTGTGTGGCACTGGAGATTTGGGAAGGCAGTGCCCCAAAAAGTTTCAGGGAGTTTTGTGGACCTGCTGATCCTGTAAGTCCTAATATTTACTAGTCATTTTAGAAAAAAGACTTGCTAACTTGTAATGATGTCAACATTAAGTTCAAATATTTCAATGGTAACCATGGGCCTGATGCTCAAAACAATTAATATGGTTAGCAGACCTACTGCTGCTAGGTGCCCCAATGCTAATCAGCTATTATCGGGAGAGAGCTGGGGTGGCACCCTGGGATAACTGGTGAGTGGCGATATTCAGCCACTGCCCACTTATCCCCTAGTGGCAAAAGGCAGGCACAGTAAAGTATGGCCTATCATTCACTACCAAAGATAACCAGGCAGCAGCTGTATATTGCCGCTGCCTGGTTACCTTCCTAGCCATCAGACTGACTTGGATATTTGGTGTCCGTGGCCAGATATAGCCTCAGATTTGAATATCCAGATCTAGGGTTCGGCGGCAATGGTTAGCTGCTGTAATCGCACTAGTCGCTGCCACTGAATATTGGACCCTATGTGTATTAACTCTATGATGTCCTGACTCACTGGTTGACAACATTTTAACACTTAGGGGTATGTTTACTAAGCAGCAGTAATGTCATCGGCGGTAAGTGTAGTGATAATGTTACAAATGCCATATAAGGCAGTGGGCAGGTAGGGGGCGTTCCGGCGTAAAGGGAGCAATGGGCTGTTTAATGTGCGTTAAAGGGCGCCTTGGCCGTTTAACGCACGTTAACAGGACATTGCCTATTAAGCTGACAAACAGGGCATGTTAAGGCTGATAAGGCGCCCTAAGGACTTTAAGGCGCCCCAACTTAAGGCACCTTAACTTAAGACGCCTTAATTCAACCACAACCTAAGGTGTCCTACGTTAGGGTGCCTTAAAGCCCTTAGTGCGCCTTGAATTAAGGTGGCTTGGGTTTAGACGCCTTAATTCAAGGCGCCCTAAAGGCTTTAAGGTGCCTTAGGTTAAGGCATCTTATAAGGCACTTTAGATTAAGGTGCCCTAAGGATGTTAAGGTGCCTTAAGTTAAGGTGCCCTAAGGGCAGTAAGGTGCTTCAAGTTAACAAGCATGAACTGTAAGACATAAAAATAGATGTAACCCTAACACTGGATAGAGCACCAAGGAAAGGCAATGAACAAGTGACGGAAGGAAGAAGAGGTGGGAGCTGATGGACCTACCATATCAGCGGGCATCCTATGTGGCAACTGGTAAAGTGGACAAACATGTTGGAGGCAGCTGTACCAATGTACAGGGTGTTGGCAATGTAAAGTGCTGCAATGACAGTGGGTGGCAGAGGATGGGAATACGTGTCCCCCAGTGGAGGCAGAGGTGGCAGGATATTTGCAATGATAGGAGGACAGAGGAGTAGTGGTGGAAACACACAAAGGAGCACTCGCTCTTGCAATAATGTCCAAGGAAACACAAAGAGCAAAAAAACGTGTGGTGGTCGAGATGACTTTATTAGGAAACCCCAACGCGTTTCGGCAAACCGTCTTCCTCAGGGGGCACACAGCTTAATAGTAAAGATAAAAATTAAAAACAACGTGACAAAGATATACATGAAAAACATATAGAACAACATTCATTTATGTCAAACATATAAAATTAAAAAGCTCATAATGAAAAACAAATATATGGACTGGAGATAAAACCATATATACAGCAGGGCAGCAAGAGACATGAACTAAGTAATAAATACAATAGATATTAATCTTAAGTTAAAAACAATAATGAATAAAAATGTGAAATGGATACTCACAAATGTCATCTGTATAGTTTGAACACGTACAAAGCGTTGTATAAGATATGTATAATAATACTTAGGAGACAAATAATATATTAAAAACAAAGTTATAAATAGCTGGCATAAAACTATTTAAGAAAGCCAAAACAGAGATACATACATTGAAAAAGTAAATATACAACATTGTGAACAAAAATGCCTTATGTATTGTAACTTGAGGGAAGAGGAAGGAAAGGAGGAAGATGGGGGGGAGGGGAGACTGTTTTTCATGTATATCTTTGTCACGTTGTTTTTAATTTTTATCTTTACTGTTAAGCTGTGTGCCCCCTGAGGAAGGTGGTTTGCCGAAACGCGTTGGGGTTTCCTAATAAAGTCATCTCGACCACCACACGTCTTTTGCTCTTTGTGTTTCCAGAGGAGTAGTGGTGCCATGCAGATCAGGCACAGGCGAGGCAAGCACGAAAAGCTGCAATGCAGAAAAGAGTACCAGTGTAGGAGATGGGGTAGCAGCCTGCACAAGAAGATAGGACTCTGCTGGCAGATAAATGGGCTGAAGGATGGTTAGCAACTGAGGTGAGGATGTTATGGGCTGGCAGCACAGATCTGCAAAGATGTGACTGTTACAGGCATGAAAATGATTTGAGTAGGACTGGCATAAAAAATTGAGAACAAAGAAGAATTAAACCCATGACCCTTGCCTAGGGAGCTATTGTACTAACCAGTAGGCTACATTTCCATGGTTCTTTGCACAGCAATGGCTGGAAACAGAAAGACTGCAGGTCACCGCACAAAATGTCTGCTGTGTGTGCCAGGATAGGTTAACCCCACCAGTACCCATAATACAGTGGAGTGGAGGAGTAGCTTAATGGTTAAGAGCATTGGCTTGGGAATCCAAAGACCAGGGTTTGATTCCCACTAGCACTCCTTGTGGCCTTGGGCAAGTCACTTAACCCTCCATTGCCTCAGAAAAATCCAAGATATCAATATCCCTGTTTAATGTACGTGTACATTACTAAGTTTAAGTTACAATGTCAACTGCTTTGATTGAAATGATAAAGCAGTATATAAAACCTGTTAAATAAAATAAATAAATGCAATGCACATGCAGAACAGCAGTCTACAGCTGATAACCAAATGGAGAATGCACCTCACCAGCATCTCAGCTTGGTATGAAGAACTGACAGTGTGTGATACTGGCACAGAGTGTTCACCCTGAGTGTGAGAATGGGCACACAGCATCAGGTCTGTAGTACCTGTGCGGCAGAGCCCCATCACTATCTGTGTGTGGCAAGTGTTCTCTGCAGTGGAACCTAGAGTCACCCTGTGTCCATCTGTATGCCCCAGTTACATCTAGCCCTGGTGGACTGGGATCCATCCAGAATAGTGCATACCCAGTGTTACAATGTGGCTGCCATAGCCACCTGTTATCAGGGCAGAGGGGTGTCTAGACTCGCATGAGGTTTATGTAGCAATGCCTAATATACCACCCTCTCTGGGTCAAAGTGGTTTACAATATATGTCTCTTGCCCCTAAAGGGCCTGCAATAAACCTTTTTGTAATTGAGGCAGTGGAGGGACCAGCAACCCCAGTCTCCCTGACCAAAGGCTGTCATCCAGGAGGGGGGGGGGGGGGGTTTAGACAAGATCTGTACCTGTTACTAGGGCACTGGCAGACCAGCAGTAATGCTGGGAGTAGGCCTGGAAAACCTCAGCCGCCACCCACCAAGGTCTGATATTCACCAGCAGAAGGCACAGTCAGACTGCTGCAACCCACCAGGTGTTCCAGTCATGCACATACTAACTGCAGACAGTCCACTAGCCAGTCCATATTGCATGTTCACAGAGGAACTATGTGCTCCCAGAATTGGGATATATAACACAGACACCCACAGACACAAACTTTCACTTGGTTTGCAGCTTGTCGTGCTGTGAGGGCTTGTGTGCATCAGTGATGCTGAGAGCTAAACTATCGGTAGTTTAACTACTGGCAGGGTCTTCCAAGATGGACAGGTCTCAGCTGAGGTGCCAGACCAAGACAAACCACCCATCTGGGCAGCAGCAGAATGGGACAGTGTTGACGGCGGAGGATCACATTTTTGTGACAACAGCAACAACATCAAACTTAAACTGCACGGAAGCAAGGCCCGGCAATCTACTTCTGTATCTTGCCATGAAAACCCAATGGATAGTTACAACAAAACAAATTGTGCTATGGTGCTGGAAGATGAGACCCCCAGGTCGGAAGGCACTCAACTAACTACTGGGGAAGAGCTGAAGACTTTTCAGAGTAAAGCCAGCATTTATGATGTGGTTGGATCAAAGCCCTCGGGAAGTCTGACTGCTGATGTAGCTGCGCATGAAATGAGAGTCAGAAGCTGTAAAGATGTCTTACACATTGGAACATGGAACGTACGAAGCATGAACCAAGGGAAGTTGGAGGTGGTCAAGAATGAAATGGAACGTGTACAACTTGATCTGTTGGGTGTCCGCGAACTGAAATGGACTGGCATGGGGCACTTTACATCAGATGATCACATGGTCTACTATGCTGGAAATGAAAGACAAAGAAGAAATGGTGTTGCATTTATAATAAAGAAGAAACTTGTAAGAACTGTACTGAAATACAATGCAGTCAGCGAACGCTTAATCTCTATTCGTCTACGAGGATTGCCTATCAACACAACTATAATTCAAGTATATGCCCCAACAACAGCTGCAGAAGAGAATGAAATTGAAGAGTAATATGAACAAGTACAAGCTGAAATTGACAGAACATGCAAACAGGATATCCTGATAGTCATGGGTGACTGGAACGCAAAAGTTGGCAACAAAGAAGAAGGCAAAGTAGTTTGAAAATATGGACTTGGCAACAGAAATGAAGCTGGAGAAAGACTGATAGAATTCTGCAAGACCAATGATCTATTCATCTCAAACACCTTCTTCCAGCAACACAAGCGGCGACTGTACGCATGGACTTCACCCAATGGATTGTATAAAAATCAAATTGACTACATCTGTGGAAGTCAACAATGGAAAAGCTCTGTAACGTCAACAAAGACAAAACCTGGAGCTGACTGTGTTACAGATCATCAACTACTAGTATGCAAACTCAAGCTAAAGTTGAAAAAGAGCAAACCACTCATGAATGCAGCAAAATATGACCTTGAGAATATACCACTAGAATTTAAAGACTGCCTGCAAAATTGATTTGCTGCTTTAGATACAAATGACAGAGCTCCGGAAGAGTTATGGAATGACATCGAGAAGGTTGTGTTGGAAGAAAGCGAGAAGTCTCTACAAAAGGTGAAAAAGCAAAAACGGCCAAAATGGATGACGGAAGAAACTCTGAAAATTGCCCAGAAACGCAGAGAAGCTAAAGCCATAGGAGAAAGAAAGACAATCCCAGAACTCAACAGAGATTTCCAACGTGCAGCAAGACAGGACAAGGAAAAGTACTACAATGACACTTGCAAGGAAATAGAAGCAGAAACTATTAGAGGAAGAACAAGATCGGCTTTCCTAAAGCTACGAGAGTTAAAGAAAAAGTTCCAGCCTCGAATTGGAATGTTTAAGATGCTCAAGGTTCTATGTTGAATGATGCTGAGAAGATCAAGAAAAGGTGGAAGGAATATACAGAGTTTTTATATGATAAAGATCAAGTGGACCAACAGCCGTTTCAACCTGTACCTTATGATCGGGAACCATTGGTGATGAAAGAAGAAGTTGAAGCAGCATTGAAAGCCTTATCAAAGAACAAAGCACCAGGCATTGATAGCATTCCCATAGAAGTATTGCAGCAATCTGATGCAGCTGTTACCGTACTCACAAGGCTCTGCCAAGAAATATGGAAGACAACATCATGGCCAACTGACCGGAAAAGATCTGTGTTTATACCAATACTAAAGAAAGGTGATCCAACTGACTGTGGAAATTATCGCACAATCGCTCTGATCTCACATGCCAGCAAGATTCTACTGAAGATTATTCAAAAGAGACTACAACCATACCTGGAACAAGAACTACCTGAAGTGCAAGCAGGGTTCAGGAAAGGGCGAGGAACGAGAGACATCATTGCAGATGTGAGATGGATCCTTGAAAAGACTAAAGAATACCAAAAAGATATCTATTTGTGCTTTATCGACTATAGCAAGGCTTTTGACTGTGTAAACCATGAGAAACTCTGGACCACATTAAGAAGCATGGGTATACCAGAACACCTGTTCGTTCTCTTGCGCAATCTGTACATTGATCAAGAAGCAACAGTTCGAACGGAACAAGGAGAAACAGAATGGTTTAAAATAAGCAAAGGTGTAAGACAAGGCTGCATACTTTCCCCCTACCTGTTTAATTTATATGCAGAACAAATCATCAGAGAAGCAGGATTGTATAAAGACAACAGAGGTGTGAAGATTGGTGGAAGACTCATCAACAACCTTCGCTATGCTGATGATACCACATTACTGGCTGAAAGTGAAGATGATCTGAAACATTTGCTTCTCACAATCAAAGAACATAGTCTCAAAATGGGCCTGCACCTTAATGTAAAGAAGACAAAGATCATGATAACTGGCATAATCAACAGGTTCATCATTGAAGGAGAAGAAATTGAAATTGTGAACAACTTTAACCTACTTGGATCAACTATCAATAAAGAAGCAATAAGCAGTCAAGAAATCAGACGACGCATTGCTCTTGGCAGAATGGCTATGAAAGACCTAGATAAGATTCTCAAGAGCAGAGATGTCTCTCTCCATACAAATATTCGACTTGTTCAAGCCATGATATTTTCAATAACATCATATGGATGTGAAAGCTGGACAGTGAAAAAGACAGATAGGAAGAAAATTGATGCCTTTGAATTATGGTGCTGGCGGCGAATACTGTGTATACCATGGACTGCCCGAAGAACAAACCAGTCGGTACTAGAGGAGATCAAACCTAAGCTTTCTTTAGAAGCTCAGATGACAAGACCGACTTTCATACTTTGGACACATCATGCGAAGTGAGAAATCATTAGAGAAAGACATTATGCTTGGCAAGATAGAAGGTCAGCGCAAAAGAGGAAGGCCAGCAATGAGATGGATCGATACAATAACAGCAGCTACCGGTACCAGTCTGTCAACAATGAGCCGCCTGACTGAAGACCGAACACAATTTAGGATAGCTATCCAGAGGGTCGCCATGAGTCGACTCCGACTCGACGGCACTTAACAACAACAACAACACAGACACCCAGCAGGGTGCCTCAGTGATTGGGGCTCCAGAAAAGGAAGCACACAGATATCACTAGAGACAGATGTTACATAGCACCATGTGGGAACATATTCTTGCCATGGTCACTGCTTATTCAGTCAGAGTGTCCTCCCAGCAAGACATGCTGTGGCCACCCTGTCCATGCAGGTGGTGGTCTGGCACTATGATGTCTCAGCCATTGCCCTACCCCTGATGCAGACCTATCCTGTCCAATCCGCCCTGTCCGGGCCATACCCACAATACCTTGCTCCTCCATATGCACATTTGCAGGCTAACGCTGGAAACAGTGGGCCTGGTGAGGAGTAGGAAGCCACAAAACAATGGATAGACATACACACACACACACTCCTATTAAAGCATTGTGCAAAGATAGAGGTGGTTGGCAACCCTGCCCACCACACTGGTCCCGATCACAGTGCAGGCATTGCTAAGGTGTGCAGGATCTAGTAGTAGTGCTCTGGTGATAACTGCTGCTCCGTGCCGGAGCCAACAGCCTGACTCTCCATGAAGCTTTGGATAGTGGAGCCTGTGTGTGGATGTTTGTACCCCTATTGGCTGATGATTTTGGGATTGCACATGTTGATGTTATATATCTGCAGTGTCCGGTAAAATGTAGGGACATATCTTTATCTTTATTAAAACACTTGATAGACCGCCCTGGCCGGAGCATGAGGGCGGTGTACAATCATAAAAATGACAGCCGCTGGAAAAGAAGAGAGAAAGGAACGCCAAAAATAACAGGACAGAGAGAGAGACAGTAAAGACAGAGAGAGGACAGCAAGAGCGCAAGAAGGGCAAAAGGGAAATGAGGGGAGGAGGGCGGAAGAACATAGGGAAAATTAAGGGGGATGGGAGGCGCGACTAGGGGGATAAAACATCATCAGTAGGGGGGAAGAACATGGGAAAATTAAGGGGGATGGGAGGCGCAACTAGGGGGAAGAACACCATCAGTAGGGGGGGGGGGGGAGATCGAAAGCCTGACAGAAAAGGTGTGTCTTAAGAAGGGCCTTGAAACGAGTGTAGGACAGTTCGGTGCGGAGTGGGAGGGGAAGAGAGTTCCAAAGAGCGGGACCTAAGAAAAAGAAGGCGGAGTGACGAGTGGATTCGAGGTGGGCCTGTGTAGGTGAGGGAAGGAAGAGACGATTGCCATGGGATGAACGAAGGAGGCAGGGAGAGGGCTGAAGATGAATAATATTGGCTAAGTACTGGGGGGTATCGGAGTGAAGAGCCTTGTGAGCAAGGATAAGTAGTTTGAACATAAACCGGAACTTAATTGGGAGCCAGTGTAAGGAAAACAGACACGGTGATACATGGGAACGAATAGAGGACGAGGTGACAAGACGGGCATCAGCATTCTGAACAAGTTGGAGACGACGGAGTTGGTAGGATGGAAGACCGGCATAGATAACGTTACAATAGTCGAGACGAGAGATAACCAAAGACAGGACAAGAGTGACGACAGAGGATGAGGGAAGAATGGAACGGACGGCCTTAATACGGCGTAAGTGAAAAAAAGAAGAGCGAACGACAGAAGAGATATGATCGTGAAAAGAAAGGGACGGGTCTAGGGTAACACCCAGGTAACGAAGGGTAGGGGCAGAGGGGATGGAGTGGGAGCCCATGACAGGTAGTAATGTGGGGGGTGGGAGACCAAAGGTAATCCAGAGAGCAGAGGATTTTGCAGGATTAGCATGCATGAAGTTGCTTCAAGATGCACAGCTGGGACCTAAACCTGTGACCCTCTGCTTCACAACACACTGGCTGTGTGTACTACACCACACTGTTGCCACAAAAGCACAGTAGTCCCTGGGGCTACCTTTGCTTTTCATTAGACAGACCTTGTTTGTTGCACTGCACACCACGCACTTGAACAGGGCATGGCCTTGGTCTGCTGCAGATGGGTGTCACTGCCCCCTCTGCCACCAACACCCCTCCCCCGCCATGCTGAAATGCCCATATGCTGTCGGTGCTGGTAGTGCGCAGTCCCAGGCCATCCATTGTGCAGGTAGGCGGGTGCCTAGGGTGCAGGGTCTGGGGTGGGGAGGCATACATGGACATCCACACATCCCCCCCCAATCACCGCCTGCCAATGTTATGTCCCTTCCATATGGGGAGAGATGACTGGGGGGTGTCAGGTTGATAATCTAGCAACTATTGGTTAGGGTGGACCTGATAAACATAGGTAGATTGTGTTATGCCAGCAGACTGTGGAAAGTCTAGGGCATGTAATGTGGGTACAGTGTACCCAGTTTGGATTACTGGGTGTATACATGTTTCAGCCAATGCGTGGTCACACCCTGCACTGCCTTACCAGGGGCTGTAGTAAAGGGTGTTTGTTTATCTGAGTTTACGGACAGTTTGGGACTTATCCTGGGGAAGGTCTATGTTAGAGTGGTCCCCAGATGTGCAATGCTTGCCCCTTTACAGGCATTGTGGTTCCTGCGTGACGTTTGGGGTACCTGCTGGGTACGTGTCCCCTGGATGGGACACTGTGGAACACAAAGTTCTCCAGGACCAAGCAGGAAGTCAATCCTCACATATGGGTGACGTCAGCGCCGACAGAGCCCTCGTGCGGAGCATTTCCCCAGCTTTCAAGGAAAGCCTTTGGGAATGCAGCGTGCATATGCGGTCCCCTTCCCACCCAAGAGTGCCATTTTGCTCAGTCTTTCTTTTTCCACGGAGCCCAACAGACGTGAGTTTGTGTCACCTGGGAAAAGTTGGTTTTATTCAGCGATTTTCGCGTTATTTTATCCGGTTCAACGCCGGTTCCCCTTCCCGCCTGGGCTTGGTACACCGATATCATGTCCAGACTTGTGATTTTTGTTTTTTGTCCTTCGTGACTAACGTTCACGCTCTTTTGTGTTTTCACTGACAGCCCGGTTGTTTGACCTTGCAGGGGCCCTTTTCCCCCCAATGGCTGCCAGCGGGTTCAAAAAGTGTGATCGGTGCAAGAAACTTATGTCTCTCACCGACACACATGACTGCTGCCTCTGATGTCTCGGGCCCGACCATGACCCGCTGACCTGTGGCCCGTGCGGCAAAATGTCGAAGGCGCTTCGGAGCCGTCTGCATCAGCATGAAAGAATATTCTCTGATTCCGCGTCCGGCCGGGCCCGGATTTCGTCAGAGGCCTCGACATCTCGGGAGTCCGACCCCGAGCGCCATCGGGGGTCCTCTGAAAGGGAGTCTCCCTCGCGGGAGCACCGAAGGAAGAAAAAGCTCATGAGGGTGGCGTCGGTGGAGGCTCCTAGTTCCTCGAGGGCCAGGTCGAATAGCCCTGACCACCGCCCCGGGCTCTTGGAGTCGGAGAGGCCTTCTAAGCTACCTTGTGTGGAGCTGGAGTCCCCGAGTCACATAAGTGCAGTTGTCCTCGTTGACGTCAAGTCGGGGGCTGCTGAGTCTCCTGAGCTTGGACTCAGGTTGACGGCCTTGGAGAGCAGCTTGGCTGCCTCATGGAACAGCAGCGGGTGCTGATCGCTGGTCTGACTGGTGCATCTGCCCCGACCACCGGGACCTCGACATCTAAGTGGACCCCGAAGACCAAACCGATCCTCAAGTCGATGAAGTCTCGAGTCGATCCTTGGTCAGGGTCCCCCTTGACCTCCCGTGCAGGGCCGAGGTCGGCGATGCTGATACCCTCGGCGTCAGGGCAGGTGGCACCGAGGCCCACACGACCGAAGCCGCTTGACTCCTCCTCGGAGGAGTCGACGTGTGAGATGGAGGATGAGGAGTCCCCGGACACCTTCTGGACGCGGTGCGTCCATTCGGACTCACCGGAGTCCGAACCTCGTAGACATTCCCCCCCCCCCCCAGAGGATACCTGGTTCTCGGACTTTGTGAGGGACATGGCCAAGGCCCTGGCCTTCACTGCGGACGCCGAGGAGGAGCCTCGAGCCAAGGAGCTTGATGCCCTCCAGCATGACTTTCCTCCGAAAGAAGCCTTTACTGTACCGGTTCCTCCGATGCTGGAACGGCTGCTCTTCCGTATGTGGGAGGCACCAGCCTCGGCGCCAGTTCTTAGCAAATGGGTCGATTCTATTTATCGAGTCCGTAAGAGCCCTGGGTTCCAGAAGGCGCAGCTACCACACAATTCCATGGTTGTGGAATCGGCCATGCACCGTCTGAAGAGTCAGAAGATGCACTCCTTGGTGCCCCCTGGCCGGGAGGCCCAGAACCTGGATGCCCTCAGTAGAAAGTGCTTGCAGGGCTCTATGCTGTCTTGCCGTATCCAGACCTACCAGCTGTACATGGGCATGTACTTAAGAGACCTGGCAAAGGAGATTGCCGGGTTCTCAGCTGGCCTCTCCGAGGAACCTTTGCAGAGGTTCAATTCTTTGTCAACAGGGATCTGAGAGTGCTCGAAGTTTATCTCTCGAGCAGCCTATGATAGCTTTGAGGCTTCGGCCCGGGTAGCCACGGCCGGCATCGGTGCATGCCATCAGGCCTGGCTACAGTCATCGGACCTGGAGCCATGGGTGCAGGACAAGTTGGTCGATGTCCCCTGCTGAGGTGAAAACCTTTTTGGTAAGCCCATGGCTGAAAAGGCTGCGGAAATTGAGACTGAGACTCCCACCAGGACAAGGCTGTCCAGGAAAACTTCTGCTTCTTCTCAGAAATAGAAGGGCTCGGGGAAAAAGCCCTTTTTCCCGAGGAAGGGTGCTGCCTACAAATCCTACCCTCACTTTCAGGCCTCTCCAGCTCCCCAACAGGGCCAGCAGGGCAAGGGGCAGGGGCAGGGGCACGGGCCCCGTAGGCAGAAGATCCCCAAGCCGCCAGTTCCGGCTCCTGAACAGCAGGGAATGGGGTTTTGATTCCCATAGCATAGCCTCTTCTCCACAGCTGGCTCCACGCAGCACAGGAGGTCGACTGACCCTGTACGCCTATAGGTGGCCAGCCATCACAGGGGATACCTGGGTCCTCAGCATAGTCCAACAAGGCTACATGCTCCACTTCCACCAGGTACCCACCTCCTACTTCCCAGGGGAGCCTCCAAGACTCCCTCTGCACAGAAACCTCCTCCTTCAGGAGTTGGCAAGTCTTCTAAAGGAACAGGCGGTGGAACCAGTGCCTCACCACCTGAAAGGGCAAGGCTTTTACTCCAGGTACTTTCTGGTACCAAAAAGGACGGGAAGCCTCCGGCCTATCCTAGACTTGCGAAACCTAAACAAGTTTCTGGAGAGGGAAAAGTTCAAGATGCTTACCCTTGGGATACTGCTGCCCTACCTCCAGCAGGGAGATTGGCTAAGACCTGAAGGATGCTTATACTCACATCCTCATTCATCCAGACCACAGGCAATAACCTCAGATTTGTGTTGGGGGGAAACCATTTTCAGTACAGAGTACTTCCCTTTGGCCTAACCTCTGCCCCCAGGGTTTTCACCAAGTGCCTGGTGGTGGTGGTGGCCTATCTCAGAAATCAGGGGATTTTTGTCTTCCCATACCTGGACGACTGGCTCATCAGGGGTCAGTCTCTCCAGGAGGCCAGACAAGCCACTCTTCGTACTGTCTCTCTTCTTTCAGCATCTGGGCTTTGTCATAAACTACGCAAAGTCCACTTTGCTCCCCTCACAGAACCTAGAGTTTATAGGGGCAAGATTAGACACCCTGCAGGCAAGGGCTTACTTGCCCGAGGACAGGGCCCACAGACTGATGGACTTAGCCAACCAGTTCCTAAGCAATTCTCAGGTCTCCGCCAAGCACTTCCTGCGGCTCCTAGGCCACATGGCATCCATGGTACATGTGACCCCGAATGCCCGTCTGCACATGCGGGCGGCTCAGTGGTGCCTCAGAGCTCAGTGGGCGCAGGCCACAGGTGACCTCCGAGACAGAGTAAGGGTGTCCAAACCACTCTTGGATTCCTTGTAGTGGTGGCTACATCTCCCAAACCTTCTCAAGGGGGGTACCCTTTCAGACCCCAGCACACACAAGGGTGCTGACGACCGATGCTTCTTTAAAGGGCTGGGGTGCACATTGTCAGGGCACGTGCACTCAAGGCCTCTGGTCTCCTCGGGAGGCCACACAGCAAATCAATCTTTTGGAGCTGCGAACAATGCGCTTGGCTCTACAGACTTTTTCTCATGCCCTCTCTCACCAGCCTGTCTTAGTTCAGACAGACAATCAGGTAGCTATGTTCTATGTGAACAAGCAAGGGGGCACAGGGTCCAGACTCCTATGTCAGGAGGCGCAGGCCCTTTGCTCCTTTGCAGTCAAACAAGGCATGCTTCTCAAAGCGGCTTATCTGCCTGGTCAGGAGAACTTCTTGGCAGACAAACTAAGCAGGATTCTCCAGCCTCATGAATGGCAGTTGAATCCACTGGTGGTTCAGCAGCTCTTTCTACGATGGGGACTTCCATCCATCGATTTCTTTGCCAGTCCACTGAACTGTCAGCTGCCCAGGTTTTGCTCCAGACAGCCGCATCCCCTGAGAGTGGCAGCAGATGCTTTTCTGATCTCTTGGTCGACGGTGAGTAACTATGCTATCTCCAGGAACAAGCAGGAATGTAGTCTTCACATATGGGGACTCCCTAGCTTTAGATGCCAGGGAGAGACCCCAGATGTTGTGTGTCCCTGAGAAGGGCTCCACTTTCCCACATGGATCTCTGGCATCCACCCAGGGATGGTGGGTAGGAGTTAATAAGGTATGGAACAGGTGTTGGAGAACAGCCTGACCAAACAAGGCATCCAGGCGGGAGTCCTTGTCCAAGCAGTAATGGGCTGTGAAGGTATGAACCGAGGCCCAAGTGGCTGCTCGACAGATATCGTCGATAGACACAGAGTGCAGGTGAGCCATTGAAGCTGCCATGGCTCTCACATTGTGAGCTGTGACATGGCCCTCCAGAGGAAGGTTCTTACTCTGATAGGCAAAGGAGATACACTGAGCAATCCAGTTAGACAGTGTTCTCTTGGAGACTGGAAGTCCCAAATGAGAAGGATCAAAAGCAACAAAGAGTTGAGAGGACTTTCTATGTTGCTGTGTTCTTTGTAAGTAAAAAGCTAAAGCTCTTTTACAGTCCAAAGTATGAAGATTCCTTTCTGCATTTGATGCATGAGGCCTTGGAAAGAACACAGATAGGTAGACCGCTTGGTTTAGATGAAAAGGCGAGACCACCTTTGGCATAAAGTGTGGATGAATCTTAAGGACTACCTTGTCATGATGTCACCTTGTACTACTGGTGCCATGCTCAGGGGTTCCAGCTGCTTCTACCGGTACCAACACCCAGGCATTGACAGCGTCGATAGACCAGAGATTCCTCGCTATCAAACGCAGTCTTGCAGCTCTCCTTACAGCTGCGGTACCGTTGACACCGCTACCGACGGTTCAATGGGCACCAGTACCGATACCGGTGCCGGTACCAGCACCGGTACTGATACGATACCGGCCCCGGTGTGAATTCTGCCCATGTTGACTTTTTCAGGCATCAACAGATCAGTACCGGACCAACTCGGTACCGGCTTCAATCGATACTGATACCGTGCTTTGCATGAACATCGGGATCAGAGATGCTTCGAATCTTCCGATTCCAATGACGCGGATAACTCGGTCGGTACCAGAGTATTTCTTCCGGAAGACTCCTGTTCTCCTCAACGCAGAATATCTCCTTCGGAGGACATGTCTTTTCAGGATTTTATTCGTGATTTGGCCCAAGGCCTATCAATCACCGTAGATCCTGAAAAAGAACCTATAGCAAAGGAATTGGAAATACTCCAATACCCTAAGGCTCCCAAAGAGGCAGCTACCCTGCCCATTCATGAAATTCTTCATGATTTGATGCTCAGAATGTGGGAAACACCTCTGACCACATCTCCTCATTCTAGGAGACTCGATACCATGTATTGAGTTCCACCATGTCCTGGTTTTCAAAAGACTCAGCTGCCACACCATTCAATGGTAGTGGAATCAGCCTTGCGTAGGATGAAAAGTGCAAAAAGACATGCATCCAATCCTCCAGGTCGTGAATGCAGTACTCTTAACACCTTTGGGCGTTGAACATTTCAGGCTTCCATGCTTTCAGCTAGGATCAGCTCATATATTTTATATACGGGAATGTCCCTCAAAGACGTCACAGGAGATTTGGAGCTTATGAGCCCCCTTCTCCCTGATGATAAATGACAAGACTTCCTTACTCTTGTCAAGCATGCTCAAGACGTTTCCAAGTTTGTAAATCGTGCAGCTTTTGACTGCTTTGAATGCATCAGCAGAGCTTCTGCTATTGCCATTGGTGCACGTCGGATTGCATGGCTTCAGGCACCAGACTTGGAGACTTGGGTACAGGACAAATTAGGAAACATCCCTTGCACAGGAGAAAACCTCTTTGGCAAGAATTGGCAGGAAAAGGCTAATGAGATAGATACTGACAATCTCACTTTAGACAGATTGTCAAAATCTACAGCCACTCCAGCCAAAAAGAAACCCTATAAAAATTCCTTTTTCAGCAAAAATAGGATGTCTTATCCATCCTATACCCAGCAAGGGCAAACTCGGGGTCAAGTTGCCCAAAAGGGACAACAGCAACAATCCAGACAACAAAAGAAGCCAAAAGGCCCGAGAGCTCAACCAGCTCCACAGGCTCAGCCCCCTCAAGGACTTTGACTCCTTCCTAGAGAGCTTAGCTTTCCTGCCTCTGAAGGGTCCAGAACCTCTAAACATTCCAGGCAGGTTGTGTCATTTTGTCAACAGATGGCACCAAATAACAGCAGAAAATTGGACTCTGTCCATTGTAGGGGAGGGGTACAAGCTTCATTTTCACAGCATGCCCCCTCCTACAATCGTAAGACAGTTCAATTCCCAAACCTCTCCAGACAATCTACTGGATCAAGAGGTCTCAATATTCCTTGCTCAGGAAGCAATAGATGAAGTGCCCATTCCCCAACAGGGTACAGGGTTCTTCTCCAGGACCAAGCAGGAAGTCAGTCCTCACTTATGGGTGTCATCGACGCCGATGAAGCCCCAGGGGAGCATTTCCCCAGCTTTCCATGAAAGCCTTTGGGAATGCTGGCACGCATGCGCGGTTCCCTTCCTGCCTAAAGGTGCCATCTTACCTCAGTCTCTTTTTTTCCGTGAAGCCCATCAGACGTGTGTCCTTTTTTTCCCGGAAAAGAGAAGTTTTTTCTTGGCGTTATTTCGCTTTTTTCCTCGGATTCAACGTCGGTTCCCCTCCCGCCGGGTTCGGTACACCGGTATCAAATCCCTTTTTTCCTTTTTCGGTTTTTGCCCTTAGTGGCTAGGCGCTCGCGCCAAATCTTTTTCTTTTTCCCTGGAAGGCCGGTCCTTTGACCTCGTGTGGACCCTTTTCTCCCCGATGGCTTCCAGCAGTTTCAAAAAGTGTGATCGGTGTAAAAAGATAATGTCTCTCACCGACACACACGACTGCTGCCTTCGGTGCCTTGGCCCGGACCACGATTCTAAAACGTGCGGGCCATGTGGAAAAGTGTCTTCCAAGGCCCTCCGAAGTCGTCAGCAACAAAGTGAAAGGCTTTTCTCGGACTCGGCCTCTACCCGGGCCCGGACCTCGTCTGAGGCTTCGACATCTCGGGATTTCGATCCTGAGAGGCGTCTGAGCTCCTCGGACAGGGGGTCCCCCGACCGGGAACGGAAGAGGAAGGAGCGGCTCGCGAGGGCGGCGTCGGAGGAGGTCCCTGAGCCCTCGAGGGCCAGGTCTCAGACCCCTGACCGTCATCCCGGGCCCGTGGACCAGGAGAAGCCAACTAAAGTTCCTCGCATGGAGCCGGAGTCTGCTGGACACGTAAGTCCTGTTGTCCTCGTGGACTCGCCTCCCCGAGTACCGACGTCGGGCCCGGCGCTGCCGGGCCCAAGTCGGGGGCTGCTGCATCACCCGAGCTGAGTCTCAGGTTTGACAGCCTTGGACAGCAGTATGTCTGCCTTCATGGTTCAGCAGCGGACGCTGATGGCCAGCCTGTCTGGCGCATCTGCCCCGACCACCGGGACATCGACTTCGAAGTCGACCCCGGAGACTGAGCCGATACTCCAGCCCCTTGCGGCTCAAAGTCGTCCTCGGTCTAGGTCTCCCTCGACCTCCCATTTGGGACTGAGGGTCTCGACGCCAGTGCACCGGCGTCGGGGCGGGTGCCTAGAAGCCCCGCGGGGTCGGACCTCGACTCGACATCAGACGAGTCTGCTTGGGAGACCGAAGACGAGGAGTCTCCTGACACCTTCAAGACTCGGTGTGTCCCTTCGGACTCACCAGAGTCTGAGCCCCGGAGTAGATCCCCTCCGGAGGATACTAGGTTCTCGGAGTTTATCCGGGATATGGCCGCTGCCCTGGCTATCCCAGCTGACCCCAAGGAAGAGCCTCGAGCCAAGGAGCTCGATGCTCTGCAGTATGACTCTCCTCCGAAGGAGGCCTTTACTGTCCCGGTTCCTCCGATGCTGGAACGGCTCCTCTTCCGGATGTGGGAGGCACCGGCCTTGGCGCCGGTTTTGAGCAAGCGAGTCGATTCCATCTATCGGCTCTGGAAGAGTCCTGGCTTCCAGAAAGCACAGCTACCTCACCATTCCATGGTTGTGGAATCGGTCATGCATCGTCTGAAGAGTCAGAAGATGCACTCCGCGGTGCCTCCTGGTAGGGAAGCCCGAAGCCTTGATGGCGTCGGTAGAAAGTGCTTTCAGGGCTCTATGCTTGCTTGCCGTGTCCAGACTTACCAGCTGTACATGGGCATGTATTTGCGAGACCTGGCCAAGGAGTTGGCCGGTTTCTCTGCTGGTCTCTCCGGGGAGCCCTTGCAGAGTTTTAAGTCCTTGTCTTCGAGGATCCGGGAATGCTCTAAGTTCATGTCCCGCGCCGCCTACGATGGCTTCGAGGTTTCGGCCCGAGTAGCGGCAGCCGGCATTGCAGCTCGACGCCAGGCATGGCTGCAGTCATCAGACCTCGAGCCATGGGTTCAGGACAAGTTGGTCGATGTCCCTTGCCGAGGTGAAAACCTTTTTGGCAAGCCTGTGGCCGAGAAGGCCGCTCAGCTCGAGACAGAGCACCTCACGAGGACTAGGCTGTCAAGGAAGACCTCTGCCCCTTCTCATAAGAAGAAGGGCTCGGGTAAAAAGTCCTTTTACCCGAGTAAGGGCACTGCCTACAAACAGTACCCACAATATCCGGCTGCCCAACCTGCCCCCCAGGATCAGCAAGCCAAGGGCCAGGGTAATGGGCCCGTAGGCAGAGGACCCCCAAGCCTACAGCCCCTGCTTCCACTCAGCAGGGTGGGGGTTTTTGACTCCTTGAGTATAGCCATAGCTCCCTTGCAGACCCAGCCCTGCACAGGAGGCCCCTAGCCTTGTTCGCCCACCAGTGGCCTTTGATAACCCAGGACAGTTGGGTGCTGGACATAGTCCGTAGAGGCTATGCCCTGCATTTTCACCAACTACCTCCGCCACACTTCCCAGGGGAACCTTTCCGGCCTCCCCTGCATACAGCCCTTCTCCTCCAGGAGCTAAAAGGTCTGTTGCTGGACAAGGTGGTGGAGCCTGTGCCTCCCCACTTCCAAGGTCACGGATTTTACTCCAGGTATTTCCTGGTGCCAAAAAGAACCGGTGGTCTTCGACCCATTTTGGATCTCAGAAACCTAAACAAGTTTCTAGTGAAAGAAAAGTTCAAGATGCTTACTCTTGGAACACTTCTGCCCTACCTCCAGCAGGGAGATTGGCTGTGCTCTTTAGATCTAAAGGATGCTTACACTCACATCCTTATTCATCCAGACCACAGAATGTACCTCAGGTTCATTGTGGGAGGAAACCATTATCAGTACAGAGTACTGCCTTTTGGACTGACCTCCGCTCCCAGGGTGTTTACCAAGTGCCTGGCAGTGGTGGCAGCCTACCTGAGAAATCAGGACATCTTTGTGTTTCCTTACCTAGACGACTGGTTCATCAGAGGCCAGACTTCCCTAGAAGTTCAGCAGGCCACCAACAGGACCATAGAACTGCTCCAAAAGGTGGGCTTTGTCATCAACTTCGCAAAGTCCACTTTGCTTCCCTCCCAGAACTTGGAGTTCATAGGAGCAAGGTTGGATTCTCAGCTGGCAAGAGCATTCTTACCAGTGGACCGAGCACAAAGGCTCATGGACCTCGCCAGCAAGTTTCTGCACAGGTCCCTGGTCTCCGCCAGACTCTGTCTCAGGCTTCTGGGCCACATGGCGTCGACAGTACAGGTGACCCCCAATGCCAGGCTCCATATGAGACCTGCCCAGTGGTGCCTTCGGACTCAGTGGTCACAAGCCTCAGGCAGTCTCAGAGTGTCCCACTGTTTCCTGGCCTCCCTCAACTGGTGGTTACACCCCCCCAATCTGCTGGTGGGGGTGCCCTTTCAGATCCCACCTCATACAGTGGTACTGACCACCGATGCCTCTCTGCAGGGTTGGGGAGCACACTGCCTAGACAAGTGCACCCAGGGCCTGTGGTCTCATTGGAAGGCGTCCCAGCAGATCAATCTACTGGAACTCAGAGCTATCCGCTTGGCCCTCAAGGCCTTTACTGCTTCCCTGGCACAACAGTCTGTCTTGATCCAGACAGACAACCAGGTAGCCATGTTCTATGTAAACAAACAGGGCGGAACTGGTTCCCAGCCCCTTTGCCAGGAGGCCCAGGACCTCTGTTCCTTTGCCCTGAAGCACAACATGCTCCTCAAAGCAGTCTATCTTCCAGGCCAGGAGAATTCCCTGGCCGACAGATTGAGCAGGATTCTGCAACCACACGAGTGGCAGCTACATCCTTTAGTGGTTCAAAAGATTTTCTTGAGATGGGGGCTTCCCTCCATAGACCTGTTTGCCAGTCCACTGAACAACCAGCTGCCAAGGTTCTGCTCCAGGCAACCGCATCCTCTGAGAGTAGCAGCAGATGCTTTTCTGATTCCCTGGACTCAGGACCTACTCTATGCGTTTCCTCCCACCCCTCTGGTGGCCCGAACACTGTTCAAGATTCTCCGAGACAGGGCCTCTGTCCTCCTGGTAGCTCCCAGGTGGCCAAGGCAGCCTTGGTTCCCCCTCCTGCTTCAACTGGCAGTGGATCTGCCTCTGCCTCTGGGATTGCAACCTGACCTTCTAACTCAGGATCAGGGCTCCTTGCTGCATCCCAATCTCAAAGCTCTCAATCTGATGGCATGGAGGCTGCAAGGGTAGTGTTGGCGCCCTGGGGCCTGCCTCCCGATGTTGAGGAAGTTGTCCTAGTCTCCAGAAAACAATCCACTAGGAAGACCTATGCTCTCAAGTGGAAGAGGTTCTCTGTGTGGTGTCAGCTACGTGCTGAGGATCTTTTCTCCTGTACTGTGTCAGTAGTGCTTCAGTACCTGCTGCACTTGTCCAATCAGGGTCTCAAGTCCAACTCTGTTTGGGTCCACCTCTCTGCTTTGGCAGCTCACCACTCCCTAGTTGAGGGCCATTCCTTGTCTGTGCACCCTTTGGTGTCTAGGTTTCTCAGAGGCTTGCTCCTGCTCAAACCTCCCATACGTCCTCCTGCTCCTGAGTGGGAGCTGAATGTGGTCTTGCAGCAGCTGACTCGCCCACCTTTTGAGCCTATGGCTACTTGCCCTCTACGCTTCCTTTCCTGGAAGACTCTCTTTCTGATAGCCCTTACTTCGGCTAGGAGAGTGAGTGAGCTTCAGGCCTTGGTCTGTGATAGACCTTACACCAGGTTCTATAAAAACAGGGTGGTCCTCAGGACTCACCCTAAGTTCCTTCCTAAGGTTGTCTCCTCTTTCCACCTCAACCAGGAGGTGGTTCTTCCTACTTTCTTCCCTAGGCTTCATGCAAGTCAGGCTGAAACAGTTCTCCATACCTTGGACTGTAGGAGGGCCTTATCCTTCTACCTTGAACGTATGCAAGGTCACAGGAAGGCTTCTCAGCTCTTCCTTTCTTTTGACCCCAATAACCTGGGGAGGCCTGTGTCCAAGCATACCTTGTCCATCTGGGTGGCTGACTGTGTGAGGGCAATGGCTGCATCAGTGGCTCACCTCCGCTCTGTCCCATTGCAAGACATCTGCAGGGCTGCTACTTGGTCTTCAAGCCATACATTTGCAGCCCACTACTGTCTGGAGAGGGAGTCCCGTAGGGACAGTGCTTTTGGCCAAGCAGTACTCCGGAATCTCTTTGAGGTCTAGGCAACTCCTGCCCTCTGGTTGGGCTACCTGTGGAGGGTGTGTCCTTGCAAAGCCTTTACTGTGTTGCTGAGACTAGAGGGAGTTCTCTTGTTCAGCCTGGGTTCCTGGTAGCCCAGAGCTGGGGAGTCACCCATAAGTGAGGACTGACTTCCTGCTTGGTCCTAGAGAAAGAGTAGTTACTCACCTGTAACAGGTGTTCTCCAGGAGCAGCAGGAATCAGTCCTCACTACCCTCCCTCCTCCCCTTGGAGTTGCAGTTGTACATAGTTTAATTTTTACATTTTTGTGTGCTGTTCTTAGCTATGTCATTTGACTGAGGTAAGATGGCACCTTTAGGCGGGAAGGGAACCGCGCATGCGTGCCAGCATTCCCAAAGGCTTTCATGGAAAGCTGGGGAAATGCTCCGCTGGGGCTTCATCGGCACAGATGACACCCATAAGTGAGGACTGATTCCTGCTGCTCCTGGAGAACATCTGTTACAGGTGAGTAACTACTCTTACCCCCCCCCCCCTATTTTCTTATTTCAAAGAAAACAGGAGGACACAGACCCATTCTAGACCTCAGAGAATTGAACAAATATCTGTTCCGAGAAAAGTTCAAAATGATTTCTCTGGGAACTCTTCTGCCATACCTTCAAAGTCAGGATTGGCTTTGCTCTCTAGATCTAAAGGATGCATATACTCATATTCTGATCCATCCAGATCACAGGACATTCTTACGATTCCTTTTCAAGGGAAAATACCTCCAATACCTCCTTTTGGTCTGGCTTCGGCACCAAGAGTATTCACGAAATGCATGGCAGTAGTAGCTGCATTCCTGCGAACCCTAGGGATATTCATCTTCCCTTACTTAGACAACTGGCTCATTCGAGCCCCCATGATTCTAGAAGCCAGCTCTGCACTGTCTCGCACAATCCAAATTCTCCAATACTTGGGATTTGTCATATACTTCCCAAAATCCCAACTTGTTCCTTCTCAGACCCTGGAGTTCATAAGAGCTTGTTTAGATACCAGACAGTCAAGGGCTTTCCTCCCACAGCCCCGCTGTCTTCGCATAATGCAACTAGCTTCTCAAGCAGTGGGAAAGTCCTCCCTAACTGCTCGAGAACTGCTGCAATTACTGGGACATATGGCATCCACGGTTCATGTAGTTCCCTATGCTCACCTCCACATGCGAGCAGCCCAGTGGACACTATCCACACAGTGGACACAGGCCACAGGACATCTGTCGGACAAGATATCAAACTCACAATGACTGATCTTGTCCCTACAATGGTGGCAATCACTGGAGAATCTTTTAGTGGGGTCTCCTTTCCAACAACCCCCATTCCAGGCCACCCTAACAACAGATGCATCACAGGTGGGATGGGGAGCACACTTGCACCATCTCTCCACCCAGGGTACCTGGACTCCACAGGAGGCTTGCCTTCACATAAGCCTCCTAGAACTCAGAGCAATCTATCTAGCTTTTCGAGTATTCCATGCCCAGCTCAGCTACAAGACAGTCCTAGTCCAAACGGACAATCAAGTAGCTATGTTCTATGTGAACAAGCAGGGCGGAACAGGCTCTCTGTTGTTATGCAACGAAGCTTTATGACTATGGGCCCTTGCCAGAGAGCATCAAATTCACCTTCTCGTGGTATATCTTCCAGGCATTCAAAACCTTTGGGCAGTTAAACTCAGCCGAGTACTGCTGCCTCACAAATGGTCTCTCCACCTCGACCAGGTGATAAAGATATTTCACATCTGGGGAACCCCAGACATAGACCTCTTTGCAAGTCCACTGAATGCCAAACTTCCCCGGTTCTGTTCCAGAATTCCGGCTCACAATTTCCAGGCAAGGGACGCCTTCCTCCTTCACTGGGGTCAGGACTTCCTCTATGCCTTCCCACCCATTCCCCTCATCCCCAAAACACTCTTCAAGCTTCAGAGAGACAAAGGTCGTATGATCCTCATAGCGCCACGGTGGCCACGACAAACGTGGTATCCCCTGCTTCTACATCTCTCTCAAGCTGCACTTCTGGCGGGAGGCTTCGGCTTCCAAAGCATTATCGTGGCTCCAGGATGTTCGAGGCCTCAACCTCGGCAGAACTACTGGTGCCATGCTCTGGGGTACTGGCTGTCTTCTTCGGTACCGACATCCAGGCATCAGCAGTGTCAGTAGACCAGAGATTCCTGGCTATTGAATGCAGTCTGGCAGCTCTCCTTGCGGCATCGACACCCTCAGAACCACGTCAGACAGTTCAACCGGTACCGGCTCCGACTCCGGCACTGGTATCGGTACCGATAGCATCGGCATCGACAACGGTGTCCGCATTGCTGGCATCCAGTCGTGCGATGCCCTTCGGTACCGATTACTCCCGGTACCGACTTCAGTCAGTACGGGTATCGGGCTCTTCAAGAGCATCCAGACAGACGGTACTTCGAGTCCTCAGAAGAATCTGAGGATTCTGACAGTTCTGTCGATGCAGGAATGCTTCTCCCAGAGGAGCCTTCCTCCCCTAAGCGCAGGATGTCTCCTCCAGAGGATATTTCCTTTCAGGACTTCATCAGGGAGATGGCTCGAGGTCTGTCCATTACTGTGGCTCCTGAATCAGAGCCCAGAGCAAAGGAGTTGGAAATTTTACAATATTCCAAAGCTCCTAAAGAGGCAGCTACTCTACCCATCCATGAGATCCTGCATGATCTCATGCTAAGAATGTGGGAGACGCCTCTTACCACCTCTCCTCACTCTCGTAGACTGGATACTATGTACCGAGTCCCTCCTTGTCCTGGTTTCCAGAAGACAGCTTCCTCACCACTCTATTGTAGTGGAATCAGCTATGCGCAGGATCAGGAGTGCAAAGAGACATGCCTCTAATCCTCCAGGATGCGAGTGCAGAACTTTGGATGCTTTTGGACGTCTTACTTTCCAAGCTTCCATGCTTTCTGCCAGGATCAGTTCCTATATTTTATATATGGGAATGTTCCTGAAGGAAATTACAGGGGATTTAGAGGTTTTGAGCCCTCTTCTTCCTGAGGATAAAAGACAGGATTTTCTCACATTGGTCAGACATGCTCAGGATGTTTCCAAATTTGTCAACCGTGCAGCTTTTGACTGTTTTGAGTGCATAAGCAGAACCTCTGCCATTGCCATAGGTGCACGAAGAATTGCCTGGCTCCAGGCATTTGATTTGGAGCTCTGGGTACAAGACAAACTGGGCAATATTCTTTATACTGGTGAGAACCTGTTTGGTAAAGATTGGCAAGAAAAGGCCAATGAGTTGGATGCTGACAACTCCACTTTGGATAGGCTATCCAAAGCCACTGCTGATCCTACGAGAAAGGTTTCTTGAAAGATTTCTTTCTTCTCAAAAAAGAAGAGGTTTTATCCCTCTTATTCCCAGCAGGGACGTTCTGCAGGTCAGCCTACCCAGAAGGGTCAGCAACCACCCAAACAAAAGAAAGCAAAGACTGCTAAGCCTCAACCGTCTCAGCAGTCTCAGCCTCCTCAAGGCCTTTGACTTTCATCTAGAGAACTTAGCCTTCCTAGCCCTGAATGGACCAGAGCCTTCCACCATTCCAGGAAGGTTATGTCACTTTGCCCCCAGGTGGGAGCAGATAACAGCAGAGCAGTGGGCACGCTCCATTATAAGAAAGGGGCACAAGCTGCACTTCCTGTGCATGCCCCCTTCTACCATGATAAGACAGTTCAGTTCTCAGACCTCTCTCATCGACCTGTTAGATCAAGAGGTCACTATACTTCTTGCCCAAGGGGCAATAGAAGAAGTACCCATTCAGCAACAGGGTACGGGGTTTTACTCCCCCTATTTCCTTATTCCAAAGAAAACAGGGAGATACAGACCTATTTTGGACCTCAGAGAATTGAACAAATTCCTGTTCAAAGAGAAATTCAAGATGATTTCTTTAGGAACTCTGCTGCCATACCTTCAGAGTCAGGATTGGCTTTGTTCTCTAGATCTCAAGGATGCGTACACTCATGTTCTCATCCACCCAACTCACAGGAAAGTTCCTTCGGTTCCTTTTCTAAGGAAAGCTCTACCAATACAGGATGCTTCCTTTTTGGCCTGGCCTCAGCACCAAGAGTGTTCACGAAATGCATGGCTGTGGTAGCAGCATTTCTCCGCACTCTAGGGATATTCGTTTCCCCTACTTAGACGACTGGCTCATTCGAGCCCCATCAAAGTCAGAGGCCAGGGCCTCCCTATCTTGCACAATGCGTATCCTTCAGTATTTGGGTCTTGTCATAAATGTCCCAAAATCCAGTCTAACTCCCACTCAATCTCTAGAATTCATAGGAGCTTTGCTGGATACCAAAAGGGCAAGGGCCTATCTTCCCCAGGCCCGTTGCCTTCGCATGGTGCAGTTAGCTTCTCAAGCAGTGCTAAAACCTCATCTCACTGCCCGAGAAATGCTACAACTACTAGGCCACATGGCATCAACCGTGCATGTGGCTCCTTATGCTTGCCTCCATATGAGAGCAGCCCAGTGGACTTTATCCACTCAGTGGACCCAGGCATCAGGGTGCCTGTCAGACAAAATAGCAAACACAAGTTGCCTTATTTTGTCCCTCCAATGGTGGCAGGCCACTCAACCTGTTGCTGGGGTCCCCATTTCAACAACCTTTACCCCAGGCAACTCTCACAACAGATGCTTCACCAATGGGTTGGGGAGCTCATTTACAAGACCTCTCCACCCAAGGCACTTGGACTCCACAGGAGACTCATCTACATATCAGTCTCTTGGAGCTCAGAGCAATCTTCCTTGCTCTTCGAGTGTTCCACACCCTGCTCAGCTACAAGACAGTCCTCATCCATACGGACAATCAAGTAGCCATGTTCTGTGTGAACAAACAGGGCATAACAGGCTCTCTGTCGCTTTGCAACGAAGCTTTGCGACTATGGGCCCTCGCCAGAGAGCATCAGATTCATCTCCTGGCAGTGTATCTTCCAGGCATACAAAACTCTTGGGCAGACAGACTCAGTCGAGTTCTGCTTCCACACGAATGTTCTCTCCATGTAGACCAGGTGACCAAGATTTTTCAAATTTGGGGAACCCCGGACACAGACCTCTTTGCAAGTCCGTTGAATGCCAAACTTCCCCGGTTCTGTTCCAGAATCCTGGCTCAGGGCTGTCAGGCCAAGGATGCTTTCCTCCTTCACTGGGGCCAAGACTTCCTTTATGCCTTTCCACCCATTCCCCTAATTCCCAAAACCCTATTCAAGCTTCAGAGAGGCAGAGGACGTATGATCCTCATAGCTCCACGTTGGCCTCGGCAAGTGTGGTACCCTCTGCTTCTACATCTCTCTCAAGCTCCCTCCCTGGAGTTAGGGTCTGCTCCAGATCTCCTATCTCAGGAGAACGGAATATTATGGCATCCCAATCCCCAATCTCTGCATCTCCGGGCTTAGTTGCTGAAGGCCTAGATCTCCATGATCTTAACCTCCCTCAGCAAGTAAAGGATATCCTTTATGCTTCCAGGAAGCCTTCCACAAGACTCTCTTATGCTTTCAATTGGAAAAGGTTTACCATATGGTGTTCGCAGAAGGGTCTTAACCCCCTTGCTATACCGCTGGAATCATTACTGGAGTATCTCCTTCATTTATCCAATGCAGGACTTAAGACTAACTCAGTGAGAGTCCATTTGAGTGCTATTGCAGCTTCCTTCAAGCCTCTAAATGGGCAACCTATTTCCTCCCATCCTCTTATAGCAAGATTTATGAGAGGCCTTCTTCTAACTAAGCCTCCCATTAGGCCACCTCCTGTGGCATGGGATTTAAACTTGGTTCTTGGTCAGCTCATGAAGCCACCTTTCGAACCCCTAGCTACTACCTCCTTGAAATTCCTCTCTTGGAAGGTTATCTTTCTCATTGCAATCACATCAGCACGTCGCATCAGTGAGTTGCAAGCACTAGTGGCTGGAGTACAAATAGGGAAAGGTTGGGATACACAAGGAGAATAAGGGATCAGGATCCAAAAGCAGCCTCAAAGAGGTAGGCTTTTAGCATGAATTTGTAAATGGGCGGAGATGGAGCCTGATGGACAGACTCAGGTAGTTTGTTCCAGGCATAAGGAGCAAAAAGATGTAAGGATCGAAGTCTGGAGTTGGCAGTGGAAGAAAAGGGCATAGAAAAAAATTAAGCCAATGGAAGAGTGGAGTTCACAAGGAGGGGTGTAGGGAGAGAGAAGAGGGGAAAGATAGTGAGGAGCAATAAAATGAACGCATTTATAGGTCAGAAGGAGAAGTTTGAGTTGGATATGAAAAGGGATGGGGAGTCAATGAAGTGACTTGAGAAGAGGGGTTATATGAGTAATCTCCAGGAACAAGCAGGAATGTAGTCTTCACGTATGGGTATCGTCGGTACTGACGGAGCCTGCGCGGGAATGCTCCCCAGCATCCAATTAGAAAGCTTTTGGGAGCATCCCACAGCGCCTGCGTGCTGCCTTCCCGCCTTTCCCAACTGCCTCTCTCCAGTTCTTCGTTTTCCGCAGAGCCAGCAGGTCATTTTTCCTGTCACCGCAGAAATTATCCCATCTTTTTCATTCTTTTTTGTGGTAGCGTCTGCCTTCCTCGACGCTATACCAGTACCGCCGGTTCTTTCTTTCTTTCTTCAAAAAAAAAAAATTTGTAATCTTTTTCTGGACTTTCCAGTCTTTTTATGTCAGGTGCCACACGCCATTTTGGGCACTAGGCCCAACTTTTCCTTCAGAATGGAAAAACCCGCCTTGGGTTTTAAAAAGTGTTCCAAGTGTGGCGGTACCAACTCCGTCACCGACACTCACGAGTGGCGCCTTAAATGTTTAGGTCCTGACCACTCCATCTTGGAGTGTGTTGCCTGTGGGAAGATGTCGAAGAGGAGTCTGCAAAACCGAGCTGCTAAGCTTAGCACCCTTTTTCACTCTGATGCAGCATCCGTGGCATCGACATCTTCCAGGGCTTCGTCTTCCTCCCATGGATCTCAGGTAACCAAACATAAATCTGGCCGGTCCTCAAAGGTTAGATCTCCTTCCAAGCATCGAAATGCCTCTGGCGTTGCCCTTGAGAGACTTGTACCGGCAAAATTGTCCCGGTGGGAGGCTTCAGCTTCCAAAGCACTATCGGGGCTCCAGGATGTTCTCGAGGCCTCAACCTCGGCAGAACTACTGGTGCCATGCTCTGGGGTACCGGCCGCTTCGTCCGGTACCAATACCAAGGCATTGGCAGCATCAATAGACCAGAGGTTCTTGGCTATTGAACGCAGTCTGGCGGCTCTCCTTGCGGCTTCGGTGCCTTCGGGACCACTTCAGACGGTTCAACCGGTATCGACACCGGTTCCAGCTCCGATGTCGGTACCAGTACCGACAGCATCGACATCGGCGACTGTGTTGCTGACACCGAGTCATGCTGTTTCCTTCGGTATCGACAGGCCGGTACCGGACCCCTCCGGTACCGACTTCGATCGGTACCGGTATCGTGCTTTGCGAGAGCACCCGGACAGGAGATATTTTGAATCCTCCGATGAGTCTGAGGATTCTGACAGCTCTGTCGGTACCGGAGTACTTCTCTCTGAGGAGCCTTCCTCTCCTAAACATAGGATGTCTCCTCCAGAGGATATATCCTTTCAGGATTTCATTCGGGAGGTGGCTAGAGGTATTTCCATCACAGTGGCTCCTGAAATAGAGCCCAGAGCAAAGGAATTGGAGATTTTACAATATCCTAAAGCTCCCAAGGAAGCGGCTACTTAGAATTCCCCAGTTTGTCCTGTAGCCCCATCAGAGTCAGAGGCCAGAATTTCCCTATCTTGCACAATGCGTATACTTCAGTATTTGGGCCTGGTCATAAACATCCCAAAATCCAACCTAACTCCCACTCAATCTCTAGAGTTTGTAGGAGCTATGCTGGATACCAGGAAAGCAAGGGCCTATCTTCCACAGCCCAGCTGCCTTCGCATTGTGCAGTTAGCTTCCCAAGCAGTGTTAAAGACTCATCTCACTGCTCAGGAAATGTTACAATTGCTAGGCCACATGGCATCTACCGTGCATGTGGTTCCCTATGCTCGCCTCCATATGAGAGCAGCCCAATGGACTCTATCCACTCAGTGGACCCAAGCATCAGGCTGCCTATCAGACAAAATAGGAAACTCAAGTCGCCTTATTTTGTCCCTACAATGGTGGCAGTCAACCCAAGACCTGTTGGTGGGGTCCCACCTGCAAGATCTCTCTACCCAAGGCACCTGGACTCCACAGGAGACCCATCTACACATCAATCTCTTGGAGCTCAGAGCAATCTTCCTTGCTCTTTGAGTGTTCCACACCCAGCTGAGCTACAAGATAGTCCTAATTCATACGGACAATCAAGTAGCTATGTTCTTTCTGAACAAGAAGGGAGGAACAGTCTCTCTGTCGCTTTGCAACGAAGCTTTGCGACTATGGGCCCTCGCCAGAGAACATCAGATTCATCTCCTTGCGGTGTATCTGCCAGGCATTCAAAACTCCTGGGCAGACAGGCTCAGTCGAGTTCTGCTTCCGCACGAGTGGTCTCTTCATGCAGACCAGGTAGCAAAAAGTTTTCATATTTGGGGAACTCCGGACATAGACCTCTTTGCAAGTCCGTTGAATGCCAAACTTCCCCGATTCTGTTCCAGAATTCCGGCTCAGGGTTCTCAGGCCAGGGGTGCTTTCTTCCTCCATTGGGGTCAGGATTTCCTATATGCCTTTCCACCCATTCCCCTAATTCCCAAAACCCTATTCAAGCTTCAGAGAGACAGAGGCTATATGATTCTCATAGCTCCACATTGGCCATGGCAGGTGTGGTACCCTCTGCTCCTACATCTCTCTCAAGCTCCATCTCTGGAGTTAGGATCTGCTCCAGATCTCCTGTCTCAGGTGGACAGGTTGTTGTGGCATCCCGATCCCCACTCGCTGCATCTCAGGGTCTGGTTTCTGAGGGCCTAGACCTTCATGGTCTTAACCTGTCTCAACAAGTGAAGGATATCCTTTATGCTTCTAGAAAGCCTTCCACAAGGCGCTCTTATGCTTTCAAGTGGAAAAGGATTTCCATATGGTGTTCGCAGAAGGGTCTTGATGCCCTGGCGATACCTCTGGAATCATTATTGGAGTATCTCCTTCACTTATCTAATGCAGGGCTTAAGACTAACTCAGTACGAGTTCATTTAAGTGCTATTTCAGCTTCTTTCAAGCCTTTAAATGGACAACTTATTTTCTCTCATCCTCTCATAGCGAGATTTATGAGGGGCCTCCTTCTAACTAAGCCTCTCATTAGGCCACTACCGGTAGCATGGGACCTAAATCTGGTTCTTGGACAGCTCATGAAGCTGCCTTTTGAACCTCTAGCTACTACCTCCTTGAAGTTCCTTTCCTGGAAGGTTTTCTTTCTCATTGCAATCACATCAGCACGTCGCATCAGTGAATTGCAAGCAAGGTAGTCATTAGGACTCATCCACACTTTATGCCAAAGGTGGTCTCACCTTTTCATTTTAACCAAGCAGTTTACCTACCTGTATTTTTTCCAAGGCCTCATGCTTCAAATGCAGAAAGTAATCTTCATACTTTGGACTGTAAAAGAACACTTGCTTTTTACTTACAAAGGACACAGCAACATAGAAAGTCCTCTCAACTCTTTGTTGCTTTTGATCCTTCTCATTTGGGACTTCCAGTCTCCAAGAGAACATTGTCCAATTGGACTGCACAGTGCATTTCTTTTACCTTTCAGAGTAAAATCCTATCTCCAGGAACAAGCAGGAATGAGTCTTCACATATGTAAATGAGTCTTCACATATGGGTACGTCGGTACCGACGGAGCCTGCGCGGGAACGCTCTCCAGCGTCCAATCAGAAAGCTTTTGGGAGCATCCCTCAGCACCTGCGTGCTGCCTTCCCGCCTTTCCAACTGTCTCTCCTCAGTTTTCATTTTTCCGCGGAGCCGGCAGGACGTCTTCCTGTCACCGCAGAAAATCTTTTCTTTTTTAAATTCTTAAATTCTTGTTTTCCTGTGGTCGCGGCTGTCTCCCCGCCTCCACCGGTATCGCCGGTGTTTTTTTCTTTTCTTTTTATTCAACCCAGGGAATTTTCCCTCAGTTTCACTCTTAATTTTTTGGGCCTTCAGGCCTCTCCATTATGGAGCCGTCTCCTTCTTTTCCTAAGAAGTGCCTTAACTGCGGCAGTACAGCATTGTTTTTAGACTCCAAGTTCTGGTGTCTAAACTGTTTGGGTCCTGACCATCCGGAGCCATTAGGCTACCATATTATGAGAAGAGATTTCCCTTTTTGAGTTTTCCTTGATACCGAGCTCCCTTCCAATGGCAGGGCACCGACCATTTCTCCTTCTCTACAGGTTCAGGTAACCCACAAACAGTCTGTTAAGACTAGCCAATCCTTGAGTGGTAGGTCTCATGCACAGCATGATGATGGCTCCGGCCTTGCCCTCAAGGGTCCATTGGCTTTAAAACCCCAGCGGGAGTCTTTGGTCTCCAAAGCATTTCAGGGGTTTCAGGTTGTTCCTGAGGCTCACCCCTCACAGAACATACCTGAGCCATGCTCGGTGGTGGCATCCGCTTCGAGCGGTACCGATACCCCGGCATCGGCACCGGTGTTGAGTGATCCACTCTTCACCAGGGATCGTCATTTGGTTTTCTCGGTACCTTTGGGACCGATCGATACATCCCAGATTGACTTTCCAGCATCGGTATCACCAATACTACCACAGATGTCGGTACCTTCCAGACATGCATCGATAGACTCGCTTCCTTCGATGCCGAGTCTGGAATCGACTTCCAGTCTGGAAGACTGGGTACCGACACGTCTCGAATCC
The DNA here is from genome assembly GCA_033557465.1 of Ichthyophis bannanicus. Lineage (NCBI taxonomy): Eukaryota > Metazoa > Chordata > Amphibia > Gymnophiona > Ichthyophiidae > Ichthyophis > Ichthyophis bannanicus. Next base: position 399,374,473 of record CM066034.1, on the reverse strand, counting down.
GATGCTCACTGATTCCGGATGCTCGGTACCGAGAGTAGTTACCAGAGGCCTTCGGGTTCCTCGGTACCACTTGAGCAGCCTCCGATAACTGCTTCTATGTCGGTGTCGTCTTCGATTCCAGCACAGCTGCCGGTATCGGTATCGGTGCCGATACCTGCAGTAGCATCGGGGCCAGCTCCTTCCATGCTTCTTTCACCAGAGTCGCTTTTTTCTATTCCTAGTTTGGAGTCAATACCTGGCATGGACGATGCAGTACTGACTGTCTCACATCATGACCTCCAGTACCAGCATCCATTCCTTAGGCCTGCATTCTCAAGTGCCTACTCAGGTGCCCAGGCTAATTCTTCAGATCTGGCCTGTCCAGGGATGGCTTCTGTTGGAGATCCTTCTTTTCAGAATTTTCTCCGGGACATAGCAACATCTCTTGCTATTCCTAACCCTGGCTATGATCCTGCTCAAAGCTCTTTGTTCTGGAGAAAAGGAAAATATAATGCTTCCTTTACATCATTCCTTGCAGGATCTTCTTCTACGAATGTGGGAGGCACCTTTAAGAGTTTCCTCACCTTCTAGAGCAACTGATCTTCTATATCAGGTGCCCCCCTCTCCAGGGTTTCAGAAGACTCAACTTCCCCATCATTCCATTGTAGTGGAATCAGCAATGAGGAAGGTAAAAAGCAAGAAGAAGCATTCTTCTTACCCGCCAGGTCGTGAATCTAGAACACTGGATGCCTTTGGACGTCAAACCTTCCAAACATCTATGCTGGCAACAAGGATTCTCTCATATATTTTTTATATGAGTCTATCCTTGCAGGAGGTCACAAAGAAATTATCTCTTTTGACTCCATTTCTATCAGAGCCCAAGGCTGCAGACTATTCCTTGCTTCTTAGTCATAGCCAAAATATCTCTTGGTTTCTTTCTCGTGCTTCCCTAGACTCTTTTGAGTCTGTTAGCAGAACCTCTGCTATAGCCATAGGGGCACGACGTAGAGCCTGGCTCCAAGCTTCAGATTTAAACAAATGGGCACAACAAAGACTGGGTAATACTCCTTGCACTGGAGAAAATCTCTTCAATAAGGAGTCTTTACATAAGGTTGCTCAGTGTTCCACTGACTTCCCTGTTTCTGAAGGCAATCCTAAGCCTTCTCCTTCCCCAGTAGGTAGGAAATGCCCTACCAAACCTTCTTTCCCTAGGAAAAGAAGGTTTCACTCTTCTCCTGCCCATCATACAGCTGTTCCCAAGCAGGGGACACCTCGCCCTGGTCTGAAGAATCCAACCTCTAGCCAGGCTGAACAAACCCAGCAACCATAGGTTCCTGAGGTTACGACCTACAGTTAACTTCTTCTCAGTAGGAGTTTTTTCACTGTTTTTTCCTTCAAAACTCTACACATGGATTCCTTTCCTCAGGACATCCATTTCCTCCTAGATATGCTGAGCTGTCAGGATATTCATGTCTATGGGTCACAGGTTTCTCCTCTTCTTCCCACCAAGAAGAGAAGTTAACAACTATCCCATGATAGTTTTCTGTTCCAACATGAATTTTTTCCTTCCACAGACTTATCATATGGTAAGTCACCCTTCAGCTCCTGTTTCTCTATCCTCTCATCCAGGGTTTCCCCTGAATGAGTGGTACCATAAAACTGCAGGGCTTCTCTAGCCTTTCATCCAGTGTGGAGTTTTTTCTCTCAAATAAATTCCCTTCTTTTCTTTGGGCAGCTCATCAGACAGGGACAGGAATCCTCCTCTTCCTTTGTCTGTTCTCTCTGTTTCACACAGAAGAATTCTCTCTGCTGTCTTATTCAGCAGCTGCCCATGCAGGAGTTCCAGTGATTGGACTACTGGTACTTTTTCACAAGTTTCCAGTCTGTCTTCCACTACTTTCTGTCTGGCCTTAGTAGTGATTCCAAGATAGTGCTTTCATCTATCTTGGATAATCCTAATCACGTCAGGCTTATCACACTATCTTCTTTTCTTGCCATCTCCACTTTCTTTGGATTTGGCACCATAGTTGACCTACAGCCAGTTTTATTTCCCAATTCTCCTGCATAATGCTCTCTGCAATCTTACAGAGAAGCTTTCTACTATGGGCCCTTGCTAGAGAGCATGGGGTTTTGTCTCTGATGGCTATCCTATATGGTTGGGAAAGGCTTCCTCAGTCATTTCCATGACTGTGAGGGTTCTCCACACCCTATTATCTCCTGTTATTATACAGGACATAAGCCTTTTATATGTGAACGTCCAAAGAGTTTTCCAATTCCTACAAGGAATATGCTCTTTTTTCCTTGTAGCTTGTCCTCATGGTACCCTACTCCTTCATGGACAGCACATATTTTCCTGATAACGCATGATACCCCTTGTGTCCCTCCAGTGGGTCAACCTGATATCTCATCCTATGCGTCTTCTGTCCATTTACCATGCGAGAGTTCTACAGGACTCAGGACTTGCTGTTTACAGACTGATATTATCCTCTGTTTTTTTTCACGTAACCATCCTGGTTATTTCACTGGATAGCATTCCTGCACCATCTTAGCCAGGGGGAATAGATTCTCTATATATCTTTTCAAGTAGGTTCCACCTTCTTGTTATTAGATGAATCTTTCTCCTTCACATCTCCCATGTGAATGTTCTTATGGGCATATCTCTATCTGCTTAGTTGCAGACATTTATCTTCAGACATATATATTCATATATGTATATATATCTATATACTTCTCTATAGATACATATGTCTGTAAGCTGTGTGTGCATATGTTATGCCCCTCCAGATCTCACTATAGACATATATACCCCTATATATTGTCATGGCGCAAGGCAGATTGAGCTGATGGAAGTAGAGGAAAACACTCAGGGCAGTTTTAAAATCAGCAGTGCAGAGCACATGGCTAGGGGTTGTCAGGGGCAACCAAGCAAAACAAGAGCACAGGCTGTAGAGAAACGCCCAGAGATACCATTACGTCATAGCTCATCAACAAAGCAGAGACAGCTGCAGAGAGTTGAGCTAACTCAAGCCTCAAGGAATGACGCAGATAAAAAAAGGTCAGTCTTGAGCAGAGCAGAGACAAGTGGAGAGACACGTGCAGAGAAACGTACAGGGATACGAGCAGATTCACGTACAGGCACACGTGGAGAAGGAAGGAAACACAGAGACGCAAGCCAGGAGTCAGTCTCAGTCTCTGAGGCGGAGAGAGAAGGAGACATTGAGAGGACTCAAGGGAAAGGAAAGTACAGCGCTCAGAAAAACCAGGAGCCATACCTGGAAGGTTCAGACGTGGAATCAATCTGCACCTCAGAGGGGTTTATCCAAGAGGAGTTCACGAAGGTTAGTGCTGGGCAGTTAGGCTGCACTAAGCCAAGGTCCGTGTGGGGCCAGAGGGAGACTCCAGGATATAAACCACGAGGAGCAGGGAGAAGAGATAACCACAATAGCAGGAACCTGGGGAGCCAGAATACTTGTCCAAGAGATAATTCCCATGCTTTAGAAAGACGTCCTGTGAAAGGAAGAGAGGGGAAGAAAAGTTTCCACTTCCCGTTTACACACCAGCCAGGCAGAGCTCAGCCTGAAAGCCAAAGTACCTGGACTAGAGGAGCACTGAGTTTTACCCCCAGTGGTCAGGAAGTGTGTAGCCCACTAAGGAAAGATTCCATAGTGTGTGGTAAAGAACCTTTCTGCAGTGATAGGGGGGAGTGGTGCTCTGACCCAGCCGAGAGGAGAGAAACAAACACTAATCCACAATACAGCCCTGCAAGTTATAATTATCAAGAAGCACCTGAAGATATGGATTGTGACTTTGGTGATGATAATTCTGATATGTGCAAAATGGACTGTACGCTTGTTTTCTCTGATAGCATAACCTCTTTTTGTTAGGGGCCTAAGAAAGCCTGCTGGAGTGAAATCTGTGGGAGAGCACAGATTTCACAGTTAAAAGTGTGTGATTGAAAACCTGTTTTTCCCTCTTTTTGTTCAGTTAAAGCTGACAATAAGCATTTTTGTTCCCATTTGTAGTCCCTCACTTGTGTTATACCAGCTGTATGGTTTATTTGCTTTTTGATATTTGTTGCAAGAATTCTCCCGGGACGGGAAATAAAACCTCTTTAAGCATAGCTACTCGACCACAACTACCTCCTTATTTCGATTAGCTATTGGGACCCAAAATCCCTGAGGGCAACATAAAGTCCTTGCTGTTAGAAGAGGAGCAACACCGAAGCCCCAGGCTCCCGCCTTGTGGGCCAGCAAGGTGTTTGACAATATATATATATATATATATATACACACACATATATATATATCCCTATATATATATATATATATATATATATATATATATATATATGTGTATCTGTCGAGATGCTTCCTTATAGATAGATATGTATTTACATACTTATCTCTCTAACTGTCTATGCTTATAAAGGTTTTACCTTCCTAGAGGTTCCAGACAGTGAGCTTGCTTATATTCATACTGTCCCTCAGTATGTCTGGGGTATTATGCACACGACCACTACTGTGGTACTGACAGCTCCTACTTTAACTCTAGGTCTAGCTATCCCTGAAGCTCCATGCTTCAATATCTTTCCTATCTCTCATCAGCTAGGAAAGAAAGGGTGGATCTTCAGTAGTTCTGAGGTTTCAGCCCTTCAGACATCTGTCCTCCTTGGGAATACGGGCTTCTTTCCATACCCCTTCTTCCCTCCAGGACTGGACTAGTTTGTCCAAATCGATCAGTCTTCTCTTTTGCTCCTAAAGGTTAATGACTCTGTAGCCAAAAGAGTTTTCAGCTTTTTCCATAAAGCTTTCCACTAAAGACCTGCCGTTTTATATTACCCCAGTTGACACCTGGGTCACCTGCCAATTCCAGACTTGGACCTTCACCTTCACTTCCGTGAGGTCACCTTGAAGATTCCTCCACTGGATCTCCAGAGGACTCCATCAGCCTCTCTGCTTCCTTCAATCCAGTAGGTGAGGTCCATATTGTGATTGTTCATTCAATATTTTTCATGATAATTATCATACATACCAAGGACTCCTTACCTGTAGTCCTCAGCTTAGCTGTTTTTCTACAGCTCCTCTCTTTTCAACTCCTACCCACCATCCCTCATGGGATGCCAGAGATCCATGTGTGGGAATTGCAGTCCTGTCCCAGGGACACGCAATTTTATGGGATTTCCCTGGCATCTAAAGCTGGGGAGTCCCCATATGTGAAGACTCATTCCTTCTTGTTCCTAGAGATAGCACAGTTACTTACCTGTAACAGGTGATCTCTGGGAACAGCAGGAATAAGTCTTCACAACCCACCCACCTCCCCTAGGAGTTGTATCTCTCTATCTATCTTCCTTTCCTCTTTCTCTCTCTCTTTGTCTCAGCTATAAAACTCAACTGAGGAGAGACAGTTGGAAAGGCGGGAAGGCAGCACGCAGGCGCTGAGGGATGCTCCCAAAAGCTTTCTGATTGGACGCTGGGGAGTGTTCCCGCGCAGGCTCCGTCGGTACCGATGTACCCATATGTGAAGACTCATTTACATATGTGAAGACTTATTCCTGCTGTTACAGGTAAGTAACTGTGCTTTCTCTGGAAGGCCATGTCACAGCTCACAATGTGAGAGCCATGGTAGCCTCAATGGCTCATCTACACTCTGTGTCTATTGACGACATCTGTCGAGCAGCTACTTGGGCCTCGGTTCATACCTTCACAGCCCATTACTGCTTAGACAAGGACTCCCACCGGGATGCCTTGTTTGGTCAGGCTGTTCTATGACACCTGTTCCATACTTAATCAACTCCTACCCACCATTCCCGGTAGGATGCCAGAGATCCATGGGCGGAAGTGGAGCCCTTTCACAAGGGCACACAACTTCTGGGGTCTCTCCCTGGCATCTGTAGCTAGGGAGTCCCCATATGTGAAGACTACATTCCTTCTTGTTCCTGAAGATAGCAGACAACGTCTTAAGGGCTCCACGGAAAAAAGGAGACTGAGCAAGATGCCACCCTTGGGCAGCAAGGGGACTACGCATGCATGGTGACATCTCCCAAAGGCTTTCTTTGAAAGCTGGGGGAGTGATGCTTCCGCAAGGGCTCCATCGGTGCCAACATAACCCATATGTGAGGACTGACTTCCTGCTTGTTCCCAGAGAAAGCATAGTTAATCACCTGTAACAGGTGATCTCCAGGAACAGCAGGAATTTAGTCTTCACAACCCATCCACCTCCCCTAGGAGTTGTATCTCTCTTTTTTTTTCTTTTCTTTCCCTCTCTCTCTTTGTCTCAGCTTTAAAACTCAACTGGAGAGAGGCAGTTGGGAAAGGCGGGAAGGCAGCATGCAGGCACTGTGGGATGCTCCCAAAAGCTTTCTAATTGGACGCTGGGGAGCGTTTCCGCACAGGCTCCGTCGGTACTGACGATACCCCTATGTGAAGACTAAATTCCTGCTGTTCCTGGAGATCACCTGTTACAGGTGAGTAACTATGCTTTCTCTGGGAACAAGCAGGAAGTCAGTCCTCACATATGGGTTATGTTGGCACCGATGGAGCCCTTGCGGAAGCATCCCTCCCCCAGCTTTCAAAGAAAGCCTTTGGGAGATGTCACCATGCATGCGTAGTCCCCTTGCTGCCCAAGGGTGGCATCTTGCTCAGTCTCCTTTTTTCCGTGGAGCCCTTAAGGCGTTGTCTGCCTTGTCCCCAGAAAAAAGTTGATTTTTTTTTTCTCTCTCCGAGTTTCACACTCGCCTCCGGTATCGTACCAGTACTCTTCCCGCCTACCGACCTTGGTGCCACGGCATCGGGCTCGGTTTATTTTTCCCTTCGTTTTCGTTCTTTTCTTTTCTGATGACTTTGCGCCTTTATTCTCCCACTGGCAGCCCGGAGAGTCTTCGACCTCGCAAGGGTACTTTTTTCCCCCATGGCTACCAGTGGCTTTAAGAAGTGTGATCGGTGTTCTAAAATTATGTCTTTGACTGACACACACAACTGCTGTCTCCGCTGCCTTGGGCCAGACCATGACCCGGCAGCCTGCAGTCTCTGAAAAAGGATGTCCAGCAAGGCCCTTTAGCCGCCAGCAGCAGCATGATACGTTTTTCTCCGAGTCCCTGATGCCTCCAAAGGCCAGGGCCTCATCTGAGGTCCCAACATCACAAGTGGAACCCTCCAAATCCGAGCCTCGTGGTGGGTCCTCAGAAAGGGGCTCTCCCTAGGAGGAACCCAGGAAGAAGAAGAAACCCTCAAAGGCGGTGTCCCTGGACGGTTTTGACTGGCCGGGGGCTCCCGGGCCCAGTCCCGCAGTCCAAGACGCTCTTCCGAGGCATCAGAGAAGGAGCAGCCTGCGAAGGTCCCCCGGAAAGATCCGACCGCGGACAGGCCTTGGTCCCCAGACAACATCCTCGTCAAGGATTCCCTTTCGGGGGAGCCAGCGTTGGGCCCGAGTCCCTCGGTGCCCATGCCGAAGGCAGCGGAACCTTCTGGTCTGGAGTCCAGAATGGCGGCCCTGGAGCGCAGTTTGTCTGCCTTCATGGACCAGCAGCAAGCACTGTTGTCCGGCACGACTGGTTCATCCACCCCCACCATTGGGTCCTCGATGTCTAAGACGTTCCCTGAGGACGAGCCGATCCTCAAAGTCCTTCCACCTCGAGTCGATCCTTGGCCAAGGTCGTGCTCTGAGTCCCGCTCAATGGGACTGCAGTCATCCCCCGCAAGTTTGCTGGGCACCAGCCGCAGGGCATCGGGAGCCTCGAGGCCCGTGGAGCAGCCCTCCTACGAGTCCTCGACGGACTACTCCGAATGGGAGATGGAGGACAAGGAGTCCCCCGATACCCGTCACCACTATGACGTCCCTTCTGACTCTCTCATCGCAGAGCCTCGACAGCAGTCCCCGCCTGAGGACATGGGCTTCCTCGATTTTGTCAATGACATGTCTAATGCCCTAGCATTCTCAACTGAGTTGGAGGAGGACCCTCAGGCGGATGAGTTGGAAATCCTGCAGTACGAGGCCCCTCCGCATTAATCGCTCACAGTGCCCATCCCTCCCATCCTGGAATGACTCATGCTCCGAATGTGGGAGACACTGACTTCAGTGCCAGTGGTGAGCAAATAGCTCGACTCGATTTATTGAGTCCGCTGGAGCCCGGGCTTCCAAAAGTCACAGCTGTCGAATAACTCCATTGTGGTGGAGTCAGCCATGCATCTGATGAAAAGCTAGAAGACACACTTCTCTGTGCCCTCCGGCAGGGAGGTCCAAACCTTGGACACCCTCAGCAGAAAGTTCTACCAGGGCTCGATACTCATCTGCTGCATCCAGGCCTACCAGCTGTACATGGGCATGTACCTGTGAAGAAACTTGCTGGGTTTTCGGCTGGTCTCTCCGAGGAACCTTTGCAGCGGTTCAAGAATTTGGCCAAAGCAGTCCATGAATGCTCCAAATTCATGTCTCTGCGGCCTCTGATGGGTTCGAGTCGGCAGCTCAAGTAGTGGCGGCTGGCATCGGTGCATTCCGCCAAGCTTGGCTACAGTCATCCGACCTCAAGTAGTGGGTCCGGGACAAATTGGTTGATGTCCCCTGCTAAGGAGAGAACCTCTTTGGCAAACCCATGACTGACAAGGCTGCCGAGCTGGAGAACAAGTTCATGACGATGACCAGGCTCTCTAAAAAGACCGCTGTCCCTCCCCGATGGAAGGGCTCAGGTAAAAAGGCCTTCTACCCAAGGAAGGGAGCTGCTTACAGAAACTACCTACTTTATCAGGCCTCCCCAATTCCCCAACAGAGTCAGCAGGCCAAGGGACATGGGCATGGCCCATTTAAGCAGAAGGCTCCAAAACACCAGGCAGCGGCTCCAGCCCAGCCAGTGGGGAGCTTTTGACTCCTTTAACATAGCCTCTCTACCCCAAAGAGATCAGCAACCCACAGGGGGACGTCTGGTTCTCTATGCCCAGAGGTGGGTGACCATCACCACCGATTCCTGGGCACGAAGGGTAGTCAGGGAGGCTTATCTCAGACGCCTCCCCCTTATTTCCCAGGAGAGCCCCTCAGGTCTCCCTTCCACTGGGACCACCTTCTGAAGGAGATGGCAGGTCTTCGAGGGCAAAGCAGTGGAACCAGTGCCCCACCACCTCAAGAGCAAGTGGTTCAGGTACTTCCTTGTGTCAAAGAGGACAGGGGGCCTAAGGCCATCTTCGACCTGCACAACCTCAACAAATTCCTGGTGAGGGAGAAGTTGAAGATGCTCTCCCTGGGAACCTTGCTACCATACCTCCAGCAGGGAGACTGACTATGCTCCTTAGACCTCAAGGATGCTTATACCCACATTCTTATCCACCCCAACCACAGACAGTACCTGCAGTTCATATTGGTGGGCAAGCATTATCTCCAGGAACAAGCAGGAATAAGTCCTCACATATGGGTACGTCGGTACCGACGGAGCCTGCGCGGGAAAGCTCCCCAGCTTCCCAGAAGGAAAGCTTTTGGGGCCTCCCACTGCGCATGCGCGCTGCCTTCCCGCCTTCCTGACCAACTCTCCTCAGTTCTTCTTTTTCCACGGAGCCAGCAGGTCGTGTTCCTGTCACCGCTGAAGAAGTTGTTATTTTAATTTGTTTCTTTGGCCGCGTGTCTGCCTTCCCCGATTCCGGACCGGTACCGCCGGTCTTTTTCCTTTATTTCTTTACAAAAAAAAAATCTTATTTTCCCCACTTGGTGTGTTTGTTCTGTGAGGCCTCTAGGCCTTCACAGAATTCTCCCTCATGGAGAAACAAGCCTCTGGTTTTAAAAAATGCACCAAGTGTAGCGGTACTATATCAGTCACAGACACCCATGAATGGTGTCTTAAATGTTTGGGGCCTGACCATTCCATTCCGGATTGCCCATCCTGTTCTTTGATGTCTAAACGTGGCTTACAAAACCGGGCAGCCAAGTTTCACATGCTGTTTTCTACAGATACTCCAGCATCGACATCTTCCAGGTCTTCCTCTCCTGATGGATCTCAGGTAACCAAACATTCCTCTGGCAGGTCCTCAAAGGGCAAATCTCCCTCCAAGTATCGAGATGCCCCCGGGCTTGACCCTGAGGACCCTGCCCCAGCCAAACAACCCCGGTGGGAAGCTCCGGCTTCCAAAGCTCCTCCTATGGGGTTACAGGTTGACATCGATGGCACGGCCTCGACCGATCACCTGTTAGACTGCTCTGGGGTACCAGCTCATTCTTCCGGTACCGACATCCAGACAGTCGTGGCGTCTATGGATCATACAATTCAATCCATGCAGCAGGCTATAATGGCTTTTATTAGAGCTGCGACGCCATCGGTACCGCAGCCAGCGGTACCGACTCCGGTTCCGGTACCACAACCGATACCGGTACCCAGGGCATCCACATCGACCAGGATACCGATTCCGGTTCCCGGTTCCGGGGTTTTCCCCGGTACCGATCCGGTTCTGGGTACCCCCGATGTTGATACGCTTATCGATCCCTGGAAGCAAACAGACGATACTTCGAGTCTTCTGATGATTCTGATTCATCAGATGACTCTGCTGAAGTAACCCTAACTCTACCTGAAGAGCCCTCTTCTCCAAAGAGGAGAATGTCTCCTCCAGAGGATTTGTCCTTTCAAGACTTCATTCTTGAAATGGCTAAAGGTCTCTCTATTTCAGTAACCTCTGAAAAAGAACCTAGAGCAAAAAAATTAGATATTTTAGGATACTCTAAGGTTCCCAAAGAGGCATTCATGAAATTCTTCAAGAACACATGATGGACTTATGGGAGACTCCTCTCACCCTATCTCCACATTCTCGTCGGTTGGACACCATGTATCATGTCCCTCCTTCTCCTGGTTTTCAAAAAACTCAGCTCCCTCACCACTCTATTGTGGTGCAGTCAGCTATGAAAAGGATAAAGAGTACCAAAAGACACTCTTCTACTCCTCCAGGGAGAGAATGTAGGACTTTGGATGCTTTTGGTAGAAATATCTTCCAAGCAAGTATGCTTATTGCTAGAATCAATTCATACAGCCTCTATATGGGCATGTTTCTGAAGGAGATTGCATTGAAAATACGCCAATTTCTCCCCTTTATCCCAGAGGATAGAAAGGAGGAGTTCCTTCTTTTGCTAAAGCATACCCAGGATATATCAAAGTTCTCCAACAGAGCAGCCTTTGACTCCTTTGAGGGTGCTAGCAGAGCCTCAGGTTTTGCCATAGCGGCTCGCAGAATTGCTTGGCTCCAGGCCTCTGACCTAGAACCCTGGGTCCAGGATGGGTTGGGAAATCTGCCCTGTACAGGTGAGAATCTGTTTGGTAAGGAGTGGCAAATCAAAGCCACCCAAATGGATGCAGAAAATGCTGCTTTAGATAGACTGTCTAAGTCTACCTCTGCCCCTGTTAAGAAAAAATCTTTCAAGAAGCCTTTCTATAAGAAGGCCAGATTTGCTACAAATACTGGCCAACAATCTTCTGCAGCTCGCTTTGCTCCTAAGCGTCAGCAGCCTAAACAGGCCAGGGCAAAACCTGCAGGGGCTGCTACAGCCCAGCAGTCCCAACCCCCTTAGGGTTTTTGACTCAACTCTAGAGAACTTAACCTTTCTGGCTTTAAAACATCCAGATCCTCTCACCATTCCAGAAAGGTTAACTCATTTTGCTCCCAGATGGGAGCAAATTACATCAGAACAATGGACCCTCTCTATCATCAGAGAGGGCTACAAACTACATTTCCCAGCCTTCCTCCCCATACCATGGTGAGATGTTTCAATTCTCCCCCTTCTCTCCTGAATCTGTTAGGTCAGGAGGTGACCACCCTTCTCGCCCAAAGGGCAATAGAAGAGGTTCCTCTTCTTCAACAGGGGTCAGGGTTTTACTCCCCTTATTTTCTTATTCCCAAGAAAACAGGGGGGTACAGACCTATTCTAGATCTCAGAGAATTGAACAAATTCCTATGCAAGGAGAAATTCAAGATGCTTTCTCTAGGTACTCTCCTTCCATACCTACAGAGTCAGGATTGGCTTTGTTCTCTAGATCTCAAGGATGCGTACACACATATACTCATCCATCCATCCCACAGAAAATTCCTACAGTTTCTGTTCCAGGGAAAACATTTCCAATACAGAGTACTTCCCTTCGGTCTAGCCTCTGCTCCAAGGGTATTTACCAAATGAATGGCAATAGTAGCTGCATTTCTACGAGCCCTGGGAATTTTTGTTTTCCCATACCTGGACGACTGGCTCATCCGAGCTCCATCTCAGTCCGAGGCTCAGACTTCCCTGGATCGCACCAGATGCATTCTGCAGTATCTGGGACTTGTGATCAATCTGCCAAAGTCTCAACTCGCCCCTACTCAGTCCCTGGAATTCATAGGGGCCTGGTTGGATACCACCACGGCAAGGGCCTATCTTCCTCAGGCCCGTTGCCAACGTCTAGTGCACTTAGCCTCCCAGACTCAGTCCAGAAGCCACTTGACTGCCAGGGAGATGCTACAACTATTAGGCCACATGGCCTCCACAGTACATGTGGTGCCCTATGCTCGCCTACATATGAGAGCAGCTCAATGGACTTTGTCAACCCAGTGAACTCAAGCATCCGGAGCACTCTCAGACCAAATAGTAAACTCCAAACGTCTCTTTTGGTCTCTCCAATGGTGGATGTCCACTCAAAATCTGTTGTTGGGGGCCCCCTTTCAACCATTGTTGCCCCAAGCAACCCTCACAACAGATGCCTCCCAAACAGGTTGGGGAGCTCATCTTCAAGATCTCTCCACTCAGGGCACTTGGTCTCCACAGGAGACCACCCTTCATATCAACCACTTGGAACTTCGAGCAATCTTTCTAGCTCTCAGAGTTTTTCATACGCTCCTCAGCAACATGACGGTCCTTATTCATACGGACAATCAAGTAGCCATGTTTTACATAAACAAACAAGGAGGGACTGGCTCTCTGTCGCTTTGCAACGAAGCTCTAAGATTATGGGCCTTCGCCAGAGAGCATCAAATCCATCTCCTGGCAGTATATCTTCCAGGAATCCAAAACTCTTGGGCAGACAGACTCAGTCGAGTTCTGCTTCCACACGAATGGTCCCTGCACATGGATCAGGTACTCAGAATCTTCCAGAAATGGGGGACCCCGGACATAGACCTCTTTGCAAGTCCGTGGAATGCCAAACTTCCCCGGTTCTGTTCCAGGATTCCGTGTCAGGAAGTTCAGGCCAAGGATGTCTTCCTCTTTCATTAGGGTCAGGACTTCCTATATGCCTTTCCACCCATTCCTTTGATTCCCAAGACTCTGTTCAAACTTCAAAGGGATCAAGGGTCCATGATCCTTATAGCTCCACGCTGGCCACGCCAAGTGTGGTACCCTCTACTTCTGCATCTCTCCCAAGCCCCCTCCCTGGACTTGGGAGCGGCTCCAGACCTTCTGTCTCAGGAGGAGGGGACTTTGTGGCACCCAAACCCCAAGTCCCTTCACCTCAGAGCTTGGTTACTGAAGGCCTAGACCTTCAACACTTCAATCTTTCGCAGCAAGTGAAGGATATCCTCTAGGAAACCTTCCACTAGGCGTTCTTACGCTTTTAAATGAAAAAGATTTTCCATTTGGTGTGCTCAACAGGGTCTTAACCCTCTAGTACTTCCTTTGAATTCTCTTTTGGAATATCTCCTGCATCTTTCCAATGCAGGACTCAAAACGAATTCGGTAAGAGTCCATTTGAGTGCTATTGCAGCATCCCTTAAGCCCATCAATGGACAACCTGTTTCCTCTCATCCTCTTATTGCAAGATTCATGAGAGGCCTAACCTTAACTAAACCTCCCATTCGACCTCCTCCGGTGGCATGGGACTTAAACTTGGTTCTTGGTCAGCTTATGAAGCCACCCTTTGAACCCTTAGCCACTACCTCCTTGAAATTTCTTTCCTGGAAGGTTATTTTCCTTATTGCAGTCACCTCAGCTCGCCGTATCAGTGAACTGCAAGCTCTAGTGGCTAATCCACCTTATACAAGGTTCCATCATGATAAGGTGGTCCTTAGGACCAATCCCCACTTTATGCCTAAAGTGGTCTCCCCTTTTCATCTTAATCAAGAGGTATATTTACCTGTCTTTCTTCCAGCTCCTCATGCATCCAGTGCAGAGAGGAACCTTCATACTCTAGATTGTAAAAGAGCTCTTGCCTTTTACCTCCACAGGACACAGCAACATCGAAAGTCTTCTCAGCTCTTTGTTTCTTTTGATCCTTCTCATTTAGGACTTCCAGTCTCTAAAAGAACACTGTCCAATTGGATTGCTCAGTGTATCTCTTTTGCTTACCAGAGTAAGAACCTTTCTCTGGAGGGCCATGTCACCGCTCACAATGTGAGAGCCATGGCCACCTCTATGGCTCATCTAAACTCTGTGTCCATTGACCAGATCTGTCGAGCAGCCACCTGGGCGAGGTTCATACCTTTACAGCCCATTACTGTTTGGACAAGGACTCCCGCCGGGATGCCTTGTTTGGTCAGGCTGTCCTCAGACACCTGTTCCATTCTTGAACAACTCCAGCCCACCTTCCCTGAATGTATGCCTGAGATCTATAGGAAGATGAGGAACCTTTCAGGGTCTCATACCCTTCAGGGGATCTCCCGGGCATCTCAGCTAGGGAGTCCCCATATGTGAGGACTTATTCCTGCTTGTTCCTGGAGATAGCACAGTTACTTACCTGTAACAGGTGATTTCTGGGAACAGCAGGAATTAGTCCTCACAAAACCCACCCACCTCCCCTAGGAGTTGTATCTCTCTATCTTTCCTTTCCTCTCTCTATTGTCTCAGCTTTAAACTCGAACTGAGGAGAGTTGGTCAGGAAGGCGGGAAGGCAGCGCGCATGCGCAGTGGGAGGCCCCAAAAGCTTTCCTTCTGGGAAGCTGGGGAGCTTTCCCGCGCAGGCTCCGTCGGTACCGACGTACCCATATGTGAGGACTAATTCCTGCTGTTACCAGAGATCACCTGTTACAGGTAAGTAACTGTGCTTTCAATACAGGGTGCTCCCCTTCAGCCCCAAGAGTCTTCACAAAATGCCTGGCAGTCATAGCCGCCTTCCTCAGTTCCAGGGGGTCTTCATCTCCCTACCTGGAGAACTGGCTCATAAAGGGAGGCCCAGCCTCAGAAGTGCAGTAGGCCATCGCACACACCATCCAAGTTCTGCAACACTTGAGCTTTGTCATAAACTACCTCAAGTCTCATCTCCTCCCGACACACTGGAGTTCATTGGAGCGAAGATCGACACTCTTCAGTCGAAGGCTTTCTTGCCCAGGGACCGAGCCTATCATCTCAGGTCTCTAGCTTGGGACATAGAGTACCATCCCTCCGTGCCCGCCCGGCTTCTCTTGCGCCTCCTCGGGCACATGGCCTCCACGGTCCACGTCACCCCAGATGCTCGACTTCACATGAGGGTGGCACAGTGGTGTCCCTGAGACCAGTGGTCTCAGGCCACGGGCCACCTCTGAGACAGAGCTTCTATGTCCCGCCAATTGGCGGACTCCCTGACCTGGTGGCAGTCATCCCAGCATCTCGAGGCGGGCATGCCTTTTCAGGCCCCAAGCCCCTTTAGGCTCCTCACCATGGACCCCTCCCTGCTCGGCTGGGGTACCCACTGCAGAAATCTCTGCACTCTAGGCAACTGGTCACCGGACGATAGCACCCAGCAGATCAACCTTCTGGAACTCCGAGCCATACGCCTAACCCTGAAGGTCTTCTGTCACAACCTGCGTCACCAACCGGTGGTGCTCCAGACAACCAAGTGGCAATGTTCTACATGAACCAACAGGGGCTCTGGTCCTCTGCTTGTTCGCACTCCAACAGGGTATCCTCCTGCAGGCGGTGCACCTGCCAGGCCAGGACAACCTGCTAGCTGACAGACTCAGCAGAGTCCTCCAGCCACACGAGTAGGCTTTTCCAGTTCTGGGGGGAACCCGTGATGGAGCTGTTCACCAGCCCGGACAACTTTCAGTTGCCCCACTTCTGCTCCCAGCAGGCCCACCCCTCTAGAGTGGCAGCGGACATGTTCCTGGTCTCATGGTCAGAAGACCTCATGTATGCCTTCCCTTCGACACCGCTGATCGCCAAGACTTGTTCAGGAGCCTCTGCGACAGGGCCTCACTCATCCTGATAGTTCCTCGGTGGCCCAGGCAACCGTGATTCCTGCTGCTTCTACAGTTAACGGTAGAGGCCCCCATCCCCTTGGGTACCGCTCTGGGACTCCTATCTCAGGAGGGAGGCTCTCTTCTGCACCCTTTCTGGGGTCCCTGTCACTGTCAACGTGGCTGCTGAAGAGTGACTCTTGGCCCTTTCAACCTTCCAGTTGAGGTAGAGAACATTCTGCTTTCCTCTCTCAAGGCCTCTACTAGGAAGGCTTATGCCCTTAAATGGCGCATGTTCTCTGTTTGGTGCGCCGAGCACAGGGCTGATCCTTTATACTGGCACTGGGTTTACAGTACCTTCTCCACCTCTCTCAGTGTGGGTTCAAGTCTAACTCCCGAGTGCACCACCATCTGGTGGATGGTAAACCCCTCTCAGTCCAGCCATTGGTGACCCGTTTCCTTCTAGGCCTGCTCTTATCAAAGCCCCCAGATTGCCCTCCGGCAACCGACTGGGACCTCAATGTAGTGTTGGGCCAGCTCACTCGCCCACTCTTCGAGCCTCTGGCTACCTGCCACCTTTGCTACCTCTCTTGGAAGGTGGCTTTCCTGGTCGTGTTCACCTCCGCTTGCAGAGTTAGTGAGCTTCAGACCCTTGTGGCAGAGGCGCACCTTATACCAGAATTTACAAGAATAGAGTGGTACTTCTCACACACTCCAAATTCCTGATGAAAGTAGTGTCGCCCTTCCATCTCAACCTGGAAGTGGTGCTCCCTACCTTCTTTCCAGTAGGGCTGGCGAAAGATTAGTCATGCTGCTGAGATTGAAGGGGAGAGAGGTGGCTCAATGGGAGACCAGCAAAAAGGAGCTTGCAATAATCTAGACGGGAGGATACCAAAGAATAAATAAGTGTCCTAATAGTGTGTTCATAAAGGAAGGGGCAAATTTTGTTAATGTTATAGAGAAAGAAATGAAGGACCCGATTTTCAAAGACCTAGGCATGTAAAAGACGGCCTTAAAACCACCATAACCATGTAAACCAGATATTCTCCAGGAACAAGCAGGAAGTCAGTCCTCATTGACGGAGCTTGTGCGGAGCATTTCTGCAGCTTTCAAAGAAAGCCTTTGGGAATGCTACCATGCAAGCGTGGTCCCCTTCCCACCCAAGAGTGTCATCTTGTTCAGTCTCCTTTTTTTACGCGGAGCCCAACGGACGTGGTCCTTTACTGTCCCAGAAAAAGTCCTATAATTCCTTCCATTTGTCCGGTTTGCATACCAGTTCCCTTCCCGCCTTGAGGCGGCACCTCTGCTGCCAATATGGGTTCCCCATTTTTTGTTTCCTCAAGGTTCCACCTTGACTGGCCTTCATGCCATTTTTCGCCCAGGGGTCCTCAACCCTGGCTGGGTGTTCTCCCACCATGTCTCCCAGTGGGTTCAAGTAGTGCGACGACTGCAGTCAGACTATTTCAGTCACTAATACTCATGACTACTGCATCTGCTGCCTAGGCCCGGACCATGACAGTTCCACCTGCGACCGCTGCCAGGCCATGACCCCTAAAACCAATAGGAGGTGGTCTGAGTTGCAGGGGAAGCTGTTTCCAAGATCTGACTCCGCCCCCGCTTCCCCATCGCCAAACTCCGAAGCCGACCCGTCACGAGAGGTCCGGGTGTCCTTGGAGTCCTGCGGCGGTGGCTCCTCGGTGCGGTCCCAGACCCTCCTAAAAAGAAGAAGGTCCCAAGTTTCCCTCTAAATGTATGATTAAAATGAATTCCCCTACATATGTTTTTTATGATCCATCCCAGCTGCTGGCTTTCATAAATGCCCGCCGCCCCTCTGACGCAGTATAGATCCTACTACATAGTTTATTTCCTGACTGTTACCCTTCAGCTTGATTTCCTTCACGTATTGTTTTCTATTATTCCTAGTTAGATCCTCCCTCTCATTTGTGGGCTGTAGAAGGAACAGAAGTGTTATATTTTCTTGCTATCTTATTTTCCTTATTGTTGGGCTGGATGTAAGCCCTAATTTTTGTTGTCTGTATCCTTATTGCCATTCAAGTTTTGTATGCTTGGATTTATTGTAAAATTTATAAATAGGAAAAAAAAAAAAAAAGAAGGTCCCGAAGGAGGTGCCTCAGATCAAACCTGGAAAGGTCCCTCGCCGGGACTTGGACGACTCCGAGCAGTGCCCTCAGAAAGTCTCGAGACAGGAGTCCTCGGTCGGCGGAGACTGTGCCAGGACCCGTGAGCCTATAGTTCTCCTCAAGGACGCACTCTCCAGAGTGCTGGCTCGGACACTAGGGCCTCGGTGTGCATGTCGGGAGCTGCACAGCCATCGGGCCTCGAGTCCCACATGTGGCCATGGAACAGAGTCTCTCCTCCATCTTGGCCTTGCAGTGGGCATTGATGTCGGGCCTTCCAGCATCATCGGCCCCGACATTGGGCCCCCCCCAGCCTCGGGGGAGCCTTCGGGTGTTGAACTTGGCACCGAGCACCACCAGCCTTGGGTAAGTCCTATCGATCGAGGTCTCGATCATGCTCCTTGGGGATCCAATCCTCCCTGGCGAGTTTCCGGGAGTCCGACCCCAGGGTCTCCGAGGGGGGGGATGGCCAGTTCCTTAGAGCTGCCCCCAGGGATGACTCTTCAATGCCCTTGGGCTCCGACTGAGAGACCGAGGACGAGGCCTTGCAGGAGGCCTCCCGACACCGGGACATTCCCTCCGAGCCCTCTCCCCCGGAGCCTTGATGCCACTCCCTGCCTGAGGATGTGGCCTTTCATGACTTTGTTCGTGACATGGCCCGGGCTCTCTCGATCTAGATGGAGTCGGAGTATGACCCACGCAATGAGGAGCTCGAGATCCTACAATATAAGTCCCCTCCCAAGGAGACTCTCACGGTGCCAGTTCCACCTATCCTCAAGAAATTGCTTCTCTGGATGTGGGAGTCCCCAGCCTCGGTGCCGGTGGTCAGTCGGCACCTGGATTCCATTTGGAGTGGAGGAGTGGCCTAGTGGTTGGGGCAAGGTACTTCAGGCCGGAAGGTCGGGGGTTCAAATCCCACTAGAGGACAGCAACCTTGGGCTGGAAGGACATGGGTTTCTAGTCCCACAGGTGCTCCTTGTGGTCTTGGGCAAGCCACTTAACCCTCCATAGCCCATGTTCCCTGTAAAATAGTTATCTCCAAGTTATAATGCCCTGTTCGATGTAATTTCAGTTTGTTCAATGTAAACCGCACTGATGCAGAATAGCGTGGTATATAAGAGAATGTAAATAAATAAATCTATCACCTCCGGAAGGGCCCCGGGTTCCATAAGCCACAACTCCCCTATAACTCGATGGTGGTTGAGTCCTTCATTCAAAAAATGAAGAGTCGAAAGACCTACTCTTCAGTTCCCCCCGGCAGGGAAGCTAGGGGCCTCGATACCATGGGGCACAAGTGCTACCAGGGCGCCATGCTCGGGTACCGAATACAGGCATACAGATTGTACATTGGAATGAACCTTACATGCCTGATACAGGAACTCTCAGGATTCTCAGCAGGCCTCTCTGGGGAACCACTTCAGAGGTTCCAGG
The DNA here is from genome assembly GCA_033557465.1 of Ichthyophis bannanicus. Lineage (NCBI taxonomy): Eukaryota > Metazoa > Chordata > Amphibia > Gymnophiona > Ichthyophiidae > Ichthyophis > Ichthyophis bannanicus. The sequence continues at coordinate 399,354,852 of CM066034.1, read as the reverse complement.
CCCTAGCAGCAGGCGTCTGGGACTGCTCCAAATTCCTCTCCTTTGCTGCCTACGATGGGTTCGAGTCTGCGGCCAGGGTTACAGCCACAGCCATCAGCACCCGGCACCAGGCATGGCTATAGACCTTGGACCTGGAGCAGTGGGTACAGGAAAAGCTCCTGAATGTCCCCTGCAATGGTGAGAACCTATTCGGTAAACCAATGTTGGATAAAGCTGCGGAGGTTGAGACCGAGGTAATGACCCAGCACAGGCTGTCCAAAAAGACCTCGGCTCTCACCCAGGAAAAAACCCTTGGGGAAAATGCCCTTTATCCCGAGGAAAAAGGGCTACTCCCAGGCCAGCCACTACCAGCCTTGCTCGAGGCAGCCTCACCAGGCCTCACAGCCAAAAGGTCAGGGACACAGGCCTAGGAAGCCCGAGACTCCCAAGCCTCAGACACCTGCTCCCGCCCAACCAGGGGGAAACTTTTGACTCCCTGGGCTGGGCCTCCCCTCCCCCGGGAGTCCCACCTTAGCCCACAGGGGGTCGACTGGGCTCTTTCGCCCACAGATGGGTCAGCATCACCACAGACCAGTGGGATCTGTGGGTGGTGCAGGAGGGGTACTTCCTCCATCTACAGCAGAACCCTCCAGGCTTCTTCCAAGGAGAGCCACCTCAGCCTCTTGTCCACCAGGCCTTGCTCACCACAGAACTCGCAGGCTTGCTCAGGAACAGGGCAGTGGAACCTGTACCCCATCACCTCTAGGGAAAGGGGTTCTACCCAAAGTATTTCCTTGTCCCAAAAAGAACAGGGGACCTCCGGACCATACTGGACCTGTGCAAGATGAACAAGTTTCTCGTGCGGGAGAGTTTCAAGATGCTCTCCCTTGGAACACTGCTGCCCTACCTCCGCCAGGGAGACTGGCTCTGCTCCTTGGATCTCAGGGATGCTTACACCCACATTCTGATCTACCCCTCCCACAGGCATTACCTGAGATTCGTGGTGGGGGGAGGGGGCAGCACCACCAGTACAGGGTGCTGCCATTCGGCCTCGCCTCCTTTCCAAGGGTCTTTACAAAATGCCTGGCGGTCGTAGACGCCCATGTGCACTTCCAAGGGGCCCACGTCTTTCCTTACCTGGATAACTGGCTCATCAGAGGCAACACACCTCTCGAGGCCAGATGGGCCACAAGGATCACTATCCACACCCTGCAGCATTTTGGGTTCATCATCAACTACCCCAAGTCCAGCCTTTCACTGGCCCAAGACCTGGAACTCATAGGGGCCCAGCTGGACACTCTGTGGGTCAGGGCTTTTCTCCCTGTGGAGAGAGCCCACCTCCTGATGCAGCTGGCAAAGGACGTGCAGAGCTCCAGTTCAGTGCCAGTTTGCCTACTCCTCCGCCTGTTAGGGCATATGGCCTTGACAGTTCACATTATGCCTCTGACCCGCCTGCATATGCGGGCAGCCCAGTTGTACCTCAGTTCCCAGTGGACACAGGCAACAGACAGACTGAGGGACAGAATAAAAGTCACCCATCAGCTGGTGGCCTCCCTCACCTGGTAGCAGTCCGTACATCCTCTCAAGACAGGGATGCTCTTCCAGGCACCGATCCCTCAGAGGTTCCTGATGACAGACGCCTCCCTTGTTGTCTGAGGTGCACATTGCGAGGGCCAGTGCACCCAGGGCACCTGATCCCTAGAGAAATTCCTCTTGCGGAGATTCTCCAGCTGGTGTGCAGAGAGGAATGAGAACCCATTCTCCTGTCAGGTTAAGCTCGTGCTGCAGTACTTGCTGCACCTCTCTCACTCAGTCGAAATCTAACTCAGTGAGGGTTCATCTTAGCGCCATAGCGGCTAACCATCATCTTATAGAGGGGAAGTTCCTTTCAGGCCAGCCTCTGGTCTCCAGATTCCTCAGGGGCCTCCTGCTATCCAAGCCCCCTCTCTGCCCTCTGGCAGCAGAATGGGACCTTAATGTGGTGCTCTCCCAGCTCACTAGGCTGCCTTTCAAGCCTTTGGCCTCCTGCCACCTGAGACACCTCTCCTGGAAGGTGGCCGTCTTGGTGGCGTTGACGTCTGCTCGCAGAGTAAGCGAGTTGCAGGCCCTGGTGGTGGACCCGCCCTATACCAGGTTCTATACAAACAGGGCGGTGCTTTGTACGCACCCCAAATTCCTCCCAAAGGTGGTATCTGCTTTTCACCTCAATCAGGAGATTGTTCTCCCCACCTTCTTCCCACAGCTGCACTCTGGCAGGGAGGAGGTCATTTTGCATACCCTGGATTGCAAGAGGACCCTGTCCTTTTATCTACAGAGGACCCAGGCCCATCAAAACGCTCCTCAGCTTTTTATCTCCTATGACCCCAGCAGACTGGGGCTACCTGTAACCAAGAGAACCCTGTCCACCTGAGTGGCGGACTGCATTACCCTCGCTGATGAGTGAGCTGGCCTCTCTCTGGAGTGCCAGATCACTGCTCATCGCGTGAAGGCTGTGGCTGGTGGTCAGCTTATACGCAGTGCCTGTGCAAGAAATCTTTAAGACCGCCATGTGATCTTCGGTTCGTACGTTTGCAGCTCACTACTGCCTCGAGAGTGAGTCCCACAGGGACAGTGCCTTAGGCCAGGCAGTGATCAGAAGCATTCTTGGTATATAGGCAACTCCTGCTCTCCAACCCTTCAGTGTTCAGGCTACCGGAGTTCTGGTGATGCAGGATGCTGGAGTCTGCAGAGTCTCTTGGTAGGGACCGGCCATGGGGCCTTCATCTTCCCATATCTCCAAGGGGCCTTCATCTTCCCATATCTGGACGACTGGCTAGTAAAAGGAGACATGGCCTCAGAAGTGCTGCAGGCCACAGCCCATACCATCAAGGTCCTACAACACCTAGGGTTTGTGGTGAACCACTCCAAATCTCACCGCACTCCAACACAAGACTTGGAGTTCATAGGGGCTTGCTTGGACACTCTACAGGCCAGGACCTTTATCCCCCTAGACAGGGCAGATTGTCTCAGGGCCCTGGTATCTGCGGTGCAGCACCGCCACACTGTGTCGACACAGTCCATGCTTTGCCTCCTTGGCCACATGGCTTCCATGGTTCATGTAGTTCCCAATGCCTGCCTCCACATGTAGGCAGCTCTCTGATGCCTTCGCTCACAGTGGAATCAGGCCACAGGAAGACTCCAGGACAGAGTCTTCGTGTCCTGGCAGTTGATAAAGTCACTCAAGTGGTGGCAGGATGCACAGCACCTGCAGAAGGGCATGCCTTTCCAACACCCAAGCCCCCTGGTTCTCACAGTGGACGCTTTCCTGCTGGGCTGGGATGCCCGCTGCAAGGAACTGCGCACGCAGGGAAACTGGTCTCTCGAAGAGAGCCAGCTGCAGATCAATCTGCTGGAACTCAGGGCCATCTTCCTGGTGATCAAGGCCTTCCAACACCATCTGCAGCATCAGTCGGGGCTCGTCCAAACGGACAACCAGGTTGCAATGCTCTAAAAAACAAACAGGGGGGACACAGGATCTCACCACCTGTGCCAGGAGGCAGGAGCCCTTTGCTCATACTCAATTATTCAGGGAATGCTCCTCGGGGTGGTCTACCTCTCGGGCCAGGACAATGTCCTTGCGGACCGGCTAAGCAGGGTCCTCCAACCATACGAGTTGGTCAACTTGGACCCCAACATAGCACAGTGGCTATTCCTTTGCCAGCCTGGCCAACATGCAGCTACCCCGCTTCTGTTGCCTTCAACGGCATCCAGCCTGGATAGCAGTGGATGCCTTCCTCATCTTGTGGTCGGAGGGCCTGTCATATGCCTTCCCTCCCACACCATTGATTGCGCAGACCCTCTTCAAGGTTCAGCGGGACAAGGCATCCATCATCCTAGTGGCTCCACGGTGGCCCAGACAGCCTTGGTTTCCCCTGTTACTCCGTCTCTCGATGGATTCTCTAGTCCCTCTGGGGAGTTCACCAGGACTATTGACCCAGGAGGGGGGCTTGATTTTCCACCCCAGCCTGGGATCCCTGTCTCTAACAACATGCCTGCTGAACGGGTAGCGCTAGAACCCCTTAACCTTCCTAAGGAGGTGGAAGAAGTCCTCCTGGCCTCTCGCAAGGACTCCACCAGACGGGCCTATGCCTTCAAGTGGCTCAGATTCTCAGTATGGTGTGTAGAACAATATGTGGACCCATTCTCCTGCCCAGTGCATTCGATGCTGCAGTACCTGCTCCACCTTTCGCAATCTGGACTCAAGTCCAACTCTGTCAGGGTATACCTGAGCATGCTCTCAGCGAACCATCATGCCATAGAGGGCAAGCCTCTTTCCGTGCAGCTCCTCATTACCTGATTCATGCTGGGCTTGCTGCTCTCTAAGCGTCCCATCCAGCCACCTCTGGCAGAATGGGATCTCAATGTGGTTCTTGTATAACTTACAGAGCCACCCTTCGAACCTTGGCTACCTGCCATTTGCGTTACCTCTTCTGGAGTGACCTTCCTGGTGGCACTCACCTCTGCTCACAGAGTCAGTGAGCTTCAGGCCTTGGTGGCCGAACCACCCTATACCAGGTTTTACAAGAACAGGGTCATGCTTCACATCCACCCTAAATTCCTATCGAATGTGGTATTGGCTTTCCACCTCAACCAGGATGTGGTACTTCCTACCTTCTTTCCACAGCCCTATACTGACAAGGCAGTGGCTGTTATCCACACTCTGGACTGCAAAAGGGTCATGCCCTTCTACCTGTAGCATACTCAGGGCCACCGCAAAGCCTCACAGCTATTCATTTCCTATGACCCCGGTCGCCTGGGGGAGGCTATTACCAAGCAGACCCTGTCCACCTAGGTGGCAGACTGTATCGCCTTTGCCCATGATCAGGCTGAGCTATCGTTGGAGTGTCGCGTTAAGGCACACAATGTCAAGGCTATGGCAACTTTGATTGCGAGTCTACGCTCTGTCCCTATGGCAGACATCTGCTGGGCCGCCACTTGGTCCTCAGTCCACACTTTTGCAGCTTACTACTGCCTGGAGAGAGAGTCCCTATGAGACAGTGCCTTCGGCCAGGCCGTACTCCATAATGTGTTCGGGGTTTAGGCAACTCCTACCCTCCGACCCTTCTTGTTCAGGCTACCGGAGCCATAGTTCTCCCTGGATGCTGGGGTCCTCAGATTCACTTACGGCTGCTCACAGCTGGGCCATGTTTTTTCTACAGGTTCTCAGTAGCCTGTAACTAGGGAGATTCCCATATGTGAGGATTGACTTCCTGCTTGTTCCTGGAGAAAGCATAGTTACTCACCTGTAACAGGTGTTCTCCAGGGACAGCAGGAATCAGTCCTCACAACCCTCTCTCCTCCCCTTGGAGTTGCTGTACTATTTTTGCCATCTTATTTTGTTGGCTCTAGCTATGTCATTTCACTAAGATGGCACCCTTGGGTGGGAAGGGGGCTACGCATGTGTGGTGGCATCTTCCAAAGGCTTTCTTTGAAAGCTGGGGAGATGCTTCTGTGATGGCTCTGTCGGCATCACTGTTACCCTTATGTGAGAACTAAGTCCTGCTGGACTGGAAAACACCTGTTACAGGCACTGGCAGACACACTGACCTGCTCTACTGCCCTGGGAGTTGCAAGGGCCTGCTCCTCTGGCCTGGATGTCACACCGGACTGCACCTCCATGCTGGGTGTCACACCAGACTGCACCTCCACCCTGGCAGGTACACCAGACCTTGTGGCTGTGCCGCATCATCCGCGGTGGATGGTGAGGCTCCCCCTGATGCATCAGTTCCAGGTTGTGAGGGTTGGGTCCCTGGCAGGTCTGTTGGAGAGCAAAGATGGCAGGGGTTAGTGACATGGGTTGCTAGGTCAGCCTATGGGGTGCTACCAAGCCCACAATGGAGCTGGCAGGGGGATGCCCAGTCCACACTGTCCCCAACCTATGGACCGACAGACAGACAAGCAGGCCCTGGGTGGAGACACATACGTGGCCATCACGGTGCCACCTAGGCCATAGGGCAACCCCTATTCAGTCTCCTGTGGCCTGGGGTGGAGCTGTCAAAGCCCCCAACCCCTGAGACAGAGACCTCCTCCATCAACTGCGCATCTGTTCCTCTAGAGGGGTGAGTCTGAACTGCCACGCAGGTGGCAGCCTGCTGTTGCTGGCCTTTTTTTCCTTTGCAGCCCGCCGTACATCTGCCACTTCTTTTTAATATCCTCCACATTCCTGTTGTGGTGGTGGATGATATAGACACGCCTCATATTGTCACGCCATGCTGACAGCTTGTGAGTTGGCATCCTCTGCCATGAAGAGGGTAGCATGTCCATTGCATGATGAGCCCCAGGACCATCGAGGTCTCGGAGGGTATAAAGTTTGCCTTCTGGGTTTGTTTTGGCCTTTTTGGCACTGTATCTGTCATTGTTTAGTTCAAGTGCTATGATAGTGTCAGGCTACACACGTAGGCCCTTTCACACATATGTGGATACATTGTGCAGCCACGTCACACCCTGTCCAAAGGCATACCTGGTACCCATGTAGGTTCCTGAGTGCCTATGCTACAAAAATCTGTGTGACAGCTGTCCACCGTAGGAGACCATGGCCACACACCATGGCATGATGGCAACATTTATTTATTTATTTAATTATTTAATCAGTTTTGTATACCACCTTATCCTTCAATCAAAGTGGTCAACAAGACAACAAAAGGGTTTACATTGGAGCATGGAGGACAGAGAGACAAAATATTGTAGTAGATTCTCCAGGACCAAGCAGGAAGTCAGTCCTCACATATGGGTGACGTCGGCGCCGACAGAGCCCCCATGCAGAGCATTTCCCCAGCTTTCAAAGAAAGCCTTTGGGAAAGCCTTTGTTCCCTGTAAAATAGTTATCTCCAAGTTATAATGCCCTGTTCAATGTAATTTCAGTTTGTTCATTGTAAACCGCACTGATGCAGAATAGCGCTGTATATAAGAGAATGTAAATAAATAAATAAATGCAGCACGCATGCGCGGTCCCCTTCCCACCCGAGGGTGCCATCTTGCTCAGTCTTCTTTTTTCCGCGAAGCCCGACAGACATGTCTCATTGTTACCTGTGAAAAAAGTTGATTTCTGCGTGTATCCTTGTTTTTTTACTCTGTTCGATGCCGGTTTCCCTTTCCCGCCTGGGCCTGGTACACCGGTATCGAGCACGGACTTCATTTTTCGGTTTTTGTCCTTTGAGACTAGCGTTCGCGCCATTTTTCCATTTTTCACTGGCAGCCCTGTCTTTTGACCTTGCAGGTGCTCTTTTTCCCCCGATGGCTGCCAGCGGATTTAAAAAATGTGATCGGTGTAAGAAACCTATGTCTCTCACCGACACACATGACTGCTGCCTCCACTGCCTCGGGCCCGATCATGACCCAATGATCTGTGGCCCGTGTGGGAAAATGTCCTCGAAGGCGTTGAGGAGCCGTCAACACCAGAAGGAAAGAATCTTCTCTGACTCTGTGTCCGGCCGGGCCCGGACTTCGTCAGTGGCCTCGACATCTCGGGACTCTGATCCCGAGCATCGCCGGGGCTCCTCTGAGAGGGGGTCTCCCTCGAGGGAGCACCACAGGAAGAAAAAACCCACGAGGGCGGCGTCGGTGGACGTACTTGGCTCCTCGGGAGCCGACGTCGGGCTGCTGAGTCTCCTGAGCTCGGACTCAGGTTGACGGCCTTAGAGAGCAGCTTGGCTGCCTTCATGGAGCAGCAGTGGGCACTGATCACCGGTCTCACTGGTGCATCTGCCCCGACCACCGGGACATCGACGTCCAAGTCGACCCCGGAGGCCGAGCCAATCCTCGAGTCCATGCGGTCTCGAGTCGATCCTCGGCCGAGGTCTCCCTCGGCCTCCCTTCGGGACTGAGGTCGTCGACGCCGGTACCCTCAGCGTCGGGGAGGATGGCATCGGTGCCTGCCTGACCGGAACCACTCGATCCCTCGTCCGAGGGGTCGGGCTGGTAAACAGAGGACGAGGAGTCCCCAGACACATTTCGGACCCGGTGTGTCCCTTCGGACTCACCGGAGTCCAAGCCTTGGAGACGATCCCCCCTCCCCCCCCCCCCGGAGGACACTCGCTTTTCGGACTTATTTATTTATTTTATTTATTTAACATCTCTTCTATACCGCGCTATTAAAATCAGCGCGGTGTACATCGAACAAAATATACTGCAATGCATACAGTTAACATTGAGTTTACAGAGAACAAGGGAATATATAACAAGGAGTAACAGGGATAACTATGTACAATCAACATTATACTATATATAAGCTTTTATTAAATACCATATTTAAACTCGAGTGGATATTGTACGTGTATTCATGTGGTCGCACGGGTCAACAGTAGTAATGTGAACTATTGTGAGGTCTAACCCTTTTCTGGTTGGATTAAGGTGCTAAGGTGTTTGGTGTAAGTGGGAGGCCTGTTGGTTGTGTGAGCGTCCATGGTTACTTCTGGGTAGTATTTTGTGAATAAGTGATGCTTCACAGCTTTGCGGAATTGTAATAGGCTTTTGATGCCTCGGATTTCATGGGGAAGTATATTCCAATTCATGGGTGCGAATAATGAAAAAGCTCTGTTTGATGTAGCTTTAGTACATGATGTCATCATCTTGGGAACTATTAAAGTGTTCATAGCTGTAGTCCTTCTGTTTCTATTTTCAAGGGTGTTATGGATTAGTTTGCTGATTGGTGTCGGTGGGTAGTTATTCATAGCTTTGAAGGTCAGGACTAGAGACTTATATGAGATTCTGGCTTGTAGGGGTAGCCAGTGTAGGTCTTTCATGATAGGCGTTATATGAGCAGATCTTGGTGACCCAGAGAGGACTCTTGCAGCTGTATTTATAGCCAGACGAAGTGGATTTAAGGTTGATTGAGAGAGCCCGTGGAGGATGATGTTTGCAAAATCTAGATGTGGGAGGACTAGTGCCTGGAAGGTTGATCGGTAGTCAGTATAGTCAAGTAGGGGGCGGAGGTGGCGTAGTGTTCTGATCTTATGATATATATTCTTTGTCACATTCTTCACATGCATTGTCATATCCAGGTGTTGATCTAATGTAATACCGAGGTATCGGATTGTGGGTTTGGACGTCAGTTCTATGTTGTTGACCAGGAGCGATGGAGGAGGTATGAACTTACGGTTCCTTGTAACAAATAGGACATCAGTTTTGCTATGATTTATTCTTAGGTTTTGAGTCAGCAGCCATTCAGCTACTGCTCCGAAACAATTGATTATTGGAGTAAACATTGGACTTCATGCAGGACATGGCCAAGGCTTTGACCTTTCCCGCGGATCCCGAGGAGGAGCCTCGAGCCGAGGAGCTCGAGGCCCTGCAGTATGACTCTCCCCCCTAGGAGGCCTTTACTGTACCGGTTCCTCCGATGCTGGAACGGTTGCTCTTCCGCATGTGGGAGGCGCCGGCTTCGACGATGGTACTGAGCAAGCGGATCGATTCCATCTATCAAGTTCGCAAGAGTCCTGGGTTCCAAAAGGCACATCTACCGCACCACTTCATGGTTGTGGAATCGGCCATGCATCGTCTGAAGAGTCAGAAGATGGATTCCTCAGTGCCTCCCGACTGGGAGGCCCGGAACCTGGATGCTTTCGGTAGAAAGTGCTTCCAGGGCTCTATGCTTGCTTGCCGTGTCCAGACCTACCAGCTGTACATGGGCATGTACCTTCAAGACTTGGCAGAGGAGATTGCCGGGTTCTCTGCTGGTCTCTCCGAGGAACCTTTGCAGAGGTTCACAGCCCTGTCATCGGGGATCCGGGAGTGCTCAAAGTTTATCTCTCGAGCAGCCTATGATGGCTTCGAGGCTTCGGCCCGAGTAGTCGTGGCCGGCATCGGTGCATGCCGTCAGGCCTGGCTACAGTCATCGGACCTCAAGCCATGGGTTCAGGACAAGTTGGTCGATGTCCCTTGCCGAGGTGAAAACCTCTTTGGCAAGCCCATGGCTGAAAAGGCTGCAGAACTCAAGTCCGAGACTCTCACCCGGACAAGACTGTCCAAGAAAACCTCTGCCCCTTCTCAGAAGAAGAAGGGCTTGGGGGAAAAAGACCTTTTACCCAAGGAAGTCATCTGCCTACAAATCCTACCCTCAATTCCAGGCCTCCATAGCTCCTCAGCAGGGTCAGCAGGCCAAGCGGCAGGGACATGGGCCCCGTAGGCAGAAAACCCCCAAGCCTCCAGCTCCGGCTCCTGCACAGCAGGGAGCGGGGTTTTGACTCCAATGGCATAGCCTCTCCTCCTCAGCTGGCCTCTTTCAGCACAGGAGGCCGGCTATCCCTGTACCCCCACAGGTGGTCAGCCGTAACAAGGGATGCCTGGGTACTAAGCATAGTCCAGAGAGGCTATCTGCTCCACTTCCACCAGGTACCCCCCTCCTACTTTCCAGGGGAGCCTCCCAGACTCCCTCTGCACAGGACCCTACTACTGCAGGAGTTGGCAAGTCTTCTAAAGGAACAGGCAGTGGAACCGGTGCCCCACCACCTGAGAGGTCAAGGTTTTTACTCCAGGTACTTTCTGGTACCAAAAAGGACAGGAGGCCTCAGGCCCATCCTAGACTTGCGAAATCTAAACAGGTTCCTGGAGAGGGAAAAGTTCAAGATGCTTACCCTTGGGATACTGCTGCCCTACCTCCAGCATGGAGATTGGCTATGCTCCTTAGATGTAAAGGATGCTTATACTCACATCCTTATTCATTCAGACCACAGACAATATCTCAGATTTGTGGTGGGAGGAAACCATTTTCAGTACAGGGTACTCTCTTTTGGCCTAACCTCCACTCTCAGGGTTTTCACCAAGTGCCTGGCGGTGGTGGCGGCCTGCCTCAGGGTTCAAGGACCCTTTGTCTTTCCATACCTGGACGACTGGCTCATCTGGGGTCAGTCTCCACTGGAAACCAATCAGGCCACCCTCCGCACCATCTCTCTTCTCCAGCATCTGGGGTTTGTCATAAACTTTGCAAAGTCCACTTTGCATCCTTCACAGAACATGGAGTTCATAGGAGCAAGACTGGACACCCTTCAGGCAAAGGCTTTTTTATCTGTGGACAGGGCCCACAGACTGATGGATTTGGCCAGACAATTCCGCAGCAATTCTCTGGTCTCCGCCAGACAATTCCTGCGGCTTTTAGGCCACATGGCATCCACGGTCCATGTAACTCCAAATGCTCGCCTGCACATGAGGCCAGCTCAGTGGGGCCTCAGGACTCAGTGGCTGCAGGCCACAGGAAGCCTGAAGGACAAAGTGAAGGTGTCCAACCTACTAGCATCTTCTCTGCAGTGGTGGCTTCATCTTCCGAATCTGATGCAAGGAGTGCCTTTTCAAGCACCTCCACACTCACATGTGCTGACAACCGATGCTTCTCTTCAAGGTTGGGGTGCACATTGCCAAGGAGCATGCACTCAGGGCCTGTGGTCTCCTTGGGAGGCCGCACAGCAGATCAATCTCTTGGAACTGAGAGCTATCCGCTTAGCCCTGCAGGCTTTCTCTCATGTCCTCTCTCACCGGTCCGTCCTAGTTCAGACGGACAATCAAGTGGCTATGTTCTATGTGAACAAACAGGGGGGCACAGGGTCTCAACCTCTCTGTCAAGAAGCACAGGACCTGTGCTCCTGGGCAGTCAATCATGGCATACTTCTCAAGGTGGTCTATCTCCCTGGACAGGAGAATTATCTGGCAGACAGACTGAGCAGGATTCTACAGCCACACGAATGGCAGTTGAATCCTCTGGTGGTTCAACAGATCTTCCTACGATGGGGTCTCCTGACCATAGATCTCTTTGCCAGTCCAGTGAACCGTCAACTGCCCAGGTTCTGCTCCAGACAACCGCATCCTCTCAGAGTAGCAGCGGATGCGTTTCTCATTCCCTGGTCTACAGGCCTCCTATATGCGTTTCCTCCCACGCCTCTAGTGCCCAAGACACTGTTCAAAGTGATCCGGGACAAGGCCTCGGTGATCCTGGTAGCCCCCAGATAGCCCAGGAAACCGTGGTTCCCACTTCTGTTGCAACTAGCGGTGGACGCTCCTCTTCCTCTGGGGATGCAGCCCGATCTCCTGTCTCAGGAGCAGGGATCTCTCTTACACACCAACCTCCAGTCCCTCAATCTGATGGCCTGGCTGCTGAGAGGGTAGTTCTAGCACCCTTACTGCTGCCTAGGGAGGTGGAGGACGTGGTCTTGGTCTCTAAGAGGCAGTCCACCCGGAAGTCTTATGCCCTCAAGTGGCATAGGTTCTCCATCTGGTGTGCTCAACACCAGGAAGATCCTTTCTCATGCCTGATACCGGTGGTGCTGCAATATTTGCTTCACCTGTCCAACCTGGGCCTTAAATCCAACTCTGTTAGGGTCCATCTCCGTGTTCTCTCAGCGCACCACTCACAGGTGGAGGGGCAGTCTCTCTGAAGCCACCCTTTGGTGGCTCGCTTCCTCAGAGGCCTACTTTTGCTTAAGCCTCCAGTTCGTCCACCAGCCCCTGAGTGGGATTTGAATGTGGTCTTGCAACAGCTTACTTGCCCACCTTTTGAGCCTATGGCTACTTGTCCTTTGTGCTTTCTCTCTTGGAAAGCATTGTTTTTGGTAGCTCTTACCCTCAGCAAGGCGAGTGAGCGAGCTTCAAGCCCTTGTATCAGACGCACCATACACTAGGTTCTATAGGAACAGAGTAGTCCTACGGACTCACCCTAAATTCCTTCCAAAGGTGGTCTCCTCCTTCCACCTCAATCAGGAGGTGGTTCTTCGGACTTTCTTTCCCAGGCCGCATGCCAGCTGGGCTGAGATGGTCTTGCATACCTTGGACTGTAGGAGGGCGTTGTCCTTCTACCTTGACCGTACGCAGGGACACCGAAGGGCTGTGCAGCTCTTTGTATCTTTTGACCCTAATAAGCTGGGGTTGCCTGTCTCTAAGCGTACCTTGTCCATCTGGGTAGCAGACTGTATCGCCTGGGCATATAGGGCAGCCGGCCTCTCCTTGCAGGGTCGAGTCATGGCCCACCGTGTCAGGGCGAACGCTGCGTCAGTAGCTCATCTCCGCTCTGTTCCATTGGCAGACATCTGCAGGGCCGCTACTTGGTCTTCAAGCCAGACTTTTGCGGCCCACTACTGCCTCGAGAGGGAGTCCCGCAGGGACAGTGCTTTCGGGCAGGCAGTACTCCGTAATCTCTTTGAGGTATAGGCAACTCCTACCCTCCGGCCCTGGTGTTGGGCTACCATTCGGGGGCGTTATCAGAGAAGATTCTTTTCACACATGCTGAGGCTCTAGAGGGAGCTTATTTTTCAGGTTTGGGTCCCCGGTAGTCTTAAGCTGGGGAGTCCCATATGTGAGGACTGACTTCCTGCTTGGTCCTGGAGAAAGAGTAGTTACTCACCTGTAACAGGTGTTCTCCAGGAGCAGCAGGAATAAGTCCTCACAACCCTCCCTCCTCCCCTTGGAGTTGCAGTCATATAGTTCATTTTGTTTTTTGCTGTCTTTTAGCTGTGTCATCAGACTGAGCAAGATGGCACCCTTGGGCGGGAAGGGGACCGCGCATGCTTGCTGAATTCCCAAAGGCTTTCTTTGAAAGCTAGGGAAATGCTCCGCATGGGGGCTCCATCATCGCCGACGTCACCCATATGTGAGGACTGATTCCTGCTGCTTCTTGAGAACACATGTTACAGGTGAGTAACTACTCTTTACAGTATATCATATTAAGTGCATGGATGCCCAGATGGTAATATCCGGGTAGGAAAGATAGCACATTATGTGGGCATGGCCACTGCGGCATGAGGACAAGTGCATGATGGCGCTCTGACTGTGTGCCACTACGGGGCAGGGGGCATTCTGTGTGTGTAGCACCACTGTGCCATGTCTGTGTTGCCTAGTGATGGTGTACACACCTTGCACTGGTAACACAGTGGCACCTGTTCTGCATGGGTATGGCACAGAGGCGCTGCCTGTGCAGAGCTGAGACTGCCGCCGTTCTGCACATATGGTGCCTCCATATATACAAACTATTCCGACGGTCACTTCTCAGAGCAATTCAACTGTTGAGTATATATAAAGATCTGCTCCAACCTTCAACCTAGAGATTGTAATTTTTATGCTGTTTCTAGTAACTTAAACCTGTATCACAATAACTATTTAGACCAAATAGTTGTTGTTATAAACAACAAGGTCTCAGACTTAGATGGGGCTGTAGCCCAGACTTAAGCAGGTTTAGTCTGTATGCACCCTTTTGCATCAACGACCTTATAATGTTGCTTGATATTAGAACATGAAGGAGTATATTAATTGCAAATTATTTTCTCAGTATCACGTGCATAAAAATATGTATTAGAAAAAATGGTGCTTATCTTAATTGAATCTCCCCTTCACTCTCCGTACATAGACATGGCCCACAGGACATACACCCCATGCCCATAACCTCTGGTCCCACACCCACAGTCCCCTACTCCACCCACATAGATACGCAGCCCTGCCCCCACAAAATTGACAATACCTTGTGATTCCAAGCCAAGAACAATTTATTGGAAGCCTGTAACAGGTACAACAATGGCAGCAACAGCAGTAGAAAAACAATAGCAGTGCGAAGCAACAGAGGTCCATACAACAATGGGGACAATGTGCACCCACGTCCGTGGCCACATAGTCTGCCCCGTTATGGCCCATTGCAGCGCAGTCTCTGGCAGGGGGCCCTGCCTGTGCCCTGTCACTGCAGCAGTAAAGGCATTAAGGTGCAAACCGATTATCTGTGCTGCTGCTGCATGTCCTGCCTGAGGAACTGCACCTCTGCCAACAGGGCAGCCAGAGCCCAGTCACCAGATGGCCAAGTGGGTGGTGGTACAGAGGAGCTTGGTGCGGTCCAGCCATGCCATGCCCATGGATGCTGGGGTGGCTGTGGAGGCCCACGGCCGCGGAACGTGGACCACAGCTTTGCTGCCCATTGCACATGATCCATGCCGAGTCATGCGGTGGGAACATGGCCCCCTAGTAGGGACATGTGCAGGCATGGCTGTGGGCTGCAGGCTACAGCTGTGGGGGGCAGCTCCTCTTCTGTCCCCCCACTGGGTGCCTGCTGGCTGTGCACTGCACTGCACAGCCATACCTGGGGCGCTTGGAGGTTGGGGCCCGCATCCCCCCTGCTACCCCCTCTGGGCCCACCTCTGCTCCAGCCACAGGGGACAGCTCTGGTCCCATTGCCGCCACCTCCTCCTCCTCAGACTCCCTGCCCTGCTCCTGACCCTCTGATCCCTCCTCCTCCACATACTCCCTGCCCTGCCCCTGACGCCCTCCCCGTCATTGCTGGAGGTACCACTGGGATCCACACCCTCAGGACAGCTGCGCTGGCACTGGACTGCTGCTCCTGGTTGGTGCCCGTGGTGTGCCAGTGCTGTCTGGAGCCTCCCTGAGACCAACTGTGGGGGAAGAGGGAGGGGGGTTAACGGTCCACACAAGCATGGCCCTGGGGTAGGACTGGCATATCTCTGTGGGGCCTGCACATGAATTATGCAACCCACCTATGGGCCATCGGGGTGTGCCATCCCACAGTAAATACTACATGCCCCCCCTTTGTCCATCCCCAGACAGCTCTGTTCCCCCCTCATATAACCAGCTGTGGCGATGAACATGTCATGTCCTGGCCATGTGTTTGCACACCTGCATGTATTGGGTGCCAGCTGGTGCACACAAGGGGTAATGGCACTGGGGAATGGCACAGCCACCCCAAGCACATTCACACCATTGTGTATGGGGGATCCACCATCAGACAGTCTGTCTGCATCTGTTGCGCAGCCATGGCTGCACGCCCTGCATCTGCTAGGCTCCATTGTGTACCCCACTGACCTTCCTGAGCCCTCAGCCACTCCCTGATGCACTGCAACTGGTTCGATTGCTTCCAGCGCAGTGTGTGGTAGTGGCACTGTAGAGCCTCCAAGATGCGTCTGATGCTATAGTCACTGGGAGAGAGGGGAAGGGGACGCACATGGGCTCAGTTGTATGCTTCCACATCACCTATTATGCATACCTGTATCCTGCCTCAACCTGGTGGCCTGCTCATCCGATGGCAGGGACATACCCAAGGGTAGCAGGTGTGGGGTGCATGTGATGGTACATCTCTGGTGCCTGGCACTGGATTCTTACCCACCACTCCCCTGGACCTTTGACACATGCCCTGTTCCACCACCAGTAGTGACATCTGGGCCATTGATTCACCAGTGTCACCCTTCTGGTTCCTTCAGCCATCTCTGCAGGCCTCCCCCTTTCCCTTGCTCCCATCTGTTGCATGCAGTCTTGCCTTGGCACCATGGTACATGGTTGTGGAGTGTGAGTGGCCTCAGCCGTGGTTATGTGTCATGGTAGTGGGCATCCACTGCTTCAAGGGCATCATCACTGCATGGTTCATTAGGCACCATAGCGGGACAGGGTGTCATGATTTGTTCATGCCCACCATTACACATCTGTCAGGTCCTATGGCATCACATTATCGGCATGCTGCCATAGCCAGACAGGGGGTGGCGGGCAGTGGTGGCTGATCCACTTGCAAGGACAGACGGACAGCACATATGTGGATATTGACACTTGTCCCGCCAACCCCTGGGCTGGAGTCGCAGGGACTGTGAGATGGGGAACGTATCCAGAGCATCTGCAGAGGCCAGCGGAGATCTCTGGGGTGGGCAGCCTGGCCACAGCTCCCCATGCACCGGGCACTGCCATTGCTGTGTGAGCCCTGTGATGTTTCTGCCATACGCCACCAGGGGGTGCAGTGGCCTTCCCACCTGCTGTGTCTGAATATGCCTACTGATGTAAGCAGCCAGGGATGGCACCTCTACCATGCATGGTTCATCCCCCTGCTGTCACCTGTTCTGCAAGCATGTGGCTTGGCCCCACAGCGCTGTCTCCCTTTGCAGACACACAGATGTGCCTTTCAGGATGTGTCTGGCCTAGCATGGTGCTCAGCACTCCCCCCCCCCCCCCGACCGTTCTGGTCTTATCTGCAGAAGAAAAGTTGGATGGCCTCCATATCACCATGGGCAGCTGAAGATTCGGCCTCTAGCGCCCCCTGGGGTATAGCATCCCCTTGTACTGCAGCACAGAATGGGCAAGGGCCTTAAGCTCATCAGGACAGAAGTTCACTGTCCTTCTCACTGCCATGCCGCTGGTGTCTATCCACCCAACCACAGGGGGGTCTTGCACAGGCAGCCCGCAGGTCTGCGTGACGGTGTCATCAATGCATGAGTACACCGGATGGGCGATACACGAGTTCATGCATACTTGCCGTCCCGCTTCTCTGGCTGCTGATTTGGACATCTACACAGGTATCACGGGCTAACATCTTCTTAGGTGCTGAGCCCAGGTTTCAGCCCCTGCACGTATCCGTCTATGCCATGCTGGGCACCTTCCGCTGTACTCAGTTTGTGCTGCATTTTCGAGGCTTGGTCATTTTGGAGGTGCATGACTCATGATTCAGGCACTTTTCCTAAGCAGGTATCTTTCTGCAGATATGACATTCTTGAGCGGTTTGTT
Source organism: Ichthyophis bannanicus (assembly GCA_033557465.1). Lineage (NCBI taxonomy): Eukaryota > Metazoa > Chordata > Amphibia > Gymnophiona > Ichthyophiidae > Ichthyophis > Ichthyophis bannanicus. The sequence continues at coordinate 399,337,377 of CM066034.1, read as the reverse complement.
GAATATCGAGCCTGACAAGGTTTAGCAATCAGTTGGATATGTGTGGTGAAGGAGAGGGAGGAATCAAAGATGACCCCAAGATTGTGGGCTGAGGAAACAGGAAGTAGAAGAGTGTTATCTACAGATATAGAGAAAGCAGTAAGGGGGAAGGAGGTTTTAGGGAGAAAAATAAGAAGTTCGGTTTTTGTCATGTTCAATTTCACATGATGGTGAGATATCCAGGCAGCGATGTCAAATAGGCAAGCAGAGATTCAGACCTGGAGTGATGGAGAAATATCAGGTGCAAAGAGTTAGATTTGAGAGTCATCAGCATAGAAATGGTATTGAAGACTTCCGATGGTGTTACTTTAGGAGATAGGGGCATAAGGCTCAGGCTGTGCTAACCCCCTTCGAACAAGCATAAAAAGAAGCGACTCTGGTGAAGTATGAGCATTGCAGAACTAGAGCTTGTTAGTCCACCACCCTAAGCAGCAATGGCTATCAAAAAGAAAGTGATAGACCTCGCAGACTACGCATATATCCCACTAGAGGACAGCAACCTTGGGCCGGAAGGACTGTGGTTTCTAGTCCCACAGGTGCTCCTTGTGGTCTTGGGCAAGCCACTTAACCCTCCATAGCCCATGTTTCCTTTAAAATAGTTATCTCCAAGTTATAATGCCCTGTTCAATGTAATTGCAGTTTGTTCAATGTAAACCGCACTGATGCCAGAATAGTGCGGTATATAAGAGAATGTAAATAAATAAATAATAAATAAATAAATAAATATGATCGCCTGGGAGATACGAGAAAAGACTCCTCAAAAATGGCATTAGTGGATACCCTGTGGCATCGTGCGGAAGGTGAACTGGTGAAACAGACCACAGGAGAAAAGCAAATTCCACTTACCATGCAGGAATTGCAACAGTAGATGGCTGAAATGAAGGCTGAGATGCAGCTACTGAGGGGAGATGGGGCACAATGGCATCCAATTTGAGATCAGAACTGGCTGACTTTGGGCAGCATATCGAGGATGTTGAGCAGCAGGTCGAAGAATAAGCCGCAGCAAGTGATGGTCTGAAAAAGCAGCTAACGGTCACTGAGTAAGCTCAGATATTGATCGCAAATAAAATAGAAGATTCAGAGAATAGAAATAGGCGAAGTAATTGTTCCATGAATATTGAATATTGTGTGCAATTCTGGTTGCCATGTCTTAAAAAGTATATAGCATTATTAGAAAAGGTACAGAGAAGAGCCACCAAAATGGTAAAGGGGATAGAAGGATACCCCTATGAAGAGAGACTAAACCTGGAAAAGAGACGGCTCTTCAACCTGGAAAAGAGACGGCTGAGGGGAGATATGATAGAGGTCTATATATTAATGAATAGAGTGGAATGAGTAAACGTAGATCAATTGTTTACATCATCGAAATATAGAAAGACTAGGGGACATGCAATGAAGCTACAGGATAACCTATTTAAGACTAATAAGAAAAAATATTTTTTCACTCAACGTGTAATCAAACTCTGAAATTTGCTACCGGAGGATGTAGTAAAAGCTGTTAGTGTAGCCGGGTTTAAAAAAGGTTTGAACAAGTTCCTGGAGGAAAGGTCCATAAACCATTATTAAAGTAGACTTGGGATATCCACTGCTTGCCCCAATACAAGCATTGTGGAACCCGTGTCTTTTGAGGAAACTGCTAGGTACTTGTGACCTAGATTGGCCACTGTTGGAAACAGGATGCTGGACTTGATGGACCTTAGTCTGACCCAGTATGGCATATCTTATGTTCTTATGTTCACTTCTGAGGTATACTCGAGGAGTATCTTAGACCACACACGTAGAACACCGGGGGCGGTGCAGGCCAACCTCCCGAGAGACATTATAGTCTGTTTCCACCAGTATTCTCATAAAGAGCAGATTCTTACTAGGGTACGTAAACAAGAGTGCATCATTTGGAACTCACATTGTGGAATTATATGAGGACTTATCGCCAACCACATTACGTAAAAGCCAGGAGATGCAGGATGTAACACAAACCAGGACTGTACCTAGCCCTTTGTGAGCGATGCAGCCGCGCAGGGCGCAAAGGCTTAAGGGGTGCATTTCAGCTTTCTGCCATTGCCTGCCGCTGCCACTTTTTCTTCTCTCAGCGGCGGCAGGCAATGGCAGACAGCTGAAATGCGCCCATTTAAGCCTTTTCGTGGCATGCTAAGCAGATCTGTCCCTCCCTGCTCTGACGCGGTGTCAGAGCAGGGAAAGACAGATCTGCTTGGCACGCCGGCGACTTGCACATCGGGTGCGCCTCTTCTCTCCCACTGCGTGGGGAGGGAGGCGTGCGCCCAATCTGCAAGTCACACATGGCACGATTCACACTCGGTATGGCCCTGAGGAAAGCCGATATAAAGTATAATTGGCTGTTTCCTCTTGCTCTGGCAATAATTAAGAATGGACACACAATGAGGATTAAGTCATGAGCAGAGGCCTGTGCACTGCTGAAGGATTTGGGGATTGCAGGACTTAAGCACCTGACAGCTGCAGAAAGAAGCTACGTGGCAAAGAGTCGAGGGAGGAAGGCAGCTGAAAAGGCAAAATGGGCGCCAGAGGAAGATGCTGGAACAAGGGGGTAGAGCTGAAAAGTGCCAGGGGGATGATAAAGAGAAGAGGCAGCTGAAACAGAGTGACTGGCCTAACATGCAAGATGGGACATATGGACTTTTGGATGCCTGGTCATTCAACCATATGGACATACTCAAGGCATTGGGATAGGGGAAGCACTTGGACAGGGGAGCGTGGAAGGGACATGCACGAGGTGAATGGAATGAATGGTGGCTGTAGAATGGAAGGATGGGGGGCTTCATGGGTAGGAATAAGATGGTAAAGGGGGAGAGTATTTGGGGAATGGAGAGAATGCAAGTGTTGGCAGGGGAAAAGGATGGGGGAAGCAAGGAGGGGTGGAGGGCATTGCAAGCAGAAATTTAAAGCACACTAGAGAGATAAAACAGGGAGCAAAGGGAGGGGGCGGCGTGGAGACTTATTAGTGACGTCCGAGGGGGCCAACATATGATCTACCAGGATTGTGAGTTTGGCAAGAGGGTTGTGGAAGAAGGTGGGGGGGGAGTAAGAATATCAGCACAGTGAGAAGAATGGGGAAGGAAAAGATAAAGGGGTATAAATGGGGAGTATGAAAATTGGTTCCATTAATGCGAAAGGGTTGAACACGCCATGGAAAAGACATTGTTAATAAAAGAAGTGCAGCGGTTGAGCCTTTTGATTGTCTATATGCAAGAGACACACTTAAAGGTACAAACACAAAGATTGCTGGAACATAGAGATTTTCAGTGAATTTATTGTGCCTCACTGCGGGGGCAGGGTAAAAAGGTGGAGTGGCGATATTAATTCGGAACACAATCCCTTGGGAGGAGGTAGCGGTATAGTGGACAAAGGGGGTAGATACTTTGCAGTTAAAGGGAAAATAATGGGGAAAATTATTATACTGATTTGCGTATATGCTCCCAATCAGGGACAGGGCTAGTTCTTTTATCACTTAACTACAGAGCTGTCAGGATTTTTGGAAGGCACAGTAGTCCTGGCAGAGGACTACAGTACAACAGTTAACCTTGTTCTAGATCATTATAAGGAGCAGGACCAGGGAGGGATCAGACATCAGCGAAAGTTGGGAGAGATAACGAGAGCATAGCAATTATTGGATGGGTAGCGGGAGAAAAACCCGAAGAGTTGAGTTTATTCCTTTTATTCCTCACCACACGATGTATACACCAGTATAGATATAATTTACATAGTATATGACGGCAGATAAAGACCAGTATAGTCCATCTAGTGGTCTTGAAGGACTAGAAAAAGGGACTGTTACTTCTGGAGAGAGATCTGCAACTGTGAGTATATACTTCTGTTAATTTTCTAAAAGGAATTCTTTGTATTAAAGCTAATTAATCTGTGAACCCACTATTTTTTGTTAAATCAGTCAGGGCCTAGTAGCAGCAGTTTAAGTTTAAATTTAAAACACAGGGAGGAGTGGCCTAGTGGTTGGGGCAAGGTACCACAGGCTGGAAGGTCGGTGGTTCAAATCCCACTAGAGGACAGTAACCTTGGGCTGGAAGGACTGGGGTTTCTAGTCCCACAGGTGCTCCTTGTGGTCTTGGGCAAGCCACTTAACCCTCCATTGCCCATGTTCCCTGTAAGTATTAGTGTATGTGTCTCATATCCCCTTGTGTTAAATGTATCCCCCAACCGCTTTGACCTGGTGAAAAGCGGGATATAAATGCAGCTAAATAAATAAATAAAACGTTCTGGTTACATTTCATACCCAGCAGAGAGCTTGTAGTTTAAATTTAATAGTCACTCAGGGTCTAGTAACAGCAAAGTACTTTTAGTTTAAATTTAAAACACAGAAGAGAGCTTTCTGGTTACATTTGGAACCCAGCAGAGAGTTTGTAGCCTAAATTTAATAATCACTCAGGGCCTAGCATCAGCAAAGTACTTTTAGCTTAAATTTAAAACACAGAAGAGAGCTTTCTGGTTAAATGTAGAACCCAGCAAAGAGCTTGTAATTTAAATGTCATAAGAAGTTAGAGCCTAGCAGCAGCTAAGAGCTATAATTTAAATCAAATCAGAATATAGCTTACCTCAGCAGCACAAGACAGGGTACTGTGTAGCAGCCCTCTTTTAATAAGTGTTATTTCCCTCCCTCCCTCCCCACACCCACCCACCCCTGGGATCATCATAGCTTTATAGGTACTTACACATCTTAAAAGACAGGAGGTGCTCTCAGGTGAAGCTCATTACCCAAATCAGTCATACACTAAGGACCTGAGATTAGTTAAGCTTCAGGTGAACAAGGTATATTACACGTATTAGGTACAGTTTTATTAGTATAAATATCTATAGCAACCCTTAGTAAGTAAAGAACTTAGATCTAAACACAAACTTAAAACTAAGATGCAGACAGCAGTCCAGCAGCGGGATGGGGGCTTTCCAGTCTTTTGCATTGAGTGTCACATGTATGATTTTCTCCCAGTTGGTGAGAGGTCTTACGTGTGCACTATGTGCAAGGAGCTCTTTGCTCTCAGGGAACGAGTCCGTTCTCTAGAGGCTAAAGTAGCAGACTTGGAAAGCATAAGACAGACAGAGAGGTACATAGACGAGACCTACAGGGATATAGTCCTGAAGTCCCACCTCCAGTCTGGCAGCATCCCTGTTGCCATGGAGGAGAGAGGTCACTTGACAGGAGAGCATCACCCTGGTGTGGCAGGAAGTGATCCTGTAACTAGGACCTGTCCTCCAGGTGATGTAAAACCCTCTCGCACCGAGGAAGTTTCTCCAGGGCCATGTGCCCATGATGGAAGGGTTAGGACAGCCGTTATAGTTGGTGATTCGATCATTAGGCATGTAGATAGCTGGGTGGCTGGTGGACGTGAGGATGGCCTGGTAACATGCCTGCCTGCTGCGAAGGTAGCAGACCTCACGCGCCACCTAGATAAGGTCTTAGATAGTGCTGGGGAGGGGTCTGCTGTCTTGGTACATGTCTGTACCAATGACATAGGAAAATTTGGTAGGGAGGTTCTGGAGGCTAAATTTTAGGTAGGAAGTTGAAATCCAGAACTTCCAGGGTAGCATTCTCCGAAATGCTTCCTGTTCCACGCGCAGGACCAAAAAGGCAGGCAGAGCTCCGGAGTCTCAATGCGTGGATGAGACAATGGTGCAGAGATGAGGGTTTTGAATTTGTTAGGAACTGGGGAACATTCTGGGGAAAGGAGGGGCTCTTCTGAAGGGATGGGCTTCACCTTAACCGGGATGGAATCAGGCTTCTGGCATTAACGTTTAAAAAGGAGATAGAGCAGCTTTTAAACTAGATATTAGGGGAAAGCCGACAGTCGCCCAAGAGCGGATGGTTCGGAAGAATGTATCTTTTAAGGATACTACCAAAAGCAGAGATGTTCCTCAAAAGAGTAAAGTAGCCCAAATGCCCTCAAGTATGGAGGAGACAGAGCTTAAAGATCCCAAATTACCCATGTCTAACAATAGCCAAATTAATATGAATCAAATACATTCTCTAAAATGCTTGTATGCAAATGCTACAAGTCTAAAAAATAAGATGGGAGAGTTAGATATGATTGGAATATCAGAGACATGGTGGAAGGAGGACAACCAGTGGGACACTGATACCTGGGTACAAACTATATCGTAATGATAGAGCTGATCAAATTGGAGGAGGGGGTTGCTCTCTATGTTAGAGAGGGCATAGAGTCAGAAAGGATTAAAGTTTTGCAGGAAACAAAATCTGCTGTAGAATCTATATGGATTGAAATTCCATGTAAAAGGGGGAAGGCAATGGCAGTGGGGGTGTACTATCGAGCGCCTTGCCAGAATGATCAAATGGATGATGACATGCTCGAAGAAATCAAGAAAGCTAACAAAAGTTACAGTGCAGTAATAATAATGGGTGATATCAACTACCCCGGTATCGACTGGGTCAGTGTCACGTCAGGACATGCTAGGGAGATAAAGTTCCTAGATGAAATAAATGACTGCTTCTTGGAGCAGCTGGTTCATGAACCGACCAGAGGCGAAGCCATATTAGACCTAGTCCTTAGTGGAACACCAGATCTAGTGCAAAAGATAAGGTTGTTGGGGCCACTTGGCAATAGTGATCATAGCATGATCGCCTTTGATTTAATTAGTGGAGGAGGGATAATAAGGAAATCCACAGTACTACCTTTTAACTTTCGAAAGGGAGACTATGATAAAATGAGGAAAACAGTTAAGAAAAAACTAAAAGGAGCAGTTGCAAAGGTTAAAGACGTACATCAGGCTTGGCTGTTGTTGAAAAATACTATCTTGGAAGCCCAGACCAGCTATATTCCACGCTTTAAGAAAAGTGGAAGGAAGTCCAAAAAACTGCCAACATGGTTTAAAGGTGAGGTCAGAGAGGCTGTTGTTGCCAAAAAAGCATCTTTCAGGAAATGGAAAAAAGAGCCAAACGACGAAACCTGGAAACAGCACAAGCACTGGCAAGTCAAATGCAAGGCATTGATAAGTCAGGCAAAGGGAGAATTTGAGAATAAGCTTGCTGCGGAAGCAAAAACGCAAAGTAAAGACCTTTTCAAGTACATACGTAGCAAAAAACCTGTGAGAGAGTCAGTTGGTCCATTAGATGATAAAGGGGTTAAAGGAGCACTAAGAGGCGACCAGGCCATAGCGGAGAGATTGAATGAATTCTTTACTTCAGTCTTTACTGAGGAAGATGTAGGGATGTTACCCATGACTGAAGTGGTATTTAAAGGTGCGGAAGAATTGAAGGAAATATCGATACATCTGGAAGATGTATTACAACTATTAGATAAACTGCAGAGTAGCAAATCACCTGGGCCGGATGGTATACATCCAAGGGTGTTGAAAGAACCGAAATATGAGATTGCAGACCTGCTATTAGTAATCTGTGAACTATCATTAAAATCATCTCTAATACCTGAAGATTGGAGGATCGCCAATGTAACACCAATTTTTAAAAAGGGTTCCAGGGGTGATCCGGGAAACTACAGACCGGTGAGCCTGACGTCAGTACCGGGAAAAATGGTAGAAACCATCATAAAGAATAAAATTACTCAGCATGTAGATAGTCATGACCTAATGGGAGACAGCCAACATGGCTTTAGACAAGGAAGATCTTGTCTTACTAATCTGTTATGTTTTTTTGAAGGAGTGAATAATCAGGTGGACAAAGGTGAGTCAGTGGATATTGTGTATCTGGACTTTCAGAAAGCCTTTGACAAGGTCCCTCATCAGAGACGTTTGGCAAAACTAAAGAGTCATGGGATAGGAGGTAGTGTACTATTGTGGATCAGGAACTGGTTAAAAGATAGAAAGCAGAGGGTAGGGCTAAATGGCCAATTTTCCCAATGGAGAAAGGTGAATAGTGGTGTACCCCAGGGATCTGTACTGGGTCCGCTGCTTTTTGACATATTCATAAATGACCTGGAAAGTGGAATAACGAGTGAGGTTATCAAATTTGCAGATGACACAAAACTATTTAAAGTTGTTAAAACCCAAGAGGATTGTGGAAAATTGCAAGAGGATCTTGATAAATTGGAAGACTGGGCATCAAAATGGCAGATGAAGTTTAATGTGGACAAGTGCAAGGTTATGCACCTAGGGAAGAACAACCCAAACTATGGTTACACAATGCAAGGTTCCACATTAGGAACCACCACCCAGGAAAAAGATTTAGGCGTCATTGTGGATACCATGTTAAAACCCTCGGCCCAGTGTGCAGCAGCGGCCAAGAGAGCAAATAGAATGCTAGGTATGATAAGGAAAGGAATGGAAAATAAAACAAAAGATATTATAATGCCTCTATATCGTTCCATGGTGAGACCGCACCTTGAATATTGTGTGCAATTCTGGTCGCCGTATCTTAAAAAGGATATAGCGATTTTAGAAAAGGTTCAGAGAAGAGCCACCAAAATGGTAAAGGGGATGGAAGGATACTCCTTTGAAGAAAGGCTGAAAAGGTTAGGGCTCTTTAACCTGGAAAAGAGACGGCTGAGGGGAGATATGACAGAAGTCTATAAATTAATGAACGGAGTGGAACGGGTAAACGTAGATCGATTGTTTACCTTATCAGAATATAGAAAGACTAGGGGACATGCAATGAAGCTACAGGGTAAACTATTTAAGACTAATAAAAGAAAATATTTTTCACTCAACGTATAATCAAACTCTGGAATTTGTTACCGGAGGATGTAGTAAAGGCTGTTAGTGTAGCTGGGTTTAAAAAAGATTTGGACAAGTTCCTGGAGGAAAGGTCCATAAACCATTATGGAGTGGAGGAGTGGCCTAGTGGTTGGGGCAAGGTACTTCGGGCCGGAAGGTCGGGGGTTCAAATCCCACTAGAGGACAGCAACCTTGGGCCGGAAGGACTGGGGTTTCTAGTCCCACAGGTGCTCCTTGTGGTCTTGGGCAAGCCACTTAATCCTCCATAGCCCATGTTCTCTGTGTGCTGTGCTTTCCTGTCTAATCAATGTGTCTATACCTCAAAAATTTCCTGTCATGATTTGACAATTTCCAATCTGTAATCAAACCGCTGCTGATCGCTGGAAGTAGCGGTATACAAATGTACACTAAATAAATAAATAAATTATTAAGAAGGGACCCAGGATATCAATGCTTGAATCAGTACAAGCATTGTGGAACCTGCTAAGTACGTATGACCTAGATTGGCCACTGTTGGAAACAGAATACTGGGCTTGATGGACCTTGCTCTGACCCAGTATGGCATATCTTATGTTCTTATGTTCTTATGTTAGTCTGCACAGCAAGGCGGCAAGAGTAGGTTCACTTGCCGCTCTGTGCAGGTCATCTCTCCCCATGCCTTTGTTTAGAGGTGTACCCACCGCTCCGTGTAGATCACCCCTATTTGTTCAGATATAAAAGTTAGTTATGCTTATTTTGGTTTTATCCAGTTGCTATAAGGGGATCCACTATGTCTGTCCCATGCCATTTTGAATTCTGTCACTGTGGTTGCCCCCATCACTTCCATCGGGAGGGCATTCCAAGCATCCACCACGCTTTCAGTGAAAAAGTATTTCCTGACATTGCCTTTGTTTACCCCCTTGCAGCTTCATGTTATACTCTCTAGTTTTACAGCTTCCCCGTCTTTGGAAGAGGTTTGTTTGTCCATTAATACTCTTTAAGTATTTAAAGGTCTGTATCATATCTCCCCTGTCCCTCCTCTCCTTCAGAGTGTACATATTTAGGTCATCAAGTCTCTTCTCATAAGTCTTCTGCCGTAGGCTCCAAATCATTTTGATCATCTTCCTCTGAACCGCTTTCAGCCTTTTTATATCCTTTGAGAGATACAGTCTCCAAAACTGAACACAATATTCCAAGTGAGGCCTCACCAGCAACTTGTACAGTGGCATTAGTACCTCTTCCTTTCTGCTAGTAATTCCTCTCTGTATGCAACCCAGCATCCTTCTGGCTTTTGCCACGGCCTTGTCACACTGTTTCACCACCCTGAGATTGCAGAAACAATCACTCTGAGGTCCTTCTCCTGGTCCATGCACACCAATCTCTCGCCCCCTATCGCATATATTTTCCTTGGATTTCTGCTTCCCAAGTACATTACACTGCACTTCTTCACATTAAAACTTAACTTCCAGGAATTAGACCATTCTTCCAGCTTTTGTAGATCTTTCCTCATTTTCCTCACTCCCTGAGGGGAGTCCACTCTGTTGCAAATTTTGGTGTCATCTGCAAAAAGACAGACTTTTCCATTCAGCCCTTCAGCAATATCACTCACGAATATATTGAACAGTACCGGTCCCAAGACTGAACCCTGGGGCACACTGCTAATCACCTTCCTTTCATCCGAGTGAGTTCCGTTTACCGTCACCTTCTGTCGTCTGTCAGTCAACCAATTTCTGATTCAGTTTACCATCTTGGAACCTGTCCCCGAGTTTATTGATAAGCCTCCTTTGAGGAACAGTATCAAAGGCTTTGCTGAAATCTAGGTAGATCACATCCAACGCATGCCCTTGATCTAGTTCTCTGGTCACCCAGTTAAAGAACTCAATCAGATTTGTTTGGCAAGATCGTCCTTTGGTAAAACCATATTGCCTCGGATCATGCAACCTGTTGGTTTCGAGGAAATCCACTATTGACTCTTTCAGGAGTGCCTCCATTACTTTTCCTGTCACCGAGGTAAGGCTTACTGGCCTGTAGTTTGTCATTTCTTCCCTATTACCACTTTAGTGGATTAAAAAATCAATAGGAATCAACTGGACTGAATAAAAAACATACAGTAATATGGAAAATGATAAAATAGAGGTAGAATTGTAATAAGTATCTTCAACTAAAAGGAAAATGTTTGATGCAAACCTCAGAGGGCATAAAACCCAAACTAAACATGCATCCAGGGAATGGTAAGGGACATAAGAAATGAAGAATAATACAACAAAATGTAGGAAGGGTGAGTGCCATGAATTATTCACGTTTAAGCGATGTTAGTGTCCAACATAAACTCATAGATATCTAAATGTTGTGTTCTCTTTACTTTCTATAAGGCGCAAATACTCCGGCGTTTCCTTACTTTCTGGTGCTTAGTTTATCTTAACATGTATCTATGGCATCCGCTTGTACTGTGAGTCCCTACATTGCTTTTTTCAATTTATTTTTGCACATCAGGTGCTTTTACAGGTTTGTATGACTCTTGCCCGATTTACAAGTTATGGTACTTGCCCTTGTTGTGCTTCATGATTGACACCATTATGTACTTTTACTCAATTATTACTTTTCTATATATTTCTTAATTAATGATGCTATCTTCAGTGAGTTTTTTTAAAAAGGCTTTTTATACCCCTTGGGCCATTAAACTTTGTGTTTGAGTTTCACACGCTTTCAGACTGTAGTTCGTGCTTCAGTCAGTCAAGACTAACTGCAAGATCGGCTCCTCAGCAATTGCCGTGGAATGGCATTATTGATTCTTTCAGATTTGCTTCACCTTATGGGCTTCCCGTTATTATCATATTATCATCCCATTTTAGTTTTATTCATGTCTAATTTCTTTTTTAATGTTTATTTCTATTTATACATTTTTATTTCATTTTAACTATTGCATTTGCTTTTAATAATATTTTGATTCAAACAACTGTGTCTTTATAAATTTGCTTCTTTGCAGTGGTGATATATAGCTTGGAATATAACACACGTGTGCAATTGTAAGTACTAGAACACTAATGTATGTGCCAGTTACTTTGTCTTTTGTTCCTCCTCATCTCCTCCTCCTTCTCGTTCTCGCTCTGGGCTTGACAATAATGGATTTTTTAAATATGTTCTCATTTTTTGGTGTTCCTCCCCTTGCGTTCCATTATGTCTCTATTCATGTATGTTCTCAATGAACATTTGAGCTTTGTTTTAACGATATCTATTTATTTACATTTTAATTATGTTTTCTTCTTTTTAATGTTATTTTATTATTAACGTTTTTAATTATTATTATTATCATTTTTTAATTATTATAATTATTTCATGATATTTGTTTGCAGTCCCTAGCCTCCTGAAGAAGGCTTCGGCCGAAACACTTCAGGAGTTTTTGTTGAATTAATATAAAGCACTGTAACCACCACACACCACTCGCTGTTTGTGTCTCTTGTGTTTTGCTCCAAGGGGTTTTCTCCTCTTGTGTTTTGCGATAACCACTCTAGACACTTTATTGGGAAGACTAGATGGGCCACACTGGTATTTATCTGCCATCTCTCGCCCCCTATCGCATACAATTCCCTTGGATTTCTGCTTCCCAAGTGCATGAAAACTGCACTTCTTCACATTAAATCTTAACTGCCAAGCATTAGACCAGCTTTTGTAGATCTTTCCTCATGTTCTCCACTCCCTGAGGGGAGTCCACTCTGTTGCAAATTTTGGTGTCATCTGCAAAAAGACAGAATTTTCCATTCAGCCCTTCGGCAATATCAGTCACAAATAGATTGAAGAGCAACTGGAGTACCTTGAATTGAGCCTTCTCGCTATAAGCCCCAAGCATATGGTACATGGTCCCTCAGAGCTTACGAGCCATCCACGACCTATTAGACTTCCTCAAGAGACTGAAAGCTCACTTGTTTGTTGAGCGTTTTGGCAGAGAGAACTAGTTCTTCTCCTACCATTAAGTACAGAGAAATCTACCTTCCAGTTAATTATTCTGAGCAAATTTTAATCAGTCATTTTCCTTAGTTCTGCTCCGCCCCCCTTCTGGCTCATCCACATTGATTCTCAAACAATATGCATATTGTTCTTTATTTTCATTTGTTCCTGTTTGTTCTGTGTAACTACAATGTTCTCCCCAGTCCACCCGCCGAGGCCAATCAGGCCGCAGCAAGCCCCAGCTACAAAGGGGAGCACTCATGGCGCGAAAACTCAAACCGGCTACACACCACCGGGATCCGATTGGCGTCGGGGAGTGGAGCAGAAGGAACATCTCCTCCCCAGTCCACCCGCCGAGGCCAATCAGGCCACAGCAAACCCCAGCTACAAAGGGGAGCGCTCTTAGCATGCCCGCACCTGAGGGCCTCGCCAGAGGGCCCTTTGGCGTGGCCCTTAGGCGGGGACAAACACTAGAACAAGATCACAGTAAGAGATCCACAGACTGTAAGCCCATCATTAACAATCACCCGTAGAACTAGTAACAGATCATTGCTACCTCATTGCTTGTAAGTTAACATATGCTGCATAGCCTGTAGAATCCATTGTTACCTCACTGCTTGTAAGTTACCATATGCTGCATAGCCTGTGGAACCCATTGCTAACTCACTGCTTGCAAGATAACATACGCTGCATTGCCCCTCTCTGTTCCTCTTTTATGGCTCCACATCACATTGTCTTCCTTTTCTTCATACTCCCTGTTTCCCCTCCTACCAGCACCCTCACTCCTTCCCTCCTTGTCCCTCCTTTGCCATCCTCATTTCCCCCTCCACTCTTTCTACCCTATAATCAGCTCTTGAGCTTCACCGCTTTCTCCCTCTCATTCAACCATCTCCTTTCTCTCTAAGGCAACCTCACCCTCGTTTCCACTGTACTGTCTCCTCTCTACCCCATACTCTGCTACTCCTTCTCCTCCTCTCATCTGGAGACATCAACCCCAACCCTGGCCCCCTTAGACTTCTGTCTCACTCTGAGAAGAGTTTCTCATGCAACATGTCCAATCTTATCCATATCCCATTTCTTTCCCCTTCCACTCTCCCTTTCTTATGTGCCTTATGGAACGCACACTCTGTCTCTAATAAACTTGCTTTTACTCATGATCTCTTTATCTCTAATGGTCTACATCTTCTTGCTCTAACTGAGACCTGGCTCCTCCCAGATGATACTGCATCTATCGCTGCTCTCTGTCAAGTGGGCTATCAGTTCTCCCACACGCCTCGTCCCACTGGCCGTGGTGGTGGTGTTGGGCTTCTACTTTCTCCCTCTTGCCAATTCCAACCCCTCCTCCTGCCTCAGTCTCACTCCTTTCTCTCCTTTGAAGTCCATGCCATCCGCCTTTTCACTCCACTTCCTCTCCGGGTAGTTGTTATTTATCGTCCTCCTGACAAGTTTACTTCTGCCTTCCTCACTGACTTTGACTCCTGGCTTTCCTTCTTTCTGGATTCCTCTTCCCCCACTCTTATTCTTGGGGATTTTAACATTCATGTCGATAACCCCTCTGATCCTTATGCTCTAAAGCTCCTTTCCCTTACCTCCTCGTTTGACCTGCAACTTTGTTCCACTGCCCCCACTCACCAGCATGGCCACTGCCTCGACCTGATATTTTTCTCGAATTGCTTACCCTCGAACTTCTGTAGCTCAGTTCTCCCCTTATCTGACCATCACCTTTTAAGCTTTAATCTTCATCACCCGCTGCCTCAGCCTCATCCTGTCTCCTCTAACATATTTAGAAATCTTCATGCTATTGATCCCTTGGCTCTCTCTTCCACCATTTCTTCACCTCTTTCTTCCACTATGTCATCTAAGTCAGTTGACGAGGCAGTAACTTCCTATAATGCTGCACTCTCCTCGGCTCTGGATGCTCTCGCTTCGCCCATCCCACACACTGAGACGTTCTGCTCCCCAGCCCTGGCTTTCATCCACTACCCGCTATCTAGGTTCCTGTGCCCGCTCTGCTGAGCGTGCTTGGCTAAAATCCCACTTCCGTGAAGACTTTCTACACTTCAAATTCATGCTTGTCTCTTTCCAGTCAGCCATAGCTCTTGCCAAACAAGACTACTATGTCCATCTGACTAACTCTCTTGCCTCTGATCCTCGACGTCTCTTTACTACTCTCAGCTCTCTCAAAGTGCCTCCACCTCTGATCCCTCCCTCCCTTTCTGCCCAAACCCTGCTGACTATTTCCATGACAAAATCCACAAGCTCACCCTCCAATTCCCCACAAAGTCAGCTACCTCCCCTGCTCCCCCTCTCCACTCTCAACTCTCCCCCCCCTACCTCTGCTACCCTCCCTTCCTTTCCTATGATCTCTCTGAAGAAGAAACCACACACCTTTTTTCCTCCAAACTCACCACCTGTTCCTCTGATCCTATCCCCACCCGTCTCCTAAGCCCCATCTCCTCCACCATTGTCCCTTCCATCTCTCATATTCTCAACCTATCCCTCTCCACTGCAACAGTTCCTGCAGACTTCAGGCATGCTGTGGTCACACCTCTCCTCAAGAAAACCTCACTTGATCCCACCTGTCCTTCTAACTATCAACCCATCTCTCTCCTTCCCTTCATTTCTAAACTACTTGAATGGGCGGTTCATCGCCGCTGCCTCGACTTCCTCTCCTCTCATGCCCTCCTGGATCCCTTACAGTCTGGCTTTCGTCTTCTACACTCTACTGAAATGGCTCTTGCCAAGGTCTCCAGTGACTTGTTCCTGGCTGAATCCAAGGGCCTTATCTCCAGGAACAAGCAGGAATAAGTCCTCACATATGGGTACGTCGGAACCGACGGAGCCGGCGCGGGAAAGCTCCCCAGCTTTTCAGATGAAAAGCTTTTGGGGCTTCCCACAGCGCATGCGCGCTGCCTTCCCGCCTTCCTTACCAGCTCTCTTCAGTTTCTCTTTTTCCGCGGAGCCAGCAGGTCGTGTTCCTGTCACCGCTGAAGAAATTGTTCTCCAGGACCAAGCAGGAAGTCAGTCCTCACATATGGGTGACGTCGGCGCCGACGGAGCCCTCGCGGAGCAATTTTCCCCAGCTTTCAAAGAAAGCCTTTGGGAATTGCAGCGCGCATGCGCGGTCTCCTTCCCGCCCAAGGGTGCCATCTTAGCCAGTCTTCTTTTTTCCGCGGAGCCCTACAGACGTACCCGTCGTGTCCCCGCTGAAAAAGTTGATTTTAGTGATTTATTTCTATTTCTTTCTTCGGTTCGACGCCGGTCTTTTTCCTGCCCAGACTCGCGACGCCGTTGCGAGTCCTTCTGTTATTTTTCGGTTTTTCTGATTTTTGGTCAGTTTCGTTTTTTCGGTTTTTCGCTGGCAGCCCGGTCCTTTGACCTTGCAGGGGCCCTTTTTCCCCCGATGGCTGCCAGTGGTTTCAAGCGGTGTGTTCAGTGTGACAGAAATATGTCACTCACTGACACACATGATAATTGCCTCCGCTGCCTCGGCCCGGATCACGAAGAACTGATCTGTGGGGCCTGCAGCAAAATGTCCTCCAAAGTGTTAAGGAGTCGGCGGCACCAGCGGGAACGAATCTTCGCTGACCCCGGCCGTACCCGGACCTCGTCGGAGGCCTCGGCGTCCAGAGGTTCCAGCTCTGACCATCGCCGAAGTTCCTCCGACAGGGGTTCTCCCTCCGGGGACCATCGACGGAAGGTAAAACCCGCGAGGGCGGCATCGGTGGATGCTCCTGGCTCCGCGAGGGCCAGGTCGCATAGCCCCGATAGCCGTCCCGGGTCTTTGGAGAAGGAGCACCTCCCGAAGCAACCTCGTCTGGAGTCGGAGTTGCCTGCTCGGGTAAGTCCTGTAGTCCTCCTGGACTCGCCTCCGAGGGGTCCGACGTCGGGCCCGACGCTGTCGGGGCCCGAGTCGGGGACTGCTGGGTCACCTGAGGTCGGACTCAGGTTGACGGCCTTGGAGAGCAGACTATCTGCCTTCATGGACCAGCAGCGGGCACTGATCACTAGCCTCGCTGGCGCCGCTGCCCCGACCGCCGGGACGTCGACGTCTAAGTCGACCCCGGAGACCGAGCCGATCCTCGAGTCCATGCGAACTCGAGTCGATCCTCGGTCGAGGTCACCCTCGGCCTCCCGTTCGGGACCGAGGTCATCGACGCCGACTCCCTCGGTGTCGGGGCAGCCGACGCCTCCGCCTGCCCGAGCCGACCCCACCGATTCCTCCTCGGAGTTGGCCTGGGAGTCTGAAGAGGAAGAGTCACCTGATTCGTTTCGGACTCGGTGTGTCCCCTCGGACTCACCTGAGTCCGAACCTCGGAAGCAGTCCCCTCCGGAGGATGCCCGGTTCTCGGACTTCGTCAGGGATATGGCCAAGGCTTTGGCCTTCCCTGCGGATCCCGAGGAGGAGCCTCGAGCCGAAGAGCTCGACGCCCTTCAGTATGACTCTCCCGCCAGGGAACACTTTACTGTACCGGTTCCTCCCATGCTGGAACGACTACTCTTCCGCATGTGGGAGAGTCCGGCATCGTCGCCGGTATTAAGCAAGCGGGTCGATTCCATCTATCGAGTCCGCAAGAGTCCCGGCTTCCAAAAAGCACAGCTACTGCACCATTCCATGGTAGTGGAATCGGCCATGCATAGGCTTAAGAGCCAGAAGATGCACTCCTCGGTGCCTCCTGGCAGGGAGGCCCGTAACCTGGATGGCCTCGGTAAGAAGTGTTTCCAGGGCTCTATGCTTGCTTGTCGGGTCCAGACCTACCAGCTCTACATGGGCATGTATCTCAGAGACCTGGCTAAAGAGGTAGCCGGATTCTCCGCTGGGCTGTCCGAGGAACCTTTGCGGAGGTTCCTGGCCTTGACAACTGGTATTCGGGAATGCTCCAAATTCATGTCCCGAGCAGCCTATGATGGCTTTGAAGCATCGGCTCGAGTGGCCGCAGCCGGCATCGGTGCCCGCCGACAGGCTTGGCTTCAGTCGTCTGACCTTGAACCCTGGGTGCAGGACAAGTTGGTCGATGTCCCCTGCCGAGGTGAGAACCTCTTTGGCAAGCCCATGGCTGAAAAGGCTGCACAAATCGAGACGGAGACTCTCACCAGAACTAGGCTTTCTAGGAAGACCTCCGCCCCTTCCCAGAAAAAGAAGGGCTCGGGAAAGAAGTCCTTTTACCCGAGAAAGGCGGCTGCCTATAAACACTACCCTCAATATCAGGCCTCCGCAGCTCCCCAACAGGGTCAGCAGGCCAAGGGACGGGGTAACGGGTCCCGTAGGCAGCAAGCCCCCAAGCCTGCACCACCGGCCCCTGCTCAGCAGGGTGGGGGTTTTTGACTTCATCAGCATAGCCTCTCCCCCTCAGCTGGTTCCTCCCAGCACCGGAGGCCGGCTGGTTCACTTCGCCCACAGGTGGTCCAACATCACTTCAGATGCCTGGGTGCTTCAAGTCGTAAGAGAAGGCTATCTTCTCCACTTCCACCAGGTCCCTCCCTCCTATTTCCCAGGAGAACCTCCACGACTCCCTCTGCACAGAGACTTACTCCTTCAGGAGTTAGCAAGTCTTATTCAGGAACAGGCGGTGGAACCGGTGCCCCACCACCTGAGAGGTCAAGGTTTTTATTCCAGGTATTTCCTGATACCAAAAAGAACAGGAGGCCTCAGACCCATCCTGGACTTGCGCAACCTCAACAAGTTCCTCGTGAGGGAGAAGTTCAAGATGCTTACCCTTGGAATCCTTCTGCCCTACCTCCAGCAGGGAGATTGGCTATGCTCCTTGGATCTAAAAGATGCCTACACGCACATCCTCATCCACCCAAGCCACCGCCAATACCTAAGGTTTGTGGTGGCAGGAAATCATTACCAGTACAGAGTACTACCCTTTGGCCTATCCTCCGCACCGCGAGTCTTCACAAAATGTCTCGCGGTGGTGGCGGCTTATCTCCGGCTTCACGGCCTCTATGTCTTTCCGTACCTAGACGACTGGCTCATCAGAGCATCGTCCTCTCCGGAAGTCACAAAAGCCACACACCGCACTGTGACTCTTCTGCAGTACTTGGGCTTTGTCATAAACTTCGCAAAGTCCACTTTGCTCCCCTCACAGGATCTCGAGTTCATCGGAGCAAGACTGCACACTCCTCAGGCACGAGCTTTCCTGCCTCTCGACAGGGCTCAACGGCTCATGGACCTAGCCGGCCGTTTTCGCAGCCAGTCCCTGGTCTCAGCCAGGCGCTTCCTGAGACTACTCGGCCATATGGCTTCCACCGTCCACGTGACCCCCAATGCCCGCCTGAATATGCGGCCTGCTCAATGGTGCCTTCGCAAGCAGTGGCAACAAGCCACGGGCGGCCTAGCCGACTTAGTGCGCGTCTCCGGACCGCTGGTCTCTTCTCTACAGTGGTGGCTTCATCGGCCGAACCTGGTGCTCGGAATGCCTTTTCAGTCACCTCAGCCGGCTCAAGTGCTGACGACCGATGCTTCTCTCCTAGGATGGGGAGCGCATTGCCAAGGGACATGTACTCAAGGTCTCTGGACCACGTGGGAGTCTGCTCAGCAGATCAACTTCCTGGAGCTCAGAGCAATCCGTCTGGCTCTCAAGGCTTTCACCCACCTGACTTCTCACCAGTCCGTCCTTGTCCAGACAGACAATCAGGTTGCCATGTTCTACGTGAACAAACAGGGAGGCACGGGCTCCTTCCTTCTCTGTCGAGAAGCACAGAAGCTCTGCTCTTGGGCCGTCAGCCACGGCATTCTTCTCAAGGCAGTTTCTCTCCCAGGCCAAGACAATTGCCTGGCCGACAAACTCAGCAGGATCCTCCAGCCGCACGAGTGGCGCCTGGATCCCTTGGTAGTTCAGAAACTTTTCCTGAAGTGGGGCCTCCCCACGATGGATCTCTTTGCCAGTCCTCTCAACCGGCAACTTCCTCGCTTCTGCTCTCGGCAACCGCATCCACTTCGAGTAGCGGCGGATGCTTTTCTGCTCTCATGGTCGAAGAGCCTTCTGTATGCCTTTCCTCCCATCCCGCTAGTCTCTCGAACTCTTTTCAAGGTTCTCCGAGACAAAGCTTCCATGATCCTGATAGCTCCTCGCTGGCCCAGACAGCCGTGGTTTCCACTCCTGCTGCAATTAGCGGTAGAGGATCCGTTCCCTCTGGGGTTTCAACCGGATCTCCTAACACAGGATCAGGGGTCCCTGCTACACCCCAACCTCAGATCTCTACATCTGATGGCCTGGCTGCTGAAAGGGTAGTCCTTGCTCCCCTTCTACTGCCGGCAGAGGTGGAAGACGTCGTCCTAGCTTCTCGGCGACCTTCTACCCGCAAATGCTACGCCCTTAAATGGCGTCGCTTTTCCGCTTGGTGTGCCCAGCAGTCTCAGGATCCCTTCTCCTGCTCGGTGTCGGTGATCTTGCAGTACTTGCTCTACCTCTCTAATCTGGGACTTAAGTCCAACTCCGTCAAAGTTCACCTCAGTGCTCTTTCAGCACATCATGTGCCGGTGGACGGCAGACCTCTTTCCAGCGACCCTCTCGTAGCGAGGTTTCTCCGAGGTCTCCTTCTACTTAAACCACCTCTGCGCCCGCCAGCACCTGACTGGGATCTGAATGTGGTTTTACAGCGGATCACCTGTCCGCCTTTTGAACCTATGGCTACCTGTTCTCTCCGTTTTCTTTCTTGGAAAACTTTATTCCTGATAGCCCTCACTTCCGCTAGACGCGTAAGTGAATTGCAGGCCCTCGTGTCTGATCCCCCTTACACTCGGTTCTACAAAAATAGGGTAGTCCTACGGACTCACCCGAAATTTCTTCCAAAAGTGGTCTCCCCTTTTCACATCAATCAGGAGGTGGTACTTCCGACCTTCTTTCCCAGGCCACACTCCAGCCGAGCTGAAATAGTCCTGCATACCCTGGACTGTAGAAGGGCATTGAACTTCTACCTTGACCGTACGCGGGAGCACCGTAAAGCTGCTCAGCTTTTTGTGTCTTTTGACCCCAATAAATTGGGGCTCCCGGTCTCCAAGCGTACTCTGTCCATCTGGGTTGCTGACTGCATCGCTTGGGCTTATGGGGCAGCCGGACTCTCGTTAGAAAGTCGAGTCACGGCTCATTGTGTTCGGGCGAAGGCTACGTCAGTGGCTTACCTCCGCTCTGTTCCGTTGGCAGACATCTGCCGGGCCGCTACTTGGTCTTCGAGCCAGACTTTTGCGGTCCATTACTGCCTCGAGAGGGAGTCCCGCAGGGACAGTGCTTTCGGACAGGCAGTCCTCCGAAATCTCTTCGAGGTTTGAGCAACTCCTACCCTCCATCCCGGATGGGGGCTACCGGTGGGTAATAATTCAGTGAAGATTCCTTCCTTCTGTGCCGCTGAGCTAGAGGGAGCTCATTTTTGTGCTTAGGGTCTCCGGTAGCCTTAAGCTTGGGAGTCCCATATGTGAGGACTGACTTCCTGCTTGGTCCTGGAGAAAGCGTAGTTACTCACCTGTAACAGGTGTCCTCCAGGAGCAGCAGGAATCAGTCCTCACAACCCTCCCTCCTCCCCTTGGAGTTGCAATCATCTGCTTAAGTTTTTTTGCAAATTTTTATGCTGTCTTTTAGCTATGTCATCAGACTGGCTAAGATGGCACCCTTGGGCGGGAAGGAGACCGCGCATGCGCGCTGCAATTCCCAAACGCTTTCTTTGAAAGCTGGGGAAAATTGCTCCGCGAGGGCTCCGTCGGCGCCGACGTCACCCATATGTGAGGACTGATTCCTGCTGCTCCTGGAGAACACCTGTTACAGGTGAGTAACTACGCTTTATTTTAATTTGTTTCTTTTGACCGCGTACCTGCCTTCCCCATACCAAAAACGGTACTGCCGGTCTCTCTTTCTTTATTTCTTAAAAAAAAAAAAAAAAATTCTTTTTTTTAGTTCAGCACAACGTGGTAACTTTTGCTAGGCCTTCAGGCCTACACTAATTCTCCTCATGGAGAAGCCAGCTCCTGGTTTTTAAAAAAGTGTACCAAGTGCAGTGCTGTTATTTCTCTCTCAGACACCCATGAATGGTGTCTTAAATGTTTGGGACCTGACCACTCCATGACGGACTGCCCATTCTGCTCCCAGATGTCTAAACGTGGTATGCAGAACCGGGCCAACAAGTTCCATGTGCTGTTTGCTTCAGATAATCCAGCATCACAGTCATCCAGGTCTTCCTCTCCGGATGGATCTCAGGTAACCAAACTTTCTGTGGGCAAATCCTCTAAAAGCAAATCTCTTTCAAAAGATCGAGAGGCTCTCAATCTTGAGTTCGAGGATTCTGCCCACACCAAAAAACCCCAGCGGGAGGCTCCGGCCTCCAAAGCATCACCTATGGGGTTACAGGTTGACATCGATGGCACGGCCTCGACTGATCACCTGTTAGACTGCTCTGGGGTACCGGTCGATACCGGTACCGACATCCAGGCAGCAGTGGCGTCCATGGGCAGTACTGTCCAGACCATGCAGCAGGCCGTTCTGGCTTTCATTAAGGCTGCGACGCCCTCGGTACCGATTCCATCGGTACCGACCCCGGTTCCGGTATCCACACCGGAACCGAGACCATCGACTTCCAAGCGTCGATCGGTTCCGCTTGCTGGATTCAGGCTTTTGCCCGATACCAACCCCATGCCCGATACGCTCGATCTCGATATCGATCGGTACGCGTATCGTGCATTGCAAGCACAGAGAGAATACTCAGATTCTTCTGATGAGTTCAATTCCTCTGATGACTCTGCTGAGTTTGATCTTCCTGAGGAGCCCTCTTCTCTAAAGAGGGCGATGTCTCCTCCAGAGGATTTATCCTTTCAGGATTTCATTGTTGATGTAGCTAAAGGACTTCTATTGCTACATCTTCTGAAAAGAAACCCAGATCAAAAAAATTGGATATTTTCGGATACTCTAAAGCTCCTAAAGAGGCAGTTACTCTGCCTATCCATGAAATCCTTCAAGAACACTTGATGGATTTGTGGGAGACTCCTCTAACTCTGTCTCCTCATTCTCGTAGGTTGGACACCATGTACCGGGTCCCTCCTTCTCCTGGGTTTCAGAAAACTCAGCTGCCTCACCACTCCATTGTGGTGAAGTCTGCTATGAAGAGGATAAAGAGTCCCAAAAGGCACTCTTCTACCCCTCCAGGGTGAGAATAAGACCCTTGACTCTTTTGGTAGAAAGATCTTCCAGGCTAGTATGCTTATAGCCAGGATCAATTCTTACAGCCTTTATATGGGCATGTTTCTCAGAGAACTTGCCCTAAAGGTACGGCATTTTGCCCCTTTATCCCTGAGGATAAAAAGGAGGACTTCACTTCTGTGGTGACACAACTTTCAGAGGTCTCCAAGTTTTCCAACAGGGCAGCCTTTGATTCCTTTGAGGTTGCTGGCAGGGCTTCGGGAATTGCTATTGCAGCCCGACGTCTTGCTTGGCTCCAGGCTTCTGACCTAGAACCCTGGGTTGTGGATGGCCTAAGGAATCTGCCCTGTACAGGTGAGAACTTATTTGGTGAAGACTGGCAAATTAAAGCTGCTCAAATGGATGCAGAAAATGCCACTCTAGATAGACTTTCTAAGTCTACTTCTACCCCTGCCAAAAAGAAGTCTTTTAAAAAGCCTTACTATAAGAAGGCCAGATTTTTCCACAAATACTGGCCAACAATCTTCTCAGCCTCGCTTTGCTGCTAAACATCAGCAATTTAAGCTAGTAAAGTCAAAGTCTGCAGTGTCTGCTACACCCCAGCAGGCTCAACCCCCTCAGGGGTTTTGACTTGCCCCTAGAGAACTTACCATTTCTGGCTCTGGAACAACCAGAGCCTCTCACCATACCTGGAAGGCTAGTTCACTTTGCTCCCAGATGGGAGCAAATAACATCAGAGCAATGGACCCTCTCTATCATCAGAGAGGGCTGCAAACTTCATTTCTCCAGCCTTCCTCCCCATACCATGGTGAGGCAATTCAGTTCTCCCCCATCTCTTCTGACCCTGTTGGGTCAGGAAGTCTCCTCTCTCCTTGCCCAAGGGGCAATAGAGGAGGTTCCTCTTCCTCAACAGAGGTTAGGGTTCTACTCCCCTTATTTTCTCATAACAAAGAAGACAGGGGGCTTCAGACCTATCCTAGATCTGAGAGAATTGAACAAGTTTCTATTCAAGGAGAAATTCAAAATGCTCTCTCTGGGCATTCTCCTTCCATACTTTCAGAGTCAGGATTGGCTTTGTTCTCTAGATCTCAAGGATGCGTACACTCATATACTCATCCATCCATCCCACAGAAAATATCTTCGATTTCTGTTCCAGGGAAAACATTTTCAATACAGAGTACTTCCCTTCGGTCTCGCCTCTGCTCCAAGAGTATTCACAAAATGCATGGCAGTCGTAGCCGCATTTCTAAGAGGCATGGGAATCTTCGTCTTCCCATATCTGAACGACTGGCTCATCCGAGCTCCATCTCAGTCAGAAGCCCAGATTTCCTTGGACCGCACAAGGCGTATTCTTCAATATCTGGGACTTGTGGTAAACATTCCCAAGTCCCAACTCATCCCTATTCAGTCCCTGGAATTCATAGGGGCCCACTTGGACTCCACCACTGCAAGGGCCTACCTCCCTCTGGTCCGAGGCCAACGACTAATCAGCTTGGCCTCCCAGGCTCAGTCCAGAAGTCACTTGTCAGCCAGGAACTGCTGCAACTTCTGGGCCACATGGCCTCCACGGTCCATGTGGTGCACTACGCTCGTCTCTATATGAGGGCAGCTCAATGGACTTTGGCCACCCAGTGGTCTCAAGCATCAGGAGCGCTCTCAGACCAAGTACTCACCTCAAAACGTCTGTTTTGGTCTCTCCAGTGGTGGACATCCTCCAAAAATCTGTTGTTGGGGACCCCCTTCCAACCTTCGTTGCCCCAAGCAACCCTCACAACAGATGCCTCCCAAACAGGGTGGGGAGCTCATCTCCAACACCTCTCCACTCAGGGCACCTGGTCTCCCCAGGAGACCACCCTTCACATCAACCTTCTGGAACTGCGAGCAATCTTCCTTACCCTCACAGTCTTCCACACCCTCCTTGTCAACCTGACTGTCCTAGTCCAGACAGACAATCAGGTAGCCATGTTCTATGTCAACAAACAAGGAGGGACGGGCTCTCTGTCGCTTTGCAACGAAGCTCTCAGATTATGGGCCTTCGCCAGAGAGCATCAAATTCATCTTCTGGCAGTATACCTTCCAGGAGTTCAAAACTCTCGGGCAGACAGACTCAGTCGAGTTCTGCTTCCACACGAATGGTCCCTGCATATGGACCAGATACGCAGAATCTTTCAGGAATGGGGGACCCCGGACATAGACCTCTTTGCAAGTCCGTGGAATGCCAAACTTCCCCGGTTCTGTTCCAGGACTCCGTGTCAGGGAGCTCAGGCCAACGATGCCTTTCTCCTGCATTGGGGTCAGGAATTCCTGTATGCTTTTCCACCCATTCCTTTGATCCCCAAGACTCTGTTCAAACTTCAGAGGGATCAAGGGTCGATGATCCTCATAGCTCCACGCTGGCCACGCCAAGTGTGGTTCCCTCTACTTCTACAGCTCTTCCAGGGCTCCTCCCTGGACCTGGGAGCTGCGCCAGACCTTCTGTCTCAGGAGAAAGGGACTTTGTGGCACCCAAACCCCAAGTCCCTACATTTCCGAGCTTGGTTACTGAAGGCTTAAGCCTTCATGAGTTAATCTTTCTCAACCAGTGAAAGATATCCTTCATGCCTCTAGGAAACCCTCTACCAGGCGTTCCTATGCTTTCAAATGGAAACGTTTTTCCATTTGGTGTGCTCAACAGGGTCTTGACCCTCTGGCACTTCCTTTGAATTCTCTACTAGACTATCTCCTGCATCTTTCCAATGCAGGCCTCAAGACGAATTCAGTACGAGTCCATTTAAGTGCTATTGCAGCATCCTTAAAACCTATAAATGGACAACCTGTTTCCTCTCATCCTCTTGTTGCAAGGTTCATGAGAGGCCTGACCTTAACTAAACCTCCCATCCGACCTCCGCCGGTAGCATGGGATTTGAACCTAGTTCTGGGTCAGCTTATGAAGCCACCTTTTGAGCCTTTGGACTCCACCTCCTTGAAATTTCTTTCATGGAAGGTAGTTTTCCTTATTGCAGTCACTTCAGCTCGCCGCATCAGTGAACTGCAGGCTTTAGTGGCTAATCCACCTTATATTAGGTTTCATCATGATAAGGTGGTCCTTAGGACGAACCCCCACTTTATGCCCAAAGTGGTCTCGCCTTTTCATCTTAATCAAGAGGTATATCTACCTGTTTTTTTTCCGGCTCCTCATGCATCCAGTGCAGAGAGGAACCTTCATACTCTTGACTGTAAAAGAGCTCTCGCCTTTTACCTCAACAGGACTCAGCCACATCGAAAGTCTTCCCAACTTTTTGTGGCTTTTGATCCTTCTCATTTGGGACTTCCAGTCTCCACACGTACACTTTCCAATTGGATTGCTCAGTGTATTTCTTTTGCTTACCAGAGTAAGAATATTTCTCTGGAAGGCCATGTCACAGCTCACAATGTGAGAGCCATGGCTACTTCTATGGCTCATCTTCACTCTGTATCCATCGATCAGATCTGTCGAGCAGCCACTTGGGCCTCGGTTCATACCTTCACAGCCCATTACTGTTTGGACAAGGACTCCCGCCGGGATGCCTTGTTTGGTCAGGCTGTCCTCAAACACCTGTTCCATACTTAAGCAACTCCTGCCCACCTTCCCTGAATGGATGCCTGAGATCCATACGAAGATGGTTTACCCTTGGAGGGGGATCTCCCAGGCATCTTAGCTAGGGAGTCCCCATATGTGAGGACTTATTCCTGCTTATTCCTGGAGATAGCACAGTTACTTACCTGTAACAGGTGATCTCTGGGAACAGCAGGAATTAGTCCTCACAACCCACCCACCTCCCCTAGGAGTTGTATCTTCTATCTACCTTCCTTTCCTCTCTCTATTGTCTCAGCTATAAACTCGAACTGAAGAGAGCTGGTAAGGAAGGCGGGAAGGCAGCGCGCATGCGCTGTGGGAAGCCCCAAAAGCTTTTCATTTGAAAAGCTGGGGAGCTTTCCCGCGCCGGCTCCGTCGGTTCCGACGTACCCATATGTGAGGACTAATTCCTGCTGTTCCCAGAGATCACCTGTTACAGGTAAGTAACTGTGCTTACTCTGTCCTCATCCTTCTTGACCTCTCTGCTGCTTTTGACACTGTTGACCACAACCTTCTCCTCGATACCCTGTCCTCGCTTAGTTTTAGTGGCTCTGTACTATCCTGGTTCTCCTCCTATCTCTCCCATCGCTCTTTCAATGAGTGTTCTGGTGTCTCCTCCTCCTCTGCTACCCCACTCCCAGTTGGTATACCCCAATGATCTGTCTTGGGTATGCTCCTTTTCTCTCTCTATACCCAGTTCCTTGGTGTGCTTATCTCTTCCCATGGCTTTCAGTACCATCTCTATGCCGATGACTCCCAGATCTACCTCTCTACACCTGAAATCTCTCCGGCAATCCAGACCCAGATCTCTGCCTGCCTTTCTGACATTGCTGCCTGGATGTCTCACCGCCGTTTGAAATTGAACATGGCCAAGACTGAACTTCTTATCTTTCCCCCTAAAACCTCCCCTCCTCTTCCTCTTTTCTCAGTCTCTGTGGATAACTCTGTAATCCTTCCTGTTTCCTTGGCCCGCAATCTGGGGGTTGTCTTTTAACCCCCTCTCTCTTTCTCCACACATATCCAGCTCATAGCTAAGACCTGCCGTTTCTTTCTCTATAACATTAGCAAAATCCGCCCTTTCCTTTCTGAACACACTACTAAAACTCTTATCCACTCCTTAATCACCTCCCGTCTTGACTACTGCAACCTACTCCTTGCTGGTC
The DNA here is from genome assembly GCA_033557465.1 of Ichthyophis bannanicus. Taxonomy (NCBI): domain Eukaryota; kingdom Metazoa; phylum Chordata; class Amphibia; order Gymnophiona; family Ichthyophiidae; genus Ichthyophis; species Ichthyophis bannanicus. The sequence continues at coordinate 399,309,856 of CM066034.1, read as the reverse complement.
TCCCTTTAAATCATCTCTCTCTCCTCCAATCTGTTCAACACTCTGCTGCATGACTAATCTTCCGCCAACCTCGCCATGCCCATATTACTTCTCTTCTCAAGTCACTTCACTGGCTCCCTATCCGTTTCCGCATCCAGTTCAAACTTCTCCTGCTGACCTATAAATGCATTCACTCTGCTACTCCTCTCTACCTTTCTTCTCTTATCTCTGCTTATAACCCCCCTCGGGAACTCCGCTCTTCCAACAAACTATTTCTATCTGTGCCCTTCTCTCCTACTGCTAACTCCAGACTTCGCTCCTTTCACCTTGCTGCACTTTATGCCTGGAACAAACTACCTGTGTCTGTACGCCAGGCACCCTCTCTGGCCCTCTTCAAATCCAAGTTGAAAACTCACCTCTTCGCTGCTGCCTTTGGATCCTGACTCACCTGATCTCCTTTCCTTCCCTTTTCTTTCCCCTAGTTTTATCCCTGCCTATACCTTCTGTGTTTTGTCTTGTATTTGTCTTGACTAGATTGTAAGCTCTGATGAGCAGGGACTGTCTCTTACTTGTCTGTGCAGCGCTGCGTACGACTGGTAGTGCTATACAAATGCTCAGTAGTAGTAGTAGTTGTATATAAAAGAGTAGCCAGTAAGGCAACATTAAGATAAATATTAGTCTTCACCATAACAGAGTCAAAGGCAAGGTAACTAAGGTTATGCTCTGTCCTCTACAAGATTGTGAACAAGAATATTTTAACACCGAATAGACCTCACATTCAAAAGGTCAAAATACAATTGACCGAGAAGGTGGAGGCATGTTATATCCAGCAAAACTCCTACTAAGCCAGTGTTACAAGGAAAACTATCTCAAGGTTTTCATGTTTATGTTTATAGAGCTTTTGATATACTGCCTTCTGGGGGTTTGCATCAAAGCAGTTTACAAATGACAAAAAAAAACCTCAGGAAGAAGAAAAGAAATCCAATCATGACAGGTGTAAAAAAGAAACTGAAGGAGAAGAAAAGAGACAAGTGTTAAAAAAACAAAAATAAAATCTAAGGTGTTGTTAATAAAGGTAAAATGAAAGCGTGTCTCTCTCACTGGGCTCAACCCTCCTCTCTGAAGCCCAAGAATGCCATCTCTAAAAAATGAGTTTTCAAAGCTTTTTTGAATTAAAAAAAGAGGATTCCAAACGTATATATTCCGATAAAGAATTCTATATGGTGCAAAGAAAAAGAAACCTGAGTGACAGGTTGATTCAAAATGAGCATGTGAAACCGAGGAAAGGACTAGGTGGTTAATATGTTGAAAGCATAATGTCCATGTAGGAAAGTAAGGAACCACAAGAGATGCAAGATATATAGGAAGCTTTGTGAGTAAGAAGGAGAATCTTAAAGTGGAAACAGTAGGTAAGGGGAGTTATATGATAATGTTTTGCGGCATTCATTAAAAGTCTGATTGCAGTATTGTGAATCAGTTGAAGTTTTTTCAACTGGGACAAGCGAAGACCACAGTAAACCAAATTACAGTATTCTAGGTTAAATATTACCATGGCATGTAATAGATTCTGAAGGGCTGGTCTAAACAAATATGGCTTTATTGAATAGATCTGCCATAATGCAAAGCAGCCAATGGGTCTTAAAGGTAATATGGGTATCAAGTGTAATTCCTAGATGGGTCAATGACTGAGTGAGAGGAATAGGAATACCTACAATTTAGGACTAAAAGTTGGAATGGAAGAACACCATATTCAGGGCCAGCTCAAGGGATTGTACCACCCTGAGCCAACTTTTGAATTTGCGCCCCGTCCCCTCCCCTCACCACTTGGGCCCAATCTTGCAGTGCAATCTACACAAACAGGGGTAAATTTTCAGCCCACTGGCTTGTTAAATGCCACCCTCTCATTTAACTTAATCTGCGTATTCTGTCTCACTATCCATATAGATAGCTTGCTAAATACACAGACAGTGATAGCGTGCTCATTGTATTATCTATTTGGGCTAGGCCTGATATTCCACAGACCTAAATAAATGTATAACTTACCTGAAAGCTGCTGGATATTGTCCCTATCTGGCCTACTCTTGCTCCTCCCCTAACATGCCCCACAAGTATACAGATAATATCTGGCCATCCTGCAATTTAAAAACCTGATATTTATCAATATATTTTTTGAAAATATATGGTTAGGCTAAGAACATAAGAACATAAGAAATGCCATACTGGGTCAGACCGAGGTCCATCAAGCCCAGTATCCTGTTTCCAACAGTGGCCAATCTAGGTCATACGTACCTAGCAGTTTCCCCAAAAGACACAGGTTCTGCAGTGCTTGTACTAGGTCAAGCATTGATATCCTGGGTCCCTTTTTAATAGTGGTTTATGGACCTTTCCTCCAGGAACTTGTCCAAACCTTTTTTAAACCCAGCTATACTAACAGCCCTTACTACATCCTCCGGTAACAGATTCCAGAGTTTGATTACACGTTGAGTGAAGAAATATTTTCTCTTATTTGTCTTAAATAGTTTACCCTGTAGCTTCATTACATGTCCCCTAGTCCTTCTATATTCTGATAGCGTAAACAATTGATCCACGTTTATCCGTTCCACTCCATTCATTAATTTATAGACCTCTATCATATCTCCCCTCAGCCGTCTCTTTTCCAGGTTAAAGAGCCCTAACCTTTTTAGCCTCTCTTCATAGGAGTAGCCTTCCATCCCCTTCACCAATTTGGTGGCTCTTCTCTGTACTTTTTCTAATAACTCTATGTCCTTTTTAAGATACGGTGACCAGAATTGCACACAATATTCAAGGTGCGGTCGTACCATGGAGCGATACAGAGGCATTATAATATCCTTTGTTTTATTCTCCATCCCTTTCCTTATGATACCTAGCATTCTATTTGCTTTCTTGGCCGCCGCTGCACACTGGGCGGAGGGTTTTAACATGTTATCCACGATGACTCCTAAATCTTTTTCCTGGGTGGTGGTTTCTAATGTGGAGCCTTGCATCGTGTAACTATAGTGTGGGTTGTTCTTTCCTAGGTGCATAACTTTGCTAATTATGCCTTTGGCTAATTATGCCTAGGCTAATTATGCCTTTGTCAGCAAATGCCCAATTGCCTTTGTATATCAGTCATAAGAACATAAGATCATAAGAAATGCCATACTGGGTCAGACCAAGGTCCATCAAGCCCAGTATCCTGTTTCCAACAGTGGCCAATCTAGGTCACAAGTACTTAGAAGTTTCCCCAAAAGACACAGGTTCCACAATGTTTGTATTGGGGCAAGCAGTGGATTTCCCGGGTTCCCTTTAATAATACTTTATGAACCTTTCCTCCAGGAACTTGTCCAAACCTTTTTTAAACCTGGCTACATCTACATCTTTCACTACATTCTCCGGTAACGAATTCCAGAGTTTGATTACTGTGGTGTAGAAGGTCTCTCAGATCCCTTAGAGAGTGATAAAACGCAGGATTTAGCTTCAGTTAATGAAAGAAAACAAATGCACATGGCTCCTGGTTTCCAGGGAAACCACAAACAGAGCAGATCAGAGGAGAGGAAAACACGCCCCTGCTGCAGTTCAGCTCATCGGTCACGAGCTGAGGCAGAACACCTGCTAGAGGGAGGGGTCAGATTAAACCCAGGAAACCAGAGATATAAGGGAAGCTCATTAGGAAGGAAGTTAGCACAGCCGGGAGCACAGCCGTGGGAACAGCTGGGAAAGCAGCTGTTAGAACAGCCACGAGTGCAAGCAAGAAAGGAGTCACGAGAAGCAGAGGATTGACTTGGGAGTGAGGATTCAGAAGAACTAATGGTAACAGAAGATTCTCTGACCTTTGACTCAGAAAGGGAAATCAGCAAAAGAAACGAGCAGAGAACCAGTGCAAAGGAGCCAGTACAAGCAGCCCAGGTTTGGTGCCGTATAGAAAAGGCAGCCAGAAGGGAAATGTACCAAGAAGGCAGACTTGTGTGCACGTAGAAACTCCAAGGCTTGTATCTGTAGCTGATCCTGGAGGGCAGAAGGAATCTCCCATAAGGAAGCCAAAAGGTAGGCTGAGTGACTGGTATAAAAGCAAAGCTGTTTTTAAGAAGTGCTCTGATATTAGCCCAGAAGGGTGGGGCTTTACGTGTGCTGAATACTGTGGCCATTCCCAACCTTGTGTAGCAGAAGGCTGCAGGGAAAAGTCTCAGGCTGAAGGAATAGGTGTGTGTTTGGAAACACCCTGTAGTCAATTGCAGACATTTCCAGCTGAGAACCAATATAAACCAATGGAAACAGAGTCAATGGACTGTACAATATCTGTGTCTGATAAGACAAAACCTGTGTGATAAGATTAAGCTGTGCAGAGAGAGAGCTGCAGGTAGCAGCTAGAAGAAAAAGCACCAAAGGTTTTGGAACAGAGAATTGCTCTTTAAGTCGGATTACTGTGATGCTGATATAGGAAGCTGTTTATGTTTCATTCTTATATTATTTCCTGCCAGAAGATACATGGCCAACTGTTCTTTATTTTCTGTTATGTAAAAGCCGTTTGGAAGGGGAATTAAAATCCTGTTATTTGCCTGAAACACTCGAGCTCCACTACTCTCTTTATTTCGGTTGGTGAAAACTACAACTCCCAGGAGGCAGTGCTTTCCCCAAGCACTATTTTACTGTCGGAATAAGAGATCAGGCCGCTTAACTCTACAAGCTCAAGCTGTGGGGTAATAGCGACATTACATTACACATTGAGTGAAAAAATATTTGCTCTTATTAGTCTTAAATAGGTTACACTGTAGCTTCATTGCATGTCCCTTAGTCTTTCTATATTTTGATGGTGTAAACAATTGATGTACGTTTACCCGTTGCACTCCATTCATTAATTTATAGACCTCTATCATATCTCCCTTCAGCCGTCTCTTTTCCAGGTTGAAGAGCCCTAAACCTTTTAGCCTCTCTTCATAGGGGTATCCTTCCATTACCTTTGCAATTTTGGTGTCTCTTCTCTGTACCTTTTCAAATAATGCTATATCCTTTTTAAGATATGGCGACCAGAATTGCACCCAATATTCAAGGCGCGGTCGCACCATGGAATGATACAGAGGCATTATAATATCCTTTGTTTTATTCTCCTTTCCTTTCCTTATGATTCCTAGCATTCTATTTGCTTTCTTGGCCGCCGCTGAACACTGAACAGAGGGTTTCAACATGTTCGCCACGATGACACCTAAATCTTTTTCCTGGGTGGTGGTTCCTAATGCATCATGTAACTATAGTTTGGGTTGTTCTTTCCTAGGTGCATAACTTTGCACTTGTCCACATTAAATTTCATCTTCCATTAAATGCCCAGTCTTCCAATTTATCAAGGTCCTCGCAATATTTCACAATCGTCATGGGTTTTAACAACTTTGAATAATTTTGTGTCATCAGCAAATTTGATTACTTCATTCATTATTCCCATTTCCAGGTCATTTATGAATATGTTAAAAAGCAGTGAACCCAGCACAGATCCCTGGGGTACTCCACAATTCATCTTTCTCCATTGGGAAAATTGTCCATTTATGCCTACCCTCTGCTTTCTATTTTTTTAACCAGTTCCTGATCCACAATAGTACACTGCCTCCTATCCCATGACTTTTTAATTTCGCCAAGAGCCTTTCATGAGAGACCTTGTCAAAGGCTTTCTGAAAATCCAGATACACTGTATCAACCGACTCACTTTTGTCTACCTGTTTATTCACACCTTCAAAAAAACATAACAGATTAGTAAGACAAGACCTTCCTTGGCTAAAGCCATGTCCGCTATCTCCCATTAAGCCATGTCTTTCTATATGTTCAGTAATTTTGTTCTTTATAATGGTTTCTACCATTTTTCCCAGTACTGACGTCAGGCTCATTGGTCTTTAGTTTCCTGGATCATTCCGGGAACCCTTTTTAAAAACTGGCGTTACATTGGCCATCCTCCAGTCTTCAGGTATTACAGATGATTTTAATGGTAGTTCACAGATTATTAATAGTAGGTCTGCAATCTCATATTTCAGTTTGTTCAATACCCTTGGATATATACCATCCGGTCCAGGTGATTTGCTACTCTTCAGTTTATCAAATAGTTGTAAAACATCTTCCTGGTGTATCGATATCTCTTTAAATTTTTATGTGGCATCACCTTTAAATAACATTTCAGTCATGGGCAACATCCCTACATCTTCCCCAGTAAAGACCGAAGCAAAGAATTTATTCAGTTTGTCCCCTATGGCCTTGTCCCCTCTTAGTGTACCTTTTACCCCTCTATCATCTAATGGGCCAACTGACTCTCTTACAAGTTTTTCCTATGAATGTACTTGAAAGTCTTTGTTATGCATTTTTGCTTCCACAGCAAGCTTTATCAATGCCTTGTATCTAACTTGCCAGGGCCTATGTCATTTCAAGTTTTTGTCATTTGGCTCCTTTTTCCATTTCCTGAAAGAAGCTTTTTTGGCTACAACAGTCTCTCTGATCTCACCTTTAAACCATGCTGCAGTTTTTTGGACTTCCTTCCACCTTTCTTAAAGTATTGGAATGCAACTGGTCTGGGCTTCCAAGATAGTATTTTTAAACAAGGCCCATGCTTGATGTAAATCTTTAACCTTTAAAGCTGCTTCTTTCACTTGTTTAACTGTTTTCCTCATTTTATCATAATCTCCCTTTTGAAAGTTAAAAGGCAGTACTGTGGATTTCCTTGCTGTCTTTCCTCCATTTATGAAATCAAACGTGATCATGCTATGATCACTGTTGCCAAGTGGTCCCAGCACCCTTATCTTTTGCACCAGATCTTGTGTTCTACTAAGAACTAGGTCCAAGATGGTTTCCTCTCTTGTCGTTTCATGAGACAGTTGCAGTCATTTATTTCATCTAGAAACTTTATCTCCCTAGCATGTCTTGCCATGACACCGACCCATTCAATACCGAGGTAATTGAAATCACTCATTATTATTATTGTGCTGTAATTTTTGTTAGCTTCCCTGATTTATTTGAGCATTTCATCATCCATTTGTTCATTCTGGCCAGGCAGTTGATAGTACACCCCCACTGCCATCACCTTCCCCTTCCGCTTTTTACATGGAATTTCAATCCATAGAGATTCTACAGTGAATTTTTTTTCCTGAAAAACTTTAATCCTTTGAGACTCAATGCCCTCTTTAACATAGAGTGCAGTCCCTCCACCAATTTGAACTGCTCTTTCATTACGATATAGTTTGTACCCAAGTATCACAGTGTCCCACTGGTTGTTCTCCTTCCACCATGTATCTGAGATACCAATCATATCTAGCTCTCATATTCTAACTCTCTCATCTTATTTTTTTAGACTTTTGGCATTTGCATACAAGCATTTTAGAAGCTGTATTTTATTCATATTAATCTGACTATTGGTAGGCAGGGGTAATTTGGAATCTTTAAGCTCTGTCTACTCGATATTCAAGGGCAGTTGGGTTATTTTTGTCTTTATTGGAACTTCTTTGTTGATATGCCCTAATTTCAATCTTTTGCTAATATCCTTCAAGGACACGTTGTCCCGAACCATACGCTCTTTGGCGACTGTTGGCTTTCCCCTATTATCTAGTTTAAAAGCTGTTCTATCTCCTTTTTAAAGGTTAATGCCAGCAGCCTGGTTCCATCCCGGTTAAGGTGAAGCCCATCCCATATCTTCAGAAAAGCCCCTCCTTTCCCTGGAATGTTCACCAGTTCCTAATAAATCCAAACCCTCTTCCTTGATAGGGTATAATTATTCATTCATATGGAACACTACCAGATTCACCAATAAAACTCTCCCAACAACAGATGCAGAGCAGAAGAAGAGTATTTCACTTTACATCTCAATATACAAAAATATTTTATTCAAATTCTAGTCTCACATCAGTGACAATACCACCAACTCCTTCCACAGCTAAACACTGTGGACCTGATTCCAATGTAGACGTAGAAGCCCTCTGTGTGCCCGGCCGGAACCATACGCACAGAGGGCATCGCGATTCTGATTCCGCGGGGCATGTCTAGCCCCGCGGGATCAGAATCGCAAACACGCCTGTACACGCTTGCTCGGACCCCGATTCCGTACAGCCTGCACGTACAGGCATTCCATGATTGACTAAGTCAGGGCTTTTAAATGGAGTCGCACACCATGGCATCCGGTTGCCCTGGCACCACGGGTCCATTTATTCTCCAGGAACAAGCAGGAAGTCAGTCCTCACATATGGGTGATGTCAGCGCTGACGGAGCCCTCGTGCGGAGCATTTCCCCAGCTTTCAAAGAAAGCTTTTGGGATTGCATCGCGCATGTACGGTCCCCTTCTCGCCCAAGGGTGCCATCTTGCCCAGTCTCCCTTTTTCCGCAGAGCCCAACGGACGTTGCCCCTAATTCCTCACAGAAAAAGTGCATCAAAACTTCAGAAGAATTTCTCTCTTCGACCGGTTCGACACCGGTTCCCCTTCCTGCCTACAGTATCGAGTCTGGTCAATACACCGGTATCGAGTCTGGTCAATTTTTTATGTTTTTGTCCTTCGTGACTAGCGTTCGCGCTTTTTTAAATTTTTCACTGGCAGCCCGGTCCTTCGACCTTGCAGGGGCCCTTTTTCCCCCAATGGCTGCTAGTGGGTTTAAAAAGTGTGATCGGTGTAAGAAGTTAATGTCCCTCAATGACACACATGACTGCTGTCTCCGATGCCTTGGGCCCGACCATGACCCGAAGGTCTGTGGCCCGTGTGGGAAAATGTCCTCTAAGGCACTTTGAAGTAGGCAGCAGCAGCGTGAAAGGAATTTCTCGCATGGAGCCGGAGATGCCGAGGAGAGTAAGCGCTGTTGTCCTCGTGGATTCCCCTCCAGGGGAGTCAGCTTCAGGGCCCAAGCCAGAGGCTGCAGAGTCTTCTGATCTTGGTCTCAGGATGATGACCCTGGAGCGCAGCATGTCTGCCTTCATGGAGCAGCAGTGGGTGCTGATAGCCGTTCTCACTGGTCCATCCGCCCCGACCACCAGGACCTTGACGTCCAAGTCGACCCCGGAGGCCGAGCCGATCCTCAAGACACTTCGGACTCGAGTCAGTCCTCGGTCAAGGTCTCCCTCGATCTCCCGCTCGGGACCGAGGTCATCGACGCCAGTGCTCTCAGCGTTGGGGCGGTCAGAGCTGAAGCCCTCGCGGCTGGAGCCGCTCGATTCCTCCTCAGAGGGATCAGCATGGGAGATGGAAGATGAAGAGTCCCCAGACACCCATCGGACCCAGTATGTCCCATCAGACTCACCGGGTTCGGAGCCTCAGAGAATGTCCCCTCTGGAGGATACCCATTTCTCAGACTTTGTCAGGGACATGGCCAAGGCTTTGGCATTCCCGGCGGATATCGAGGAGGAACCTCAAGCTGAAGAGCTCGAGGCCCTCCAGTATGACTTTCCCCCGAGGGAAGCCCTTACTGTGCTGGTTCCTCCGATGCTGGAACGGCTGATGCTCCGCATGTGGGAGTCGCCGGCATCGATACCGGTGCTCAGCAAGCGGGTCGATTCCATCTATCGAATCTGCAAGAGCTCTGGGTACCAAAAGGCACAGCTGCCGCACAACTCCATGGTTGTGGAATCGGCCATGCACAGGCTCAAGAGCCAAAAAACGCAATCCTCGGTGCCTCCTGGCCGAGAGGCCCGGAACCTGGATGCCCTCGGCAGAAAATGTTTCCAGGGCTCGATGCTGTCATGCCATGTCCAAACCTACCAGCTGTACATGGGCATGTACTTGAGGGACCTGGCAAAGGAGATTGCCGGGTTCTCAGCCGGCCTCTCCGAGGCACCCTTGCAGCGCTTCAATGCCTTCTCTACCGGGATTCGGGAGTGCTCGAAGTTCATACCTCGAGCAGCCTATGATGGCTTCGAGGCTTTGGCTCGAGTAGCCGTGGCCTGCATCGGTGCATGCCGTCAGGCATGGCTAATGTCATCGGATCTGGAGCCATGGGTTCAGGACAACTTGGTCGATGTCCCTTGCCGAGATGACAACCTCTTTGGCAAACCCATGACTGAGAAGGCTGCTGAGTGCGAGTCTGAGTACTTGACCCAGACAAAACTCTCAAAGAAGACTTCTGCCCCTTCTAAGAAGAAGGGCTCGGGTAAAAAGCCCTTTTTCCTGAGGAAGGGTACTGCTTACCGCAACTTCCCCACTTACCAGGCCACCCCAGCTCCCCAACAGGGGCAGCAGGCCAAGGGACAAGGGCATGGCCCACGTAAGCAGAAGATCCCCAGGCCCCGGCTCCTACCCAGCCGGGTCGGGGTTTTTGACTCCCAAGGCATAGTCTCTCTTCCGCCAGTGCTAAGGCCTTGTACAGGAGGCAGGCTAACGCTGTGCGCTCACAGGTGGCCAGCCATGACCTCGGATATCTGGGTCCTGCAAATAGTCCAAAGGGGCTATTTGCTTCACTTCAGCCAGATACCACCCTCCTTCTTTCCAGCAGAGCCTCTCAGACCACCTCTTCACAGGGACCTCCTCTTGCAGGAGTTGGCAGGTCTTCTAGAGCAGGGGTGGCAAAGTCCGGTCCTGGAGAGCCGCAGACCAGTCAGGTTTTCATTATGTCCCTAATGAATATTCATGAGATCTATTTGCATCCACTGCCTTCCATTGTATGGAAATAGGTCCATGAATATTCATTAGGGACATCATGAAAACCTGACCTGTGGCTCTCCAGGACCGGACTTGCCTACCCCTGTTCTAGAGGATCAGGCGGTGGAACCGGTGCCCCACCACCTGCAGGGCAAGGGCTTCTACTCCAGGTATTTTCTCATACCAAAGAGAACAGAAGGCCTCAGACCCATCCTCGACCTAAGAAACTTAAACAAGTTCCTGGTGAGGGAAAAGGCCATGATGCTTTCCCTTGGAATGTTGCTGCCTTACCTCCACCAGGGAGATTGGCTATGCTCCTTAGACCTGAAGGATGCCTATACACACATCTTTATACATCCAGACCACAGACAATATCTGAGATTTTTAGTGGGAGGAAAACATTTCCAGTACAGAGTTCTACCCTTTGGCCTAGCCTCTGCTCCCAGAGTGTTTACATAATGCCTGGCTGTAGTGGCGGCCTTCCTCAGAAGTCAAGGAATTTTTGTCTTCCCTTACCTGGACGACTGGCTCATCAGGGCCAATTGCCTCAGGAGGCCCAACAGGCCACTTCTCACACTATCAACATGTTGCAACGTCTAGGCTTTGTCATAAACCACGCAAAGTCTACTTTGTTCCCCACTCAAAACTTAGAGCTCATAGGAGCAAGACTGGACTCCTTTCAGGCGAAGGCTTACCTGCCGGAGGACAGGGCACAGAGGCTGCTAGCACTGGCACAACAGTTCAGGCGCAGGTCTCGGGTCTCAGCGAGACACTTCTTATACCTCCTGGGCCACATGGCCTCCATTGTGCATGTGACCCCAAATGCCCCTCTCAACATGAGAACAGTTCCGTGGTGCCTCAGAGATCAGTGGACTCAAGCTACCGGCAGCCTCAGAGACAGGATAACAGTATCCAAACGACTGGTGAAATCATTGCAGTGGTGGTGTCAGCCACCCAATCTGCTTGAGGGAGTGCCTTTTCAGACTCCCACGCACACAAGAGTGCTAACGACAGATGCTTCCTTGCTGGGCTGGGGAGCCCATTGCCATGGATCATGTACTCAGGGGTTGTGGTCTCCTCAGGAGTCTGCACACTAAATCAACTTCTTAGAGCTGCGGGCGATTCGCCTAGCTCTTCAAGCCTTTCATCATGTCCTCTCACATCAGTCTGTATTGATACAGACACACAACCAGGTAGCAATGTACTACGTGAACAAGCAGGGAGGTACGGGGTCTTGTATCCTATGTCAGGAGACACTGGACCCCTGCTCCTTTGCCATCAAGCAGGGTATGTCTCTCAAAGCAGTGTACCTGCCTGGTCAGGAGAACTATCTAGCGGACAAACTAAGCAGGATTCTCCAACCTCATGAATGGCAACTGGATCTGTTGGTGGCCCAGCGGATTTTCCGCAGCTGGGGACATCCATCCATAGATTTGCCAGTCCGCAAAATCACCAGCTGCCCAGATTTTGTTCCAGACAGCCACATACTCTGAGGATGGCTGCAGATGCTTTCCTGATCTCCTGGTCAGGGGGTCTCCTGTATGTGTTTTCTCCCACGCCTCTGGTGGCCCGGACTCTGTTCAAAATCCTTCGGGACAAGGCCTCTGTCATTTTGGTAGCCCCCAGATGGCCAAGACAGCCTTGGTTTCCGCTTCTCCTCCAGCTGGCAGTGGAAACCCCACTCCCACTGGGGATGCAGCCCAACCTCCTATCACAGGAGCAGGGCTCTCTCTTGCACCCCAACTTCAGGTCCCTCAACCTGATGGAATGGCTGCTGAAAAGGTAGTGCTGGCTCCTCTCCTCCTACCTCGGAATGTAGAAGAAGTGTTACTGGCCTCAAGGAAGCAATCCTCTAGGAAATCCTATGATTTCAAGAGGCGTAGATTGAGGTGTGGTGTAACCAGCACAATGAAAACCCTTTCTCTTGTCTTGTACCAGTGGTGCTGCAGTACCTGCTTCACCTCTCAGAATTAGGTCTCAAGTCTAACTCTGTCAGAGTCCACCTGAGTGCTTTGTCAGCAAACCACTCGCCAGTGGAGGGGCACCATCTTTCGGCTCATGCCCTGGTATCCAGATTCCTCAGAGATCTGCTTCTGCTGAAACCCCCAGTTCATCCTCCGGCAACTGAGTTGGTTTTGAATGTGGTCTTACAGCAGCTTACTCGCCCACCTTTTGAGCCGATGTCCTCTTGCCATCTGTGCTTCCTCTCCTGGAAGGTGCTCTTCCTGGTGGCACTCACATCAGCCAGACGTGTGAGTGAGCTGCAAGCTCTCGTAACTGATAAACCATACACACGGTTTTATAGGAATAGGGTGGTCCTCTGCACCCACCCGAAGTTCCTTCCAAAGGTGGTCTCTTCTTTCCACCTCAACCAAGAGGTGCTTCTTCCAACCTTCTTTCCCAGACCGCATTGTAGCCGGGTAGAGGCAGTCCTGCATACCCTGGATTGTAAGAGGGCGATGTCCTTCTACCTGGAGCTTATGAAGGGACATCGAAGGGCTACTCAGCTCTTCATCTCTTATGACCCCAGTAAGCTGGGGTTACCTGTCTCCAAGCGCACGCTGTCCACCTGGGTGGCAGACTGCATTGCCTGGGCGTACAGGGCGGCGGACCTCCCATTGCAGGGTTGAATAACGGCCCACTGTGTCAGGGCTAAGGCTGCATCATCAGTGGCTCACTTCCGCTCTGTTCCGCTGGCAGACATCTGCCAGGCCGCAACTTGGTCTTCAAGCCAGATGTTTGGGCCCAATACTGCCTGGATAGGGAGTCCCGACGGGACAGTTCTTTCAGCCAGGCGGTACTCCATAACCTATTTGAGGTTTTGGCACCTCCAACCCTCCGACCATTTGGTGTCAGGCTATCGGGGGGTGTTGTGTTCTTGGCTGAATTCCTATTGCAGCTGCTGCAGCTCTTCTAGAGGGAGCCATTTTTCAGCTATGGATTCTCTGTAGCCTATAGCTAGAGAGTCCCATATGTGAGGACTGACTTCCTGCTTGTTCCTGGAGAAAGCATAGTTACTCACCTGTAATAGGTGTTCTCCAGGGACAGCAGGAATCAGTCCTCACGACCCTCCCTCCTCCCCTGGAGTTGCAGTCCTATTATTGATTTTATTCATTTTGCCGTCTTTTTAGCTATGTCATTTGACTGAGCAAGATGGCACCCTTGGGCGGGAAGGGGACCGCGCATGCGCGATGCAATCCCAAAGGCTTTCTTTGAAAGCTGGGGAATTGCTCCACCCCGGAACGCCCACAACACGCCTCAATGCTACACGGTTAACATCGGGACATGTGGTGGCAGAACCCATGGATATTCAGCGGCACTGTGGCATTTACAAGGTTTTGAGGTTTTTAAACTGTGTAAATGCCTTTGAATACTGGGCCCTAAGAAACTACAAAATAGAAATATTGAAATGGAAAACCTTCATATCAGATATCAAGCTGTGAAACATGGAAGGAAGAGAGACAGAAATGCATTTTCTCCTGTAATGAACTATAGGAAATGCACATTTTCATAGCTGACTTATTTTATTCTCTAAAAGTTGAATTATACCATTCTTGTCTGATCATCTTATTTTTCCTGTCGGGTTGGTCTTGATTTCTGTTTTCCACTTCTTCTTGTTGGTTTTCTTTTAAGTTCTTTTTCAAGATCCCATTTCCATTTTCTGTTTCTTCATATTCCCTGTCTTCTTCATCCTTTCCTTCGCTGCATCTCTGACATTGATCCTTCTAGTTCTCATTTTCCTTTTACCTAACTATAGCTTCATTCCATTCCTCTCTTTCTCCTTCCTACAATCTTCAGTCTTCCTCTTTTCACCGTTCGCCTACTTACCAGCTTTCCATTTCCTAATTTCCGTAGTCCTTCCATTATACATCTGTCTCATTCCTTTGCCAGCATCCTACCCACCTTCATGTCTTTCACCCACTTTCTAGTCCGCTATTTCCTCCCTCTTTACTCATCTCCACCCCAATCTCATTTACCACCTTCTGCTTCTCATCCTTTTACCAGCCCCAGCTCATTCCAAAACATTTATCATCTCTCCATCTCCATGCCCTTTCTTATGTCTTACCCTTATCGAGGCTTCCATGTCCCCTTTCACTTCTCCCATTTTTATCCTCTTTCACTTGTTTAAAGGAAGACCTGTTCCTTCCCGTGGCTCTCATCGAATTCATAACACTCTGTCCTTTTCAACTGCCCCTAACAACTCCCCAAACTCTTCTGGTCCTTCAAACCTTCTCCCCTTCCTATATTTCTGCACTTGGTCACACAGCCCTATTTATACCCCTCACCAAATGACCTTGTCCCTACTGTCCTCTTAATCTCTGGTCAATTCCTTAGTCCACACTATCCCCCAAGCAACTCCAAATTCCCACTCACAATCTTACCCAAGCCCCAAGTCCTCACAAACTCCCAAAGCCCAGCCTATCTTAAAGTTTTTCTTCTGTTTGCTCACCCAATCTTAGAGTCTCCATCTGTCATAGTCCCTGCCTTCCCACATCCTATTTCCCTAGTAGCTGCCCTCCTGCCTCCTCCTCCCCTTTCCTAGCTCCCACTCCTTTACTTCCTTCTCCAGTATTCATTAACTTTGTCTTTCATCCTTCGTCCAGCATACGTTCTTATATCCCTCCTTCTCAATCTTCCCTTTGTTGGCTTTGCTTCTTCCCGGCTCCTCACAATATCTCTCCTCCTTTCCCTTCTCACTCCCCCAGCATCACTCTCTTTTTCCTACTCCAACTCTAGCATTTGCCAGCATCACCCTCCTTTCAATCCTAGGACCCTAGCCCTAGAATTAGCTCCCTTCCAGTCCCAGCGCTTTTCCAATACCATCTACCCAGGCCCAGTATCAGTCCATTTCCAGTCCCCCCAGGCCCACTATCAGTCCATTTCCAGTCCCAGCCCCCATTGCTAGTATCAGCCCATTGCCAGTAACAGTCAGTCCCCCAGCCCCTGCATCAGTCTATTTCCAGTCCCCAGCCCCAATATCAGCCCATTCCCAGTACCAGTCCCCAGCTCCAGTATCAGCCAACCCCCCAGCCCCCAATAGTAGCCCATTTCTTATCCCAGCCCCCACATTCCAATGTATAAACTCATTTCCAGTATCATTCAGTCCCCCCCAGCCCCAGTATCGGCTCAATTCTAGTCTCCCCAGCCCCGGTATCAGCCCATTTCCAGTCCCAGCCCCAGCCCCCCATTCTCAGTATCAGCCCATTGCCAGTATCAGTCAACTCCCTCGACCCCTGTATCAACCCATTTCCACTTCCTCGAGCCCCAATATCAGTCCATTTCTAGTACCAGCCTCAGTATCAGCAAGCCCCCCAGCCCAGGGCTGGCCCATGAACTAGGCGGTTGCCTAGGACAGCAGATCCTATTGGATGGCATGTCAGTCCTTCCTTCCTTTTGAGCTGTGGCAGTTCAGCCGCCACTTCAGCACTACAGAAGGCATTAAAACATATTTGCGTCCTTGTGCAGTCATGGCCTGCCACTCTTGCCCCCTCCAACAGGAAGTTATGACAGAGGAGGCAGGAGTGGCAGGCCCTGAGCATGCGTGAGCGCTTTAAAGCCTGCCGCAGCACTGAAGTGGCAGCCGAACTGTCACTGCTTCAAAGGAAGGATCGGCATACCACTCCCCTCCCCACCGGTTGGTAGATGGATGCTGTAGAGGGGGACGGTAGCGCAGAGGACAGGCCTAGGGTGGCAGAAACCCTTAGGCCGGCCCTGCTACAGCCCCAGTATCAGCCCATTTTTAGTCCCGACCCCTCATTCTCAGTATCAGCCCATTGCGAGTCCCAGCCCTCTTCCCCAGGCCCAGTTCCTCGAGTCCCAGTATCAGCCATTCCTGCCCCCTCTCCTAAAAGCTCCAGTATCAGCCATCCCTCCCACCTCCCTGCAGCAACACAGCTGTGGGAGCTTTTGCTTTTGCTCCCGCAGGTGTATTAATATTCATGTACCCATGGGAGCAAAGGCCAATGCTTACCTGGCTGTATTGAACTTTAATACAGCTGCGGGAACATTTACTCTTCCCGCAGCTGTGCTATATGCAAGCCGTGGTGCCAGCAGCTTGAGTATGGTACAACTGCGGAAGCCAAAGTAAATGCTCCCACGGCTGTGCTGAGCATTTATACAGCTGCAGGAACAAAAGCCAGTGTTCCCGCAGCTGTGTTAATGTTCAATAGAGCCAGGGGAGCATTGGCCTTTGCTACTGATGCTGTATTAATTTTTAATACAGCTGCGGCTGAGGAGGCAAAGGGCAGGTTGGAAGTGAGCCAGTGAGACAGGCTTCCTGCACCCCTATTGTGGTGTGCATTAAGCCAGTGCCTCACCTCTTAAACCGGCCCTGCCCCCTTCATCCGTAATGCTTATGACTTGAGAGGGTTGTTGTAGGCCATTATTACACAGTCATGCTGATGTGGAGTCTAGGCATGTATTCAAGGTAGTCAGATCTGGAGTGGGAGTGGAAGAACAGTAGACCAGCAAAATATCATTTGCATAGAAAAGCTGTTGATACCATGGTCTGCTGATACTAATATTGCTAACAGAGCAAGAAAGATGTTAAAAAGGGAAGGAGACAAAATGGACTCCTGTAGAACACTGCATGATATTGACAACAATGAGGAATCTATTGAATGAGGAGTCTGGACCCTAAATGTGCAACTATGAAGAAAAGAGGTAAGCCATCACAGTACATTACCCTTGATACTGATATCCTAGAGGTATTGCAGAAAAAGAAAATGATAAATGGTATCAAAGGCAGCTGACAGATCCAATGAAATCATGAGCACATGATTGCTGATAAAAATAGGGCTGGTTTCCCCACACAACTAAGGTACAAAATGGAGATATTAGGACGGCTTGTACAAGAGATAAAATAAAATACCAAATACCAAAATGAGTGTACATCATGGACTTCCTACAGAAAGGTAGCAAGAACATTGGTATCCTAAAGAACTTAAAGGGCCAATCCACGGAGTGCCCAAAGGAGTGCCTCCTGCTCCTTGGGGGCTGTGGCATGAACATAGTATGAATGCTTTTAAACCCATAAGGGTGATGTCACTATGCATGTAGGTGGGAATGGCTACCAACAGGTTTGGGGCCAGCAGTGGAGGAACAGTTAGGTACTACATAAAAAGCACAGGACAGAATAATAAGGTGAACCAAGTACAAATGCTTCTAGTATGAATGCTTTTAAACCCAGCAGCATGATGGCACCTTGCATGCATGTGGGTGTGGCTATCTTTATCTATTGAAGTTTTTGATATACAGCTCAGGCTGAGACGCATCAGTGGTTAACAAACAAAATTGGCTGTGAGAAAAAGAGAATAGGAAGGAATGCCATGGTTAGACAGAACAGTAGAGTGAGAAACTAAAAGTTGGAAGAGGGAAAACAAAGAGGGGAGGAGGGCATGGGAAGGAGAAGATCTCAGTTATGGGCAGAGGAAGAGAGGGGCCATGTGAGGAGAGACCGGATATGTCTGAGATTGAGCAGAGGGAGGGGGAGATCAAAGGTTCAGGGCCGGCAGCAGACAGAGTCAGGCACTCACATGCAGGTGGGTGTGACTGCAAAGAGGTTCAGGGCCAGCAGCAGAGTTAGCTCTTGTACCAAATCACGTGTTCCACAAAGGACTAAGTCTAAAATAGTTCCTTCTCTAGTCAGTTCCTGAACCTGCTGTTCCAAGAAGCAATCATATATTTAATCTAGGAACTTTCCCTCCCTAGCATGTTCTGTTGTGACATTTATCCAGTTAGTACTGGGGTAATTTAAATCATCCATTATTACTATGTTGCAAAATTTGTTAGTTTCCCTAATTTCTGATAACATTTCATCATCTGTCTTCTCATTCTGTTCAGGTGGATGGAGGTATACCCTACCACTATTTTCTTCCTCTTCACACAAGGAATCTCTGTCCATAAAGATTCAATGGTGCATTTTTTTCCTGCGGAATTTCTATTCTATTTGACTTAATGCAATCTTTAACATAAAGTGCCACCCATCCACCAACTTGATCCAACCTATCATTGTGATATTTGTACTCTGGCATCACATTGTCCCATTGGTTATCCTCCGTCCACCCGGTCTTTGAGATGTCTATTATAGCTATCTATTCTTCATATCAAGTGGAAAAGAAAAGATCTTCAAGTGC
Source organism: Ichthyophis bannanicus (assembly GCA_033557465.1). NCBI lineage: Eukaryota > Metazoa > Chordata > Amphibia > Gymnophiona > Ichthyophiidae > Ichthyophis > Ichthyophis bannanicus. The sequence continues at coordinate 399,291,162 of CM066034.1, read as the reverse complement.
CAACCAATGCTGTTAGAAAATGAAAAAATGTGGCAGAAAAATAGATAAATATTTCCCATCATATTGGGTGCTACAGGATTGATTAAAAGGAATTTTCAAGCATATGTTGATAGGCTTCTTATACATATTACATCTTATGAATGCCAGAAGGAGGCTGTCTTTACCATGATGTGAGCACTATGGCAAGCGTTAACAGTAAATTTGAAAGATTAAAATTATATTTGACATACCCTGACTTAGGAGTAAGGTTCATTCTCCAGGAACAAGCAGGAATGTTGTCTTTACATATGGATGACATCTGTACAGACGGAGCATGCGTGGGAACGCTCCCCAGCATCCAATAAGAAAGCCTTTGGGAGCATGCCACTGCACCTGCATTACTGATTTCCCGCCTTTGTGACTCTCCCTCCTCAGTTCTTCTTTTTCCGTGGACCCAGCAGGAAGTAAATTCTGTCACTGCAGAAAATTTCTTCATTCTTCTTCTTTGTTATTTTTTGTGGTTGCGTCTACCTTCCTGTCGATGTCGGAATTGATCTCTTCGATTTTATTCTTTTCTTTCTGTAAAAACAATAAAAAAGAACTTTAATTCTTCCAGGCGCATTGACCCAATTTTGTGCCTTAGGCCTTCTATCCATTCTACTGACACGAAGGAAAAAAACAGTGGTTTTACGAAATGTTCTTAGTGTAGTAGTGCTATCTCTGCTACTGATGCCCATGACTGGTGTCTTAAATGCCTTGGCCCAGATCACCAGCCATCTGAATATCCCCTATGCAAGAAGATGACAAAGAGAGGCCTACAGAATCAGGCTGCAAACCTCTGCTCCCTTTTTGCCTCAGATGTGGTTTCACTTGCTTCAGCGTCATCGAGGGCATTGTCTTTCTCACATGGATCTTAGGTTTCAAAGCACAAATCTTCCTCCAAGACGTGCTGCCCTCCCAATGGTAGATCTCTCTCTAAACATAGAGATGCCTCAAGCATTGCCCTGGATTTGGATCAACCGACTAAACTACCCAGGTGGGAAGACCTCCCCTCCAAAGCCACAAAAGGGGTCCAGGATGCTCCTGAGGCCTCCACCTCAGGAGAGCTACTGGTGCCATGCTCTGGAACGATAGCCCATGCTTCCGGTACCGATACCCAGGCATCGTCAAGCTCTATGAATCAGCATACGCTGGCCATTGAGCGGAGTCTAGTAGCTCTGTTAGCGACGTCGGTACCAGTCAAGACTTTACAGTCGGCATTGGGTTTCATGCCACTTGGTACACTCCCACCCATACCGGCCCTTAAGTCCATTCCCAGTTCCAAGATACCGGTACAGCGGGTCTCTCGGGCCTATACCGATCTTGATTGATACCGGACATTACAAGAGTAAGAACATCGCTCCCGATGATACTTTGATTCTACCGATTCCAATTCTTCAGCTGATGAATCGATCAGTACCCAAGAAATGTGAAATTTTCCGGAGGAACCCTCACCGTCGCCACAACGGCACATGTCCCCTCCCGAAGATATGTCTTTCCAAGTGTTTATCAAGGATATGGTGAGGGGTTTATCCATTACTCCTGCATCGGAGAAAGAACCCAGAGCAGAGGAGTTGGAGATTCTCCAATATCCCACAGCTGCTAAAGAGGCGACTACTCTGCCTATTCACAGGATTTTATGCTCCAGATGTGGGAAACACCCCTCATTTCTCCCCATACTCAGCGACTCAATACCATGCATCGGGTTCTGGAAAGCCCTGGGTTGCAGAAAACACAGCTTCCACACCACTTAATGGTAGTTGAATCAGCTATGCATCAAATTTAAGACACACTCCTCCAATCCCCCAGGCAAGGAATCGTGAATCCTCAATGTCTTTGGATGTCGGTGCTTTCAAACCTCCATGCTTTCCCGCTTAAGTTCATACATACTCTACATAGGTATGTTCCTCAGGAAGGTAACTAGGGATCTGGAATCAATGTCTCCTCTTCTCCCGGATGATAAGAGGGCAGACTATCTTACATTAGTCAAACATGCCCAAGATGTTTCCAAGTTTGTTAATAGGGCAACATTTGACTGTTTTGAATGCACTAGCAGAGCAACATCTATCTGCATAGGAGCACGTAGGATTGCCTGGCTTCAGGCAACCGACCTTGAACAAGCTGAGTTACATTCCCTGTACTGGTGAGAACCTGTTTGGAAAGGACTGGCAAGATAAGACTTCTCAGAGTCTGAGAATAACACCCTCAATACGACTTCCAAAGCTACTGCCAACCCTGCCAAGAAAAAAGCAGCTATTCAACTAGGGTAAACTATGTTGAGCTTATCACTACTGGAAAAACACTGCAAATTATATGCTCAAACTAGAACTCATGGAAATTAAGTGAAACTTTTTTTGGTACTGGAGTCTCAGTAGAAAACTTTGCAGCAATTCAGTCAGATTTGAAAACTCAAAGCAAAACTTGGCTGCTGTTCACATCAACGACCCCATTATTGTACCTTATCCTTTTCATTATCTGTTTAGTGATCAGTTATTATAATAAAAATGTTTATTTGTTGTCCTTATGTTTTTATCTTGTTTTTTTCTTTTTTATAAATGTTAAAACAAAATCTTATTCTCAATCCTTATGTGCACGAGGTTGCTCTACTGTCATTGAAAAGTTCAACAGTCAAAATCCATATTTCATGAGCCTTGTAACAAGAGCAGTAATGTTCATAATCCCATAAACACTTATCTTCACTTGGCTTTTATTTGCCACTCTTTTCCAAAGAGATTTTCACCCATACAGGGCAGATTTCCTAAGCCATCCTGAACCCAGGGCTCTAGATCAGAAGCCTGGAGCCAAGCAATTCTGCGAGCAGCTATGGCAATGCCTGAGGCTCTGCTGGCACCTTCAAAGGAGTCAAAGGCTGCCCTGTTGGAAAACTTTGAAATGTCTTGAGTATGCTTAATGCAATACACTCCAAATATATCACAACTATTGTAGTAAATGAAAATCTTCTTTTCCTGTGGGTACTTTTTAGAAGAAAGTGCACTCTTATTACAACTCACGAGGTCTCAGATTATGGGACAGTGTGGCCAAAAATGACCTACTATTTCTCCCAATATTACATCAACGACCTCTTTTATTTTATAGTAACTCAGTGCACTATTCTAACTTCATCCTGCCCACACTGTAGATTAATATTTTAACTTGTTCTAATGGTCTTTCGATTCTTCTTAAATACCAAAACCTTTTTGTAAATTCAATGGCTGTGGTTCCAACCAATGGGCAATCAAACTACTTCTTAGCTTTTACAGATCACCCTCAGTGCACTATTCTAACTTCATCCTGCCCACACTGTAGATTAATATTTTAACTTGTTCTAATGGTCTTTCGATTCTTCTTAAATACCAAAACCTTTTTGTAAATTCAATGGCTGTGGTTTCAACCAATGGGCAATCAAACTACTTCTTAGCTTTTACAGATCACCCTTAAAAAAAATTTCATTGGCACTGCCGACGCGTTTCTCCTCGCGGTTCCTCAGGGGTGTAATATGTGAAATGCCAAACATCCACCATACAGCTCATAAAACACCTACGAACCAAAAAACAAAAAATTAAAACCTCCTATTTACTACTAATCTACATTCACGTTTACTCCAATCATTAATACTAAAAACATTATCTTACACTACTTACTGAATGCTGCCCACGTCCTTTTGCTACACCGTGCTAACTTGCAATCCGATTAACCATGACCGGTGAAAAAACGCCGCGCATGCGGGATATCACTCCTGTCAAGATTTAAAGCTTTACTCGACCCACTAAGGGCTCTTCATCAAATTACTCTCACCTTCATACATCGATCTGCCTCTTTAGGTCTAACACAAAATCACCACGACCGGGACTCCTACCGTATTTCTTAGGGGACTCTAATGTACTACATACTGACACTCCTGGAGGGCACTAGGACCAGACTAATTCTATCTGTTTAAGTTCACTAAAACGAGTTCGGTAAAACTCCTATATTCATACCATACAAACCCGCCAGTCAATCTTTTCATTTAACCCCTCTGGTGCCACTGAACCTAATTCAAAAATCCATCTCTGTTCTCGCATTGCAAGCCATTGCTCTCGTGACCGGCCCCGCTAGCCACAGATAACCTTCTCTATGCAAAAGCATCGCATATCCGCAAATGTATGTTCAAATGTCAAGCAATGCTGCACCATAGGAGCCTCCAATATTTCATGTTTCAGACGGCTCTTGTGCTCAGCCATACGGGTTTTGAACTTCCTAGTGGTCTTACCTACATACACCATTCGACAGGGACACTGTACAGGGTGATCTGTAAAAGCTAAGAAGTAGTTTGATTGCCCATTGGTTGAAACCACAGCCATTGAATTTACAAAAAGGTTTTGGTATTTAAGAAGAATCGAAAGACCATTAGAACAAGTTAAAATATTAATCTACAGTGTGGGCAGGATGAAGTTAGAATAGTGCACTGAGGGTGATCTGTAAAAGCTAAGAAGTAGTTTGATTGCCCATTGGTTGGAACCACAGCCATTGAATTTACAAAAAGGTTTTGGTATTTAAGAAGAATCGAAAGACCATTAGAACAAGTTAAAATATTAATCTACAGTGTGGGCAGGATGAAGTTAGAATAGTGCACTGAGTTACTATAAAATAAAAGAGGTCGTTGATGTAATATTGGGAGAAATAGTAGGTCATTTTTGGCCACACTGTCCCATAATCTGAGACCTCGTGAGTTGTAATAAGAGTGCACTTTCTTCTAAAAAGTACCCACAGGAAAAGAAGATTTTCATTTACTACAATAGTTGTGATATATTTGGAGTGTATTGCATTAAGCATACTCAAGACATTTCAAAGTTTTCCAACAGGGCAGCCTTTGACTCCTTTGAAGGTGCCAGCAGAGCCTCAGGCATTGCCATAGCTACTCGCAGAATTGCTTGGCTCCAGGCTTCTGATCTAGAGCCCTGGGTTCAGGATGGCTTAGGAAATCTGCCCTGTACGGGTGAAAATCTCTTTGGTAAAGAGTGGCAAATAAAAGCCACTCAAATGGATGCAGAGAATTCTGCTCTGGATAGACTTTCCAAGTCAACCTCCATTCCAGCCAAGAAAAAACCTTTCAAAAAGCCTTTTTACAAAAGGAGCAGATTTCCTTCCACTTCTGGCCAACAATCTTCTACAGGTCGCTTTGCTACTAAGCGTCAGCAACCTAAACAGGCCAGGCCTAAACCTGCAGGGACTGCTACAACCCAGCAGTCCCAACCCCCTCAGGGTTTTTGACTTGATACTAGAGAACTTAACCTTTCTGGCTCTACAACAGCCAGAACCTCTCACCATTCCAGGAAGGTTAGCTCATTTTGCTCCCAGATGGGAGCAAATCACATCAGAGCAGTGGACCCTCTCCATCATGAGAGAGGGCTACAAACTTCATTTCTCAGACCTTCCTCCCTACACCATGGTGAGACACTTCAATTCTCCCACATCTCTCCTCGACCTTCTGGATCAGGAGGTGACTACCCTTCTGGCCCAGAGGGCCATAGAAGAAGTTCCTCTTCTTCAACAGGGGTCAGGGTTTTACTCCCCCTATTTTCTCATTCCAAAGAAAACAGGGGGATACAGACCCATTCTAGATCTCAGAGAATTGAACAAATTCCTATGCAAGGAGAAGTTCAAGATGCTTTCTCTAGGCACTCTCCTTCCATACCTGCAGAGTCAGGATTGGCTTTGTTCTCTAGATCTCAAGGATGCGTGCACTCATGTCCTCATCCATCCATCTCACAGAAAATTCCTACGTTTTCTGTTCCAGGGAAAACATTACCAATACAGAGTGCTTCCTTTCGGTCTAGCCTCTGCTCCAAGAGTGTTCACCAAATGCATGGCAATAGTTGCTGCATTTCTACGCACTCTGGGAATATTTGTCTTCTCATATCTGGACGACTGGCTCATCTGATCTCCAACCCAGTCGGAGGCTCAGATCTCCCTGAACCACACCAGGCGCATTCTGCAATACCTGGGACTTGTGGTAAACCTCCCAAAGTCCCAGCTCACCCCTACTCAGTCCCTGGAATTCATAGGGGCCTGGTTGGACACCATTTCTGCAAGGGCCTACCTTCCTCAGGCCCGTTGTCAACGTCTAGTGCAGTTAGCCTCCCAGATTCAGTCAAAGAGCCACTTAACTGCCAGGGAGATGCTACAGCTGCTAGGCCATATGGCTTCCACAGGACATGTGGTACCCTATGCTCGCCTACACATGAGAGCAGCTCAATGGACTTTGTCCACCCAGTGGACTCAAGCTTCAGGAGCTCTCTCAGACCAAATAGCAACCTCCAAACGTCTCTTTTGGTCTCTCCAATGGTGGATGTCCACTCAAAATCTGTTGCTGGGGTCCCCCTTCCAACCTTTGTTACCCCAAGCAACCCTCACAACAGATGCCTCCCAAACAGGTTGGGGAGCTCATCTACAAGACCTCTCCACCCAAGGCACTTGGTCCCCACAGGAGACCTCTCTTCGTATCAATCACTTGTAACTTCGAGCAGTGTTCCTAGCTCTCAAGGTCTTTCATACCCTCCTCAGCTACAAGATAGTCCTCATTTATACGGACAATCAAGTAGCCATGTTTTACATAAACAAGCAAGGAGGAACTGGCTCTCTGTCGCTTTGCAATGAAGCTCTAAGATTATGGGCCTTCGCCAGAGAGCATCAAATCCATCTCCTGGCAGTATACCTCCCAGGAATCCAAAACTCTTGGGCAGACAGACTCAGTCGAGTTCTGCATCCACACGAATGGTCCCTGCACATGGATCAGGTACTCAGAATCTTCCAAGAATGGGAACCCCGGACATAGACCTCTTTGCAAGTCTGTGGAATGCCAAACTTCCCCGGTTCTGTTCCAGAATTCCGTGTCAGGGAGTTCAGGCCAAGGATGCCTTCCTCCTTCATTGGAGTCAGGGCTTCCTGTATGCCTTTCCACCCATTCCTTTGATTCCCAAGACTCTGTTCAAACTCCAGAGGGATCAAGGATCTATGATCCTCATAGCTCCACGCTGGCCACGCCAAGTGTGGTACCCTCTACTTCTGAATCTCTCCCAAGCCCCCTCCCTGGACTTGGGAGCTGTGCCAGACCTTCTGTCCCAGGAGGAAGGGACTTTGTGGCATCCAAACCCCAAGTCCCTTCACCTCAGAGCTTGGTTACTGAAGGCCTAGACCTTCAAGACTTCAATCTTTCTCAGCAAGTGAAGGATATCCTCCATGCTTCCAGAAAACCTTTCACTAGGCGTTCCTATGTTTTTAAGTGGAAACGATTTTCCATTTGGTGTGCTCAAAAGGGTCTTGACCCTCAGGCACTTCCTGTGAATTCTCTATTGGAATATCTCCTGCATCTCTCCAATGCAGGCCTTAAAACAAATTCAGTAAGGGTCCATTTGAGTGCTATTGCAGCATCCCTTAAGCCTCTCAATGGACAACCTATTTCCTCTCATCCTCTTATTGCAAGATTCATGAGAGGCCTAACTTTAACTAAACCTCCCATTCGACCTCCTCCTGTGGCATGGGACTTACACTTGGTTCTTGGTCAGCTTATGAAGCCACCTTTTGAACCCTTAGCCACTACCTCCTTGAAATTTCTTTCCTGGAAGGTTATTTTTCCTTATTGCAATCACTTCTGCTCGCCGCATCAGTGAACTGCAGGCCTTAGTGGCTAATCCACCTTATACAAGGTTCCATCATGATAAGGTAGTCCTTAGGACAAATCCTCACTTTATGCCTAAAGTGGTCTAACCTTTTCATCTTAATCAAGAGGTATATTTACCTGTCTTTTTTCCAGCTCCTCATGCATCCAGTGCAGAGAGGAACCTTCATACTCTAGATTGTAAAAGAGCTCTTGCTTTTTACTTACACAGGACACAGCAACATAGAAAGTCTTCCCAGCTTTTTGTTGCTTTTGATCCTTCTCATTTAGGACTTCCAGTCTCTAAAAGAACACTGTCCAATTGGATTGCTCAGTGTATTTCTTTTGCTTACCAGAGTAAGAACCTTTCTCTGGAGGGCCATGTCACAGCTCACAATGTGAGGGCCATGGCCACCTCTATGGCTCATCTTCATTTTGTGTCCATCGACCAGATCTGTCGAGCAGCCACCTGGGCCTCGGTTCATACCTTCACAGCCCATTACTGTTTGGACAAGGACTCCCGCCGGGATGCCTTGTTTGGTCAGGCTGTCCTCAGACACCTGTTCCATTCTTGAACAACTCCTGCCCTCCTTCCCTGAATGGATGCCTGAGATCCATAGGAAGACGAGGAACCCTTCAGGGTCTCATACCCTTGGGGATCTCCCAGGCATCTTAGCTAGGGAGTCCCCATATATGAGGACTCATTCCTGCTTGTTCCTGGAGATAGCACAGTTACTTACCTGTAACAGGTGATCTCTGGGAACAGCAGGAATTAGTCCTCACAACCCTCCCACCTCCCCTAGGAGTTGTATCTCTCTCTGTCTTTCCTTTCCTCTCTCTCTCTATTGTCTCAGCTTTAAACTCGAACTGAGGAGAGTTGGTTAGGAAAGGCGGGAAGGCAGCGCGCAGGCGCTGTGGGATGCTCCCAAAAGCTTTCCTTTTTGGGAAGCTGGGGAGCGTTCCCGCGCAGGCTCCGTCGGTACCGACGTACCCATATGTGAGGACTAATTCCTGCTGTTCCCAGAGATCACCTGTTACAGGTAAGTAACTGTGCTTTCTTTACAGAAAGAGTAGTGGATCCATGGAATAGTCTCCCAGTGGAGGTGGTAGAGATGAGGACAGTAACTGAATTCAAAAAAGCATGGGACCAACACAGAGGATCTCTAAAGGTAAAAAGTGGACTGTTGTAGTTGTTGTTATGGAAGGACAGACTAGATAGGCCATGTGGTCTTTTTCTGTCATCATGTTTCTATGTTTCTATGATAAGATAGTCCTCAGGACCAATCCACACTTTATGCCTAAAGTGGTCTCGCCTTTTCATCTGAACCAAGAGGTATATTTACCTGTCTTTTTTGCAGGACCTCATGCATCAAGTGCAGAGAGGAATCTTCATACCTTGGATTGTAAGAGAGCTCTTGCTTTTTACTTACAAAGAACACAGCAACATAGAAAGTCTTCTCAACTCTTTGTTGTTTTTGATCCTTCTCATTTAGGACTTCCAGTCTCTAAGAGAACACTGTCCAACTAGATTGCTCAGTGTATTTCTTTCGCCTACCAGAGTAGAAACCTTTCTATGGAGGGCCATGTCACAGCTCACAATGTTAGAGCCATGGCAGCCTCAATGGCTCATCTAAATTCTGTGTCCATCGACCAAATCTGTCAAGCAGCCACTTGGGTCTCGGTTCAGACCTTCACAGCCCATTACTGCTTGGACAAGGACTTCCGCCGGGATGCCTTGTTTGGTCAGGCTGTTCTCAAACACCTGTTCCATTCCTAATCAACTCCTACCCACCTACCCTGGTTGGATGCCAGAGATCCATGGGAGGAGGTAGAGTCCTTTTCAAGGACACACAACCTGGGGTTCTCCCCTGGCATCTGCAGCTAGGGAGTCCCCATATGTGAAGACTCATTCCTGCTTGTTCCTGGAGATAGCACAGTTACTTACCTGTAACAGGTGATCTCTGGGAACAGCAGGAATAAGTCTTCACAACCCACCCACCTCCCCTAGGAGTTGTATCTCTCTATCTTCTTTCCTTTCCTCTCTCTCTCTTTATATCAGCTTTAAAACTCAAACTGGAGAGAGGCAGTTGGGAAAGGTGGGAAGGCAGCGCGCAGGCACTGTGGGATGCTCCCAAAAGCTTTCTTACTGGACGCTGGGGAGCGTTCCCGCGCAGGCTCCGTCGGTACCGACGATACCCATATGTGAAGACTTATTCCTGCTGTTCCCAGAGATCACCTGTTACAGGTAAGTAACTGTGCTCACTGCGCACGTAAGTGTGCGCCATCTTTTCAAAGTGTGTATACCATGAGAAAATTTTATTAAAGGCTTTTTCTGCATGCAAAAAAGTCTTAACACATGGAAAACCCTTTGTAAAATTTCTCCCCATATGGATAGTATCAGGCTGAAAATACCTCTAACAGGCCAAATCCTACCAATATAATTAGTGTGTGGATAGAATAAGAGGAGGCATAAAAATTATCCAGATAGCGGTGATACTCAGTCACTATCCAGATAATCTATGGGACCAATATTCAGTCACTGCAGTCGATGTGTTTTTAAATGCCAGTCATGGAGCCAAAACCTACAGATACCGTGCATTGCAAAAGTATTCATCTCCACTGTGTTTGTCCTGTTTTTTCGCATTGCAACCTGGTATTAAAATGGAGTTTCGGGGGTTAGCACCATGGGATATACACAACATGCCTACGACTTTGAAGGTGCAAAATATCCTTTATTATGACACAAACAACAATTAAAACAAAAAAAAACCTGAAAGCAGGAGTGTACATATGTATTCGTCCCTCAAAGTCAATACGTTGTAGAGCCACCTTTTGCTGCAATTACAGCTGCAAGTCTCGTGAGGTATGTCTCTATTAGCTTAGCACATCTAGCCACTGGGATTTTCACCCATTCCTTAAGGCAAAACCTTTCCAACTCCTTCAAATTAAATGGGTTGCGTTGGTGTACAGCAATCTGCATGTAATGCCACAGATTCTCAATGGATTGAGGCCAGGGATTTGACAAGGCCATTCCAAGACATTAAAAGGTTTCCCTTTAAATCAGTTTTAGTAGTATGTTTAAGGTCATTATCCTGCTGGAAGGTGAACCTTTGTCCCAGTCTCAAATCTCTGGCAGACTGAAACAGGTTTTCCTCAAGAATTGCCCTTTATTTAGTACCATTCATCGTTCCTTCAATCCTGACCAGTTTTCCTGTCCCTGCCAATGAAAAACATCCCCACAGCATGATGCTGCCACCACCATGTTTCATTGTGGGAATGGTGTTCTCAGGGTGATGGGAAGTGTTGGGCTTGCGCCATACATGGTATTTCCCATGATGGCCAAAAAGTTCAATTTTCGTCTCTTCTGACCAGAGAACCTTCTTCCATGTGTTTGGGGGGGTCCGCCACATGCAAACTAAACGTGCTTCTTATTTCTTTCTTTAAGCAATGGCTTTTTTCTGGCCACTCTTCCATAAGTCCCAACTCTGTGGCGTCTATGGCTTAAAGTGATGCTATGGACAATACTCCCATCTCCGCTATGGATCTTTGCAGTTCCTTCAATGTTATCCTTGGTGTCTTTGTAGCATCTCTGATTAATGCCCTCCTTGCTCAGTCTGTGAGTTTTGGTGGGCGGCCTTCTCTTGTCAGGTTTGTAGTGGTGCCATATTTTCTGTTTTGTTATAATGGATTTAGTGGTCCTTTGTGGGATATTCAGAATTTAGGATATTTTTTATAATGCAACCCTGATCTATACTTCTCCACAACTTTGACTCTGACTGTTTGGAGTGCTCCTTGGTCTTCAGATTGCTTGCTTAGTGATGTTGCAGAGTCAGGGGCCTTTCAGAACAGATATATTTATACAGGCATCATGTGTCAGATCATGTGACACTGATTGCATACAGGTGGACCCTAATCAATTAATTATGTGACTTCTGAGGTTAATTGGTTGGACCAGATCTTATTTAGGGGTTTCATACAAAAGATATGAATACATATGAACTCACAACTTTTAAGTTTTTACTTGTTTTTTTATATATATTGTCGCCAGGCGCCCCTACTGGCGTAGTAAATAAGGGCGTCCGGTGACATTTAATTTATTTTAAGGAGTGGTTGAGCTGAAGGACCAAGAGGATTCTGGTCCTTGTAGTGCAGAACTCCTTATAAAGAATAATCTACGCCAAAGTGTAGGGTAATAAGGCTTTATTTCCCCGGTCAATGCTTAGGTTCAATAAGACACAAAAGAAAATGAAGGTAATTCTTTCTGCTAACAAAAAGGTTCCACCGTTAAATAAACAGTTAAGGGTTGTAGGCTTCACAATTAACTGTTTATCTGGGTTAAGGCTTCTTTTAAATCAATAGAAATTAACATCAGGAAACAAATAGTTATCAACTTCACCATATGCAGAGTTCTCTTTTCTCTATACAACTAGCAAGGCAATCAAGCTAGTTCTTGAACAAAAGTTACATTCCATTGGTTCACTCTGAGGAATGGGAACACTGGTTTCACAATCACAGTCCATTGATTCTGGGTCACTACCTTCTTCAATGCTATGACTGGCTTCAGTATCTGCTAACTCCTCACAGGGGTTCTTCTGTTTCTCATACAACTTCCTTATCACACTGTTAGGAAGTGCTTTTAAAAGGTTAGCTTTACTTCTTCTAACTTTCTGAGGCTTATCTATTTCCATAAGGTTTTCATCACTTAAACTTTCCCTTATAATGAAAGGCTTTTCATACCTTGGCTTCTGTAGGCTGCCACACCCAGGACTCAGCTTGCGACGTAGCTTCTCAGGCTGACAAACTGTTCTGTGCACTGCTCTACAATCAGAGTTACCAGGAAAACCTGACGTGGATTTCCACTTTCTGTGTTTCTTGGCAAATGTATCACTGTAGAAGGAATCTCCTTTCCTTGTGCCTTTCTGGTTTAGCATAGGAGACTTACTTGGGCTAGGAGAGTTGCTTTCATCAGGCAAGCTGCTTCTTTGATTTGCTTGGCTTTGGACTCCGTTCCAATACCTTTGGCCTCTCTGAACTTTATCCCTTTGAGAATACCTCTTTTGGATTCTGTCTCCTTGAGTTGGCTGCACATGGAAGCCTTCCTCTTCCAGGCTTCTCTCACTGGTCCTGCTGCCGGTCCTTCTGACCTCGCTCTTGCCACTTTCCCAGCACTTGCTCTTGCCTCCTCCTGTTTCTGTTTCTCTCCCTGTTCCTTCTCTCCTACTGATCATCTGGTTTCCTTTATAAAGGGATTTCTGGTTTGCCCGTTCTGTTTGAGGACAGGTGAAACTGCTTGTTATTAATGTGCTCAGTGCTAGAGCACGTTGCTTCAGGTACTGTGTAATTGTTCATGCGCCCTCTGGCTGAGCTGCGCTGGAACTGCGCTCTCTGCCTTTTCTGAGTTCCATGAAAATCAGGAGTTTTTTTCAACACTGTTTCTTTTCTAGCTCCAGCCTCATGACAATATATACAAGGTATTTTATTGTCATTTCACTTCACCAGTTTGCACTATATTGTTAGGTCCATTACCTAACATCCAAATAAACCTCCATTTTCATTCCAGGTTGTACGTAATGTGACAAAACAGGACAAAAACCAAGGGGATGAATACTTTTGTAAGGCACTGCTTTCAGCACCAGTATCTGGATAGTGACCAGTGCTGAGAATATTCAGATAATGCAGTACCTGATGCCGCTATCCAGGCAGCAGCAATTTCAATTTGCTGTTTGGATAATTATCCACATATAGTTAGGACAGCCGGATACTTCCAGGTGATCTGAATTGTCCACTTTCAGAAACAAGATGCCAGTTTTGATGGACCTTTGGACTGTCCCAGCATGGCATATTCTACGGGAACAAGCAGGAAGTGAGTCCTCACATATGGGTGACGTCAACACCAATTGAGACCTCATGCAGAGCAAATCCCCAGCTTTCAAAGAAAGCCTTTGGGAGTTGACATCATGAATGCGCGGTCCCCTTCCCACCCAAGGGTGCCATCTTGCTCAGTCTCCTTTTTTCCGTGGAGCCCTTCGGACATAGTCTAGTGTCCCCGAAAAAAAGTTAATTTTTCTCTTGTTTTTTGACTGGTCGACACGGGTACCTCTTCCCACCTTCGACTCGGTACGCCGGTATTGAGTCCGTCTCTATTTTTCGATTTTTGTCCTTTGTGACTGGCATTCGTGTCTTTTTCTTCTTTTTCACTGGCAACCCGGGTCTTCGACCTTACAGGGGCCTTTTTTCCCCGATGGCTGCCAGTGGGTTTAAGAAATGCGAACAGTGTGTTAAACTTATGTCCCTCACCGATACACACGACTGCTGTCTTTAGTGCCTCGAGCCCGACCATGACCAGTCGGTCTGTGGCGCAAGTAGGAAATTGTCCTTTAAGGCCCTGAAATGTCCCCAGCAGCAGCATGATAGGATTTTTTCCTACTCCTTGCCTCTGAGAGCCCGGACCTCATCCGAGGCCTCCACGTCTTGGGGGGAGCATTCCGAGCCCAAGCAGCGTCGAGGTTCCTCGGAGAGGGGGGTCTCCCTTGAGGGAACACAAGAAGAAGAAATCCTCGAAGGTGGCATCTCTGGATGGCTCCGAGTGACCCAGCTCCTCCTGGGGCCTGTCGCGGAGCCCCGAGTGCCAGCCGGGATCTTCAGAGAAGGAATGCCTGGCAAAGATGCCTCGTCGGGAGACAGATCAGCTGAGGCAAGTACCTACTGTCCTCATCGAGGACTCCCTTCTGGGGGAACCGGCATCGGGCCCGACTGCATCGGGGTCCGAGTAGGCGGCTGCGGAGCCTTCTGGACTTAAGTCCAGAATGGTGGCCTTGGAGTGCAGTTTCACTGCCTTCATGGAGCAGCAGCGGGCGCTGATAGCTGGCCTGTCCGGTTCCTCCACCCCGACCACCAGGCCCTTGATGTCGAAGCTGACCCTGGAGTGCCGAGCCGATCCTCGAAGCCTTTCGGGCTCGATTCGATCTGCGGCCAAAGTCTCACTCAGCATCCCGTTCGGGACCGAGGTCGTCGCCACCGAGCCTGCCAGCGTCGGGGCGGTCAGTATCGGGGCCCTCGATGCCGGACGAACCCCTCAATTCCTCCTCGGAGGCGTCGGTGTGAGAAATCGAAGATGAGGATTCCCCGGATACGCGTTGGCATAGGGATGGCCCTTCTGATTACCTGGTATCCGAGCCTCAGAGAATGTCCCCTCCGAGATTCTTGGACTTCTTGCGAGATATGTCCAAGGCTTTGGCGTTCTCCACGGAGTCCGAGGAGGATCCTCGAGCTGACGAGCTTGAGATCCTCCAGTATGAGGCGCCCCCCTCGAGAGGCCCTTACTGTACCCGTGCCTCCGATCCTGGAACGACTGATGCTCCGCATGTGGGAGACATCGGTGTCTGTGCCCGTTATCAGCAAACGGCTCGACTCGATGTATCGAGTTCACCGGAGCCCTGGATTTCAGAAGTCGCAGCTGCCGCACAATTCCATGGTTGTGGAATCGGCCATGTGCAGGCTGAAGAGCCAGAAGATGCACTCCTCGGTGCCGGCCCACAACTTGGATTCCCTAGGCAGGAAGTGTTTCCAGGGTTCAATGCTGATTTGTTGGATCCAGGCATACCAGCTGTACATGGGCATGTACCTGAGGGACCTGGCGAAGGAACTCGCTGGGTTCTCAGCTGGTCTCTCTGAGGAACCTTTTCAGCACTTCAGGGGCCTGTCCAAAGCCGTCCGTGAGTGCTCGAAGTTTATGTCTTGGGTGGCCTATGACGGGTTCGAGTCGGCGGCCCGGATAGCTACAGCTGGCATCGGTACACGCCGCCAGGCATAGCTGCAATCATCAGACCTCGAACAATGGGTTCAGGACAAGTTGGTTGATGTCCCATGCCAAGGGGAGAACCTCTTTGGCAAACCCATGACCGACATGGCCGCAGAGCTGGAGTCCTAGTACATGACAAGGACACGGCTCTCCAAGAAGACCTCTGCCCCTTCTTGCAAGAAGGGCTCGGGTAAAAAGCCCTTTTACCCGAGGAAAGGTACTGCTTACTGAAGCTGCCCCCATTTTCAGGCCTTCCTGGCTCCCCAACAGGGGCAGCAGGCCAAGGGACAGGGGCATGGCCCGCTTAAGCAGAAAGCCCCCAAACCCTAGGCACCAGTTCTGGCCCAGCCTGGCAGTAGCTTTTGACTCCTACAGCATGGCCCCTCTTCCCACAGGAGACGGGTAGATCACAGGAGGCTGGATTGCTCTGTATGCCCACAGGTGGACAGTCATTACCACCGATGCCTGGGCCTTGCAGGTGGCCCGGGAGGGCTGCCTACTTCACCTGGCCCAGGTGCTTCCTCATTACTTCCCAGGAGAATCCTTCAGGTCTCCCGTTCACCGGAACCTTCTTCTGAAGGAGTTGGCAGGTCTTCTCAAGGATCAGGCAGTAGAACCAGTGCCCCACCATCTGCAGGGCAGGGGCTTCTACTCCAGGTACTTTCTGGTGCCAAAGAGAACAGGAAGCCTCAGACCTATCCTCGACCTGTGCAACTTCAACAAATTCCTGGTGAGGGAAAACTTCAAGATGTTCTCCCTTGGAATATTGCTACCTTACCTCCGCCAGGGAGACTGGCTATGCTCCTTAGACCTAAAAAATGTGGGTTTTTTGGGGGGGGTTTTAGTGCCATCAAGTCAGTGTTGACTCATAACGACCCAGCTACCTCTGGGTTTTCTTGGCAATGTATCACCGGAAGTAGATCGCCAGCCTTTTCTTCCGAGGCAATGGAGGGTAAGGTGACTTGCCCAAAGTCACAAGGAGTGCCAGTGGGAATTGAACCCTTGATCTTCTGGGTACTAGGCAGTTGCTCTAACCACTAGGCTACTCCTCCACTCCATACACACATCCTAAAACACCCAAGCCACAGGCAGTATCTGTGCTTTGTGGTGGGAGACAATCACTACTAGTATAGGGTACTCCCCTTTGCCTGGCCTGGCCTCGGCCACCATGGTGTTCACAAAGTGCTTGGCAGTGGAGGCCGCCTTTCACAGGCTCCAAGGGGTCTTTGTCTTTCCCTATCTCGACAATTGGCTCATCAGAGGCACTTCAGCCAGCAAGGTCCACCAGGCTACAACTTGCACCATCCAGGTGCTGCAACACCTAAGATTTGTAATCAACTACCCCAAGTCCAGCCTGACCCCGACTCAACAGCTGGAGTTAATTGGGGCCAGAATTGACACACTTCAAGCAAAGGCCTATCTGCCTGCAGACAGAGCAAGCAAGCTTCTGGCCCTGGCAGGACAAGTGAGTCGCAGGTCTGCAGTGTCCACAAGGCACTTCCTATGCCTCCTCGGTCACATGGCTTCCACAGTCCATGTGACCCCAGATGCCCACCTCCACATGCGGACTGCTCAGTGGTGTCTCAGAAACCAGTGGTCTCAGGCCACAGGGCGCCTCCGGAACAGGGTCAAAGTGTCCAGATGTCTGATACGGTCCCTGGCCTGGTGGTTCCAACCGCAGCACTTAGAGGTGGGAATGCCTTTCCAGGCTCCTCCGCACACGAGGATCCTTACCACAGATGCATCCCTGCTGGGCTGGGGGGCCCATTGCCAGGGTTTCCACACCAAGGGTGTATGGTCTCTGAGCGAGAGGACCCAACAAATTAATTTCTTGGAGCTCCGTGCCATCCACCTAGCCCTGGAAGCTTTCAGGCAGCTCCTGGCCCACAAACCTGTCTTGGTGCAGACAGACAATCAAGTGGCCATGTTCTATGTGAACAAACAGGGTGGTACGGGGTCCCGTCCCCTATGTCAGGAAACCCTGGACCTATGGTCCTTTGCAGCCTGGCATGGCATTCGTCTTCGAGCAGTCTACCTGCCGGGCTAGGACAACGATCCACAACTACCCTTTTCCTATTCTAACTCCCCTACAAGAACTGAAATATCGCAGTGAACAAATTCAACAAAATAAAAAAGCGAACGCTCAGTTCCTGACCTGATGATTGTACATGTGAAGTTGCTGAATCGCCATACAAGTTAAGTGGCGACCTTTTAGTTTTTTAGGGGATTCATTGGTGTGTGAGTTCCCTGGTGATTCACAGGTTGTGGTGAATTTGAGAATTTCTCATTAAAACGAATAAAAAGACAGGTTTTGCTACGAGAGGGTTTGATCCCTTAAGGAAAACAGTCTGACAAACTGAGGATGATAGTTGGGATGGATGTAGGGGGGTTAGAATAGGGGAAGGGTAGTTGTGGATCATTTTATAGATTCCCTAGGTTTAGCTGTAGGGCTAGGACAACTGGCTTGCTGATAGGCTCAGCAGGATTCTTCAACCCCCACGAATGGCAGGTGGACCGTAGGGTAGTCAATTGGCTCTTCCAGACCTGGGGGCGGCCAGTGATGGATCTATTTGCAAGTCCGGACAATCACCAGTTGCCCCGTTTCTGCTCATGGCAGCCCCACCCTCACAGGGCGGCCGCCGATTTTTTTTTCTGATATCATGGTCCGGGGACCTTCTGTATGCGTTCCCCCTGAGACCTCTGGTGGCCAAGATGCTGTTCAAGATTCTCCAGGACAAAGCCACAGTCATTCTTATCGCCCCACGGTGGCCCAGCCAACTCTGGTTTCCGCTTCTTCTGCAGTTAATGGTGGAGACTCCCATTCCCTTGGTGTTCTCCCCATGCCTCCTATCTCAAGAGGGGGGTTCTCTTCTACACCTCAATCTCAGTTCCCTCAACTTGATGTCATGGCTGCTGAAAGGTTGACTCTCGCTCCGCTCCTCCTTCCAAAGAATATTGAGGAGGTCTTGCTGGCCTCGTGGAGCATTCGACTAGACGGACTTACGCCTTGAAGTGGCACAGGTTTGCATCGTGGTGCAAGGAGCGGAAGTTAGATCCTTTCTTTTGCCCGATAGGGGTGGTTCTGCAATACCTTCTCCACCTCTGATTTGGGCCTCAAGTCCAACTCTGTCAGGGTGCACCTCAGTGCCCTTGCAGCGAACCACTTTTTGATTGATGAGAAGCCTCTCTCCGCCCACCCCTTGGTCTCTCGGTTTCTGAGAGGCTTACTCTTTTGAAACATCCGGTCTGCCCCCCCCCCCCCCCCCAGCGACCGAGTGGGACTTGAATGTGGTGTTAGGGCAGCTTACTAGGCCGCCCTTTGAAGAGATGGCTACCTGCCATCTACTCTATCTTTCATGGAAGGTGATTTTCTCCAGGAACAAGCAGGAAGTCAGTCCTCACATATGGGTGACGTCGGCGCTGACAGAGCCCTTGTGCGGAGCAGTTCCCCAGCTTTCAAAGAAAGCCTTTGGGATTGCATCGTGCATGCGTGGTCCCCTTCCTGCGCAAGGGTGTCATCTTGCTCAGTCTCCCTTTTTCCGCGGAGCCCAATGGACGTTGTCCCTAATTCCTCGCAGAAAAAGTGCATCAGAACTTAAAAGAATTTTTGCTCTTCGAGCGGTTCGACGCCGGTTCCCCTTCCCGCCTGCGGCTCAGTACACCGGTATCGAGTCCAGTCAATTTTTTGCATTTTTGTCCTTATAGACTAGCGTTCGCGCTCTTTTTTATTTTCACTGGCAGCCCAGTCCTTCGACCTTGCAGGGGCCCTTTTTCCCCCCGATGGCTGCCAGCGGGTTTAAAAAGTGTGATCGGTGTAAGAAGTTAATATCCCTCACTGACACACATGACTGCTGTCTCCAATGACTCGAGCCCGACCATGACCCAAAGGTTTGTGGCTCGTGTAGGAAGATGTCCTCTAAAGCACTCCGAAGTAGGCAGCAGCAGTGTGGAAGGATTTTCTTAGAGTCTGCATCTCCCCGGATCCGGATATCATCAGAAGCCTCGACGTCTCGGGAGCTGTCTGAACCCAAGCACCGTCAGGGGTTTTCTGAACAGAGATCTCCCGAGAACACCGGAGGAAGAAGAAGCCTGTGAGGGCATTGTCATTGGATGCCTCCGATCGCCCTGGGCCCTTGAAGGCCAGGTTATGGAGTCCTGACCGCCGCCCTGGGTCCTCGGAGTCGGAGCGGCCTGTGAAGATACCTCACACGGAGCCGGAGACACCGAGGCGGGTAAGTGCTGTTGTCCTCGTGGATTCCGCTCCGGGGGAGCCTGCATCGGGCCCGACGACGTCGGGGCCCGAGCCGGAGGCTGCGGAGTCTTCTGAGCTCAGTCTCAGGATGACGGCCCTGGAGTGCAGCATGTCTGCCTTCATGGAGCAGCAGCGGGCACTGATAGCCGGTCTCACCGTATTACCCAGTAACCAATGCAGATATTTCAACCACCTCACAGGCCTCCCATAACCCCTAAGGCTGAAACCAAGAAGAGTTCATGATTATGTATAATTTGTAAATAGTTCCCCCTGTTATCCAAGTTACTTTTGCCTGTTCAACTGTAAACACAAAGTACCATCGGAAATGTGTAAATTCTTTGTTCATTGTAAACCGCACTGATGCTGAATAGTGCGGTATAGAAGAGACTATAAATAAAATCTGCCCTGACCACCAGGACCTCGACATCCAAGTCGACCCCAGAGGCCGAGCCGATCCTCGAGACTCTTCGGACTCGAGTCGATCCTCGGCCAAGGTCTCCCTTGACCTCCCGCTCGGGACCGAGGTCATCGACACCGGTGCTCTTGGCGTCAGGGAGGTCGGGGCCAAAGCGCTCGCGGCTGGAGCCCCTTGAATCCTCCTCAGAGGGATCGGCATGGGAGACGGAAGATGAGGAGTCCCTGGACACCCATCGGACCTGCTATGTCCCATCGGACTCACCGGGTTCAGAGCCTCGGAGAAGGTCCCGTCCGGAGGATACCCAGTTTTCGGACTTCGTCAGGGACATGGCCAAGGCTTTGGCATTCCCGGTGGAAACCGAGGAGGAGCCTCGAGCTGAAAAGCTCGAGGCCCTCCAGTATGACTTTCCCCCGAGGGAAGCCCTTACTGTGCCGGTTCCTCCAATGCTGGAACTGCTGATGCTCTGCATGTGGGAGTCACTGGCCTCGATGCCAGTTCTCAGCAAGCAGGTCGATTCCATCTATTGAGTCCGCAAGAGCCCTGGGTTCCAAAAGGCACAGCTGCCGCACAACTCCATGGTTGTGGAATCAGCCATGCATAGGCTCAAGAGCCAAAAAAGGCACTCCTTGGTGCCTCCTAGCCGGGAGGCCCGGAACCTGGATGCCCTCGGCAGAAAATGCTTCCAGGGCTTGATGCTGTCATGCCGTGTCCAAACCTATCAGCTATACATGGGCATGTACTTGAGGGACCTGGCAAAGGAGATTGCCGGGTTCTCAGCTGGCCTCTCCGAGGCACCATTGCAGCAATTCAATGCCTTCTCCACTGGGATTCGGGAGTGCTCGAAGTTCATATCTCGAGCGGCCTATGATGGCTTTGAGGCTTCGGCCCAAAAAGCCGTGGCTGGCATCAGTGCATGCCGCCAGGCCTGGCTAATGTCATCAGATCTGGAGCCATGGGTTCAGGACAACTTGGTTGATGTCCCTTGCCGAGATGACAACCTCTTTGGCAAACCCATGACTAAGAAGGCTGCTGAGCTTGAGTCCGAGTACTTGATCCGGACAATACTCTCAAAGAAGACTTCTGCCCCTTCTAAGAAGAAGGGCTCGGGTAAAAAGCCCTTTTTCCCAAGGAAGGGTACTGCTTACCGCAACTACTCCACTTACCAGGCCACCCCAGCTCCCCAATAGGGACAGCAGGCCAAGGGACAGCGGCATGGCCCACATAAGCAGAAGGCCCCCAAGCCCCTGCTCCTACCCAGCCGGGTGGGGGTTTTTGACTCCCAATGCATAGTCTCTCTTCCGCCAGTGGTAAGGTCATGCACAGGGGGCAGGCTAACCCTGTATGCTCACAGGTGGCCAGCCATCACCTCGGATATCTGGGTCCTGCAAATAGTCCAGAGGGGCTATTTGCTTCACCAGCCACATACCACCCTCCTTCTTTCCAGGAGAGCCTCTCAGACCTCCTCTTCACAGGGACCTCCTCTTGCAGGAGTTGGCAGGTCTTCTAGAGGATCAGGCGGTGGAACCGGTGCCCCACCACCTGCAGGGCAAAGGCTTCTACTCCAGGTATTTTCTCATACCAAAGAGAACAGGAGGCCTCAGACGCATCCTCAACTTAAGAAACTTAAACAAGTTCCTGGTGAGGGAAAAGTTCAAGATGCTTTCCCTTGGAATGTTGCTGCCTTACCTCCACCAGGGAGATTGGCTATGCTTCTTAGACCTGAAGGATGCCTATACAAACATCCTCATACATCCAGACCACAGGCAATGTCTGAGATTTGTAGTGGGAGGAAAACATTTCCAATACAGAGTTCTACCCTTTGGCCTAGCCTCTGCTCCCAGAGTGTTTACAAAATGCCTGGCTGTAGTGGTGGCCTTCCTCAGAAGTCAAGGAATTTTTGTCTTCCCTTACCTGGACGACTGGCTCATCAGAGGCCAGTCGCCTCAGGAGACCCAACAGGCCACTTCTCGCACTATCAACCTGCTGCAAAGTCTAGGCTTTGTCATAAACCACGCAAAGTCTACTTTGCTCCCCACTCAAAACTTAGAGTTCATAGGAGCAAGATTGGACACCCTTCAGGCGAAGGCTTACCTGCTGGAAGACAGGGCACAGTACTGACACAAGTTCAGGCGTAGGTCTCAGCAAGACACTTCTTACACCTCCTGGACCACATGGCCTCCACGGTGCATGTGACCCCAAATGTCCATCTCCACATGAGAACAGCTCAGTGGTGCCTCAGGGATCAGTGGACACAAGCCACCGGCAGCCTCAGAGACAGGATAACAGTATCCAGGCGACTGGTGAAGTCATTGCAGTGGTGGAGTAGCCACCCAATTTGCTCGA
Source organism: Ichthyophis bannanicus (assembly GCA_033557465.1). NCBI lineage: Eukaryota > Metazoa > Chordata > Amphibia > Gymnophiona > Ichthyophiidae > Ichthyophis > Ichthyophis bannanicus. The sequence continues at coordinate 399,268,694 of CM066034.1, read as the reverse complement.
AGGAGTGTCTTTTCAGATTCCCTCACACACAAGAGTGCTAACGACAGATGCCTCCTTGTTGGGCTGGGGAGCCCATTGCCAAGGATCATGCACGCAGGGCTTATGGTCTCCTCAGGAGTCTGCACACCAAATCAACCTCTTAGAGCTGCGGGTGATTCGCCTAGCTCTTCAATCCTTTTGTCATGTCCTCTCACATCAGTCTGTATTAATACAGACAGACAACCAGGTAACAATGTTCTACGTGAACAAGCAGGGAGGTATGGGGTCTCGTATCCTATGTCAGGAGACACTGGATCTCTGCTCCTTTGCCATTAGGCAGGGTATGTCTCTCAAAGCAGTGTACCTTCCTGGTCAGGAGAACTGCCTAGCAGACAAACTAAGCAGGATTCTCCAACCTCACGAATGGCAACTGGATCCGGTGGTGACCCAGCGGATTTTCGACCGCTGGGGACATCCATCCATAGATCTATTTACTAGTCTGCAAAATCACCAGCTGCCCAGATTTTGCTCCAGACAGCCACATCCCCTGAGGGTGGCTGCAGATGCTTTCCTGTTCTCCTGGTCAGGGGGCCTCATGTATGCATTTCCTCCCACGCCTCTGGTGGCCCAGACTCTGTTCAAAATCCTTCGGGACAAGGCCTCGGTCATTCTGGTAGCCCCCAGATGGCCAAGGCAGCCTTGGTTTCCGCTTCTCCTCCAGCTGGCAGTGGAAACCCCACTTCCACTGGGGACGCAGCCCAACCTCCTTTCACAGGAGTAGGGTTCTCTCATGCATCCCAACCTCAGGGCCCTCAACCTGATGGCATGGCTGCTGAAAGGGTAGTGCTGGCTCCTCTCCTCCTACCTCGGAATGTAGAAGAAGTGTTACTGGCCTCCAGGAGGCAGTCCACTAGGAAATCCTATGCTTTCAAGTGGCGTAGATTTAAGGTGTGGTGTAACCAGCACAATGAAAACCCTTTCTCTTGCCTTGTACCGGTGGTGCTGCAGTACCTGCTTCACCTCTCAGAATTAGGTCTCAAGTCTAACTCTGTCAGGGTCCACTTGAGTGCTTTGTCAGCAGACCACTCGCCAGTGGAGGGGCAACCTCTTTCGGCTCACCCCCTGGTGTCCAGATTCCTCAGAGGTCTGCTTCTGCTGAAACCCCCAGTTCGTTCTCCGGCAACTGAGTGGGATTTGAATATGGTCTTGCAGTAGCTTACTCACCCACCTTTTGAGCCGATGTCCTCTTGCCATCCGCGCTTCCTCTCCTGGAAGGTGCTCTTCCTGGTGGCACTCACATCAGCCAGACGGGTGTGTGAGCTGCAAGCTCTCATAACTGATAAATCATACACAAGGTTTTATAGGAATAGGGTGGTCCTCCGCACTCACATGAAGTTCCTTCCAAAGGTGGCCTCTTCTTTCCACCTCAACCAGGAGGTGATTCTTCCGACCTTCTTTCCCAGACCGCATTCCAGCCGGGCAGAGGCAGTCCTGCATACCCTGGATTGTAAGAGGGCGTTGTCCTTCTACCTGGAGTGTACGAAGAGACATTGAAGGGCTACTCAGCTCTTCGTCTCGTATGACCCCAGTAAGCTGGGGTTACCTGTTTCCAAGCGAACGCTGTCCACCTGGGTGGCAAACTGCATTGCCTGAGCATACAGGGCGGCTGACCTCCCATTGCAGGGTCGAGTCACAGCCCACCGTGTCAGGGCTAGGCGCATCAGTGGCTCACTTCTGCTCTGTTCCGTTGGCAGACATCTGCCGGACCGCAACTTGGTCTTCAAGCCAGACTTTTGCAGCCCGTTACTGCCTGGATAGGGAGTCCCGACGGGACAGTGCTTTCAGCCAGGCGGTTCTCCGTAACCTATTTGAGGTTTAGGCAACTCCAACCCTCCGACCCTTTGGTGTCAAGCTACCGGGGGGGGGGGGGGGGGTTTGCTTTCTCAGCTGAATTCCTATTGCAGCTGCTGCGGCTCTTCTAGAGGGAGCCATTTTTCAGCTATGGGTTCTCGGTAGCCTATAGCTAGGGAGTCCCATATGTGAGGACTGACTTCCTGCTTGTTCCTGGAGAAAGCGTAGTTACTCACCTGTAACAGGTGTTCTCCAGGGACAGCAGGAATCAGTCCTCACGACCCTCCCTCCTCCCCTGGAGTTGCAGTCCTATTATTGTTTTTTATTAATTTTTGCCATCTTTTTAGATATGTCATTTGACTGAGCAAGATGGCACCCTTGGACAGGAAGTGGACCACGCATGCGTGGTAGCAATCCCAAAGGCTTTCTTTGAAAGCCAGAGATTTGCTCCGCGTGGGCTCTGTCGGCGCTGACGTCACCCCATATGTGAGGACTGATTCCTGCTGTCCCTGGAGAACACCTGTTACAGGTGAGTAACTACGCTTTCTTGGTGGCACTCACATCCTCTCGGTGAGTGAGCTTCAGGCCCTAGTGTCGGAAAAACCTTACACCAGGTTCTATAGGAACCGGATGGTGCTTCGCACACACCCTAAGTTCCTTCCGAAAGTGGTATCTTCGTTCCACCTCAACCAGGAGGTGGTTCTACCTAACTTTTTTCCAGGCCACATGCCAGTCGGGCAGAGTCGGTCCTGCATACCCTGGACTGTAAGAGGACGTTGCCCTTCTATATCCAGCGTACGCAGCCGCATCGGAAGGCTTCTCAGCTTTTCATATCTTATGACCTCAGTAAGCTGGGGGTAGTGGTATCAAAGTGTACACTGTCTACCTGGGTAGCAGACTGCATTGCCTGTGCAGACAGGGCAGCTGAGCTTCCAATGGAGGGTCGTGTCACGGCATATAGGGTCAGGGCCATGGCGGCATCAGTGGCTCATTTGCGCTCTGTTTCATTTGGCAGACATCTGCCGGGCCGCCACCTGGTCTACGAGTCAGTCTTTCGCAACCCATTATTGCCTGGATAGGGAGTCCCAATGGGACAGTGCCTTTGGCCAGGCTGTACTCCATAACCTTTTCGAGGTTTAGGCAACTCCTGCCCTCCTATCTCTCTGTGTTAGACTACCAGAGTGCTAGTCTCTTAGTTTGATTTTCTGTTGCGGCTGCTTGCAGCTCTCGTAGAGGGAGCCTTTTTAACTATGGGTTCTCGGTAGCCTCTAGCTGGGGAGTCCCATATGTGAGGACTGACTTCCTGCTTATTCGCAGAGAAAGTGTAGTTACTCATCTGTAACTGGTGTTCTCTGGGGGCAGCTGGAATCTGTCCTCACAACCCTCCCTCCTCCCCTTGAAGTTGCAGTCCTATTGTTATTATATTTTGTTCTTTTTGCCGTCTTTTTAGCTATGTCATTTGACTGAGCAAGATGGCACCCTTGGGCGGGAAGGAGACCGCGCATGCGTGATGGCAACGCCCAAAGGCTTTCTCTGAAAACTGGGGATTTGCTCCACACGAGTGCTCCGTCTGCGCCGACATCACCCCATATGTGAGGACTGATTCCTGCTGTCCCCGGAAAACACCTGTTACAGGTGAGTAACTACGATTTTTCTGTTCTTAATTATTGTCCCAGACTTTCACTAGCATTTCCCCATACTCAGTTATTGCTAGCTTTTAGAGCAGCAGACTGAGAACCAGGAAGCCAATGTTAAAATCCTGCTTCTCCAACCATTGTCCCTTGTAATCTTTGCAAGTTTCTTCATCCTCTATTGCCTCAGGTACAACTTAATTTATAAGTCAGCTTAGACAAGAAAATGGCTTTTTTACTTCAGGTCTAATGGATATTACTCTTTATTCAAGTTCATTTTTCCTGTCTTTCTATCTGACTTTGTCATGTTTGGATGCAGCATTCTTCCCATTATCTCTTACCACCAAGCTTTGTTGTAATTTAAATGTCTACTAAAACTAATGAGGCCATTTCCCTAAAACTAGTGAAGCCTTCCAAACATCCTGAAATCCACATAACAATGTCCTTGCTGGATAGTTTCACAGCCACTATCAATACGGTTAGTTTCTGGAGGGTTGTGGACTGTATGTTCAAAGAGAGTTAGCACATGGCCCACGTTGTCACTAGGTTATGCTTCCAAGGTTTTGTTTGCAAGGTGCAAGCATAAGTAGATTCTCCGGGAACAAGCAGGAAGTCAGTCCTCACATATGGGTGACGTCGGCACCAGTGGAGCCCTCGCAGATGCATCCCCCCAGCTTTCAAAGAAAGCCTTTGGGAGATGCCACCACGCACGCGTGGGCCCTTCCCATCCAAGCGTGTCTTCTCCTTTTTCCCACAGAGCCCTTCAGATGTCCATCTGTTTTCCCCCAGAAAAAGTTAAGTATATTGTACCTGAGTTTCATACTCTCTTCCGGTTGTGCACTGATACTCTTCCTGCCACCCGAGCCTGCTGCCACAGCATCGAGTCTCTTGTCCATATAGTTTTTTTCCAACTGGCAGTACCACGGGTCTTCGACCTTGCTGGGGTCCTCTTTCACCCATGGCTACCAGTGGTTTAAGAAATGTGATCGGTGTACAAAAATCATGTTCCTCATCAACACACATGACTGCTGCTGTCTAGGGCCGAACCACGACCCTGCAGCCTGCGGTCTCTGTAAAAAAATGTCTTCCAAGGCCCTTAAGAGCCACCAGCAGCAGCACAACAAGTTTTTCCCGGAGTCCCCGGTGCCTCCAAAGGCCAAAGCCCCATCTGAAGCCTCGGGCTCTCGCAGTGCCCCCACAGACCCTGGTCAACGCTGTGGGTCTTCAGAAAGGATGTTTCCCTCGAGGGAACACAGGAAGAAGAAGAAACCCTCAAAAGCGGCATTCCCGGACGGTTCTGACAGGTCATGTAAGCCCCAAGCCAGGTCCCGCAATCCACGACACTAATCTGAGGGCTCAGAACGGGAGCAGCCTACAAAGATCGCCCAGAAGGAATTGCACGGTCAGTCTCAGATGCCCGAGCCCATCTTCATTGAGGACTCCCTCTCGGGGGAACCAGTGCTGGACCTGAGTTCCTCGGTGCCTGTGCCAACAGCTGCAGAGCCTTCTGGACTTAATAACAGAATGGCGGCCCTGGAATGCAGCCTGCCTGCCTTCATGGACCAGCAATGGGCATTGCTATCTGGTACAACTGGTTCCTCCACCCAGACCACCGGCCCTCGACATTGAGAATGTCCCCGGAAGCTGAGCTAATCCTCGAGACCATACAGCGTCAAGTCGATCCTCATTCGAGGTTTAGATCTGAGTCCCATTCCACAGAACCAAAGTCTTTCCCAACAAGCATGCATGGCACCAGTTGCGAGACCTCTGAAGGACACAGGCAGGGCTCAGGCCCAGAGCCCAAGAGCCGCCCTTCCCTTGAGTCTTCAACCGATTACTCGGAATGGGAGACTGAAGACAAGAAGTCCCCAGATACCCGTTGCCACCGCAACATCCCCTCGGACTCACAATCCTCCAAATCCCGGCGTCGGTCCCCGCCTGAGGACATGGCATTCCTCGATTCATGCGGGACATGTCAAAGGCCTTAGTATTCCCAACGGAATCGGAGGAGGACCCTTGGACAGGCGAACTAGAAATCTTCCTATACAAGGACCCACTGAGGTAATCGCTCATGGTGCCCATTCCACCCATACCGGAATGGCTAATGCACTGTATGTGGAAAACACCATGTTGGTGCCCATCATGAGCAAGCGAATTGACTCAATGTATCGGGTCCGCCAAAGCCCTGGCTTCCAGAAGGCACAGCTGCCAAATAACTCCATGGTGTTGGAGTTAGCCTTGCGTCGACTGAAGAGCCAGAAGACGCACACCTCGGTACCCCCGGGTAGGGAGGTCCACACTTTGGATGCCCTCAGCAGAAAGTGCTACCAGGCTTGATGCTCCTCGGCCAGATCCAGTCCTACCAGCTGTATATGGGCATGTACCTGAGAGACTTAGCAAAGGATTTTGCCAGGTTCTTGGCTGGTCTTTCCAAGGAACCCCTGCAGCAGTTCAAGAACTTGGCCAGAGCCATCTGTGAGTACTCCAGATTCATGACTTGAGCAGCCTATGACGGCTTCGAGTCAGCAGCTAGAGTGGCTGCGGCAGGCATGGTGCCCGACACCAGGCTTGGCTGCAGTCTTCCAATCTTGAACAATAGGTACAGGACAAACTGGTCGATGTCCCATGCCAAGGGGAGAACCACTTTGGCAAACCCATGATGGAAAAGGCTGCCGAGTTGGAGATTGAGTTTGTGACAAGGACCAGCCTCTCCAAAAAGACCGCTGACCGTCCCCGACAGAAGGGCTTGGGCAAAAAGTCCTTTTACCTGAGGAAGGGGGCTACTTACAAAATCTACCCACTATTTCAGGCCTCCCCAGCTCCCCAGCAGGGTTAGCAGGCTAAAGGATGTGGGGAACATAAGAACATAAGATATGCCATACTGAGTCAGACCAAGGTCCATCAAGCCCAGTATCCTGTTTCCAACAGTGGCCAATCTAGGTCATATGTACCTAGCAATTTCCCCAAAAGACACAGGTTCCGCAATGCTTGTACTGGGTCAAGCATTGATATCCTGGGTCCCTTCTTAATAATGGTTTATGGACATTTCCTCCAGGAACTTGTCCAAACCTTTTTTTAAACCCAGCTACACTAACAGCCTTTACTACATCCTCCGGTAACAAATTCCAGAGTTTGATTACACGTTGAGTGAAAAAATATTTTCTTTTATTAGTCTTAAATAGTTTACCCTGTAGCTTCACTGCATGTCCCCTAGTCTTTCTATATTCTGATAACGTAAATAATTGATCTACGTTTACCCATTCCACTCCGTTCATTAATTTATAGACTTCTATCATATCTCCCCTCAGCCGTCTCTTTTCCAAGTTAAAGAGCCCTAACCAAAAAGCGAAATAACCTCTGATCTCCCCACCATGACCACTCAACTCAAGCTGTACTGTCCCAACCATGTCCAAAAATTTGTCCATGTCCAAAATCTGTCCCATATCTTATGTTGAAATCATCAATGTAGCCTCCCGGTGATGGCCCCACCCATACACGTAATTCCCCCCCCCCCCCCCTTTTGTGTGACGCCGCTTTGACCCGGTGAAAAGCGGGATATAAATACAGCTAAATAAATAAATAAATAAATAACCTTTTTAGCCTTTCTTCATAGGAGTATCCTTCCATCCCCTTTACCATTTTGGTGGCTCTTCTCTGAACCTTTTCTAATAACTCTATATCCTTTTTAAGATACGGCGACCAGAATTGCACACAATATTCAAGGTGCGGTCTCACCATGGAACAATATAGAGGCATTATGATATCATTTGTTTTATTTTCTATTCCTTTCCTTATGATACCTAGCATTATGTTTGCTCTCTTGGCTGCTGCTGCACACTGGCCGAGGGTTTTAATATGTTATCCACAATGACGCCTAAATCTTTTTCCTGGGTGGTGGTTCCTAATGTGGAACCTTGCATTGTGTAACCATAGTTTGGGTTGTTCTTCCCTAGGTGCATAACTTTGCACTTGTCCACATTAAATTTCATCTGCCATTTTGATGCCCAGTCTTCTAATTTATCAAGATCCTCTTGCAATTTTCCACAATCCTCTTGGGTTTTAACAACTTTAAATAGTTTTGTGTCATCTGCAAATTTGATAACCTCACTCGTTATTCCACTTTCCAGGTCATTTATGAATATGTCAAAAAGCAGTGGACCCAGCACAGATCCCTGGGGTACACCACTATTCACCTTTCTCCATTGGGAAAATTGGCCATTTAGCCCAACCCTCTGCTTTCTATCTTTTAACCAATTCTTGATCCACAGTAGTACACTGCCTCCTATCCCATGACTTTAGTTTTGCCAAAGGTCTCTGATGAGGGACCTTGTCAAAGACTTTCTGAAAGTCCAGATACACTATATCAACTGACTCACCTTTGTCCACCTGTTTATTCACACTTTCAAAAAAACATAACAGATTAGTAAGACAAGATCTTCTTTGTCTAAAGCCATGTGGGCTGTCTCCCATTAGGCCATGACTATCTACATGCTGAGTAATTTTATTTTTTATGATGGTTTCTACCATTTTTCCCGGTACTGACGTGAGGCTCACCGGTCTGTAGTTTCCCGGATCACCCCTGGAAACCTTTTTAAAAATTGGTGTTACATTGGCGATCCTCCAATCTTCAGGTATTAGAGATGATTTTAATGATAGTTCACAGATTACTAATAGCAGGTCTGCAATCTCATATTTCAGTTCTATCAACACCCTTGGATATATACCATCCGGCCCAGGTGATTTGCTACTCTTAAGTTTATCTAATAGCTGTAATACATCTTCCCGATGTATCGATATTTCCTTCAATTCTTCCACACCTTTAAATACCACTTCAGTCATGGGTAACATCCCTACTTCTTCCTCAGTAAAGACCGAAGCAAAGAATTCATTCAGTCTCTCCACTCTCGCCTTGTTGCCTCTTAGTGCCCCTTTAACTCCTCTGTCATCTAATGGACCAACTGACTCTCTCGCAGGTTTTTTGCTACGAATGTACTTGAAAAAATCTTTATTTCGCGTTTTTGCTTCCACAGCAAGCTTCTTCTCAAATTCTCCCTTTGCCTGCTTTATCAATGCCTTGCATTTGACTTGCCAGTGCTTGTGCTGTTTCCAGGTTTCGTCGTTTGGCTCTTTTTTCCATTTCCTGAAAGATGCTTTTTTGGCTATAACAGCCTCTCTGACCTCACCTTTAAACCATGCTGGCAGTTTTTTGGACTTCCTTCCACTTTTCTTAAAGCGTGTAATACAGCTGGTCTGGGCTGCCAAGATAGTATTTTTCAACAACACCCAAGCTTGATGTAAGTCTTTATTCTCCAGGACCAAGCAGGAAGTCAGTCCTCACATATGGATGACGTCGGCGCCGACGGAGCCCTCGCGGAGCAATTTTCCCCAGCTTTCAAAGAAAGCCTTTGGGAATTGCAGCGCGCATGCGCGGTCCTCTTCCCGCCCAAGGGTGCCATCTTGCTCAGTTTTCTTTTTTCCGCGGAGCCCTACAGACGTTGTTTGTGAATCCCCGCAGAAAAGTTGATTTTATTTCTCTTTTTTCTCTCGGTTTCGACGCCGGTTCTTTTCCCGCCCGGACCTGCGACGCCGGTTGCGAGTCCGTTCTTTATTTTTCGGTTTTTTGTCCTTCGTGACAGATTTCGCCTTTTTACTTTTTCACTGGCAGCCCAGTCTTTTGACCTCGCAGGGGCCCTTTTTCCCCCGATGGCTGCCAGCGGGTTTAAAAAGTGTGACCTCTGTAAGAAACTCATGTCCCTTACAGACACACACGACTTCTGCCTCCGCTGCCTCGGACCCGATCATGACCCGATGATCTGTGGTCCGTGTGGCAAAATGTCCTCAAAAGCGTTGAGGAGTCGGCAGCATCAGCGGGAACGTATCTTCTCTGACTCCGGCCGGGCTCGGACCTCGTCAGAGGCTTCGACGTCTCAGGACTCTGGTCCTGAGCATCGTCGAAGTTCCTCTGAAAGGGGGTCTCCTAACCGGGAACATCATCGGAAGAAGAAACCCACGAGGGCGGTATCGGTGGACGCTCCTGGTTCCTCGAGGGCCAGGTCGCATAGCCCCGATTCCCATCCCGGGTCCTCGGAGGTGGAGAGGCCTTCTAAACATCCTCGTCTCGAGATGGACTTGCCCGCTCACGTGAGTACTGTTGTCCTCGTAGATTCGCCTCCGAAGGAGCCGACGTCGGGCCCGACGCCGTCGGGGCCCGAGTCGGGGGCTGCTGGGTCTCCTGAGCTCGGACTCAGGTTGACGGCCTTGGAGAGCAGTCTGACTGCCTTCATGGACCAGCAGCGGGCATTGATCGCTGGCCTCGCCGGTGCTTCTGCCCTGACCGCCGGGACGTCGACCTCCAAGTCGACCCCGGAGACTGAGCCGATCCTCGAGTCCATGAGGGCTCGAGTCGATCCTCGGTCACGGTCTCCTTCGGCCTCCCGTTCGGGACCGAGGTCGTCGACGCCGACTCCCTCGGCATCGGGGCGAGTGGCATCGATGCCCGCCCGACCGGAGCCGCTCAACTCCTCTTCCGAGGAGTCAGCCTGGGAATCCGAGGACAAAGAGTCACCTGGTTCCTTTCGGACTCGGTGTGTCCCATCGGACTCCCCCGAGTCCGAACCTCGGAGACGGTCCCCCCCGGAGGATACCCGGTTCTCGGACTTCGTGCGGGATATGGCCAAGGCCTTGGCCTTACCCGCGGATCCCGAGGAGGAGCCTCGAGTCGAAGAACTCGATGCCCTCCAATATGACTCTCCCCCGAAGGAGGCCTTTATTGTACCGGTTCCTCCCATGCTGGAACGACTTCTCTTCCGCATGTGGGAGAGTCCGGCGTCGTCGCCGGTGTTAAGCAAGCGGGTCGATTCCATTTATCGAGTCCACAAGAGCCCCGGCTTCCAAAAGGCACAACTACCGCACCATTCCATGGTGGTGGAATCGGCCATGCATAGACATAAGAGTCAAAAAATGCACTCCTCGGTGCCCCCCGGTAGGGAGGCCCGAAGCCTGGATGCCCTCGGTAGGAAGTGTTTCCAGGGCTCTATGCTTGCTTGTCGAGTCCAGACCTACCAGCTCTACATGGGCATGTATCTCCGGGACCTGGCTAAGGAAATAGCCGGGTTCTCTGCTGGTCTCTCCGACGAACCTTTGCAGAGGTTCCAAACCTTGTCAACTGGTATTCGGGAGTGCTCAAAGTTTATCTCTCGGGCAGCCTATGATGGTTTTGAGGCATCGGCTTGAGTAGCCGCAGCCGGCATCGGTGGACGCCGCCAGGCTTGGCTTCAGACGTCCGACCTCGAGCCATGGGTGCAGGACAAGTTGGTCGATGTCCCCTGCAGGGGTGAAAACCTCTTTGGCAAGCCCATGGATGAGAAGGCTGCACAGATCGAGACCGAGACTCTCACCAGGACTCGTCTCTCAAGGAAGACCTCTGCCCCTTCTCAAAAGAAGAAGGGCTCGGGGAAAAAGCCCTTTTACCCAAGGAAGGCGGCTGCCTATAAATACTACCCTCAGTATCAGGCCTCACCAGCTCCCCCACAGGGTAAGCAGGCCAAGGGACGGGGTAATGGGTCCCGTAGGCAGCAAGCCCCCAAGCCTGCACCACCGGCCCCTGCTCAGCAGGGTGGGGGTTTTTGACTTCATCAGCATAGCCTCTCCCCCTCAGCTGGTTTCTCTCAGCACAGGAGGCCGGCTGGTCCACTTTGCCCAAAGGTGGTCCAACATCACCACAGATACCTGGGTACTTCACATAGCTCGAAAGGGCTCTCTTCTTCACTTTCACCAGATACCTCCCTTCTACTTTCCAGGGGAGCCTCCGAGACTCCCTCTGCACCAGGACTTACTCCTTCAGGAGTTAGCAAGTCTCCTTCAGGAACAGGCTGTGGAACCGGTGCCCCACCACCTGAAGGGTCAAGGGTTTTACTCCAGGTACTTTCTGATACCAAAAAGAACAGGAGGCCGCAGACCCATCCTGGACTTGCGAAACCTAAACAAGTTCCTTGCAAAGAAAAAGTTCAAGATGCTTACCCTTGGAATCCTGCTGCCCTACCTCCAGCAGGGCGACTGGCTATGCTCCTTGGATCTAAAGGATGCGTATACTCATATCCTTATTCATCCAGACCACAGACAATATCTCAGATTTGTTGTGGGAGGAAATCATTACCAGTACAGAGTACTGCCCTTTGGCCTATCCTCCGCCCCCAGGGTGTTCACCAAATGCCTGGCAGTGGTGGCGGCCTATCTAAGACTTCAAGGCCTTTTTGTGTTCCCATACCTGGACGACTGGCTCATCAGAGCCCAGTCTTCACAAGAGGCCACTCAGGCCACTCATCGCACTGTGACTCTACTCCAGCACTTGGGATTTGTCATAAACTTCGCAAAGTCCACTTTGCTCCCCTCTCAAATTCTCGAATTCATCGGCCCCAGGTTAGACACTCTTCAGGCGCGAGCCTTCCTCCTTCTGGACAGGGCCAAACTTTATTTATTTTATTTATTTATTTATTTATTTTATTTAACAATTCTTTTATACCGCGCTATTACAATCAGTGCGGTGTACAATGAACAAGAACATACTACAATGCATACAAGTAACATTGAGTTTTACATTAAACAGGGAACTTCAACAATAGGACAACCGGGGGAACTATGTACAGATTAACTTAATGTACTATGTACAGATTAACTTAATGTTATATACAGTAATATGAAGCTCGTTTGGGTGTTGTAATGTGGTTCACTAATAGGACTAGAGAGAAGGTTGACCAGCTAGCCCTTTTCAGGTTGTATAGCGGAGCTAGTTTTGATAATGTCTAGGTTGACTTCTGGGTAGCATTTTGTAAACAAGTGGTACTTCAATGCCTTTCTAAATAGGATTAGGTTTTTGATAGCACGGATTTCGTGAGGTAGCGCATTTCAGTTTAGAGGTGCAAATAAGGAGAAGGCCCTGTTGGAGGTGGCCTTAGTGCACTTCGTTATTATTTTTGGGACTATTAAGGTGTTCATTGATGTGGTTCTCCTTTTTCTGTTTTCCAGGGTGACATGGATGAGCTTGCTGATTGGCGTAGGGGGGCAGTTATTTAGTGCCTTGAAAGTAAGGACTAAAGACTTATACTGGATTCTGGCATGTAATGGCAACCAATGCAGTTCTTTCATGATGGGTGTTATATGGTCAGATCTTGATGAGCCAGAAAGGACTCTGGCGGCTGTATTCATGGCTAGGCGGACCGGATTCAAAGTTGATTGAGGGAGGCCATGAAGGATGATGTTGGCAAAATCCAGGTGTGGGAGGATTAATGCCTGGAAGGTTGTTCGGAAGTCTGAGGGATCAAGTAGGGAGCGGAGGTGACGTAGCGATTTGATCTTATAATATATAGTTTTTGTGATGTTCTTGACATGCGTTGTCATATCCAAGTGCTGATCCAATGTGATGCCGAGGTAACGGATGGTGGCTTTTGATTTCAACTCTATGTTGTTGACGAGTAGAGATGGAGGAGGTATGAACTTACGGTTCCTTGTGACAAAAAGAACGTCAGTTTTGTTGTGGTTAATCCGAAGGTTTTGAGATAGCAACCATTCGGCTGCAGCTTCAAAACAGTTGATTATTGGGGAGAGTACTGGGTGTTCAATTGTGAACGGCATATATAGGAGGATGTCGTCTGCGTATGCGAGACATTGTACATTAAAGGATCTGATCAAGTCACATATCGGCTGCATGTAGATATTAAACATTAGTGCCGATAGGGACGATCCTTGGGGTACTCCCTGTGATTGCAGGAATGGTTCTGAGGATTCGTGGCCTGTTTTTACTTGTTGCCACCTGTTAGATAAGTAGGATTTACACCACTCGAGTGCTGTGCTTTGAATCCCCTTATCTTTCAAGCGTTGTAGGAGTATGTCATGACTCACAGAGTCGAAAGCAGCGGAGATGTCCAGGAAGATGAGGACGAAACCCTGTTGTATGTTATTTATTCCTGTTACCAGAACATTGAACAGGGTTGTAAGGACTGTGTCGACTCCATGCGCTTCCCTGAAGCCATGCTGAGATGGATCTAGTGGTGCTTCAGTGTCAATATGATGTTGGATTTGTTGTTGGGCAGCCTTCTCAATGATTTTTGCAAGCTGTGGGATGCTCGAGATAGGCCTGAAGGAATCAACTTTGGATGGGTCCAGTCTATTATTTTTCAGTAGGGGCTTGATGGAAGTGCGTTTTAGATTCTGCGGGAAGGAACCTGTTGAGAAGGACTGGTTCAGTATTTTGCTCAATATTTGACTGAGGTCATGTCGCATGTCCTTGATCCAGCTGGCTGGACACGGGTCGTTAGGAGCTGTACTGGGATTGATTGAGGCAATAATGTTCACAACCTCTCTATTTGATACAGTGGAGAAGTTGTGTAGTGGCATTGCCTGGGATGCCTTGGGTGAAGTGGTGGCGTTATTGACATTTGTGTCTGTGTTGGTTTTAATCATCTTTGATTGCAGGTAGTTTGCGTAGTCCTGCGGCTGAGGCATAGGGGGTTGTGCTGAGACCGGTTCACCTGTTATGGACTTTACTATGCTGAACAATACTATGCTGAACAAACGGCTCATGGATCTCGCCAGCCACTTTCACAGAAATGCCCTGGTCTCGGCCAGGCAATTTCTGAGACTGCTCGGCCATATGGCTTCCACGGTCCATGTGACCCCCAATGCCCACCTGAACATGCGACCTGCTCAATGGTGCCTTCGCACTCAATGGCATCAGGCCACTGGGAGCCTAGTGGACTCCATACAGATCTCCGACCAGCTGGTCTCTTCTCTACGATGGTGGCTTCATCTGCCAAACCTAGTACTAGGAGTGACTTTTCAGCCCCCTACGCATTCTCAGGTCCTGACGACCGATGCTTCTCTCCTGGGTTGGGGAGCGCATTGCCAAGGGACATGTACTCAAGGCCTCTGGACTCCTTGGGAGTCTGCTCAGCAGATAAACTTCCTGGAGCTCAGAGCCATCCGCCTAGTGCTCAAAGCATTCTCTCACCTGGTTTCTCACCAGTCGGTGCTGATACAGACAGACAATCAGGTTGCAATGTTCTACGTGAACAAACAAGGCGGAACAGGCTCCTTCCTTCTCTGTCAGGAGGCACAAAAACTATGCTCTTGGGCAGTCCACCACGGCATCATCCTCAAGGCTGTCTATCTCCCAGGTCAAGAAAATTACCTGGCCGACAAGCTCTGCAGGATCCTCCAGCCACACGAGTGGCGGCTGGATCCGCTGGTGGTTCAGCGGATCTTTCTCAAGTGGGGCCTCCCCACCATGGATCTGTTTGCCAGTCCTCTGAACCGGCAACTTCCCAGATTCTGCTCTCGACAACCGCATCCTCTCAGAGTAGCGGCGGATGCTTTTCTAATTCCATGGTCCACAGGCTTCTTATATGCCTTTCCTCCATGCCGCTGGTGTCTCAGACACTCTTCAAGGTTCTCAGAGACAAAGCCTCAGTGATTCTAGTGGCTCGCCGGTGGCCGAGACAACCTTGGTTCCCACTTCTAATGCAGCTGGCGGTGGACACCCCTCTTCCTCTGGGGTTTCAGCCCGACTTCCTGTCACAGGATCAGGGGACTCTCCTGCACCCCAACCTCCGGTCCCTTCATCTGATGGTCTGGCTGCTGAAAGGGTAGTCCTTGCTCCCCTCTGCCTGCCTCCAGATGTGGAGGAGGTCGTCTTGGCCTCCAGGTGGCCCTCCACCCGGAAGTCCTACGCTCTTAAGTGGCGTCGGTTCTCCGTCTGGTGTGCTCAGCAGTCTCAAGATCCCTTCTCCTGTTCAGCATCAGTGGTCTTGCAGTACTTGCTTTCCCTCTCCAATCTTGGACTTAAGTCCAACTCGGTCAAGGTCCACCTCAGTGCTCTTTCTGCGCATCACATGCCGGTGGATGGCAGGCCTCTGTCTAGCCACCCTCTGGTGGCTCGTTTCCTCAGAGGCCTCCTTCTCCTTAAACCACCTTTGCGCCCACCAGCCCCGGATTGGGATCTCAATGTGGTTTTACAGCGGATTACCTGTCCGCCTTTTGAACCTATGGCTACCTGTCCTCTTCGTTTTCTTTCTTGGAAAACCTTGTTCTTGGTGGCCCTCACTTCTGCTAGACGCGTTAGTGAGCTGCAGGCCCTGGTATCTGATCCTCCTTACACTAGGTTCTACAAGAACCGGGTAGTCCTACGGACTCACCCTAAGTTTCTTCCCAAAGTGGTTTCCCCTTTTCACATCAACCAGGAGGTGGTGCTTCCGACCTACTTTCCCAAGCCACACTCCAGCCGAGCTGAAATGGTCCTGCATACCCTGGACTGTAGAAGGGCGTTAACCTTCTACCTTGACCGTACGCGGGAGCACAGAAGGGCTGTTCAGCTCTTCGTCTCTTATGAATCCAATAAGTTGGGGCTCCCTGTCTCCAAGCGTACTCTGTCCATCTGGATTGCTGACTGTATCGCTTGGGCTTACGAGGCAGCCGGCCTCTCGTTGGAAAGTCGAGTCACGGCCCATCGTGTTCGGGCGAAGGCTACGTCAGTGGCTTACCTCCGCTCTGTTCCATTGGCAGACATCTGCCGGGCCGCTACTTGGTCTTCAAGCCAGACTTTTGCGGCCCATTACTGCCTGGAGAGGGAGTCCCGCAGGGACAGTGCTTTCGGACAGGCAGTCCTCCGTAACCTCTTCGAGGTATAGGCAACTCCTACCCTCCATCCCGGATGTTGGGCTACCGGTTGGAGACGTATTCAGAGAAGATTCCTTCCTTCTGGGCTACTGAGCTTGAGGGAGCTCCTTTTTGTGCTTAGGGTCTCCGGTAGCCTTAAGCTTGGGAGTCCCATATGTGAGGACTGACTTCCTGCTTGGTCCTGGAGAAAGCGTAGTTACTCACCTGTAACAGGTGTTCTCCAGGAGCAGCAGGAATCAGTCCTCACAACCCTCCCTCCTCCCCTTGGAGTTGCAGTTCTATGCTTTCTTTTTTTGCTTTTGCTTTTTTTGCTGTCTTTTAGCTATGTCATTTGACTGAGCAAGATGGCACCCTTGGGCGGGAAGAGGACCGCGCATGTGCGCTGCAATTCCCAAAGGCTTTCTTTGAAAGCTGGGGAAAATTGCTCCGCGAGGGCTCCGTCGGCGCCGACGTCACCCATATGTGAGGACTGATTCCTGCTGCTCCTGGAGAACACCTGTTACAGGTGAGTAACTACGCTACCTTTGCAACTGTTCCTTTTAGTTTTTTCTTAACTATTTTCCTCATTTTATCATAGTCTCCCTTTCGAAAGTTAAAAGGTAGTACTGTGGATTTCCGTACTATCCCTCCTTCATTAATTAAATCAAAGGCGATCATGCTATGATCACTATTGCCAAGTGGCCCCAACACCCTTATCTCTTGCACTAGATCTGGTGTTCCACTAAGGACTAGGTCTAATATGGCTTCCCCTCTGGTCGGTTCATGAACCAGCTGCCCCTAGAAGCAGGAAGACCCTTGTAAGCAGAAAGCTCCCAAGCCCTAGGCATCGGATCTGGCCCAGCCTGGAGGGAGTTTTTGACTTCTTGGGCATAGCTTCTCTACCCTAAGGAGGACAGCAGCCCACAGGGACATGTCTGATCCACTATGCCCACAAGGGGCTAACCATCATCACTAATGCCTGGGCACTCCAGGTGGTCAAGAAGGGATACCTCCTTTACTTGGTATAGACTCCTCCCCCTTTCTTTCCAGGAGAGTCCCCAAGGTCTCCCCTTCACCAGGACCTCCTACCTCAGGAACTCGCAGACTTTCTCAAGGACAAAGCGGTAGAACCAGTATCCCAACATCTAAGGCAAGGGATTCTAATCCAGGTATTTCCTCGTACCAAAAAAAAACAGGGAGCTTAAGGACCATCCTCGACCTGCGCAACCTGAACAAGTTCCTGGTGAGGGAGAAGTTCAAGATGCTCTCTCTTGGAACATTGCTGTCTTACCTCCAGCAGTGATATTGGCTATGCTCCTTAGATCTGAAGGATGCTTATACACACATTCTCATTCACCCTAACCACAGGCAGTATCTTTGCTTCATGATGGGGGGAGGCCACTACCAGTGTAGGGTACTACCCTTCAGCCTGGCATCCACTCCCAGGGTCTTCACCAAATGCCTGGCAGTAATGGCTGCCTACCTCCATCTCCAAGGGATATTTGTCTTCCCCTATCTGGATGACTGCCATCACAGAGATAACTAAATTCAGGAAGGCTCTGAAGCACCACCTCTTCCTCAGGTGCTACCCTGAAGTAGGCAAGCCAAAACACCCTACATGCAACACAGATCCTTAATCACCCGGTATTCAAATCATTCCACAATGTGATGTACATAGGGTTTTCACCTTATGCCTTTGTGTATATAGTTAAATTGTTATTGGGTTTTCACCTTATGCCTTTGTGTATATAGTTAACATGTTATCCAAGTTATTCTCCCTGTTATCTGTAATTTACGGTGTAACCCCACTGTAAAACTGCTTTGATGTTCCATGTAAACCGCACTGATGTCGAATAGTGCGGTATATAAGAGTATTAAATAAATAAATAAATGGAGGCACGGCCGCCAAAGTGCAGCAAGCTACAGCACACACCATCCAGGTCCTGCATCATCTGGGGTTCATGATAAACTACCCCAGGTCCCACCTCCTCCTGACACATTGTCTGGAGTTCATAGGGGCAAAGCTGGACATCGTTCAGACAAAGGCCTTCCTCCCCCTGGATCAGACCGACTATCTCAGGGAATTGGCCGCAAATGTGCAACACCATCCCTCAGTGTTGGCTCAGCTTCTGTTGTGCCTACTCGGCCACATGACCTCCATGGTCCATGTCACCCTAGACACCTGTCTGTACATGAGGGTTGCCAGTGGTGCCTTTGAGACCAGTGGAAACAAGCTACCAGCTGCATCCAGGACAGATTTTCAGTGACCCACTAGTTGGTGGAATCTTTGACTAGGTGGCAAAACGTACAACACTTTCAAGCAAGGATGCCCTTCCAAACTCCAAGTCCCCAAAGAGTCCTCATAATGGTCATCTCCCTGCTGGGATGGAATGGTGAGGAACAGGGCAGCTGGTCACAAGCAGAGGACAACTAACAGACCAACGACTTGGAGCTTCGGGCAAAATATCTAGCCCTCCGAGCTTTTTACCACCACCTGCGGCACCAGTTGGTGCTGATCCAAATGGACAATCAAGTGGCAATGTTCTACATGAACAAGCAGTGGTCACTGGGTCTCAAACCCTCTGCTGCAAAGCAATGACACTCTGCTCCTACGCAGTTTGTCAGGGAATAATCCTACAGGTTGTATGCCTACCAAGCCAGGACAACACTCTGGCGGACACACTGAGCAGTCCTCCAGCCGCATGAGTGGCTGGACCCCAGAGTGGCTGCCCGGCTCTTCTGACTCTGGGGGACCCCACGGGTAGACCTTTTTTGCCAGCCTGGACAACTACCAGTTGCCTAACCTCTGCTCCCATCAGCTCCACCCATACCAGATAGCAGCAGACGCGTTCCTCATTCCTTGATCGGAAGGCCTCATGTATGCCTCCCCACCCATGCCATTGATTGCCAAGACCCTTTTCAATGTTCTTCTCAGCAAGTGTTGCTAATCCTGGTGCTCCAAGGTGGCCCAAGCAGCCGTGGTTCTCGCTCCTCCTCTGACTGTCAGTGGAGGCTCTGATCCTCCTGGAGAGTTCCCCGGGGCTCTTGTCTCAGGAGGAGGGCTCTCTCCTGCACCCCAACCTGGGGTCCCTATCTCTGACAGCATGGCTGCTGAAAGGGTAACCATAGCCCCATTCAACCTCTCGTGTGATCCTGCTGGCCTCCTATAAGACCTCCACCAGGAGAGCTTACGCTTTCAAATGGTGCAGATTCTCGGTGTGGTGCACAGAACAGCAACTAACCTGTTCTCCTGCCCGGTGTGCTGCAGGCTCAATCCAGGCTCAAGTCCAACTCCATCAGGGTACACCTCAGTGCCCTAGCAGAGCATCACCGCCCTATCGAGGGCAATTCCCTCTCAGTCCAGTCTCTGGTGACCCGCTTTCTGAGGGGACTCCTACTGTCCAAACCCTCTGTCTGCCCTCTGGCGACAGAGTGGGACCTCAACATAGTGTTGGTGCAGCTCACCCACCTGACATTTGAGCCTCTGGCTACCTGCCACCTGCAGTACCTCTCGTGGAAGGTCGTGTTCCTGATGGCGCTCACCTCCGCTCACAGGGTCAGCGAACTCCAAGCCTTAGTGGCAGAGGCACCATATACCAGATTCTACAAGAACAGGGTCATGCTATGCATGCACCCTAAATTCCTTTCGAAGGTTGTATCTTCCTTTCACCTGAACCAGGAAGTGGTGCTACCCGCCTTCTTCCCAAGACCTCATTCCAGCAGGGCGGAGACCATCCTTCACACCTTAGACTGTAAGAGGGCCCTGTCCTTCTACATTCAACATACTCAGGACCACTGCAAAACTTCTCAGCTTTTTATTTCCTATGACACCAATCGGCTGGGGGAAGCGTTGACCAAGCGAACACTGTCCACCTGTGTGGCGGACTGCATCGCCCTCACCTATGAGTGAGCTGTGCTTACGCTGGCACATAGTGTCAGGGCCATTGTGACAAACCTGTGCTCTGTCCTGATGCTGGACATCTGCCGGGCCTCCACCTGGTCTTCAGTCCATAGTTCACAGCTCACTACTGCCTTGAGAGGGAGTCTTAACGGGACAGCGCCTTCGACCAGGCCATGCTCCGCAATCTTTTCAGGGTCTAGGCAATTCCTACCCTCCAACCCTTCTATGTTCAGGCTACCAGAGTGTTCGTTCCCATCGGACACACAGATCCTACTATAATCTGTATCTGCGGACTTAATTGCTGTTGCTCTTGGCTCCCCTTGAGGGTGACCGTATTTTTCCCTATGGGCTTGCAGTAGCTTGTAGCTAGGGAATCCCATATGTGAAGACTAACTTCCTGCTTGTTCTGGGAGAAAGCGTAGTTACTCACCTGGTAGCGGATGTTCTCCAGGACCAAGCAGGAAGTCAGTCCTCACATATGGGTGACGTCGGGGCCGACGGAGCCCCCATGCGGAGCATTTCCCCAGCTTTCAAAGAAAGCCTTTGGGAATTGCAGCGCGCATGCGCGGTCCCCTTCCCGCCCAAGGGTGCCATCTTGCTCAGTCTTCTTTTTTCCGCGGAGCCCGACGGACGTAGTTCGTTTTTCGCCGAGGAAAAAGTTGATTTCCCTGTTTTTTGTTCTTCTTCTTCGGTTCGACACCGAATCCTTTTCCTGCCCGTGCCCGATACGCCGGTATCAAGCCCACTCTCTATTTTTCGGTTTTTGTCCTTCGTGACTAGCGTTCGCGCCATTTTTCTCTTTTCACTGGCAGCCCTGTTTTTTGACCTCGCAGGGGCCCTTTTTCCCCCGATGGCTGCCAGTGGGTTTAAGAAGTGTGATCGGTGTAAGAAACTTATGTCTCTTACCGACACACATGACTGCTGCCTCCGCTGCCTCGGACCCGATCATGACCCGATGATCTGTGGTCCGTGTGGCAAAATGTCCTCGAAGGCGTTGAGGAGTCGGCAGCATCAAAAGGATAGAATCTTCTCTGACTCCGCGTCCGGACGGGCCCGGACCTCGTCAGAGGCCTCGACATCTCGGGACTCCGGCCCCGAGCAGCGTCGAGGTTCCTCTGAGCGGGGGTCTCCTTCGCGGGAGCAGCGCAGGAAGAAAAAACCCGCGAGGGTGGCGTCGGTGGACACTCCTGGTTCCTCGAGGGCCAGGTCGCATAGCCCCGATCGCCGTCCCGGTCTTCGGAGTCGGAGAGGCCTGCCAAACAACCTCATCTCGAGATGGAGTCTCCTGGGCACGTGAGTACTGTAGTCCTCGTGGACTCTCCTCCAGGGGAGCCGACGTCGGGCCTGATGCCGTCGGGGCCCAAGTCGGGGGCTGCTGCGTCTCCTGAGCTCGGACTCAGGTTGACGGCCTTGGAGAGCAGCTTTGCTGCCTTCATGGAACAGCAGCGGGCATGGATCGCCGGTCTCACCGGTGCATCTGCCCCGACCACCAGGACATTGACGTCCAAGTCAACCCCGGAGGCCGAGCCGATCCTCGAGTCCATGCAGGCTCGAGTCGATCCTCGGCCGCGGTCTCCCTCGGCCTCCCGTTCGGGACCGAGGTCGTCGACGCCGGTACCCTCGGCATCGGGGCGGAGGGCATAGGTGCCCGCCCGACCGGAGCCGCTCGATTCCTCCTCCGAGGAGTCGGGCTGGGAGACGGAGGACGAAGAGTCACCCGACACCTATCGGACTCGGTGTGTCCCATCGGACTCACCGGAGTCCGAACCTCGGAGACGATCCCCACCGGAGGATACCCGGTTCTTGGACTTCGTGCGGGATATGGCCAAGGCCTTGGCCTTCCCCGCGGATCCCAAGGAGGAGCCTCGAGCCGAAGAGCTCGAGGCCCTCCAGTATGACTCTCCCCCGAAGGAGGCCTTTACTGTTCCGGTTCCTCCGATGCTGGAGCGGCTGCTCTTCCGCATGTGGGAGACCCCGGCCTCGACGCCGGTGTTAAGCAAGCGGGTCGATTCTATCTATCGAGTCCGCAAGAGCCCCGGGTTCCAAAAGGCACAATTACCGCACCACTCCATGGTTGTGGAATCGGCCATGCATCGACTGAAAAGTCAGAAGATGCACTCCTCGGTGCCTCCTGGTCGGGAGGCCCGGAACCTGGATGCCCTCGGTAAGAAGTGCTTCCAGGGCTCTATGCTTGCTTGCCGTGTCCAGACATACCAGCTCTACCTGGGCATTGTCACACTTCACCACCCTCCGATATAATAGGCGGTTGCCTAGGAGGGGTTGGCAGGCGAGACAGGAGAAGAATACATATTTTTAACCTTATAAGTGCTGCAGCCTGGTATCCGTTGTAGTTGTGGACCAAGTAAGTACAGCGAAGGCTTGAATGGGATAACAATAACTTTTATTGTTGCACAGGAGTTTTTACTGAACTACTTCCCCAAACACAGACATAAGATATGGCTACTAGATTGTGTCAAATAAAAGTCCAAGGATCTCCTAATACTTCTCAGGTACTAGATTAAAGCAAAACATACAGCTTTCCAAACTTCTTCCAGCTTCAAATACCACTGCAGCTTTCCATACCTAAGCCTTACTTTCAGGTACAAGCTTTAATAAAGGAAAACTTCCCTGCGTTGCATTTTTACTCTTCCAGCTTTCAATTACAACAGCTGTTTCCCCACATAGGCATTGCTTTCAGGTACATGCTCTAAATAAAGGAAAACTTCACAGCGTTGTACTCCTCTTCACAGCTGCTTAATTAGGCTTGAGTTTCCACACAGGCAGAACGCTGCCTTTCTCCGTGCAAAACTCAGGTTAGAACAGTTAGGCTTTCTCAGCATTTCTACAGGATACATTTATACAGCTTTCACTCCCTTTGACAAAACCCACAGTCCATATCTGAACCACTGCTATCACTTAGAGGTGCTTCAGTTTGCATTTCCTCCAGCTCAGGATCTGATATGTCCTTATGACCAGGTTTAATGGAGTCTACAGATTGCCACTGCTTAATCAGTGCTCTAAGCTGCTTCCGTTTGTTATCCTTAAAACTCCTAGGCACTTGCAAGGATTCCAAATCACCAGCACCTTTTAAAACATCATAAAAAGGGCTCACCTTCCTTCTGGTCTGCCTAGTATATGCTTTCTGGTTGAGAGGCAAATATTTCTCTTGATACTGCTTTACCAGCTCCCTTAAAACAGCGTGCTCTTCAGGGTCTGACTCTAGCCCTTGGTTGTGATGCCTGCAATTAGTAATTTGCTTAGTGGCACCTGGGCTACACTCTGAGCTAGAACTCCTGTCACGTTCTCTGTAGTGGGAAAACTTTTGCAGTCTTTTGACTGGGACTTTCTCTCTGCCCAACCTCTCCTCTGTAATTATGGCTTCAAGAGAAGGTTCCAGAGAACTACTCCTGTCTCTTCTAGGCAAGGTATCTAACCTTTTCCCCTGAGGTTTGAAATAGTTTCTGACCTGTTTCTGTTTGCTGTGCGGCTCAAGGTAGTTCCTTCCTGGAAGCTTTTTCAGACACCTCTCCTGAGACCTGGCTGTCTCTCTGCAGTCTGGCCAGCAACTCCCCAAGCCCCTTGTGCTAACCGGGTACCGGTTGCTCTTGGCTTTGCTTCCCCTGGTCCCCAGATCTCTCCCTGGATCTGACTCTCTTGGACCTTCCTGGAACTGCTCTCCCTCCAAGGCTGATTCCAACTCCAATGCTGAGTCTCTTCCGGATTCTCCTCCACCCTTGGATGCCAGCTCTCCCTTGGCTGCTTGCTCTCTCTTGGCTGCCTTTTCTCCCTTGAGGGCTCCTTCTCCTCCTACTCCTCGACTAACAGTTGCTTCCTGGTTATGTGAACAGGGCTGCCCTAGCAGGTGTGACTCCGCCCCTTTTCCTCCCACGTCAGCTCCCTGGGTTTGTCTGGAGCTCAGGTGTGGCTCTCTTTCTGCTTTCTTGTGCAGAGAAGCTTTCAGGGCTGGATCCTTAACCCTTTCCTGACCTGTTTTACTGACAGCTTCTGAGGACAAAAAGTGTTTTAAACCCCTATTTTTAGGTTCTGCAGCCCCTGCCTTGTCACAGCATGTACCTCCGGGACCTGGCAAAGGAGATTGCCGGGTTCTCTGCTGGTCTCTCCGAGGAACCTTTGCAGAGGTTCCAGGCCTTGTCCACTGGTATTCGGGAGTGCTCGAAGTTTATCTCTCGAGCAGCCTACGATGGCTTCGAGGCTTCGGCCCGAGTAGCCGGGGCCGGCATCGGTGCCCGCCGACAGGCTTGGCTACAGTCATCCGACCTCGAGCCATGGGTACAGGACAAGTTGGTCGATGTCCCCTGCCGAGGTGAAAACCTTTTCGGCAAACCCATGGCTGAAAAGGCTGCTGAGTTCGAGACAAAGACTCTCACCAGGACTATGCTGTCCAGAAAAGCCTCTGCCCCTTCTCAAAAAAAGAAGGGCTTGGGAAAAAAGTCCTTTTACCCGAGGAAGTCATCTGCCTATAAACAATACCCTCATTATCAGGCCTCTGCAGCTCCCCAACAGGGTCAGCAGGCCAAGGGGCAGGGTCATGGGCCCCGTAGGCAGAAGGCCCCCAAGCCACCAATACCAGCCCCTGCTCAGCAGGGTGGGGGGTTTTGACTCAGAAAGTATAATTTCTTCTCCTCAGCTGGCCCATATCAGCACAGGAGGCCGGCTGGCCCACTTTGCCCACAGGTGGTCAGCCGTCACATCAGATACCTGGGTGCTCCATATAGTCCAAAAGGGCTATCTTCTCTATTTTCACCAGGTACCTCCCTCCTATTTTCCAGGGGAGCCTCCAAGACCCCCTCTGCACAGGGACCTACTCCTTCAGGAGTTAGCAAGTCTGCTAAAGGAACAGACTGTGGAACCGGTGCCCCACCACCTGAGAGATCACGGCTTTTATCCCAGGTACTTTCTGGTACCAAAAAGAACAGGAGGCCTCAGACCCATCCTAGACTTGCGCAACCTCAACAAATTCCTGGAGAGGGAAAAGTTCAAGATGCTTACCCTTGGAATCCTGCTGCCCTACCTCCAGCAGGGAGATTGGCTATGCTCCTTGGATCTAAAGGATGCTTATACTCACATCCTTATTCATCCAGACCACAGACAATATCTCAGATTTGTTGTGGGAGGAAACCACTACCAGTACAGAGTACTACCCTTTGGTCTAACCTCCGCCCCCAGGGTGTTCACCAAGTGCCTGGCGGTGGTGGCGGTCTACCTGAGGCTTCAAGGTCGTTTTGTGTTCCCATACCTGGATGACTGGCTCATAAGGGGCCAATCTTCCCAGGAGGCCAGTCAAGCCATCCTTCGCACTGTGGCTCTGCTTCAGCACTTGGGGTTTGTCATAAACTTCGCAAAGTCCACTTTGCTCCCGTCCCAGAACTTGGAATCCATAGGAGCAAGACTGGACACTCTTCAGGCGAAGGCTTTTCTGCCTGTGGACAGAGCCCACAGGCTGATGAATCTGGCCAGGCAGTTTCACAGCAATTCCCTGGTCTCCGCCAGGCTATTCCTGAGACTTCTCGGCCATATGGCTTCCACGGTTCATGTAACCCCCAATGCCCGCCTGCATATGCGGCCTGCTCAGTGGAGCCTTCGCACTCAGTGGCATCAGGCCACAGGGAGCCTTGCAGACTCAGTAAGAATATCCACACTGCTTGTCTCCTCTCTACAATGGTGGCTTCATCTTCCGAATCTGGTGCTCGGAGTGGTTTTTCAATCCCCTCCGCATTCTCAGGTGCTGACGACAGATGCTTCTCTTCAAGGTTGGGGAGCGCATTGCCAAGGGGCATGTACTGAAGGTCTCTGGACCCCTTGGGAGGCTGCTCAGCAGATAAACTTCCTGGAGCTACGGGCGATACGCCTAGCTCTGAGGGCCTTCTCCCATCTCACGTCTCACCAGTCTGTACTGGTCCAGACGGACAATCAAGTTGCTGTGTTTTACGTGAACAAGCAAGGAGGCACAGGCTCCTTCCTTCTATGTCAGGAAGCACAATGGCTGTGCTCCTGGGCTGTCAATCACGGAATCCTTCTCAAGGCAGTCTACCTCCCAGGTCAAGAAAATTACCTGGCAGACAGACTGAGCAGGATCCTGCAACCACATGAATGGAGATTGAATCCATTGGTGGTTCAGCAGATCTTTCTCAGGTGGGGCCTCCCCACCATGGATCTTTTCGCCAGTCCTCTGAACCGGCAACTCCCGAGATTCTGTTCCAGACAACCGCATCCTCTCAGAGTAGCAGCGGATGCGTTTCTGATCCCGTGGTCCAAAGGCCTACTGTATGCGTTTCCTCCCACGCCACTAGTGTCCAGAACACTGTTCAAAGTCCTCAATGACGGGGCCTCAATGATTCTGATAGCCCCCAGGTGGCCGAGGCAACCGTGGTTCCCACTTCTGCTGCAACTGGCGGTGGACACTCCTATTCCTCTGGGGATTCAACCCGATCTCCTGTCTCAGGAACAAGGATCTCTCTTGCACCCCAACCTCCAGTCCCTTCATGTGATGGCCTGGCTGCTGAAAGGGTAGTTCTGGCTCCCCTACTACTGCCTAGAGAGGTGGAAGACATAGTCTTAGCCTCTAGACGGCAATCCACCAGGAAATCCTACGCTCTTAAGTGGCGTAGATTCTCTGCATGGTGTACTCAGCACAGCGAGAATCCCTTCTCGCGCTTGGTAGTGGTGGTAGTATTGCAATATTTGCTTTACCTCTCCAATCTAGGCCTTAAGTCCAATTCTGTCAGGGTTCACCTCAGTGCTCTCTCAGCGCACCACTCGCCGGTGGATGGGAGGCCTCTTTCCAACCACCCTTTGGTGGCTCGTTTCCTCAGAGGCCTCCTCCTGCTTAAGCCTCCTTTACGTCCACCGGCCCCTGAGTGGGATTTAAATGTGGTCTTACAGTGACTTACTTGTCCGCCATTTGAACCTATGGCTACCTGCCCTCTCCGTTTTCTCTCCTGGAAAACCTTGTTTCTGGTAGCTCTTACCTCTGCTAGGCGAGTAAGTGAGCTTCAGGCGCTAGTGTCTGATCCCCCTTACACTAGGTTCTACAAGAATAGGGTAGTCTTACGGACTCACCCTAAGTTTCTCCCTAAGGTTGTCTCCTCTTTCCACCTCAATCAGGAGGTGGTTCTTCCGACCTTCTTTCCCAGGCCGCATGCCAACCGGGCTGAGATGGTTCTGCATACCCTGGACTGTAGGAGGACGTTATCCTTCTACCTTGACCGTACGCGGGAGCATTGGAGGGCTGTTCAGCTCTTCGTTTCTGTTGAGCCCTATAAGTTGGGGTTACCTGTCTCCAAGTGTACTTTGTCCATATGGGTCGCTGACTGTATCGCCTGGGCTTATGGGGCAGCCGGCTTCTCGTTGGAGGGTTGAGTCACGGCTCATCGTGTCAGGGCAAAGGCTGCGTCAGTGGCTCATCTCCGCTCTGTTCCGTTGGTAGACATCTGCCGGGCCGCTACTTGGTCTTCAAGCCAGACTTTTGCGGCCCATTACTGCCTTGAGAGGGAGTCCCGCAGGGGCAGTGCTTTCAGACAGGCAGTACTCCATAATCTCTTTGGGGTCTAGGCAACTCCTTCCCTCCGGCCCTGATTTTGGGCTACTGATCGGGGGCGTTCTCAGAGAAGATTCCTTCCTTATGTTCTGACGCTCTAGAGGGAGCTCATTTTTTCGGCTTGGGGCCTCCGGTAGCCTTAAGCTGGGGAGTCCCATATGTGAGGACTGACTTCCTGCTTGGTCCTGTAGAAAGAGTAGTTACTCACCTGTAACAGGTGTTCTCCATGAGCAGCAGGAATCAGTCCTCACAACCTTCCCTCCTCCCCTTGGAGTTGCAGTCATATGATTTGTTTTTGCTACTTTTTTGCTGTCTTTTAGCTATGTCATCAGACTGAGCAAGATGGCACCCTTGGGCGGGAAGGGGACCGCGCATGCGCACTTTAATTCCAAAAGACTTTCTTTGAAAGCTGGGGAAATGCTCCGCACGGGGGCTCCGTCGGCGCCGACGTCACCCATATGTGAGGACTGATTCCTGCTGCTCCTGGAGAACACCTGTTACAGGTGAGTAACTACTCTTTCTCCGGGGCCAGCAGGAATAAAGTTCTCACAACCCTCCCTCCTCCCCTTGGAGTTTCTTCTTTACCATTTTCTTTTGCCGTCTTTTAGCTATGTCATCTGACTGAGAAAGATGGCATCCTTGGGCGGGAAGGGCACCACGCATGCGTGGTGGCATCTCCCAAAGGTCTTCTTTGAAAGCTGGGGGGATGCTTCCACGAGGGCTCTGTTGGCGCTGATGTCACCTATATGTGAGGATTGATTCCTACTGTCCCCGGAGAGCACCTGTTACAGATGAGTAACTACACTTTACCAGGCCTTTCTTCCATGTAGTAAACCTCCAGTGCCTGGTTTTCCAAAGGGTTCTCCCATCGACGTACTAACCAGGCCCAAGCCTGTTTAGCTTCCAAAATCAGACAAGATCGAGTCTACTCAGGGTGGCAAAGCTGTAGTTATATGCTTCCTATCACTTTGTCAGCATTAACCAAGTTGATTCCTAGGAGTTGCACTCTGCTAGCTCCAACTTGGCTAACCCTATGGTCTGTGTTGTTGCTACTCACTGCCCATTGTTTTCTCTCTATCTCTTTTTGCCTCTGCTCTTTACTACGGATTATCATTTCTATACAGAATATTGTGCATATTCACATCAGAGATAGTACTTTTTCGATAGGATTTATTTAAGGCAAAGAGGGCAAACAAGAGAATTTGAGTATGTCATTTATTTTGGGAAATGGTTAAAATCAATATGGGTATGAACTGGAAAACAAGGTGTTAACTCTTGAGGAAGTGTGTGGTATTTGCAGTACTACAACTTCCCATCCCTCTTCTTAACTATATCTGACCTGTCACACCTAAATTCTACCTCTGCTGATTTTCACCATCTCTATATAGGTTATTCCAGGCATCTACAACCCTCTCAATAAAGAATGACTTCCTGCTTGTTCTGTGAGGCCTGCTTGTTCTGGGACACCTTCCTGTTTCCTCAGCCCGCAATTTGGGGGTTGTCTTTGAATCCTCTCTCTCTTTCTCCACACATATCCATCTGTTAGCTAAGACCTGCTGTTTCTTTCTCTATAAAATCAGCAGAATCTGCCCTTTCCTTTCTGAACACACTACTAAAACGCTTATCCACTCCTTAATCGCCTCCCGTCTTGACTACTGTAACCTACTCCTTACTGGTCTTCCTCTGAATCATCTCTCTCCCCTTCAATCTGTTCAACACTCTGCTGCGTGGCTAATCTTCCGCCAGCCTCGTCATGCCCATATCACTCCTCTTCTCAAGTCACTTCATTGGCTCCCTATCCGTTTCCGCATCCAGTTCAAACTTCTCCTGCTGACTTATAAATGCATTCACTCTGCCACTCCTCTCTACCTTTCTTCTCTTATCTCTCCTTACAACCCCCCTCTGGAACGCCACTCTTCTAGCAAACTGCTTCTATCTGTGTCCTTCTCTTTTACTGCTAACTCCAGACTTCACTCCTTTCTCCTTGCTGCGCCTTACGCCTGGAACAAACTACCTGTGTCTGTTCGCCAGGCACCTTTTCTAACCCTCTTCAAATCTAGGCTGAAAATTCACCTCTTCGCTGCTGCTTTTGGATCTTGACCACTTGGTCTCCTTTTCTTTCCCCTTGCTTTATCCCTGCCTACACCTTCTGTGTTTGTCTTGACTAGATTGTAAGCTCTGATGAGCAGGGATTGTCTCTTACATCTCTGTGCAGCGCTGCGTATGACTTGTAGCTCTATATAAATGCTCAATAGTAGTAGTAGAAATATTTTCTTAGGTTTCCTCTGAAGCTTCCCCTCTCCAGTTTCATAGCATGACTCTTTTATTGCAAAAATTCCTTTTCTATAGGAAATTTCTCCTCCCTATACTGTAATTTATTGAAGTCTGTCAAATATTTATTAGTATTGTTATTCACATTTATTTGCCAACTCTTTCTTAATTAAAGCCATTTTTAAAGCCATTAAATTAGGTACATAGGACAAGAACAATAAAATAAAACAAAGAACTGCATTAATTTATAAAACAGCAGAATAACATAAAACCTTAGGTAAAATAAAGGCTCTACAGAACAGCCAAAGCTTCAATACTTTTCAAAGGTAAAATCTCTTTAGACATGAATGTTCTTAGAAAAGCTGTTCCAAAGAGTCGGAGCAGCAAGAAAGAAAGTCCCACACCATCATCATTAGCAATGAGCATCACACATTTATTTATTTAACAAGTTTTGTATCCCGCTTTTTCCTTCAATCAAAGCGGTCAGTACAGCACAAGGTTAAACAAAGGTAAGGGAACATACATAGAAGAACTATACAACCACAAGGAAACACATTACATAACTTACATAACATTTAACTATGAAAAGCATGCTGGTAATCAGAGCCAATATAACAGCAGGTTATTTGGTCCCGCACGGTCCTACGCCTAAGGGCCACTTTGGCATGGCCCTTAGGCGCGGGCCCGCAAAGTGCGGGGACGCTCCTGCAGTGGTGGTTATAGCTTGTTGGTTCCGCAGTCCGATTGGTCTGCACATGAAGAGAATGCACTAAAGCTCAATTTAAGATAAATGTAAGCCACGTGCTGGCATATAGACTACCTGACTTATAAACTCTCCCAAATCAAGGCCAACACCATTCAGAATTTTGTAAGACAATATTTGAATGTTTGTCATATCCTCTTTCCCCTTTTATCTCTAGCAACTACATTTGGAATATCTTGTCTCTATTTGTATGATTTTGTAGTTATTCTCACAACTTCTTCCATCCTCTCAGTATTTTTATAAAGCTACATTTTCCAGAACTATACACAGAACTTAAAGTGGGTTCTTACTAGTGACTCGTAAAAAGGCAATATTACTTCTTTCCTATTTGTTTATTTATTTAACCAGTTTTATATACCACCTTATCCTTCAATCAAAGTGGTTGTTACCACAACATGGGGTCTACATTCAACAGGAAGGGAGTGACAAGACATACATAAACTATGAACTATGAGAATTATATTATTTGTCCATAACAGGTGTGTTTTTAGGGATTTGCAGAAGTCCTTGAGATCATTCTGGGCTCTTAATTCTTCAGGAAGGGAATTCCGCAGATGCGGAGCCGAGAGTGAGATAGCCCTTTTGGACGTTGCTTGTTTTGTTCTTTGATAGCCTGCCGGAGTGTGGAGTCTCTTGTTTCCTTGGGTTCGCCTAGGCCTGGTGTTTGTGTCTTTAGATATTATGGCCTGCAAAACATCTGCTGATTAATGATGTATAACTTTGAAAGTGATCATTAGTGTTTTAAATTTCACCCTTGTAATAATAGGAAGCCAGTGCAGCTGTTGGAGTACGGGAGTGATATGTTCGTATTTTGTAGTGCCTGTGATAATGCGTGCTGCAGTATTCTGAACTAGTTGAAGTGGATGGACAGCCTGTTTGAGAAGACCTTGGTATAGAGAGTTTCCATAGTCCAGTAACGGGGTGATGACCGTCTGTCATACTGTACAGAAATGTTCCTGGCTGAAGATTGGTTTAAGTTTCCTAATGATCCAAAGTCGGTGGTATGCTTTTGTTGCAGTCTTGTTTATGTGTAATTGCAAATTCAAGTTCTTGTCTAAGATGACTCCTAGATACTTTACCTCATATATATTTATCCCCTATTTTTCCAGTCAATGAATTTCTCTTGATGCTGTGCTTATGTAACCAAACAATGTTTAATTTAGTTTAGTTTATTTAAAATTTTATATACCGGAGGGAGCAGTAGCTGGAGGTTCCGAGGGCATGAGAGAAGTGTGCACGGCATTCCCTGCCTAACACAATCTGACTGACTGACTAGGCCTGTACATTGGTGGCGCTTTGGCGACATCGTTATTGCTGCGACTCCTGGGCCTTTCAAAGGAAAGCCCCACTGCAAATGTCACGAGAGAGAAGTAGTAGGAGGTCCCGAGGGTGCAAGAGAAGCGTGCACAGCATTCCCTGCCTGACACGATCCATCTGGTTGACCGGGCCTGACCATCAGTGGTGCTTTGATGACATCATTATTGCTGTAACTCCTGGGCCTTTAAAAAGAAGACCCCACTAGGGAACACTTTATAGACTGTGCCCTAAGGGAAAAGGAAAGGGAAAAATCTTCAAGTTCTGCCTCTACACTGCAGGTGAAGGGACTCATTGGTAAGCATTTGATTCATGTACCCCTTCAGGATCAGATTTCTGTCGTTGACTCCTCTCTAGATGGAGCTTTGTTGAGCTCTACTGATAGACCATCATCTCCCCTCTTCTCCCCTGTAGCCAGGACTCTCTCTGTCTTTTTCTCCTGTTACACCTTGGGCAGATTCCCACTCTTTGGAAAGTGATGCGTTGCCTTTTAACTTTCATACCTAGAGTTGTTTTAGCCCTGGCTTCTCAGGATGTAGTTGTATCTGCCTCTAAGGAAGTTACATTGTTGGATGTTTGGAATGTGGTCACTAAGACAGAGTCTATGCTTAAGGGGTTATGAGTTATGTGAACTTTCTAAGCAATTAATGGAAAAGTTCCAGCAGATGGACAAACGAGTTAACGATTTGGAGCAATCTTTGGGAAGAATGGCTCCTCAATTCTCGTCTCTCCACACTGCTGGGACTGCTCATGTGAAAGATAGTTTGATTTTGCATAAGTTGGAGGCACTGGAAAATATCTCTTAGTCAAAAAATTTAAGATTTCTGAATTTTCCGATTACATATCTCTTGTCTGCAGAAATTTTATTGAGGAAATGTTTGAGATTTTTGGGTTCACTAATTCTGAGTTTATGATTTTTTCCAATATCTATTATAATCCTCAGAAAAAAGGTGAAGGTCCAGGAGAGTGCAATGGACAATCTTCAAGTACCTTCTCTAACCAACTTAATGGAGTTCCTTGAGGACTCTATGGATATAATTACGTCTAGAACTACCTTCCTCGTAACCTTCATTTCTCCAGGACCAAGCAGGAAGTCAGTCCTCACATATGGGTGACGTCGGCGCCGATGGAGCCCTCGCGGAGCAATTTTCCCCAGCTTTCAAAGAAAGCCTTTGGGAATTGCAGCGCGCATGCGCGGTCCTCTTCCCGCCCAAGGGTGCCATCTTGCTCAGTCTTCTTTTTTCCGCGGAGCCCTACAGACGTTGCCTGTGAATCCCCGCAGAAAAGTTGATTTTTCTCTATTTTCCTCTATTTTTCTTCGGTTCGACGCCGATTCTTTTCCCGCCCGGACTCGCGACGCCGGTTGCGAGTCCGTCCCTTATTTTTCGTTTTTTTGTCCTTCGTGACAGATTTCGCGCTTTTTTCCTTTTTCCCTGGCAGCCCGGTCGTTCGACCTCGCAGGGGCCCTTTTTCCCCCGATGGCTGCCAGTGGCTTTAAAAAGTGTGACTTCTGTAAGAAACTTATGTCTCTTACAGACACTCATGACTTCTGCCTCCGCTGCCTCGGCCCAGATCATGACCCCATGATCTGCGGGTCATGCGGCAAGATGTCCTCAAAAGCATTGAGGAGGCGGCAGCACCAGCGGGAGCGTATCTTCTCTGACTCCGGCCAGGCTCGGACCTCGTCAGAGGCTTCGACGTCTCGGGACTCTGGTCCTGAGCATCGTCGGAGTTCCTCTGAAAGGAGGTCTCCTACCCGGGATCATCATCGGAAGAAGAAACCCGCGAGGGCGGGATCGGTGGACGCTCCTGGTTCCTCGAGGGCCAGGTCGCATAGCCCCGATTCCCGTCCCGGGTCCTCGGAGATGGAGAGGCCGTCAAAACATCCTCGACTCGAGGTGGACTTGCCCGCTCACGTAAGTACTGTTGTCCTCGTGGACTCGCCTCCGAAGGACCCGACGTCGGGCCCGACGCCTTCGGGGCCCGAGTCGGGGGCTGCTGGGTCTCCTGAGCTCAGACTCAGGTTGACGGCCTTGGAGTGCAGTCTGTCTGCCTTCTTGGACCAGCAGCGGGCATTGATCGCTGACCTCGCCGGTGCTTCTGCCCTGACCGCCGGGACATCGACCTCCAAATCGACCCCGGAGACCGAGCCGATCCTCGGTCACGGTCTCCTTCGGCCTCCCGTTCGGGATCGAGGTCGTCGACGCCGACTCCCTCGGCATCGGGGCGGATGGCATCAGTGCCCGCCCGACCGGAGCCGGTCGACTCCTCCTCCGAGGAGTCGGCCTGGGAATCTGAGGACGAAGAGTCACCTGGTTCCTTTCGGACTCGGTGTGTCCCTTCGGACTCCCCCGAGTCCGAACCTCGGAGACGGTCCCCCCCGGAGGATACCCGGTTCTCGGACTTCGTGAGGGATATGGCCAAGGCCTTGGCCTTCCCTGCGGATCCCGAGGAGGAGCCTCGAGTCGAAGAACTCGATGCCCTCCAATATGACTCTCCCCCGAAGGAGGCCTTTATTGTACCGGTTCCTCCCATGCTGGAACGACTTCTCTTCCGCATGTGGGAGAGCCCGGCGTCGTCGCCGGTATTAAGCAAGCGGGTCGATTCCATTTATCGAGTCCGCAAGAGCCCTGGCTTCCAAAAGGCACAACTACCGCACCATTCCATGGTGGTGGAATCGGCCATTCATAGACTAAAGAGTCAAAAAATGCACTCCTCGGTGCCCCCTGGTAGGGAAGCCCGAAGCCTGGATGCCCTCGGTAGAAAGTGCTTCCAGGGCTCTATGCTTGCTTGTCGAGTCCAGACATACCAGCTCTACATGGGCATGTATCTCCGAGACCTGGCTAAGGAAATAGCCGGGTTCTCTGCTGGTCTCTCCGACGAACCTTTGCAGAGGTTCCAATCCTTGTCTACTGGTATTCGGGAGTGCTCCAAGTTTATATCTCGAGCAGCCTATGATGGTTTTGAGGCTTCGGCTCGAGTAGCTGCGGCCGGCATCGGTGGACGCCGCCAGGCTTGGCTTCAGACGTCCGACCTCGAGCCCTGGGTACAGGACAAGTTGGTCGATGTCCCCTGCCGAGGTGATAACCTCTTTGGCAAGCCCATGGATGAGAAGGCTGCACAAATTGAGACAGAGACTCTCACCAGGACTCGTCTCTCAAGGAAGACCTCTGCCCCTTCTCAAAAGAAGAAGGCCTCGGGGAAAAAGCCCTTTTACCCGAGGAAAGGTGCTGCCTATAAATACTACCCTCAGTATCAGGCCTCACCAGCTCCCCCACAGGGAAAGCAGGCCAAGGGACGGGGTAATGGGTCCCGTAGGCAGCAAGCCCCCAAGCCTGCACCACCAGCCCCTGCTCAGCAGGGTGGGGGTTTTTGACTTTCTCAGCATAGCCTCTCCCCCTCAGCTGGTTTCTCTCAGCACAGGAGGCCGGCTGGTCCACTTTGCCCACAGGTGGTCCAACATCACCACAGATACCTGGGTACTTCACATAGTTCAAAAGGGCTATCTTCTTCACTTTCACCAGGTACCTCCCTCCTACTTTCCAGGGGAGCCTCCCAGACTCCCTTTGCACAGGGACTTACTCCTTCAGGAGTTAGCAAGTCTCGTTCAGGAACAAGCCGTGGAACCGGTGCCCCACCACCTGAAGGGCCAAGGATTTTACTCCAGGTACTTCCTGATTCCAAAAAGAACAGGAGGCCTCAGACCCATCCTGGACTTGCGAAACCTCAACAAGTTCCTTGCAAAGGAAAAGTTCAAAATGCTTACCCTTGGAATCCTGCTGCCCTACATCCAGCAGGGAGACTAGCTATACTCCTTAGATCTAAAGGATGCGTATACTCATATCCTTATTCATCCAGACCACAGACAATATCTCAGGTTTGTTGTGGGAGGAAACCATTACCAGTACAGAGTACTGCCCTTTGGCCTATCCTCCGCCCCCAGGGTGTTCACAAAATGCCTAGCAGTGGTGGCGGCCTATCTGAGACTTCAAGGTCTCTTTGTGTTCCCATACCTGGACGACTGGCTCATCAGGGCCCAGTCTGCCCAAGAAGCCACTCAGGCTACTCATCGCACTGTGACTCTGCTCCAGCACTTGGGTTTTGTCATAAACTTCGCAAAGTCCACTTTGCTCCCCTCTCAAAATCTTGAGTTCATAGGCGCCAGATTGGACACGCTTCAGGCGCGAGCCTTCCTCCCTCTGGACCGGGCCAAACGGCTCATGGAACTCGCCAGCCGCTTTCACAGCAATTCCCTGGTCTCCGCCAGGCACTTTCTGAGACTGCTCGGCCATATGGCTTCCACGGTCCATGTAACCCCCAATGCCCGCCTGAACATGCGTCCTGCTCAGTGGTGCCTGCACACTCAATGGCATCAGGCCACGGGGAGCCTAGCGGACTCCGTACAGATCTCCGACCAGCTGGTCTCCTCTCTGCGATGGTGGCTTCATCTGCCAAACCTAGTGCTCGGGGTGACTTTTCAGCCCCCTACACATTCTCAGGTCCTGACGACCGATGCTTCTCTCCAGGGTTGGGGAGCACATTGCCAAGGTACTTGTACTCAGGGTCTCTGGACTCCTTGGGAGTCCGCTCAACAGATCAACTTCCTGGAACTCAGAGCCATCCGCCTAGCGCTCAAAGCCTTCTCTCACCTGATTTCTCACCAGTCAGTACTTGTCCAGACAGACAATCAGGTTGCCATGTTCTACGTGAACAAGCAAGGCGGCACCGGCTCCTTCCTTCTCTGTCAGAAAGCACAGAAGCTCTGCTCTTGAGCCGTCCATCGCAACATCGTCCTCAAAGCTGTCTATCTCCCAGGTCAAGAAAACTGCCTGGCAGACAAACTGAGCAGGGTCCTCCAACCGCACGAGTGGAGGTTGGATCCGCTTGTGGTTCAGCGGATCTTTCTCCGGTGGGGTCTCCCCACCATGGATCTGTTCGCCAGTCCTCTGAACCGACAGCTTCCCAGATTCTGCTCTCGACAGCCGCATCCTCTCCGGGTAGCGGCGGATGCTTTTCTGATTCCATGGTCCACAGGCCTCTTGTATGCCTTTCCACCCATGCCTCTGGTGTCTCGGACGCTCTTCAAAGTTCTCAGAGACAAGGCATCGATGATCCTAGTGGCTCCCCGGTGGCCGAGACAACCTTGGTTCCCGCTTCTGATGCAGCTGGCGGTGGACACCCCTCTTCCTCTGGGGTTTCAGCCCGACCTCCTCTCGCAGGATCAGGGGACGCTCCTGCACCCCAACCTCCGGTCCCTTCATATGATGGCCTGGCTGCTGAAAGGGTAGTCCTTGCTCCTCTCCAGCTACCTCCAGATGTGGAAGAGGTCGTCTTGGCCTCCAGGAGGCCTTCCACCCGGAAGTCCTACGCTCTTAAGTGGCGTCGGTTCTCCGTCTGGTGTACTCAGCAGTCTCAAGACCCCTTCTCCTGTTCAGCATCAGTGGTCTTGCAGTACTTGCTTTCTCTTTCCAATCTTGGACTTAAGTCCAACTCGGTCAAGGTCCACCTCAGTGCTCTTT
The DNA here is from genome assembly GCA_033557465.1 of Ichthyophis bannanicus. NCBI lineage: Eukaryota > Metazoa > Chordata > Amphibia > Gymnophiona > Ichthyophiidae > Ichthyophis > Ichthyophis bannanicus. The sequence goes on along the minus strand of CM066034.1, from coordinate 399,231,259 downwards.
CTGCGCATCACATGCCGGTGGATGGTAGACCTCTTTCCAGCCACCCTCTGGTGGCTCGTTTTCTCAGAGGCCTCCTTCTCCTTAAACCACCTTTGCGCCCGCCAGCCCCGAACTGGGATCTCAATGTGGTTTTACAGCGGCTTACCTGTCCACCTTTTGAGCCTATGGCTACCTGTCCTCTTCGTTTTCTTTCCTGGAAAGCCTTGTTCTTGGTGGCCCTCACTTCTGCAAGACACGTTAGTGAGCTGCAAGCCCTAGTATCTGATCCTCCTTACACTAGGTTCTACAAGAACCGGGTAGTCCTACGGACTCACCCTAAGTTTCTTCCTAAAGTGGTTTCCCCTTTTCACATCAACCAGGAGGTGGTACTTCCGACCTACTTTCCCAGGCCACACTCCAGCTGAGCTGAAATGGTCCTGCATACCCTGGACTGTAGGAGGGCGCTGACCTTCTACCATGACCGTACGCGGGAGCACCGAAAGGCTGTTCAGCTCTTCGTGTCTTATGACCCCAACAAGTTGGGGCTCCCTGTCTCCAAGCGTACTCTGTCCATCTGGATTGCAGATAGTCACTGCTCATCGTGTTTGGGCGAAGGCTACGTCAGTGGCTTACCTCCGCTCTGTTCCATTGGCAGACATCTGCCGGGCCGCTACTTGGTCTTCAAGCCAGACCTTTGCAGCCCATTACTGCCTGGAGAGGGAGTCCCGCAGGGACAGTGCTTTCGGACAGGCAGTCCTCCGTAACCTCTTCGAGGTATAGGCAACTCCTACCCTCCGTCCCGGATGTTGGGCTACCGGTTGGAGACATATTCAGAGAAGATTCCTTCCTTCTGTGCTACTGACCTTGAGGGAGCTCATTTTTGTGCTTAGGGTCTCCGGTAGCCTTAAGCTTGGGAGTCCCATATGTGAGGACTGACTTCCTGCTTGGTCCTGGAGAAAGCGTAGTTACTCACCTGTAACAGGTGTTCTCCAGGAGCAGCAGGAATCAGTCCTCACAACCCTCCCTCCTCCCCTTGGAGTTGCAGTTATATGCTTTCGTTTTTGCTAATTTTTGCTGTCTTTTAGCTATGTCATCTGACTGAGCAAGATGGCACCCTTGGGCAGGAAGAGGACCGCGCATGCGCGCTGCAATTCCCAAAGGCTTTCTTTGAAAGCTGGGGAAAATTGCTCCGCGAGGGCTCCGTCGGCGCCGACGTCACCCATATGTGAGGACTGATTCCTGCTGCTCCTGGAGAACACCTGTTACAGGTGAGTAACTACGCTTGCTTTAATCTATGATTTTAAAGGCATACTTTCCAAAAAAGGAAAAGGATTTTTGTTTTTACAGATATGGCTCAGGCCACTTAAGCCCGTCAGCAACAGTTTCCTTCCCAACGTCCTAAGATTGTGGCTGCGGTGGTATGTTTTTCTTGACATTCCCCTGTAAGTTTTTGATTACACTTCAGGGTAGTAATTATATTTTTATGAATCTGACATCTGGATTAATTTATTACTGATCATGATCTCTGAGTTATTAGAGATTTTTAGTGAGTATCTGGTCTGAAACATTTTGGAAACACATGTGGATGTATTTCCATTTGATTTCTAGCTTGATAATGTTTGGTATGCTGTACTTGCTCTCTCCTTTAAGTGGGCTTTTTCTGCTAGTGAAATGTTCACTAGTTGGATTTTCTTTTGTGTAATGTGCACTAGTTGGATTTTCGTTATCTGTATGTAAAATGTTTAAACTCCTAATAAAAAGAAATTTGATATACTGCCTCTTGGAAACAGCAAAGTGGCTTACAATAACTAAAATTAATCAAATAAGTATAATAAGAGAGAAAGGAACGCCATTCATGAGAGCAGTAAGCTTCCCTTATTGCTTTATTACATTGACTGGTTAGTTTCAGCTAATCTGATATGATTACTTCTGAATCCATTTATGCCCTTTTGGGTCTTGGATGTATAATTTTATGCATTGTAGCATTGAAATACTTCTCCCAAACACATAGAAGCAGAGTGATACGAAGAGTTCTGTAGTCTGAGGCTGACCCCCAGGCCCTGAACAAAAAAGATATTGTAGCATGAAATCTCCAGGAACAAGCAGGAATGAGTCTTCACATATGGGTACGTCGGTACCAATGGAGCCTGCGCGGGAACGCTCCCCAGCGTCCAAAAAGAAAGCTTTTGGGAGCATCCCACGCGCATGCGCGCTGCCTTCCCGCCCATTCACTTCCCTCTCATCAGTTTTCTGTTTTCCACAGAGCCGGCAGGACGTATTCCTGTCACCGCAGAAAATTCTTCTTTTTATTCTTAGTTTTTTGTGGTCGTGTCTGCCTTCCCTCAACGCCACCAGTACCGCCGGTGCTTTTCTTTCTTTTTTCTAAAGAATTTCTTCTTTTTCTTCAGAAATTTTCCTATTTTTAGTGTCTGACACTTTCTAGGCCACTAGGCCTCTTTCTTTCCATCATGGAAAAGCCAGCCACTACCCTTAAGAAATGCTCAAAGTGTGGCGGTACAGATATGTTTTCAGACACTCATACTTGGTGTCTAAAATGTTTGGGTCCTGACCATTGCCCACTAGAGTGTCTTTCCTGCTGGAGCTCAAACAGAAGAAGTCTTCAGAATTGAGCACAACTCGATACCTGGTTCACATTGCATTCGATGTCACCAGCTAGAATATCTCCACAGGATCAGGTAACCAAACAAAAGTCTGTAAAGACTAGCCAGTCCTCGAGTGGTAGATCTTCTTCCCAGTATCGAGATGGCTCTGGCCTTGCCCTCGAGGACATATTGGCAATAATGCCCCGGCGGGAGTCTTCGGGCTCCAAAGCATTAACGGGGCTTCAGGTTGTTCCCGGGGTTCTTACCTCGATGAACATACCTGCGCCATGCTCAGTGGTTGTGGCCGCTTCGAGCGGTACCGACACCCCGGCATCGGCTATGCTGATGGATGAAACACTCCTCACCAATGATCGCAGTCTAACGCTCTCGGTTACTTCGGTACCGTTAGAGTTGCTGCAGACCGATCTTCCAGTATCGGTATTGGCTTCGGTACCGGTATCGACATGGGCATTGGTGTCTTATTGGACTTATTGGATCAATTTTCTTTTTCTCACCACATCATGGGAGTTTCTTGACAGTTGCATGAGCAGAACATTTCTTAATAACATTGCGAACTGTAAACACAGGAATCTCAAGGTCTTTAGAGATGGCCTTGTACCCCTTTGAAGTTTGATGTTTGGTGATAATGGATTTTCTGATGGTCTTAGGAAGATCTCTTGTCTTCACCATTGTAAAAATGAAACAAGGAGTGAACATGGTCATTTTAAACATTAGAGCCATTATTCATTGGTTGATTCAAGTCATTTGAGTACTGACAGTTGATCACTGGTGCGTCTAATTTTACTGCAGTAGAAATATGGTTCTTTTGTTCAGACTGATTTGTTCTGTTTATAAGGGTGCCAATAATCATATCCTGGTAATGTCCCAGTTTTTATAGTATTTCCTACTATTTCCTTTTTTAATTGGCTTTATTTTATTGGATTCTGTTATGTGTCAAATATGTGCGAATATAGGGCCCGATTCCATCCCGGACATTGATCCCCTCTGTACATCCGGTCTGAACCGGACCACCCAAACTCCGCACCCAAGCCGTACCTCCCCCACCCCCAACTTCCCCACACAACCGACGGGGAAGATAGTCGAGGCCAGGAGAAGGCACATCCATCCCCGCTATTCGTGACACAGTCATTGCACTGGCCATTTTTTTAGGAGATAGTGGACATTAAGGAGTTGAACTACAAGGGCACCAATAATACTGACTACAACTGTATTTCAGAGAATACTTCTAGAGCTTCATCAGCTAATCTCCAGGAACAAGCAAGAATGAGTCTTCACATATGGGTACGTCGGTACCGACGGAGCCTGCGCGGGAACGCTCCCCAGCATCCAATCAGAAAGCTTTTGGGAGCATCCCATAGCGCCTGCGTGCTGCCTTCCCGCCTTTCCAACTGTCTCTCCTCAGTTGTTCTTTTTCCGCGGAGCCAGCAGGTCGTGTTCCTGTCACCGCAGAAGAATTTCCTTATTTTTTCTTTATTTCTTTTCTGTCGCGTCTGCCTTCCTCGACGCTATACCGGTACCGCCGGTTCTTATTCTTTTCTTTTTAAAAAAAAAACAGCACCTTTTTTCCATTTATTTTTCTTCAGGTGTACTTCAGTTTTGGGCCTTAGGCCCAAAACCCTTTTCCTTAAGTAAGGAAAAGCCTGCCTCAGGATTTAAGAAGTGCACAAAATGTAGCGGTACTATCTCCGTCACCGACACCCATGACTGGTGTCTAAAGTGTTTAGGCCCTGACCATTCCATTGAAGATTGTGTGTCCTGTTCCATGATGTCTTACCCTGTTTCCCTCTGATGCAGCTTCGGTGGCATCGACGTCTTCCAGGGCTTCTTCTTCCTCACATGGATCTCAGGTAACTAAACATAAATCCAGCCAGTCCTCGAAGGGCAAATCTCCTTCTAAGCATCGAGATGCCCCTGGCCTTGCCCTCGAGGATTCTGCACCGGCAAAATTACCCCGGCGGGCAGCTTCGGCTTCTAAAGCATCATCATCGGGGTTCCAGGATGATCTAGATGGCGTGGCCTCAACAGATCTCCTGGTGCCATGCTCTGGGGTACCGGTGGCTTCCACCGGTACCGACTTCCAGGCATTGGCAGCGTCGATGGATCAGAGGATTCTGTCCATCGAACGCAGTCTGGCGGCTTTCCTTGTGGTATCGACACCTGTGGTACCGCAACAGACTACTCCGCCGGTACCGGCTCCGGTATCGCCATCGGCACCAATTCCGGTACCGGTGGCATCGACATCGGCATCGGTGTCAGCTATGCCGGTACTCTGCCCTCTGCAGCCCTCCGGTACCGATACCCTGGTACCGGTGATTCCCGATACCAATCCCAGTCGGTACGGGTATCGGGCTTTGCAAGAGCATCCCGACAGACGATACTTCGATTCCTCTGATGACTCTGAGGATTCTGAAGAGTCTGTCAATGCAGCGATGCTTCTTCCACTGGAGGAGTCCTCTCCTAAATGAAGGATGTCTCCTCCAGAGGACTTGTCTTTTCAAGACTTTATCAGAGAGGTGGTTCGGGGCCTCTCTATTACAGTAGCCCCAGAGTCAGAGCCTAGAGCTAAGGAGTTAGATATTCTACAATATCCTAAAACTCCTAAAGAGGCAGCTACCTTGCCTATTCATGAGATTCTGTATGGTCTCATGTTAAGGATGTGGGAAGCGCCTCTAACCACCTCTCCTCATTCTCGCAGGTTGGACACCATGTATCGTGTCCCTCCTTGTCCTGGTTTCCATAAAACTCAGCTTCCTCACCACTCTATTGTGGTTGAGTCTGCAATGAGAAAGATTAGAAGTGCCAAGAGACATGCCTCTAATCCTCCAGGACGTGAATGTAGAACCCTGGATGCTTTTGGTAGAAGAGTCTTCCAAGCTTCCATGCTTGCTGCGAGAATTAATTCTTATAGTCTCTACATGGGAATGTTCTTAAAAGAAGTCACTGACCATTTGCTGACTTTAAGTCCTTTTATGTCTGACAGTAAAAGGCAAGAATTATTCTCTGGGCTCAAACATGCTCAGGATATCTCCAAATTCTCCAACCGTGCAGCTTTCGACTCCTTTGAATGCGTAAGCAGAGCCTCAGCTATAGCTATAGGTGCACGTAGGATTGCTTGGCTTCAAGCATCTGATTTGGAGACCTGGTTCCAAGATGAATTGGGAAATATCCCTTGTACAGGTGAGAATCTGTTTGGTAAAGATTGGCAAGCAAAAGCCAATCAAATGGATGCTGAAAATTCTGCTTTGGATAGACTATCCAAATCTACTGCTGCTCCTGCTAAGAAAAGGTTGTTCAAGAAAACATCTTTTTTCTAAAAAGGGAAGATCCTATCCAGCTTATAGTCAGAGAGCATCTTCTGCAGCTCAGTTTCCTTCCAAACGTCAGCAATCCTCCAAACAGACCAAGGCAAAGGCTGCGAGGCCTGCTCCAGCCCAGCAATCTCAGCCCCCTCAGGGCCTTTGACTCTCTGCTAGAGAACTTAGCCTTCCTGGCTCTAGAAGGACCAGAGCCTTCCACCATTCCAGGAAGGTTATGTCACTTTGCTCCCAGATGGGGGCAAATCACAGCAGAGCATTGGACACTCTCCATCATAAGAGAGGGGTACAAACTTTATTTTTCCACAAGAGTGCACCAGTTCAATTCTCCAACCTCCCTCCTCAGCCTGTTAGAGCAGGAGGTTGCCACTCTTCTAGCCCAGGGGGCAATAGAGGAAGTGCCTTCTCAACAACAGGGCACAGGGTTCTACTCCCCCTATTTTCTTATCCCAAAGAAAACAGGTGGCTTCAGACCCATTTTAGATCTCAGAGAGTTGAACAGATTCCTAGTCAAAGAGAAATTCAAGATGGTTTCTCTAGGAACTCTGCTGCCATACCTTCAGAGTCAGGATTTGCTTTGTTCTCTCGATCTCAAGGATGCGTACACTCATGTTCTCATCCATCCAACTCACAGAAGGTTCCTTCGGTTCCTTTTCCAGGAGAAGCACTATTAATACAGAGTGCTCCCCTTTGGCCTGGCCTCTGCACCGAGAGTGTTCACGAAATGCATGGCAGTGGTTGCTGCTTTTCTGCGCACCCTGGGAATATTTGTCTTCCCTTATCTGGACGACTGGCTCATTCGAGCTCTCACTCAATCAGAGGCCAAGACTGCTCTAACCTGCACAATGCATATCCTTCAATATTTAGGGCTGGTAATAAACTTCCCAAAATCCAATTTGATCCCTACTCAGTCCTTGGAGTTTATAGGGGCGCTACTGGATACCACAAGGGCAAGGGCCTATCTTCCCCAGGCCCGTTGCCTTCGCTTGATGCAGTTAGCTTCTCAAGCAGAGTCAAAACCCCTTCTAACTGCTCGAAAAATGTTACAGTTGCTAGGCCACATGGCATCCACCGTTCATGTGGTACCATATGCTCGCCTTCACATGAGAGCAGCTCAGTGGACTTTATCCACCCAATGGACCCAGGCATTAGGCTGCCTGTCAGACAAAATAGAAAACACAAGTCGCCTCATTTTGTCCCTCCAGTGGTGGAAGTCCCCTCAGAACCTGTTGCTGGGGTGTCCTTTTCAACAGCCTCTACCCTAGGCAACTCTTACAACAGATGCTTCTCCAATGGGTTGGGGAGCTCATCTTCAGGACCTCTCCACCCAGGGCATCTGGTCCCCACAGGAGACTTGTCTACATATCAATCTCTTAGAACTCAGAGCAATCTTCCTTGCTCTGCGAGTTTTCCACACCCTGCTCAGCCACAAGACAGTCCTTGTCCACACGGACAATCAGGTAGCCATGTTCTATATAAACAAGCAGGGAGGAACTGGCTTTCTGTTGCTTTGCAACGAAGCTCTGCGACTGTGGGCCCTCGCCAGAGAGCATCACATTCATCTTCTGACAGTCTATCTTCCAGGTGCTCAAAACTCTTGGGCAGACAGACTCAGTCGAGTTCTGCTTCCACACGAGTGGTCCCTACACATGGACCAGGTATCCAGGATTTTTCAAATTTGGGGAACCCCGGACATGGACCTCTTTGCAAGTCCGTGGAATGCCAAACTTCCCCGGTTCTGTTCCAGAACTCCGGCTCAGGGGGCTCAGGCAAGGGATGCTTTCCTCCTCCATTGGGGTCAAAACTTCCTGTATGCCTTTCCATCCATTCCCCTAATTCCCAAAACCCTGTTCAAGCTTCAGAGAGACAGAGGCCACATGATTCTCATAGCTCCACATTGGCCACGGCAAGTGTGGTACCCTCTGCTTCTACATCTCTCTCAAGCTCCCTCCCTAGAGTTAGGGTCTGCTCCAGACCTCCTCTCTCAGGAGGATGGAAAGTTGTGGCACCCCAGTCCCCAGTCTCTGCATCTCAGGGCTTGGTTGCTGAAGGCCTAGATCTCCAGGATCTTCCTCTTTCTCAACAAGTGAAAGATGTTCTTTATGCTTTCAGAAAACCTTCCACTAGACGTTCTTACGCCTTCAAGTGGAAAAGGTTTACCATCTGTTGTTCTGCAAAGGCTCTTAACCCCCGTTCAATACCTCTGGAATCGTTGCTGGAGTATCTCCTGCATCTGTCTAATGCAGGCCTTAAGACAAATTCAGTAAGAGTCCATCTGAGTGCTATTGCAGCTTCCCTCAAGCCTCTAAATGGACAACTTGTTTCCTCTCATCCCCTTGTAGCAAGGTTCATGAGAGGCCTCCTTTTAACAAAGCCTCCCATTAGACCACCTCCAGTGGCATGGGACTTAAATTTGGTTCTTGGTCAGCTTATGAAGCCGCCTTTTGAACCTTTAGCTACTACCTCCTTGAAATACCTTTCTTGGAAGGTTATCTTTCTCATTGCAATCACATCAGCACGCCGCATCAGTGAATTGCAAGCACTAGTAGCTAATCCACCTTATACAAGGTTCTATCATGACAAGGTGGTCCTTAGGACTAATCCACACTTTATGCCTAAGGTGGTCTCGCCTTTTCACCTCAACCAAGAGGTCTACCTACCTGTCTTTTTTCCAGGGCCTCATGCATCAAGTGCAGAGAGGAATCTTCATACCCTGGACTGTAAAAGAGCTCTAGCTTTTTACTTACAGAGAACACAACATAGAAAGTCTTCTCAACTCTTTGTTGCTTTTGATCCTTCTCATTTGGGTCAACCAGTCTCCAAGAGAACACTTTCCAACTGGATTGCCCAATGTATTTCTTTCACCTATCAGAGCAAGAACATTTCTCTGGAGGGCCATGTCACAGCTCACAATGTGAGAGCCATGGCAGCCTCAATGGCTCACCTGAACTCTGTGTCTATCGATGACATCTGTCGAGCAGCCACTTGGGCCTCGGTTCATACCTTCTTAGCCCATTACTGTTTGGACAAGGACTCCCGCCGGGATGCCTTGTTTGGTAAGACTGTTCTCAAACACCTGTTCCATACTTAATCAACTCCTACCCACCATCCCTCAGGGATGCCAGAGATCCAGGTGGGGAAGTGCAGCCCTGTCCCAGGGACACACAACTTATGGGCTCTCTCCCTGGCATCAAAAGCTAGGGAGTCCCCGTATGTGAAGACTCATTCCTGCTTGTTCCTGGAGATAGCACAGTTACTTACCTGTAACAGGTGATCTCTGGGAACAGCAGGAATAAGTCTTCACAACCCACCCACCTCCCCTAGGAGTTGTCTCACTCTCTCTATCTCTCTTCCTTTCCCTCTCTCTCCCTCTTTGTCTCAGCTATAAAACTCAACTGAGGAGAGACAGTTGGAAAGGCGGGAAGGCAGCACACAGACGCTGTGGGATGCTCCCAAAAGCTTTCTGATTGGACGCTGGGGAGCATTCCCGCGCAGGCTCCGTCGGTACCAACGTACCCATATATGAAGACTTATTCCTGCTGTTCCCAGAGATCACCTGTTACAGGTAAGTAACTGTGCTTTCTCTCTGTGCAATAACTGGTGGTTTTAACTGTTGGAAAAAGTAGATCATAAAATCTCCAGGAACAAGCAGGAATGTAGTCTTCATATATGGGTATCGACGGAGCCTGCGCGGGAACACTCCCCAGCGTCCAATAGGAACACTTTTGGGAGTATCCCTCAGCACATGCGCGCTGCCTTCCCGCCTTTCCAACTGTCCCTCTTCAGTTCTTCGTTTTCTGCGGAGCCGACAGGTCACATACCCTGTCACCGCAGAAAATTTCTTCTTTAAACTTGTTTTTCTTGTGGTCGCGCCTGCCTCCGCTCGACACCTAACGGTACTGCCGGTTCTCTTTTCTTCTTCTTCTTTTCAAAAAAAAGAATATATATATACTTATCAAATGTTTCTCTTCAGAAACTTTTTATTTTTGGTGCTAGGCGCCATTTTGGGCATTAGGCCCCATTTTCCTGAAAAATGGAAAAAACAGCTAGTGGTTTAAAAAATGTACTAAATGTGGCGGTACCATTTCTGTCACCGACACCCATGAGTGGTGTCTCAAATGTTTAGGCCCTGGCCATTCTCCATCGGAGTGTTCCTCTTGTATGGGGATGACTAAAAGAGGAAGACAGAACCGGGCTGCAAAACTCGGTACCCTCTTTTCTTCAGATGCGATGTCCATTGCATTGACGTCTTCCAGAGCCTTGTCTTCCTCCCATGGATCTCAGGTAAATAAACATAAGAGCCGGTCCTCAAAGGGTAGATCTCCTTCCAAGCATCGAGAAGCCATTGGCATTGCCCTTGAGAAAACTATACCAGCAAAACAGCCCCGGCGGGAGGGTTCGGCCTCCAAAGCACTAACGGGGCTCCAGGATGTTCTCGAGGCCTCGACTTTGGCAGAACTACTGGTGCCATGCTCAGGCATTCCAGCCACTTCTACCAGTAGCGACACCCAAGCATCGGCAGCGTCGATAGACCAGAGATTCCTCGCTATCGAATGCAGTCTTGCAGCTCTCCTTACAACTGCAGTACCGTTGACACCGCTACCGACAGTTCAACGGGCACCGGTAACGATACCGGTGCCGGTATCAGCACCGGTACTGATACCGGTACCAGCACTGACAGTACCGGCCCCGGTGAGAATTCTGCCCATGCTGACTTTTTCAGCCATCGACAGATCAGTACCAGACCAACTCGGTGCCGAATTCAATCGATACCAATACCATGCTTTGCATGAACATCGGGATCAGAGATGCTTCGAATCTTCCGATTCCGATGACTCAGATAAATCGGTCAGTACCAGAGTACTTCTTCCAGAAGACTCCTCTTCTCCTTAACACAGAATGTCTCCTCCGGAGGACGTCTTTTCAGGATTTTATTCGTGATATGGCCCGAGGCCTATCAATCACGGTAGCTCCTGAAAAAGAACCTAGAGCAAAGCAATTGGAAATACTCCAATACCCTAAGGCTCCCAAAGAGGCAGCTACCCTGCCCATTCATGAAATTCTTCATGATTTGATGCTCAGAATGTGGGAAACACCTTTGACCACATCTTCTCATTCTAGGAAACTCGACACCATGTATCGAGTTCCACCATGTCCTGGTTTTCAAAAGACTCAGCTGCCACACCATTCAATGATAGTGGAATCAGCCATGCATAGGATGAAAAGTGCAAAAAGACATGCATCCAATCCTCCAGGTCGTGAATGCAGGATCCTTGACGCCTTTGGTCGTCGAAAATTTCAGGCTTCCATGCTTTCAGCTAGGATCAGCTCATATATTTTATATATGGGAATGTTCCTTAGTCACAGGAGACTTGGAGCTTATGAGCCCCGTCCTCCCTGATGACAAACAACAAGACTTCCTTACTCTTGTCAAGCATGCTCAAGACGTTTCCAAGTTTGTAAATCGTGCAGCCTTTGACTGCTTTGAATGCATCAGCAGAACTTCTGCTATTGCCATTGGTGCACGTCGGATTGCCTGGCTTCAGACATCAGACTTGTAGACTTGGGTACAGGACAAATTGGGAAACATCCCTTGCACAGGAGAGAACCTCTTTGGCAGGAAAAGGCTAATGAGATAGATACTGACAATCTCACTATAGACAGATTGTCAAAATCTACAGCCACTCCAGCCAAAAAGAAACCCTATAAGAAACCCTTTTTCAGCAAAAAGAGGACGTTTTATCCATCCTATACCCAGCAAGGGCAAGCTCAGGGTCAATTTGCCCAAAAGGGGCAACAGCAACAATCCATACAACAAAAGAAGCCAAAAGGCCCGAGAGCTCAACCAGCTCCACAGGCTCAGCCCCCTCAAGGGCTTTGACTCCTTCCTAGAGAGCTTAGCTTTCCTGCCTCTGAATAGTCCAGAACCCCTAAACATTCCAGGCAGGTTGTGTCATTTTGTCAACAGATGGCACCAAATAACAGCAGAAAATTGCACGCTGTCCATTGTAGGGGAGGGGTACAAGCTTCATTTTCACAGCATGCCCCCTTCTACAATAGTAAGACAGTTCAATTCCCAAACCTCTCCAGACAACCTACTGGATCAAGAGGTCTCAACACTCCTTGCTCAGGAAGCAATAGAGGAAGTGCCCAGTCTCCCACAGGGTTCAGGGTTCTACTCCCCCTATTTTCTTATTACAAAGAAAACAGGAGGACACAGACCCATTCTAGACCTCAGAGAATTGACAAATATCTGTTCCGAGAAAAGTTCAAAATTATTTCTCTGGGAACTCTTCTGCTATACCTTCATAGTCAGGATTGGCTTTGCTCTCTAGATCTAAAGGATGCATATACTCATATTCTGACCCATCTAGATCACAGGAAATTCTTACAATCCCTTTTCAAGGGAAAACACCTCCAATACAGGGTTCTTCCTTTTGGTCTGGCTTCGGCACCAAGAGTATTCACGAAATGCATGGCAGTAATAGCTGCATTCCTGCGAACCCTAGGGATATTCGTCCTCCCTTACTTGGACGACTGGCTCATTCGAGCTCCCACGATTCCAGAAGCCAGCTCTGCACTGTCTCGCACAATGCGAATTCTCCAATACTTGGGATTGGTCATAAACTTCCCAAAATCCCAACTTGTTCCTTCTCAGACCCTGGAGTTCATAGGAGCTTGTTTAGATACCAGACAGTCAAGGGCTTTCCTCCCACAGCCCCGCTGTCTTCGCATAATGCAACTAGCTTCTCAAGCAGCGGGAAAGTCCTCCGTAACTGCTCGAGAACTGCTGCAGTTACTGGGACATATAGCATCCACAGTTCATGTAGTTCCCTATGCTCGCCTCCACATGCGAGCAGCCCAGTGGACACTATCCACACAGTGGACACAGGCCACAGGATGTCTGTCGGACAAGATATCAAACTCACAACGACTGATCTTGTCCCTACAATGGTGGCAATCACTGGAGAATATTTTAGTAGGGTCTCCTTTCCAACAACCCCCATTCCAGGCCACCCTAACAACAGATGCATCACAAGTGGGATGGGGAGCACACCTGCACCATCTCTCCACCCAGGGTACCTGGACTACACAGGAGACTTGTCTTCACATAAACCTCCGAGAACTTAGAGCAATCTATCTAACTCTGAGTATTCCATGCCCAGCTCAGCTACAAGACAGTCCTAGTTCAAACGGACAATCAAGTAGCCATGTTCTACGCGAACAAGCAGGGCAGACCAGGCTCTCTGTCATTATGCAACGAAGGTTTACGACTATGGGCCCTCACCAGAGAGCATCAAATTCACCTTCTCGTGGTATATCTTCCAGGCATTCAATACCTTTGGGCAGACAAACTCAGCCGAGTACTGCTGCCTCACGAATGGTCTCTCCATCTAGACCAGGTGATAAAGATATTTCACATCTGGGGAACCCCAGACATAGACCTCTTTGCAAGTCCTCTAAATGCCAAACTTCCCCGGTTATATTCCAGAATTCTGGCTCACAATTGCCAGGCAAGGGACGCCTTCCTCCTTCACTGGGGTCAGGACTTCCTTTATGCCTTCCCACCTTTTCCCCTCATCCCCAAAACACTCTTCAAGCTTCAGAGAGACAGGGGTTGTATGATTCTCATAGCACCATGATCGCCACACCAAAAGTGGTATTCCCTGCTTCTGCATCTCTCTCAAGCGGCACCCAGCAGGTAAAAGATATCCGTCAGGCTTCTAGGAAACTTTCCACAAGAAGATCTTATGCCTTCAAGTGGAAACATTTTACTATATGGTGCTCCAAGAAGGGATTAAACCCCCTGGTCATACCCTTAGAATCGATACTAGAGTATCTCCTTCACTTATCAAATTCTGGATTAAAGACCAATTCGGTAAGAGTCCATCTTAGTGCACTTGTAGCTTCCTATAAGCCTCTAAATGGACAGCCAATTTCTTCTCATCCACTCATAGCAAGATTTATGAGAGGTCTTCTATTAACAAAGCCTCCCATCAGGCCACTACTGGTGGAATAGGATTTAAATCTAGTTCTCGGACAGCTCATGAAACCGCCCTTTGAACCTTTAGCCACTGCAACCCTAAAGTTTTTATCCTGGAAGGTCATCTTCCTAATTGCAATCACCTCCGCACGTCGCATTAGTGAATTGCAAGCTTTAGTGGCTGTTCCCCCTTATTCAAGGTTTCAACATGATAAGGTTGTTCTCAGAACTCATCCACATTTTATGCCAAAGGTGGTTTCGCCTTTTCATTTAAATCAATCGATTTACCTTCCTGTATTTTTTCCGAGGCCTCATGCCTCTAATACAGAAAGGAAACTTCATACTTTGGACTGTAAAAAAGCCTTGGCTTTTTGCTTACAAAGAACACAGCATCATAGAATGTCTTCTCAACCTTGTGTTGCTTTTGATTCTAATCATTTGGGACTTCCAGTCTCCTAAAGGACTATCTAAATGGATTGCACAATGCATATCCTTTACTTATGAGAGTAAGTGTCTTCCTCTTCAAGGCCATGTCACAGCACATAATGTGAGAGCCATGGCAGCCTCTATGGCTAACCTTCACTCTGTGTCTATCAATGACATCTGTCGAGCAGCCACCTGGGCTTCGGTGCACACCTTCACAGCCCACTACTGCCTAGATAAAGCCTCCCGTTGAGATGCCTTCTTTGGCCAGGCTGTTCTTCAACATCTCTTTCAGACTTAATTCAACTCCTACCCACCAACCCTGGTAGGATGCCAGAGATCCATGGGAGGAAGCATGGTCCACCTCACTATAGGTGGCAGCTTCCTGGGGCCATCTCCTCGGCATCTTCAGCTAGGGAGTTCCCATATGTGAAGACTACATTCCTGCTTGTTCCTGGAGATAGCATAGTTACTCATCTGTAACAGGTGATCTCCGGTAACAGCAGGAATTTAGTCTTCACAACCCACCCACCTCCCCTAGGAGTTGTTTCTCTGTTTCTCTGTCTCTTTCCTCTTTCCTCTCTCCCTCTGTCCTTTCACTCAGCTACAAACCTAACTGAAGAGGGACAGTTGGAAAGGCGGGAAGGCAGCGCTCATGTGCTGAGGGATGCTCCCAAAAGCGTTCCTATTGGACGCTGGGGAGCGTTCCCACGCAGGCTCCGTCAGTACCAACGATACCCATATGTGAAGACTAAATTCCTGCTGTTCCCGGAGATCATCTGTTACAGGTGAGTAACTACGCTATACTGTGGAGCCCTATTGTAATGAACTGTTACTATAGTCTGTGGGTAATTTTTCCTTTGGTTTTTCCACCAGTTTTCAAAGTGACGGTATGTGCATTCTTTCCCTTGAAAAATTGTCTAGAAAAAAGTACCCATAGTCTTGCACCTGCCTTTTCTGTGGATACGTTTTCTGATTAAAACACACAAGGACTGTTATTCAAAGTTCTTAGCTGGCCAGCCAGCTAGCTTAGTGGATAGACTGTGATATTCAGTGGTACTATCTGGATAGTGCTACTGAATATCTGTACAGACCGCCCCAGCACTATCCAGTTAGTGCAGGGGTGGTCCAGGGGCAGATTGAGGATGGTATTAGCACTGACCAGATAAGTGCTGCACTTAGCCAATTAGCATGATTTTTAGCAGTCCTTGCCCGGACAATTTAAGCTGCATAAAAATCAGGCCTCAGTTGCAATCTGAGCAAGTGCCAGCTAAAAATTTCGCTAACTGGGTAAGCTCTGGCATTTACCTGATTAGCGCCACTCAACCTTGACATTCAGCAGCAGCTCCTATCAGGACACTGCTGCTGAATATCCAGCTAATCACCATGGCTGATCGCTGTGTCATTTGAATATTTGCAATTCTGAAAATTAGGCCCACATATTTTTACCTACATATAGGATGAGCAAATTTAAATATCTCTTTTATCCATGTGAATAGCCATTTATATGGGTGAATGACCTTTGAAAATTGCCTTCCCCATAGTGAGAGAACATTTCCCTCAAAATCTGTACCTGAAACCTGAGAAAATGATACAAGATATATGACACATGGAATGTAGACAGTCGACACATCTGTATAGCAATGCTAATTTTGACTGTTAATGTTTTATTTTTGCTATTTATTTGATAGGAAATAGCCCGTCATCTGAGACCTCAAACAATCCGTGCTCGCTTTGGAAAAAATAAGATCCAGAATGCTGTCCACTGTACAGACTTACCCGAGGATGGAGTCTTGGAAGTAAGAGATTGTGCAGCAATTTTTTTTTATTCCAAACCATGTTTACTAAAGGTATTTCTCCAGGACCAAGCAAGAAGTCAGTCCTCACATATGGGTGACATCGACGTCGATGGAGCCCCCTGCGGAACATTTCCCCAGCTTTCTAAGAAAGCCTTTGGGAATGCAGGCACGCATGTGCGGTCCCCTTCCCGCCTAATAGTGCCATCTTTGCCAGTCTCTCTTTTTCCGTGGAGCCCATCGGACGCTTGTCCTAGTCGCCCGGAAAAGTTGACTTTTTTCTTCAGCGATTCTTCGTTTTTTCCCTGGTTCGACGCCGGTTCCCCTTCCCGCCGGGTTCGGTACACCAGTATCGAGCCCGTTTTTCTATTTTTCGGTTTTTGCCCTTCGTGGCTGGCGTTTGCGCCTTTTTTTCTGTTTCCCTGGATAGCCGGTCCTTTGACCTCGCGGGGGCCCTTTTTTCCCCGATGGCTTTCAGTGGTTTCAAAAAGTGTGATCGGTGTAAGAAACTCATGTCTCTCACCGACACACACGACTGCTGCCTTCGGTGCCTGGGCCCGGACCACGATCCTCAGTCCTGTGGCCCATGTGGTAAAATGTCTACCAAGGCACTACGCAGCCAACAGCATCAAAAGGAAAGGATTTTTTCGGACTCTGCCTCCGGCCGGGCCTGGACCTCGTCCGAGGCCTCCACGTCTCGGGAGTCGGATCCTGAGTATCGCCGGGGTTCCTTGGACAGGGGTCCCCTGACCGGGAACGCAAGAGGAAGAAGCGGCTCACGAGGGCGGCATCGGAAGAGGTCCCTGGTTCCTCGAGGGCCAGGTCTCAGACCCCTGACCGCCGCCCTGGGCCTTTGGAGCCGGAGAAGCCGACCAAAATGCCTCATGTGGAGTCGGAGTCCATTGGACACGTAAGTCCTGTAGTCCTCGTGGACTCTCCGAGGGAGCCGACGTCGGGCCCGGCGCCGCCGGGGTCCGAGTCAGGGGCTGCTGCATCTCCTGAGCTGGGACTCAGGCTGATAGCCTTGGAGTGCAGATTGTCTGCCTTCATGGAGCAGCAGCGGGTACTGATTACCAGCCTCGCTGGTGCATCTGCCCTGACCACCGGGACGTCGAAGTCGACCCCGGAGACTGAGCCGATACTCGAGACCATGAAGGCTCGAAGTCGTCCTCGGTCGCAGTCACCCTCGACCTCCCGTTCGGAACCGAGGGCGTCGACGCCGGTGCCTTCGGCGTCGGGGCAGGTGCCACCGAGACCCACACGGTTGGAGTCCCCCGACTCCTCCTCGGATGAGTCTGCTTGGGAGACGGAGGACGAGGAGTCCCCCGATACCTTCCGGACTCGGTGCGTCCCATCGGACTCAACGCAGTCCGAACCCCGGAGAAAGTCCCCTCCGGAGGATACCCGGTTCTTGGAGTTCGTCAGGGATATGGCTAAGGCCTTGGCCATTCCCACGGACCCCGGGGAGGAGCCTCGAGCCGAAGAGCTCGAGGCCCTCCAGTATGACTCTCCTCCGAAGGAGGCTTTTACTGTGCCGGTGCTGGAACGGCTCCTCTTCAGGATGTGGGAGGCACCGGCCTTGGCGCCGGTTTTGAGCAAGAGAGTCGATTCCATCTATTGACTCAGGAAGAGCCCTGGATTCCAGAAGGCGCAGCTGCCGCACCTTTCCATGGTGGTGGAATCGGCCATGCATCGTCTGAAAAGCCAGAAGATGCACTTTGCGGTGCCTCCCGGCAGGGAGGCCTGGAACCTGGATGCTTTTGGCAGAAAGTGCTTCCAGGGCTCGATGCTTGCTTGCTTGCCGTGTCCAATCTTACCAGCTGTACATGGGCATGTACCTTCGGGACCTGGCCAAGGAAATGTCCGGGTTCACGGCTAGCCTCCCCGGGGAACCTTTGCAGAGGTTCCAGTCATTGTCTACAGGTATCCGGGACTGCTCTAAGTTCATGTCCCGAGCGGCCTACGATGGCTTCGAGGCTTCGGCCCGAGCAACGGCAGTCGGCATCGCCGCCCGACGCCAGGCATGGCTGCAGTCATCGGACCTCGAGCCTTGTGTTCAGGACAAGTTGGTCGATGTCCCTTGCCGAGGTGAGAACCTTTTTGGCAAACCCATGGCCGAGAAGGCTGCTGAGCTCGAGACCGAGCACCTTACTCGGACCAGACTGTCCAGAAAGACCTCTGCCCCTTCTCAGAAAAAGAAGGGCTTGGGTAAGAAGTCCTTTTACCCGAGGAAGACGGCTGCTTACAAACCTTTCCCTCATTACCAGGCCTCCCCAGCTCCCCAACAGGGGCAGCAGGCCAAGGGGCAGGAACGTGGGCCCCATAGGCAGCCAACCCCCAAGCCTTCGGCTCCTGGTCCTACACAGCAGGGAGGGTTTTTTTGACTCCCTAAGCATAGCCTTTCCTCCTTTGCTGTCCCCTCTCTGCACAGGAGGTCATCTGGCCCTGTTTGCCCACAGGTGGCCACCAGTAACAGGAGATGCATGGGTTCTGAGCATAGTCCACAAGGGCTATATGCTCCATTTCCAACAGTTCCCTCCTGCTTACTTCCCAGGAGAGCCTCCAAGGCCTCCCTTACACACAGACCTTCTCCTTCAGGAGCTTCAAGGCCTGCTTCTGGACAAGTCGGTGGAGCCTGTCCCTCCACACCTGAAAGGGCAAGGGTTCTACTCCAGGTACTTCCTGGTACCAAAGAGAACAGGGGGCCTCTGGCCCATTCTCGACCTCAGGAACCTCAACAAGTTCTTAGTGAAAGAAAAGTTCAAGATGCTTACTCTTGGAACACTTCTGCCCTACCTCCAGCAGGGAGATTGGCTATGCTCTTTGGATCTAATGGATGCGTACACTCACATCCTCATTCATCTAGACCACAGAAAGTATCTCAGGTTCATTGTGGGAGGAAACCATTACCAGTACAGGGTACTGCCCTTTGGCCTCACCTCCGCACCAAGAGTCTTCACAAAGTGCCTGGCTGTAGTAGCGGCCTACCTCAGGAATCAGGGGGTATTTGTCTTCCCCTACCTGGACGACTGGCTTATCAGGGGTCAGACTTACCAGGAAGCCAGGCAGGCCACCTCCAGAGTGGTGTCCCTCCTGCAACACCTCGGCTTTGTCATAAACTTCGCAAAGTCCACTTTGCTCCCCTCCCAGAACCTAGAGTTCATAGGATCAAGGCTGGACTCCAAGGAGGCGAAGGCCTTCTTGCCAGAGGACAGAGCACAGAGGCTCATCACCTTGGCACACCAATTTCTCACTGTGCCAAGGGTGTCTGCCAAACTTTGCCTACAGCTTCTGGGCCACATGGCATCAACAGTGCATGTGACCCCCAATGCTCGTCTTTATATGAGTCCGGCCCAGTGGTGCCTCAGGACTCAGTGGCAGCAGGCCACAGGACACCTCACGGACAGAATGTGGGTGTCCAAGCCATTCCTGGACTCCCTTCAGTGGTGGCTACACCCCCAACTTACTACAGGGGGTGTCCTTTCAAGTTCCTTTCCCCACTGTGGTGTTGACCACGGATGCCTCTCTGCAGGGCTGGGGTGCTCATTGTGCAGGCAAGTGCACCCAGGGCCTGTGGTCTCCTGCGGAGGCCACTCCGCAGATCAACCTATTAGAGCTTTGAGCCATTCGCTTAGCCCTCAAGGCCTTCTCTCACACCTTGGCTTACCAGTCTGTTCTGGTACAGACGGACAATCAGGTGGCCATGTTTTATTTGAACAAGCAAGGGGGCACTGGATCCAGACTCCTGTGTCAGGAAGCACAGGCCCTTTGCTCTTTTGTGCTCAAACACAGCATGGTGCTCAAGGCAGTCTACCTGCCAGGTCAAGAGAACTTCCTGGCAGACAGGTTGAGCAGGATTCTGCAGCCCCACGAATGGCAGCTGCACCCATTAGTGGTTCAACAAATCTTTCTGAAATGGGGACTTCCAACCATAGATCTCTTTGCCAGTCTCCTGAACCACCAGTTACCCAGGTTCTGTTCCAGGCAACCGCATCCCCTAAGAGTAGCAGCGGATGCCTTTCTCATTTCCTGGAACCAGGGCCTTCTCTATGCGTTTCCTCCCATGCCTTTGGTGGCCCGAACCTTGTTCAAGATTGTAAGGGACAGGGCCTCGGTGCTTCTGGTAGCTCCCAGATGGCCGAGGCAACCCTGGTTCCCTCTTCTGCTTCAACTGGCAGTGGACATCCCACTGCCTCTGGGGTTACAGCCCGATCTCCTATTTCAAGATCAGGGTTTTCTTCTACACCCCAATCTCAAGTCTCTCAATTTGTTGGCCTGGAGGCTGCAAGCACTGTTCCCTCTAAGCTGTGCGCGTGTGCGTGCGCACACACCTCGCTGAGCGAGCGCACATACTTTACAACAGAGCGCACAAAAATGACGGCTCTGATTCTGATAGAAAACAACACAGACGTCTTAAAATTTAAAAGTTATGATTGTAATTGCTAGAAATTTCCCGCTTCATTTAATAATCATCTATTTTCATTTAATTTGATTAAAATCAATGTGGTGTACATACTGTATTCTGACGTGTAGTCAAATTTTAAAGTGTATAACTCCGCGTGTCGTTATGTGGCGCACAAAAATTTAACCTTCCTTCAAAAGCTGCACACAGCTGATATTTTATGCGCACACAGCCTACAGAAAATTAGAGGGAACATTGGCTGCAAGGGTAGTGTTAGCTCCCTGGGGCCTGCCTCAGGAAGTGGAAGAGGTGGTATTAGCCTCTAGAAAGCAATCCACCAGGAAAACCTATGCCCTGAAATGGAAGAGATTCTCCTTGTGGTGTCGAGAACACCAGGCAGATCCCTTCTCCTGCACTTTACCAGTGGTGCTTCAATATCTCTTGCATTTGTCCAATCAGGGCCTTAAGTCTAATTCTGTTTGGGTGCACCTCTCTGCTCTAGCAGCTCACCACTCACTGGTGGAGGGACACTCCTTGTCGGTTCACCCATTGGTGTCCAGGTTCCTCAGAGGCTTGCTTCTGCTCAAGCCTCCTATCCGTCCACCAGCCCCTGAGTGGGAGTTGAATGTGGTCTTGCAGCAATTAACTCGCCCACCTTTTGAACCGATGCCTACTTGCCATCTTCGCTTCCTTTCTTGGAAGACTCTCTTTCTAGTGGCTTTAACCTCGGCCAGGCGAGTAAGTGAATTTCAGGCCTTAGTCTGTGATAGGCCTTACACTCGTTTCTATAGGAACAGGGTAGTCATTAGGACTCATCCTAAGTTCCTCCCTAAGGTTGTCTCCTCCTTCCATCTCAACCAGGAGGTGGTTCTTCCAACATTCATCCCTAGGCCTCATGCAAGCCGGGCTGAGACAGTCCTGCATACCCTGGACTGTAGGAGGGCTTTATCCTTCTACCTTGAGCGTACGCAGGGGCATAGGAGGGCTACTCAGCTCTTCATATCTTTTGAACCCAATAACTTGGGGGTGCCTGTGTCCAAGCGTACCTTGTCCATCTGGGTGGCTGACTGTATCACCTGGGCTTACAGGGTAGCTGACCTTCCTTTGCAGGGTCGGGTCACGGCCCACCATGTCAGGGCAATGTCTGCCTCAGTAGCTCATCTCCGCTCTGTACCGTTGGCAGACATCTGCAGGGCTGCAACTTGGTCCTCAAGCCAGACGTTTGCGGCCCATTACTGCCTGGAGAAGGAGTCCCGTAGGGACAGTGCTTTCGGTCAGGCAGTGCTCCGGAATCTCTTCGAGGTTTAGGCAACTCCTACCCTCCAGCCCTCTGGTTGGGCTACCTGTGGAGGTGTAATCCAGTGAAATCCTTTTCTCTGATGCTGTGGCTAGAGGGAGCTCATTTTTCAGCTCTGGGGTCCCCGGTATCCTGGAGCTGGGGAGTCCCATATGTGAGGACTGACTTCCTGCTTGTTCCTGGAGAAAGAGTAGTTACTCACCTGTAACAGGTGTTCTCCAGGAGCAGCAGGAATCAGTCCTCACAACCCTCCTCCTCCCCTTGGAGTTGCAGTTGTACATAGTTATTGTTTTGCTTTTTTTTTTTCTTTCAATGTTTATTTATGAACCACCAAGACAAACAAAGATATATATACAACAGTCAGCCACCTCCCCCCTGGGGTTGACTCTGATCCCCAGGGTAGGGAACAGTGATGGTCACAACATTTTCAAGATTCCCCCCCCCCGCCCCGAAACCCCCACCTACCTTCCCCCCTGCCCTCCCCCCACAACATGCACACGGCCAATCCACATCTGGACCAGCTCAGAAAACTTTGCAAATCCCCACTGTGAGCCACACCCAATTAAGCCACCAATTAACATCCTAACTGCAGAACTGCATTGCGAGTCCTGGGACTCAGAGTTTGAATATATGGGTCCCAGAGTAACAGAAAGGCAGACCAGCGTTTGGCATGGCCCCTTGCACCCTTACACTCCAAGAGCATCAGTTGATGGAAGGAATTCCGCCATTCCCAAAAAGAGGGAGGGTTCTTGTCCCGCCATCGATGCAAGAGTGGCCCCTTACCCACCAGACATGCCTTCCGCACTAACCAGCGACCCCATTTCCCCTTTGGGGAGTTAAGGCTCAGGAGGTCCAAGGTGACCAGGGCAGCGTCCCAAGATACAGGCTGTCCTAGGAGGGTCGTCATGAAACAGCAAACTCTCCTCCAATAGGAGCGGATCTTCCGGCATCCCCACCACATATGCAATAAAGTCGCCATGGGCTCTGCACACCGCGGACAACTGCCATCCAGGGTCAAATGACAACGAAAAGCCCGTCTCGGGGAAAAGTGAACCCTGGTTATACATTTAAATTGTATTTCCCGCCAACGGACACCGTCCGCTAGGTGCCCTATTCATTGAAGGGCAACCAGAACTGTATCTTGGGGAATTTCCCACCCCATCTCAACCCCCCAGGCCTGCTCCACACTGCGAAAGTCTGGTCAAGTCCCAAAAAGTTCCAGTCTAGTGTTAAAAATACGTATAGACGGTTTCTCCACCCCACCCAGACTAAAGAACTCTATAATCTGTGCTGACCGGTCACCATGCAGCTCCTCACCCGGGAGTGAGGCCACATAATGGGCGATCTGCATATACGCAAAGGTATGGCGAGACCCCAGCTCGTATTCCCGGGATATTGAAGGAAAGGATTTAATTTTCCCAGCGGGATCGACCACATGTCCCAAATTCCGTAGACCTCTCTCCCCCCAAATGCGGAATATGGCGGTCTCTGTACCTGGGGTAAAACTAACATTACCCTGAACGGGCAACCAGCATGACACCTTCCAGTTGCGGCCCCAATAAACATTAAGCTGCCGCCAAGTCCGGCACATGGGAGCCAGTAACACACTGTCAACCAGATGGGTGGGCAGCCGGCTAGAGTCCAAATGTAATAGGGCCTGTAGAGAATGGGGGGCCACATACGCCTCCTCCAACGCCGTGGGAGTATACAAGTCTGTATCACCTAGCCAATCCCCCAGATGTCGTGCTTGGCAGGCCAACGCGTAGGCTCCGAGGTCCGGGAGCCCCCAGCCCCCATTTCTCCCCCTCCCCACCAGGCGATTATAGGGAATCCGTGCTCTCGCACCCTTCCACAAAAAGCCCCTGAATTCCACTTCAAAACGCCGAACATCTCGTCGTAGTAGCCAAACTGGGAGAGTCTGCAACCAATACAATATCCTCGGCAATATCACCAGTTTAATCGCAGCGATCCTCCCCGACAATGAGAGGGGAAGAGGCCGCCAAGCCTGCAACTGAGTTCTCACTTTGGTCAACACCCGATTCAGATTACTCCCGTAGAGTTGAGATAACTGACTGGGCAGTACTATCCCCAAGTATATAAATCGATTGTCTGCCCATTTAAGAGGGAACTCACCCGGCCAGCCACGCCGGAGCTGACCTGAGATATCCAGGGCTTCGGATTTGTCCCGATTAATAGTAAACCCCGCGAACTTCCCAAAGGTTTGGAACTCCCGCAAAAGGTGGGGTAAAGAATCTGTGGGTGAGAGCAAATGTACCAACAGGTCATCGGCAAAGGCAGATATTTTAAACTCTTGATCTCCGATACGCACCCCCCGTACCTCTCGCGACCGCTCCACCTTACGCAGGAGGGGGGTCAAGGGACAGGACAAAAAGAAGGGGGGAGAGGGAACAACCCTGACGAGTCCCCCTTCGTAAAGGAAAGGCTTCGGACAAGACCCCATTACATAGGATCGCTGCAGTCGGATCTTCATATAAACTCGCCACCATATTACAAAAAGAGGGCCCTATACCGTATCGCGGCAGGAGGTACATCAAATACTGCCAATCTACCCTATCAAAGGCTTTCTCCGCGTCAAAGCTGATTAATAAGGAGGACATACGTCTATACCGGACCCATTCGAGGGACGTTAGTATTCTGCGCAAGTTACGTACTGCGTATCGGTCCTTAACAAACCCCACTTGTGAGTCATGGACAAGCTGCCCCAAGAATTCCGACAGGCGATCGGCCAGGATTTTTGCCATTAATTTAAGATCAAAATTAAGCAGAGATATAGGTCGATAAGAAGCTGCTAATAGAGGGTCTTTAGCCGGTTTCGGAATGAGAACAATGTGGGCATGATTGTCTCCCCATCGAAAATACCCCTGCTGCGCCCTCAAATTATGTACTGCAGCTAAGGTTGGGGAAATCAGCTCATTAAGAATCTTATAAAACTCAGCTCCGAGACCGTCAGACCCCGGGGATTTGTAGCAACTGGCTTTGGAAATAGCAGCTTGCAGCTCCGCTACTGTGATCGGCCGATCCAACTGTGCCCGTTGCGTCTCGGATAATTGGGGTAGGTTTAATTCCCCCACATAATTAGCCATCTGCGATAAGGAAGGCAACTCCGCTGTATAAAGTTGCTGAAAGAAGGATCTAAAGACTCGTGCGATCGCCGGGCTCTCCCGGTGGAGTGCCCCCAGATCATCCCGCAGCGCTGGCACCAGTTTTGAGCCCCTGGGGCCCCGTAGGCACCTGGCCAATAATTTTCCAGGCTTGTCCCTGTGACGGTATAATTGGTAACGGTAATATTGCACAGACTTCTTAGCCCTCTGATGCAACAGTTCATTAAGTTCCGTTTGACTTTCCCACAGCCGCCTTTTAAGCCCCGCCATTGGGTTCTGAGCCCACTGGCGTCTCAACTTCGTAGCCAACTTTTCTAGGCTAATAATACGTTCCGCCCTCAGTCTCCTCTTCCTGGCAAGGAACCCTATAATGTCTCCCCGTAGTACAACCTTCGCAGTTTCCCACAGCAACTCAGGCTCGTCCCGGTGAGCACCATGATCCGCCTCAAACTCCCGCCATCTCTTCCGAAGAAAGGAACGGAACTGGGCATCCCTATATAGTTCGAGCGGAAATCGCCAAAGAGAGGTCCTGGGGGTAGTCTCACTTCAATAAACGTCCAGCCAAACGAACGCATGATCGGAAATCTCTACGGGCCCAATCTGCGCTTCTTCAACCTTAGCAAACAAACCGGCTGAAATCAACAGGTAATCTATACGCGCACTAGTGCCGTGTGCCCGTGATTGATGCGTATAATCCCGTTCAGTCGGATGCAGCAGCCGCCATGGATCCACCAGCCCCAGCCTGGAACACAATCGACGCAGCGCGCGGGCCGTCTGCAATCTGTCCCGTGGCTCCCCGCCTTTAGACGTGTCTAAGGCCACATCCATAACGCCGTTGAAGTCTCCCCCCAAAATCACAGGGAGCTCCGGCAACATCTCTACTTTGGAGGCGAGACGAGAATAGAGGGTCAAAGTGAACACATTACAATATAGATTGCCCAGAATAACTGGCCTCCCCTCCAAGATCCCCTGTAAGAGTATGAATCTGCCCAAGGGGTCCACTAGTTCCTGTACTACCTCCAGCCTTATTCGCTTATGTATCAGAAGCGCGACACCCCCCTTCTTCCCAAGGGCTGGCACCCCCACACCTGCCCCACCCAGTCCCTGCAAAGTTTACGGTGCTCCTCGGCTGTCTGGTGGGTTTCTTGGAGCATAGCTATGTCCGCCTTGTGCCTAGCCAAAGCTTGCAAAATTTTGGAACGCTTAATCGGGTTACCCAAACCACAGACATTCCAAGATATTATCTTAAGTGGCATTGAATACACAAACAGTCCTGTATAACACTGTAGACTAGTACCATGAGGGTGCCCCCCCCCCAGCCTGAGGCTCCCCCCCGACATATATACTTGTGGCTCAACCGGGTCACGCTCAGCACCCCCTTCTGATCCAGATCCTGCCCTTTTCGGGCAGCTGACAGGCAACTATCCCCCCACCCCCTGTTCCCCTCCCTCCCCAACCCCCCCAACCCCCATCCCCCTCCCTTCCCCCCTCCTTTCCTCCCACCTCCCCCCTGCTGATCCTTGCCTCCTTCTCCACACCTATTCCCTTCCACCTGCCCCTTACCCCCCCTCCCCCTACTATTTGTGTCCTTCCCACTCGTCATCCCTCCTCTCCCCCCCAACCTCGTAAGATGTGTCTGGTCTTCTTCACTCCTTATAGTAACCACTACATCCCCCTCCCCCCTTGTAGGTATCTAAAAGGAAAAAAAAAAAAAAAAGCAGAAAAAACACTCAGCTCAGCCCGAACATAGAAAAACACATTTCACGACATAAAGCCCATGTCGAACAGGCTTGAAACGCTTAGTCCTTCTTGGACAGTCCCAGTAAATAAAGGAATTCCATTCTTCAAAGGAGACTGCCGCGGATCTCCACCGCCAAAATCCTGCACGTCCGACCACACCGATCTTCCGCCGTCAGCAGACATTGCAGGCATTCCAGCCTGAAACTCTCCTGGAGGCTCACAACGCCCCTGAAGGTTTAGTGAGCTGTATATTTTCAGGGCCCCCCAGCTGTAATACATATGCCATAGCCGAGTCCGCAGAGTCAAAAACTCGGTGTCTGCCCTCCTGTATCACGTGAAGTTGTGCTGGATACTGCATGGTGAATTTAATGTTTGCAGCTATTAGCTTCTGGCAAACCGGTGCATAAGCCTTTCGGCGTTGGCTTAATACTGCTGAATAATCCTGGGTAATTCGAATCTTTGCATTCTCAACTTCCACAGTTCCACATCTCCGTGCCTCTCTCAACACTGCTTCTTTCTGCTGGAACTGTAAAAATTTCACCAAGACTATCCGAGGTCTCGTATCCCGCATGTTCTTGGGGCCTATCCGGTGAGCTCTTTCAAGAATCACCCGAGTTTCTTCTCCTGCAGGACCGATCAGCTTGGCACACAGGGCTGTCACATATGCTAGCAGCTCTTTATCCCCCACCGATTCAGGAAGCCCCAGCAACCGAAGATTATTCCATCTCGAGCGATTCTCGAGATCGTCGAGTTTGCTGTCCTGGGCCTTAAACAGGGCCTGCAACTGCTCTAGCTCCCGTGTAACAGCAACCACATCTTCCTCAGCCTTGGCGATGCGGTCCTCAGCCAGCTGCATACGGGTACCAAAGGCGTTGACCGAGTTCTGCACTGCATCTATCTTGCCCCGCAGTACCTCAAATTGTGCAGCAAGCGCCTCCGAAACCGCCGCCGAAATCGCTTCTGAGGATACCACGGAGGCAGTTGAAGGCGTCGGGCCTGACTTCGGGGGTGAATCCGCCATCTTCTGCTGCCCCAGACCATGCTCTTTATCTCTCCGGCCAGCTTTCGCCGACGTTGCCATACTCCGCCACACACCCGATGCAGCCTCCTGACTTGAACTGCACTTGGGGGATAATTCGGAGAGCTTAATGCCCCCGAAACACGGCACAATTTACCGGTAAGGAGTAGGGAGACCGGAGCTCAAGCAGAGAGTGTCCAGCCGAGCTCACCACATCACGTGGTCCTTCATTGTTTTGCTTTTTAAGTGCTGTTATTAGCTATGTCATTTGACTGGCAAAGATGGCACCTTTAGGCGGGAAGGGGACCGTGCATGCGTTCCTGCATTCCCAAAGGCTTTCTTAGAAAGCTGAGGAAATGCTCCGCAGGGGGCTCCATCGACGTCGATGTCACCCATATGTGAGGACTGATTCCTGCTGCTCCTGGAGAACACCTGTTACAGGTGAGTAACTACTCTTACAAAGTAGCAAAGCTTGAGTAATGAACACTTTCCATACCTGTATATGGAGAAAACGTATTGTGTATTAGAACCAGTGTTGGTCTCCATGGTTGGTCTTGTATATTGAGGATGGTGTTATATGCCAGGTCGTGTATCATCCTTTTATGTTTATAAATTATGATAAAGGCACCAGGTAAGTAATGTCAGGATTCCTGTGGTAAACCATCCCTGTCTTAACAGTTCTCATGCAAAATGGAAATGATTTAGTCCTTAGTGGAACGCAGGACCTGGTGCGAGAGATAATGGTTATTTTATTTATTTATTTAACAGGATTTATATTCCGCTTTATCCTAAAATCAAAGCGGTTTACAATGAACTCAGATCTTACAAAAAAAACGGGGAAATGAGCAAGCAGGATTAATTTAACTAAACTTATTTACAAAGGCTAAGTATATGAACATAAAAGGGGATAGAAGGGGAAAACAACAAAGGTAGGAATGACATTGATAATCATGTGATAACACGAAAGCGTTCAGAGTGTTTTCAAATTTTTCTTAAAATCCTTAGTATCGGTGATGGCTCTGAGATGGTCGGGGAGTAAATTCCAAAGGGAAGGAGCAGCTAATGAAATAGCTCTTCCTGATGTTACTTGCTTGGCTTTTATATAGTCTTTAGGGATAGCTAAGGTGCGACTGTTGGATTGTCGTTTGGGTCTGTTATTTGATTCAATAGTGATGAGAGCTTTAAGAATTCCTGCAGAAGAGTCTTGTATGATTTTAAAGGTGATTAAAATAGCCTTATTTTTAATGCGGGAGATAATGGGCAGCCAGTGAAGTTGATTCAGAAGGGGGGTGATGTGGTCCCCTTTAGAAGTGCCAGTTAAAATGCAAGCTGCAGTATTCTGAACCATTTGCAGAGGGCCGATTGTTTTTTTGGGTAATCCAAGTCAGATAGGATTACAGTAGTCAATAGCTGGTGTGATAATCGTCTGGAAAACAGTATGGAAATGATCATGGTTAAGCAGTGATTTTAGTCTTCTGAGGATTCACATTTTATAGTAGGCTGATTTGGCTGTCTTGTTGATATGGGAGTGTAAGTTTAGATTGCCATCCAGCATGATTTCAAGATATTTTACCTCAGGTTTAATGGGTATGGTGATGTTGTTCATAAGTATTGACCTTGGGGGAAAAAAACGTGTATTGCGAGTTACAAAGAGAGCTTCAGTCTTACTGTTGTTAATATTTAGATTGTTTTCCGATAACCAAGCAGTTATGTCCTCCAGGCATGTAGTAATTACTGAGTAGTCTGGGTTGTCAAGCTGTATAGGAGTGTAGATCATAATATCATCTGCATATAGATTGTAGAGGATTTTGTGATCTTTGATGATATTGCAAATAGTTTGAAGGTAAATATTAAATAGAAGTGCTGACAGTGAAGATCCTTGTGGGACACCTTGAGTAGATAGGAATGGTGACAAAGTATTATTTCCAGATTTTACGAGTTGGTGTCTGTTATTGAGGTAGGAGACAATTTGATTGTATTTCCAAGAAGTCCTATGTCGATTAGTCTGCTCCCCTCGTCCTGTCTCCCCTCCCCACATCCGGTTTAGTTGTCTCCTGTTTAATCTGCCCACAGCTCTCTAGTTGCTCCATATCTCTGTTTTCTCTCATGCTGCTCTTCAACCTGCTCTTTGTTTCATCTTACTTTCCTGTCTTTTAATGGCGTTCCTTTTCCTTTCTATCTCTCGTAGCCCGCAGTTTGTTGTATTGTACACCGCCCTGACGCTTCGGCAAGGGAGGTATATCAAGTTTTGCAAATAAAGATAAAGATGTTGTGTGATACCATGTCAAAAGCTGAGGATATGTCTAAGAAGATTAGGAGGAATCCATTCTTTATATTGTCTATTCCTTTTCTAAGGTTGTCAAACAAGTGAATGAAGAGTGTTTCAACAATATGATTAGGTCGAAAGCCATGCTGGCAAGGGTCAAGAGGAGCATGTGAGTCAAGATGGTCTTGTAGTTGAAGTTGTACTACTTTCTCTGTGATCTTGTTGAGGAAGGGAAGTGATGATATGGGGCGATATGCAGCTGGATCATTTTTGCTTAGTGTTGTCTTCTTAGGTATAGGACGAATTGTGGCAGTTTTGAATGTATCAGGCATATATCCTTGGGATAATGATAAACGTAATATGTTATGCATGAATGGGCAGAAGTTGTCTTGTTGCTTTTATCCAAGTTACAGGACAAGGGTCTGTTGCAGCAGTGCTTGTGTTCAGTGATGTGATAGTTTCTGTTATCTGTTTGATGGAAGAGATGTTGAATTGGTCCCAGGTGTACTCTGGAATTAGTATGGTTAGTAGTACTGGTGTATGAGGAAAAGATCTATTCTTTTACTGTAGGAAATCTGCAAATGTTTGTGGGTGTATCATTACTTGATCTTTAAGGTCAGGATCTTTAGTAAGTGTCTGGACTATTTGAAATAGCTCTCTGGGCTTGTTGAGTGATTTAAGTATAAGGTTTGTGTGGTATTCTTGTTTGTGCTGGTGGATGAGGTTATTGTCTCTTTTTGTTTCTGATTGTAGAGAAACTGAGTTCTTTGGGATTTATATTTCCTCCAGGACCTTTCAAGTTTTCTTAATAGTTTCTTTGTTCTTCTTATGTCTTCTGTATAACATGGAACTGATCTTGTGTTTCTACGTGGAGGTTTTGAGCTATTGTGGTTGACTGGTCTTGCTGCAGCTAAAATGGTTGCATTCCAGTTCGCTATAAGGTCAACGTGCTCTTCAAGCTCACCGCAACATCCTTTGAGCCTCTCAGCTTTTGCCACTTCAAGTATCTCTCCTGGAATGTGGTGTTCCTCGTGCTGCTCACCTCTGCCCGCAGGGTCAGCGAGCTTCAGATGTTGGTGGCAGAACCACCATACACTAGGTTCTATAAGAACAGGGTCGTGCTCTGCACATACCCCAAGTTTCTACCCAAGGTGGTATCTCCGTTCCACCTCAACCAGCAGGTGGTGCTCCCCATCTTCTTCCTGCAGCCTCAGGCCAGCAGGGTGGAGGCCGTTCACTACACACTGGATTGTAAGCGGGCACTTGCCTTTTATCTCATGCGCACCCAGGAGCATCGCTAGGTTTCTCAGCTCTTTGTTTCCTATGACCTGAGTCGGTTGGGAGCTGCAGTCTCTAAGCAGACCTTGTCCAGCTGGGTCGCTGACTGCATCGCCTTTGCATATGAGCAGGCTGGTCTCTCGTTGGAGCACTGTGTCACGGCGCACAGTGTCCAGGCCATGGCGGCCTCTGTATAGGCAACTCTTGCCATATGGCCCTTTGGTGTGCTCAGGCTACCGGAGCATTGGCTCCTCACTGGGCACTCGTGCCGCTCAGGAGTCTGTTATCCCTTGACTCATTGCTGCTGCTCACAGTTCCCCCTTTTTCCAGTCATCCGTGAGCTTTATACAGGTTTTTCAGTAGCCTGTAGATGGGGAATCTCATGTGAAGACTGACTTTCTGCTTGTTCTCGGAGAAAGCATAGTTACTCACCTGTAACAGGTGTTCTCCAGGAACAGCAGGAATCAGTCCTCACAACCTTCCCTCCTCCCGTGGAGTTGCTTTTCTTTTTGCCACCTTGTGCTATGATATCATACTGAGGCAAGATGGCACTCTTGGGCGGGAAGGGGACCACGCATGCATCATACATCTCCCAAAGGCTTTCTTTGAAAACTGGGAAGAGGTTACCGCACGGGCTCTTTCGGCGCCGACGTCACCCATATGTGAAGACTGATTCCTACTGACTCCGGAGAACACCTGTTACAAGTGACTATATTGTAAACTGCCTTACTGGCTTCAATTTGGCAGCATATCAAGTGCTAAATTAAATAAACTAAACTAAACTAACTCTCCCATCTTATTTTTTAGACTTCTAGCGTTTCCATACAGACATTTCAAAGGGGTTCTTTTTGTTCATGTTAACAATCTGTCAGTTGGTAGGGGTAATTTGGAATCTTTCAACTCTGTCTTCTCTTTACATAAAGGCATCTGGGTTACTTTTACCTTTATTGAAAACTCTGTATCGGGATGCCCTAACTGTCTCCAGGAACAAACAGGAATGTAGTCTTCACATATGGGTGACGTCGGTATCGATGGAGCCCACGTGGGAACACTCCCCAGCGTCTAATAGGAAAGCTTTTGGGAGCACGCCACTGCTTCTGCAGGATTGCCTTCCCACCTTCCCAACTCCCTCTCTTTAGTTCTTCATTTTCCATGGAGATAGCAGGAAGCAAATCCTGTCACCACAGAAAATCTTTTCTTTTTGTGGAAAGCGCCTCTGCCTTCCTGGTGACACCAGCACCATCAAAGACATCGCTGGTTCCCATTGTCTTTCTTTCTTTACTTCTTATTAGTTCTTAAAAGAAAAAAATAATACACGTGGGCGTTGACGCCCTTGCTAGGCCTTAAAGCCTACTATAGCCATCACATCCTGAAGACATGAAGAAACCAACTAGTAATTTTAAGAAATGTTCTAATTGTGCCAGTACCATCTCGGTGAATGACACACATGACTGGTGCTTAAAATGCCTCGGCCCAGACCACCAGCCAAAAGACTGTTCCCTCTGTCAAAAAAATGACACAGAGGCCTACAGAACCGGGCTTCTAAATTTGGAGTACTCTTCCTATTGGATGCGGTATTGATGCCGTCCACTTCGTAAAGGGCCTTATCATTCTCCCGTGGATCTCAGGTATCATCGTAGTCTGATTGTACCTCCAGTGGAAGGTCTCGCTCAAAACATCGAGACCCCTCAGGGGTTGCCTTGAAGGTAGATCAGCCAGCTAAACAGCCCTGGTGGGAGGCCCTGTCCAAAGTCATCGAGGAGGCCCAGGATGCTCCTGAGACCTTGACCTCTGAAGAGCTCCTGGTGCCATGCTCTGGGACACTAGCGCAAATACCCATTACTGATACCCAAGCATTGGCAACCTCGATGGACCAGCGCCTACTGGCCATCAAGCAGAGCTTCGTAGCTCTTCTGACAGCCTTAGTACCTATAAAAACCTTGGCTATAAGCACCGCCCTATCGATACCTGTCATGGTACCAACATCAATATCGGTTCTGATCACGACATCAGGGCTGCTGCAAATGGCATTGACGTTGTTCCCGCCCATGCCCTCCCTTGAAACCTTAACCAGCACCGGTGCAAAGTCCAAATGGCTCATCGAGGCAGATATCTCAGAGCATCGGTACCGGCACCTAGCTTCTGGCAACTACCGTGATCGTCGATACTTCGAGTCCCCCAATTCCAATTCCCCTGCTTTGGATCTGGAGTAACTAGATTCCCGGAGGCCTCAGGACCTTCTTTCTGATCCTTCCCCGTCCTAACACTATGTCCTTCCAGGAATTCATTCGAGACCTAGCCAAAGGTCCCTCTATTGCAGCAACATCAGAGAAGGTGCCAAGGACGGAGGAATTAGAGATCCTCCAATACCCAACAGCACCCAAGAAGGCAGCCACCTTGCTGGTGCACCACATCCTTCATGACTTTATGCTCCTTATGTGGGAGACACCTCTCATGGTCTCACCTCAAAGTTGATGTCTCGATACCATATATCATGTACCAGAGTGTCCCAGCTTCCAAAAGCCATAGCTTCCCCACCACGCTGTGGTGGTTGAATCGGCGATGCGTCAAATCAAAGACTCACTCCTCTAATCCTCCAGGAAGGGAATCAAGAACTCTCAATGCCTTTGGGTGTCGATGCTTTCAAGCATCTATGCTGTCGGCTAGGATCAACTCCTATATCCTTTACATGGGAATGTACCTCAAAGAAGTCTCAAGGGATCTTGAAGCCTTTGTGCCTCTCCTCCCTAATGACAAGAGGGCAGATTATCTTGCCTTAGTTAAGCATAGCCAAAATGTTTCGAAGTTTGTCAATAGGGCATCTTTGATGCCTTTGAATGCACAAGCAGGGCCTCAGCAATATGCATCGGAGCATGCAGAATTGCATGGCTTCAAGCCTCAGATCCTGAACAGGGGGTTCAAGATAAGCTGGGGACTATACCTTGCACAGGATAAAATCCTTTTGGCAAAGACTGGCAAGATAAGGCATCTCAGTTAGCGTCCGAAAACACTACTCTAAAGAGACTGTCTAGAGCAGGGGTTCTCAACCCTGTCCTCGGAACCCACCTAGCCAGTCGGGTTTTCAGGATAACCACAATGAATATGTATGAGAGAGATTTGCATACAC
The DNA here is from genome assembly GCA_033557465.1 of Ichthyophis bannanicus. Classification (NCBI taxonomy): domain Eukaryota; kingdom Metazoa; phylum Chordata; class Amphibia; order Gymnophiona; family Ichthyophiidae; genus Ichthyophis; species Ichthyophis bannanicus. The sequence goes on along the minus strand of CM066034.1, from coordinate 399,196,889 downwards.
TACCTCCATTATATGCAAATCTCTCCCATGCATATTCATTGTGGTTATCCTGAAAACCCGACTGGCTAGGTGGGTCCCGAGGACAGGGTTGAGAACCCCTGGTCTAGAGTGACAGCTGACCCTGCTAGGAAAAAGACCCCTGCAAAGAAGTCTTTCTATAATAATAATAAGAAATTCTATTCTTATTCTCCTGCTTCTCAATACCAGGACCAGGCCCCACAAAAGAGACAGCAGTCTCCCAAGCAACAGAAGAAGCCACAGGTGGCTAAACTTCATCCAGCTCTGCAGATACAATCTGCTCCTGGTTTTTGATTCTTTCCTTGAGAACATTTCCACCCTGCCTCTGGAGGGCCCCCAACCCCTCCACATAGCAGGCAGGCTGTGTCCCTATGCCCACAGGTGGCATCTCATCACCTAAGAGCAGTGGACACTCACCATAGTGCAGGACTTCATCTACAAACTCTGCCCCCTTCCACCTTCATGGGGGAATTTCAAATGCAACCCCCACTCATTACTCTCCTACAGGACGAGGTGTCCTCTGTTCTGTCTCAGGGCACCATAGAAGATGTCCCCATATCCCAACAGGGAATGGGCTTCTACTCTCCGTACTTTCTCATTCCAAAGAAAAACGGGGGGGGGGGGGGGATCCTCAGAAACCTCAACAAGTTTCTAGTCCACGAAAAGTTCAAGATGATCTCCCTCAGGATTCTTCTTCCCTACCTCCAGAGTCAGGACTGGCTCTGTTCTCTAGATCTAAAGGAAGCGTACACAGATATCCTCATCTATCCAGGAAACAGGAAATATTTACGCTTCACGTTTCAAGGAAGATGTTATCAATGCAGAGTCCTTTCCTTCGGATTCACCTCTGCCCCAAGAGTATTCACAAAGTGTAAAAGCTAGAGTTCATTGGAGCTCTACTAGACACCCAACAGTCCAGGGCGTTTCTGCCCCAGCTCCGTTGGGCCCATCTAGTTGAGCTAGGTGTCTCAGATGCTTCTATAAGACCATCTCAGCGCCCGAGAGAAGCTGCGTCTCCTGGGGCTCTACAGTATATGTCGTTTCATATGCCCGATTACATATGCAGATAGCCCAGAGGACTCTTGCCTCCCAGTGGAAGCAAAACTCGGGTCATCTCTGAGACAGAATCCAGGTCACTGCCCATCTCATCACATCCCTTCAGTGGTGGTATATTCCAGAAATTCTGCTTGTAGTGTCACCTTTTCAGAAGCCTCCACTTCAATGCACCCTGACGACGGATGCCTCCAAACTGGGTTGGGGAGCTCATCTCAGGCACCTGATCACAAAAGGGCTCTGGACAACTCAAGAAATAAAACTCCAGATCAATCTCCTGGAACTTCAGGCTATCTCCAATACCCTCTGGGTGTTGCAGCACCACCTCAGAGCACAAGAAGTCCTAGTCAGGATGGACAATCAGGTGGCCATGTTCTTTGTGAACAAATAGGGAGGAACAAGCTCTTAGGGCCTCTGCAAGGACGCTTTAAACATGTGGTCTTTTGTCATTGCTCATCAACTACACCTCAAAGCGGTGTACCTCCCGGGGGAATACAGTGTCTTGGCAGACAGACTGAGTCACATCCTTCTTCTCCACGAATGGTCTTTCCATCTGGACACAATGTCCTACATTTGCCAGACTTGGGGAACTCCAGACACAGATCTGTTTGCGACTCCCCAAAATGGCAAGCTTCCTCACTTCTGCACAAGAATTCCGACATCCACCATTCAGCCAGTGGATGCCTTCCACCTACACTAGGGTCAGGATCTGCTTTATACTTTTCCTCCCATACCCCTCATTCCCAAGAAGCTTTTCAAGCTTCAGTCCAACAGGGGCTGCATAATACTCATAGCCCCTCACTGGCTGCGGTAACCATGGTTTCCACTGCTACTGCTTTTGACTCAGACTCATCCTCTGCGATTGGGACATGCACTGGATCTCCTCTCAAAGGACGACAGCTCACTGTTCCATCTCCGCCTCACTCTGCCTCACAGCTTGGCTGCTGAGAGCATAGCTTTACAGGGCTTTGACCTTACCCAAGAGGTTAAGGAGATCCTTTTGGCTTCTAGGAAGCCATCCACCAGATGTTCATATGCTTTTAAATGGTGTAGATTCTCTGTCTAGTGTTCCCAGAAAGATCTCAGTCCCTTTTCTGCTCCAGTGGAATCACTCCTCCAGTATCTCCTCCACCTGTCCTCAACAGGTCTAAAGACTAATTCGGTGAGAGTCCACCTCAGTGCCATTGTGGCCTCTCACCATTTACTGGATGGACAGCCTGTCTCCACGCAACCACTAGTAGCACGTTTCATGCGAGGTCTCCTGCTGTCCAAACCACCCATTAAGCCACCTCTGGTGGCTTGGGTCCTAAATGTTGTTCTAGCGCAACTTCTCAAGCCACCTTTTGAACCATTAACTACGACCTCACTTAAGTTCCTCTCTTGGAAGATAATTTTCCAAATTGCCCTCACTTCAGCTAGATGCAATAGTGAGCTTCAGGCTTTGGTGGCAGATCCTCCCTATACCTTCTTCCACCCATGACAAAGTAGTCCTTCAGACTCACCCATGCTTTATGCCAAAGGTGGTGTCTCCTTTCCATTTAAACCAGTCAATCTACTTGCCAATTTTCTTTCCTAAACCGCATGTATCTAGAACAACTCTGCACACTCTTGACTGCAAACGTGTCTTGGCTTTCTACCTCCAAAGGACTCAAGATCACCATAAAGCATAGAAACATAGAAAAATAATGACAGAAAAAGACCACATGGCCTATATAGTCCGTCCTTCCATATCAACAACTACAACAGTCCCCTTTTTTTCTTTAGAGATCCTCTGTGTTTGTCCCATGCTTTTTTGAAATCAGATACCGTCCTCATCTCTACCACCTCCATTGGGAGACTATTCCACGGATCCAACACTCTTTCCATAAAGAAAATATTTCCACATATCAATCCTGAATCTATCCCCTTTCACCCTCATCCCATGTCCCCTCGTAGCAGAACTTGCTTTCAATTGAAAGAGGCTCTCCCCCTGTGCATTTATGCCACTGAGGTATTTAAACATCTCAATCATATCACTTCTATCCAACCTTTCCTCTAAGGTGTACATATTAAGATCCTTAAGTCTGTCCTCACATGCTTTATAATGAAGACCACTAGGGTTTTCATTTACTCTCTTTTCTCAACTACAAACTCAACTGAAGAGAGGGAGTTGGGAAGGCAGTCACGCAGGTGCAGTGGAGTACTCCCAAAAGCTTTCCTATTGGACGCTGGGGAGCATTCCCACGTGGACTCTATCGGTACTTATGTCACCCATATGTGAAGACTAAATTCTCCAGGAACAAGCAGGAAGTCAGTCCTCACATAATGGTGACGTCTGTGCCGACAGAGCCCACGCCGGGCATTTCCCCAGCTTACAAAAAAGAAAGCCTTTGGGACATGCTACCATGCATGCATGGTCCCCTTCCTGCCCAAGGTTGCCATCTTGCTCAGTCTCCTTTTTTCCATGGAGCCCAATAGATGCTTGTCCTGTTTCCCCTGAAAAATCTCTCCAAAATTATCCTTAAAAGTTGTTTTCTTCCTGGTTTGTGTACCGGTTCCTCATCCTGCCTTGAGCTGGTGCTGTTTCTCAGCTCCTTCCTTCTTTTTGACTAGGATTGCCTGAACTGGTGTTCTTGCCCTTTTACGCCCAGGGGTCGTTGACCCTGACTGGGTGTCTCCCACCATGTCCCCCAGTGGATTCAAAAAATGTGACCGCTGCAGTCAAACTATGTCTATCACAGACACCAATGACTGCTGCCTACACTGCCTGGGCTCGGACCAGGATAGTATCACCTGCGACCTGTGCCAGGCCATGACTCAGAAAATCAACAAGAAACGGTCGGAATTGCAGGGGAAGATATTCCCGTGGTCCGACTCAGCTCCGGCTTCCCCGACACTGAGCTCCATGTCCAGCACTTCTCATGAGGCCCAGGCATCCTTGGAGTCCTGCAGTGGCGGCTCCTCAAAAAAGACCTAGACCCCAAGAAGAAAAAGAAAAAATCCTCAAAGCTAGTTGAGGTTCCACCAGCGAAACCTGGTTAAGGTCCTGTGGAGAGACATGGGCAACTCTGAGCAGCACCCCCCTAAGGTCTCTAGACAGGAGTCCTCGGCCGGTGAAGACTGTGTGAGGCTCCTCGAGACCATGGTCCTTGTCGAGGATGCACTTGCAAAAGTGCCAGCATCAGGCCCAAAAACCTCAGTGCCCACGCCGAAAACTGCGGAGCCTTCTGGCCTTGAAACCAGAATGGCGGCCCTGGAGCAGAATATCTCTGCCATCCTGGCTCTGCAGCAGGCAGTGATGTCTGGCTCGTCCACATCACCTGCCCCACCAACCGCGCCTCCAACTGCGGGGGAGTCCCCAGGCATCAAGCCAGGCCCCAAGCGCAACCGGCCTCGGGTGAGCCCTGGCAGTAGTGGCTGCCTATCTACACCTACAACGGGCCTTTTTTCTTCCCCTATTTGGACGATTGGCTCATCAGAGGCTCTACAGCCAGGCAGCAGGGCAGACAATAGCCCTCCTGCAGCACCTGGGGTTTATCATTAACTACCCCAAATCCCATCTCTCCCCAGCCCAAAGCCTAGAGTTCATAGGGGCACATTTAGACACCTGCAAGCAAAGGCAGCCCTCCCAAGAGAAAGGGCATCCTGCCTCCAGCAGCTGGCAGGAGAGGTTCAGCGCCTCCAATCAGTCCCGGCACACCTCCTCCTCCTCTGTCTTCTGGGTCACATGGCCTCGACGGTCCACGTCACCTTCTCGGCCCACCTGCACATGCGGATGGCCCAATGGTGCCTGTGCTCACAGTGGACTCAAGCCACAGGCAGACTGAGGGACGGGGTCCAGGTCATCTGCCAGCTGGCAGCCTCACTAAACTGGTGGCAGAACTTCCACCACCTACAGACGGGGATGCCCTTCCAGGCACCCGCACCCCAAGCGACCCTGACCACAGATGCCTCCCTCCTGGGATGGGGGGGCACACTGTGAGGGCCGATGCATATAAGGTATTTGGTCTCTGGAGGAATACCACCTTCAGATCAACCTCCTGGATCTCCGGGTAATCTTTCTAGCCCTATGAGCCTTCCGCCACCACCTGTGCCACTGGCCGGTGTTGATCCAGATGGACAACCAAATGGCCATGTTTTACATCAACAAGCAGGGGGACATGGGCTCATACTCCCTCTGCAGGGAAGTGGTAGTGCTCCTCTCCTTTGCAGCACACCACAGCATGCGGCTGCGAGCGGTGTACTTCTCAGGCCAGGATAACTGCCTAGCAGACAGGCTGAGCAGAGTCCTGCAGCCATATGAGTGCCACTTGCACCCCAGGGTAGCAAGACAGCTCTTCCACCTCTGGGGCAGGCCCATGATGGGCCTATTCACCTCTCTGGACAACACGCAGCTGACCCGCTTCTGCTCCCATCAGCCGCACCCGGAGAGAGTGGCAGCGGATGCCTTCCTAATATCGTGGGCTGAGGGCCTACTCTGTGCGTTCCAGCCAACTGACCCACCTGGTAGACAGGACCCTCTTCAAAGTTCAGAGCGAAAGTGCATCAGTAATACTGTTCGCCCCCAAGTGGCCCAGCAACCCTGGTTCCCCCTGCTGCTCTCCCTGTCAGTGGCACTCCCAGTCCCACTGGGCTGGGCCCCGGACCTCCTGTCCCAGGAGAGGGGATCACTCTTGCACTTCAATGTGGGGCCCCTGTCACTAACGGCATGGCTATTAAAAGGGTAGCTTTGGCTCCTTTCAATCTTCCAAAGGAAGTCAAGGAGATCCTGCTGGCCTCCCGGAAGCCCTCCACCAGACGGGCCTACACCTTTAAGTGGAGGAGATTCTCCGTCTGGTGCACGGAAAGGGGGGAGAGCCCCTTCTCCTGCCATGTGCAGCTCGTCCTACAGTACCTGCTGTACTTATCGCGCACTGGGCTGAAATCTAACTCGGTACAGGTGCACCTGAGCGCCATAACTGCTCACCACCACCCCTGGTTTCCAGGTTCCTCCTGGGCCTTTTGCTATCCAAGTCTCCGTCTCCTGGCAGATGAATGGAACCTCAATATGGTGCTCTTTCAGCTCACCAGACCGCCGTTTGAGCTCCTGGCCACCTGCCACCTCAGGTACCTATCGTGGAAAGTGGCCTTCTTGATGGCTCTTCCGTCCGCTCGAAGAGTGAGCGAACTCCAGGCCCTGGTGGCGGACCCACCATATACGAGGTTCTATAAGAACAGGGTGGTGCTCCACACACACCCCAAATTCCTCCCAAAGGTGATGTCTCCTTTTCACCTCAACTAAGAGGTAGTTCTCCCCCCACCTTCTTTCCACTGCCTCATGCCAGCAGGGAGGAGCTAATTCTGCATATGCTAGATTGCAAGCGGGCCCTGTCCTTCTGTCTGCAGCGGACTCAGGCCCATTATAAAGCTCCTCAGCTTTTCGTGTCTTATGACCTCAGTAGACTGGGGCTCCCTGTGTCTAAGCTAATTCTGTCCACTTGGGTGGCGGACTGTATTGCCCTCACCTACAAGCGAGCTGGCCTTTCCCTTGAGCACTGGATTACAGCGCATCGCGTGAGGGCAATGGCCACATCTGTGGCCATCCTCTGCTCAGTGCCGGTGATGGAGATCTGCAATGCCGCCACATGGTCTTCAATTCATACGTTCACAGCTCACTACTGCCTGGAGAGTGAATTCCACAGTGACAGTGCCTTTGGCCAGGCAGTACTGCGAAATATTCTCGGGGTGTAGGCAACTCCTGCCCTCCGACCCTTCTGTGTTCAGGTTACTGGTGTGATAATGTTGCTGGACACTAGGGTCTTGCAGAGTCTCTCAGTGGGGACTCATCTTCTGCAACTCACAGCCACCCTACTTGGTGCTGTTGTGGCTCAGTCCTCAGCAGCCTGGAGCTAGGGAGTCCATATGTGAGGACTGACTTCCTGCTTGTTCCTGGAGAAAGTGTAGTTACTCTCCTGTAACAGGTGTTCTCAGGGAACAGCAGGAATCAGTCCTCACAACCTCCCTCCTCCCTTTGGAGTTGCCTCTATACATTGTTTTATTTTTACTGCCCTCTCAGCTATGTCATCTGACTGAGCATGTGTGGTAGCATGTCCCAAAGGCTTTCTTTGAAAACTGGGGAAATGCTCCATGCAGGCTCCGTCGGCGCCGATGTCACCCATATATGAGGACTGATTCCTGCTGTCCCTGGAGAACACTTGTTACAGGTGAGTAACTACGCTTTCCTGCTGTTCTCTGAGATCACCTGTTACTGGTGAGTAACTATGCTTTCCCTGTTTTGCTAGTATTCTTCAAATATACATCATTCCAAACCATGCGCTTTTGGATGACTGTTGGCTTTCCCTTTGTTTCTAGTTCTAAAGCTGCTCTATCTCCTTCTTAAAGGTTAATGCCAGCAGCCTGGTTCTACCCCGGTTGTGGTGGAACCCATCCTTTAGGAAAATCCCAACCCCTTCTCCAGAATGTTGTTCAGTTCCTAACAAATCTTAAAACCCTCTTCCTGGCACAATTGTCTAATGATACACTATCTTGGAGCGAGGGAGTATTATATTTCCTGGAAGACAGGTCCTAGCTAATAGGATCACTTCCATTGCAGCAGAGAGACTGTCAGACTGGAGATGGGACTTTATTACTATGTCCCTGAAGGTCTTCTATATACCTCTCTGTCTCCTCCAAGTCTGCTACTCTGTCCTGCAAAGATTAGACTCTTTCCCTGAAGGCAAGTGGCTCATTGCACCTAGTGTACACAGAAGGCCTCCACCAATTGGGAGATAATCATACATGCAATACTTAGTGGGAAAGACTGGATAGCCCCCATCTCATTGCATCTTAGTTTTAAAGGTTTGTTTAGCTATTTAAAGTTGCTAGGGGAATAGGGACATTTGATCCAATACAAAGATTCCTAATAAGTTTAAGGAATTTTGCAGTTCATCTTGAGGTGAACATTAACCAGCAACCTAATTAATCTACTCTAAGGCCTAATAGCTTGCTGATGAAGATAACTGGTTAAACCTGAAAGGAATAAGATCCCTCTCTTAACTGGTTTAAGAACCTATAAATCAAAGATTGTACCTAGGGTGGGTGGAAGCCAGGGTGAATGTGTGGGAAATAAATATTACCTGAAAGTGTTTTGTAACCCTATGTCCTCACTTTAATTTAACTGAGTTTTCTTGGTATATTATGCCCTAAATGACTTTAATTTAACTAAAGTTTGCTTTTACACTATACCCTAACTAACTGAAGCAACAAAATAATTTTAAAATGCACCCATGTTTTATCGGCTTAAATCAAAAGAAGTCCCTTTTCCTAAGATTTTGAAAATTTTCAGCAATTAAATACTTACAAGTACAGATTCCTTCCAGCTATATCAGCTTCTCTCTCCTCAGGACTGAAAATCACCGAACTCTGATTGACCCACGTATTTGTACTTCTAAGGCAATCTCTTTTAACAATTCCCTTGTTGTCTCAGCTGGCAGCCTTCCAGGCACAGTGGGCTCCCAGAGTTTAGCATTACCTACAGATTCTCAACTTGATGGCAGCATCAGTTGAAATGGCCCCTTGGGCGCAAGCTCATATGAGACTTCTGCAGAGGTAATTGCAGTTTTACTGCTCTCCAAGCAATCAGGATTTCAATGTCAGGCTTCCCCTCCCTTTTTCAGTGGTGCCCAGCCTGCATTGGTGGGGACAGCCCCAGAATCTGAGAAAGAGCATGCCCTTGTGGTTTCTCCTGTGGATGCCAGCCTGTTTGTTTGAGGAGCCCATTGCAAAGGCTAAATGGCTCAAGGCCATTGGAACAGCTGGGAGGCATCATAGTTGATCAACTGCCTTTAAGCAAAAGATATTCATTTGGCCCTACTACATCTCTTATACCTAGTCTAGGGCAGATCGGTCCAAGTGTTATTGGACAATGCCACGTCAGACTTATATAGCAACCAACAAGGGAGCACCAAGAATGCCATAATGGTCCTCGAGATGTCCCTGTTGTTTGGGCAGAAAGGAACCTCCTAGTTCTTGGCGCAACACATTGTGGGCATCAATAATGTGGAGACGGTCATTCTCAATCACCACTCCCTCAATCCCAGAGAGTGGGAGTCGAGCTGATCAGTGTTTTTGCAGATTCTGGACCTCTGAGTCATCCTAGATGGATCTAATGGTGACACAGTTCAATTCCAAAAATGTGCAGTTTCTTCAGTCGCTGCAAGAAAATGACCTCCTGCAGCATCAACACACTAGTTAAGCCCTGATCATAGAAGTGCTTGCTGTATATGTTTGCTCTGTGACTGCTCGTGGCATGCATACTTCACCATATAAAGCGACATCCAGGCTGGGTTGTCCTGGTGGCACCAGATTCTGTTTGGGGACTTGAAGTGTCTCCTGTGAGAACCTCGTCTATAACTTCCTCCACCCGTGAATTATTATGAAAAGGGCTGGTCCTTCTGGGTGACTTGCTTGGTTCTTGAGAGGCAATGTTTACACATAAGGACTATGCTTCTACCATGGTGTCCATACTTCTAAAAGCGAGGAGAGGTTCTACCAGCCATGCTTATGTGCGCATCTAATATCTATTTGAGTATTGGTGCCGTGAACATCAGATTGAGTCTAGTAAGGAGGACTTCTCCAGGAACAAGCAGGAAGTCAGTCCTCTCATATGGGTGACATTGGCGCCAATGGAGCCTGCGCGGACCATTTCCCCAGCTTTCAGAGAAAGCCTTTGGGAATGCTACCATGCATGTGTGGTTCCCTTCCCGCCAAGGGTGCCATCTTGCTCAGTCTCCTTTTTTCTGTGAAGCCCAACGAATGCTTGTCCTGTATCCCCGGAAAAAGTATTCAAAATTCCTAGTTTTCTCTGGTCTGCGTACCGTTTCCTTTTCCTGGCTTGAGCTGGCACCATCCCCGACACCTCCTCAGCTTTTTTCCTTCTTTTTGTCAAGGCTTCCCTCAACTGACATTCGCGCCTTTTCTCACCCGGGGGTCATCAACCCTGCCCGGGTGCAGACCTCCATGACTTCCGGTGGCTTCAAAAAGTGTGACCGCTGCAGTCAAATCATGTCTGTCACTAACACCAATGACTGCTACCTGCATTGCCTTGGCCTGGATCACGACAGTATCTCCTGCGACCTGTGTCAGGCCATGACCCCGAGAACCAACAAGAAAAGGTCGGAGTTGCAGGAGAAGATGTTTCCATGGTCTGGCTCAGCCCCAGCTTCCCTGACACTGAGTCCCAAGCCGAGCACCTTCCATGAGGCCAGAATGTCTTTGGAGTCCCGCGGCGGTGGCTTCTCCGTAAAGACACCAGATCCTTGAAAGAAAAAGAAAAAATACTTGAAGCAGGTCAAGGTTCCACCAGGGAAACCTGTTAAGGTCCCACCGCAGGACTCGGGTGACTCCGAGCAGTGCCCCCCCTAAAGTTTCTAGGAAGGAGTTCTCGGCCAGCTGTGACTGTGCGAAGCTCCCCAAGGCCGTGGTCCTCATTGAGGATGCACTCACGAGAGTGTCTGTGCCGGGTCTGAGACCCTCAGTGCCCGTGCCGAGAGCTGCTGAGCCTTCTGGCATCGAGGCCAGAATGGCAGTCCTGGAGCAGAATGTCTCTGCCATCCTGGCCATGCAGCAGGCAATAATATCAGGCTCATCCGCATCATCTGCCCCAACACCGAGCCCCCAACTGCAGTGGCATCCCCGGGCATTTAGCTGAGCCCTGAGCGCCATCGGGCTCTGACAAGCCCTCGGCACAGATCAAGGTCCTGGTCGCGATCTTTGGGTATCCAGTCCTCCCCTGCCAGTTTCTGGGAGTCTGACCTGAGACCTACCAGGGGATCCCGGTTCCTCAGGACAGATCTTGAAGCTCGGAGCTCCGAGCCTCAGATTATGGTTATGGTTATGGTTTAGGCACTTGATATACCACACTTTACCCTGTGTATCAGAGTGGTTTACAAACTTATGCTAACAGGCACGTTTTATTCCCTTGTCCCCAAAGGGCTCACAATCTAAGCGTACCTGAGACAATGGAGGGTTAAGTGGCTTGCCCAAGGCCACAAGGAGTGGCCATGGGATTAGAGACCCCAGTCCCTCCGGCCTGAGGTTGCTTGTTCCAATGTGGGAAATGAACTCCTGGCCCTCCAGCCTGAGGTAACCTGTCCCAACCACTGAGCCACTCCTCCCTCTTGATTCCTCGATGCCCTCCGGCTCCAACTGGGAGACTGACTGTGGTCTCTCGGCATCAAGACATCCCCTTGGAGCCATCTTAACCGGAATCCCAATGCCATTCCCCACTCAAGGACATGGCCTTCCAACAAAGGAGGCTCTGTCGGTGCCAGTGCAACCCATCCTCGAACAGCTTCTCCTACGGATGTGGGAGACCCCGGCCTCATTGCCTGTGGTCAGCCAGCGCCTTGACGTAATCTACCACGTCAAGAAGAGCCCCGGCTTCCAAATGTCCCAACTCCTACACAACTCCATGGTGGTGAAATACTTAATGCAGAAGCTTAAGAGCCAGAAGAATTATTCTTCTGTTCCCCCGGAGTGGGAGGCTAGAGCTTCCAACACCCTCGGGCGCAAGTGCTCGGGAGCTCTAAAGCATTATAAAGATGCAATAAATACAAGAAAAAAAGAATATCATACAACACTAATATCCAAATCCCTAAACAAACCAAGAGAACTGTTCTCTATAGTAAAAACCCTTACCAAAACCCACACCTATAAAAACAAAACCATACAAATACACCCACAAAAGCTAGCAAATTACTATATAGAAAAGATCACGCAACCTGGACCAGATATGGCTCCCATTGGATCGCCCAGTACCACTACCACACACTCTAAAACACACTCCAACTCATCCTGGGCATCTTTCAGTCTCATGGACAACAAACACCTAAAAAACTTTATAACTAGTATTAACACCACCACCTCACCAAATGACTCATGCCCAGTTCGTTGGTTAAAATCAGTAAAAGATGAATTTACTCCAACAATCTGCAAAATAGTTAATGCCTCACTGAACCAAGGGTACATGCCTGATGCTTTGAAACAGGCAACAATATGCCCCATACTTAAAAATGCAAATACCAACAAAAACCAGCCAAGCTCCTACTGCCCGATTTCAAGTTTACCCTTTCTATCAAAGGTGATAGTAAAAGTTGTGCAATTACAGCTCCAGGATTACATTGAGCTAAACTCCCCCTTAGATGAAAATCAACATGGGTTCAGACCACAACACAGCGTGGAGACACTCATGCTCTCATTATTTGACAAAATTACATGTGGCCTGGACTCCTGTAAACAGGCCTTTATACTCATCTTCATTGACTTAGCAGCTGCTTTCGATAGCATAAATCACATCCTACTAATAAACAGATTAAAACAGATTGGGTTGCAAGGTAATGTGATACAATGTTATCTCCAAGAACAAGCAGGAATGTAGTCTTCACATATGGGTATCGTCGGTACCGACGGAGCCTGCGCGGGAACGCTCCCCAGCGTCCAATTAGAAAGTCTTTGGGAGCATCCCACAGCGCCTGCATGCTGCCTTCCCGCCTTTCCCAACTGCCTCTCTCCAGTTCTTCGTTTTCCGCGGAGCCAGCAGGTCGTTGTTCCTGTCACCGCAGAAAATTTTCCTTATTCTCCTTCTTTTTTGTGGTCGCGTCTGCCTTCCTCGACGCTATACCGGTACCACCGGTTCTTCCTTCTTTCTTTTAAAAAAAAAAAATAGATAGTATTTTTTTCCAAACTTTTCTTTTCCAGGGGCACGCGCCATTTTGGGCCTTAGGCCCAAAATTTCCTCCACTATGGAAAAACCCGCTTTGGGTTTCAAAAAGTGCACCAAGTGTGGCGGTACCATCTCCGTCACCGACACCCAGGAGTGGTGTCTTAAATGTTTAGGTCCTGACCACTCCATCTCTGAGTGTATGGCTTGTGCCATGATGTCCAAGAGGGGTCGACAAAACCGGGCTGCTAAGCTCAGCACCCTTTTTCCCTCCGATGCAGCTTCTGTGGCATCGACGTCTTCCAGGGCTTCATCTTCCTCCCATGGATCTCAGGTAACTAAACATAAATCTAGCCGGTCCTCAAAGGGTAGATCTCCTTCCAAGCATCGAGATGCCTCTGGCATTGCCCCTGAGGGTTCTGTACCGGCAAAATTGCCCCAGCGGGAGGCTTCGGCTTCCAAAGTATTATCGGGGCTCCAGGATGTTCTCGAGGCTTCAACCTCGGCAGAACTACTAGCGTCATGCTCTGGGGTACCGGCTGCTGCTCTCTGGTACCGACACCCAGGCATCGGCAGCATCGATAGACCAGAGGTTCCTGGCTATTGAACGCAGTCTGGCGGCTCTCCTTGCGGCATCGACACCCTCAGAACCATGTCAGACAGTTCAACCAGTAACTGTACCGACTCCGGCACCGGTATCAGTACCAGTACCGACAGCATCGACATCGGTGTCTGCTTTGCCGGCACCCAGTGATGTGATGCCTTCCGCTACCGATACACCGGTACCGATTTCCCCCAGTACTGACTTCAGTCAGTACGGGTATCGGGCTCTTCAAGAGCATCCGGACAGAAGGTACTTTGAATCCTCGGAGGACTCAGGATTCTGACAGCTCTGTCGGTACCGGAATACTTCTCCCAGAGGAGCCTTCCTCTCCTAAACGTAGGATGTCTCCTCCAGAAGATATCTCCTTTCAGGATTTTATCAGGGAGGTGGCTCGAGGTCTTTCCATTACTGTGGCTCCTGAAACAGAGCCCAGGGCAAAGGAGTTGGAGATTCTACAATATCCCAAGGCTCCTAAAGAGGCAGCTACTTTGCCTATCCATGAGGTCTTACATGATCTCATACTAAGAATGTGGGAAACACCTCTTACCACCTCTCCTCACTCTTGTAGACTGGATACCATATATTGAGTCCCTCCTTGTCCTGGTTTCCAGAAGACTCAGCTTCCTCACCACTCTATTGTAGTGGAATTAGCTATGAGAAGGATCAGGAGTGCAAAGAGACATGCCTCTAATCCTCCAGGACGTGAGTGTAGAACTTTGGATGCCTTTGGACGCCTTTGGACATCGTACTTTCCAGGCTTCCGTGCTTTCTGCCTGGATCAGTTCCTATATTTTATATATGGGAATGTTCCTTAAGGAAGTCACAGGAGATTTAGAGGTTTTGAGCCCTCTTCTTCCTGAGGATAGAAGGCAGGATTCTCTCACACTGGTCAAACATTCCCAGGATGTTTCTAAGTTTGTCAACCGTGCAGCTTTTGACTGTTTTGAGTGCATAAGCAGAACCTCTGCCATTGCCATAGGTGCACGTAGAATTGCCTGGCTCCTGGCATCCGATTTGGAACTCTGGGTGCAGGACAAACTGGGCAATATTCCTTGTACAGGTGAGAATCTATTTGGCAAGAATTGGCAAGAAAAAGCCAATGAATTAGATGCTGACAACTCCACTTTGGATAGATTATACAAGGCTACAGCTGATCCTGCAAGAAAGAAATCTTTCAAGAAACCATTCTTCTCCAAGAAGAAGAGGTTTTATCCCTCTTATTCCCAGCAGGGACGTTCTGCAGGTCAATCTGCCCGAAAGGGTCAGCAACCACCTAAACAAAGGAAAGCAAAGACTGCTAAGCCTCAACCGTCTCAGCAGTCTCAGCCTCCACAAGGCCTTTGACTTTCATCTAGAGAACTTAGCCTTCCTGGCTCTCAGTGGACCAGAGCCTTCCACCATTCCAGGAAGGTTGTGTCACTTTGCCCCCAGATGGGGGCAGATAACAGCAGAACATTGGACACTCTCCATTATAAAAGAGGGGTACAAGCTTCACTTTCTGTGCATGCCCCCTCCCACAATGGTAAGACAGTTCAATTCTCAGACCTCTCTCATCAACCTGTTAGATCAAGAGGTCACTATGCTTCTTGCCCAAGGGGCAATAGAAGAAGTACCCATTCATCAACAGGGTACAGGGTTTTACTCCCCCTATTTCCTTATTCCAAAGAAAACAGGGGGACACAGATCTATTTTAGACCTCAAAGAACTGAACAAATTCTTGTTGAAGGAGAAATTCAAGATGATTTCTCTGGGAACTCTGCTGCCATACTTTCAGAGTCAGGATTGGCTTTGTTCTCTAGATCTCAAGGATGCGTACACTCATGTTCTCATCCATCCAACTCTCAGAAAGTTCCTTTGGTTCCTTTTTCAAGGAAAGCACTACCAGTACAGGGTGCTTCCTTTTGGCCTGGCCTCAGCACCAAGGGTGTTTATGAAATGCATAGCTGTGGTAGCAGCATTTCTTCGCACTCTAGGAATATTCGTCTTCCCCTACTTAGACGACTGGCTCATTCAAGCCACATCAGAGTCAGAAGCCATGATTTCTCTATCTTGCACAATGCGTATCCTTTAGTATTTGGGTCTGGTCATAAACATCCCAAAATCCAGTCTAACTCCCACTCAGTCTTTAGAGTTCATAGGAGCTTTGCTGGATACCAGAAAAGCAAGGGCCTATCTTCCTCAGACCCATTGCCTTCGCATGGTGCAGTTAGCTTCTCAAGCAGTGCTAAAGCCTTATCTCACTGCTCGAGAGATGTTACAACTGCTAGGCCACATGGCATCTACCGTGCATGTGGTTCCTTATGCTCGCCTCCATATGAGAGCAGCCCAGTGGACTTTATCCACTCAATGGACCCAGGCATCAGGGTGCCTGTCAGGCAAAATAGCAAACACAAATCGCCTTATTTTGTCCCTCCAATGGTGGCAGTCCACTCAAAACCTATTGCTGGGGTCCCCATTTCAACAACCTTTACCCCAGGCAACTCTCACAACAGATGCTTCTCCAATGAGTTGGGGTGCTCATCTGCAAGATCTCTCCACCCAAGGACTCCACAGGAGACTCATCTACATATCAATCTCTTGGAGCTCAGAGCAATCTTCCTTGCTCTTCGAGTGTTCCACACCCTACTCAGCTACAAGACAATCTTCATTCATACGGACAATCAAGTAGCCATGTTCTACGTGAACAAGCAGGGGGGAACAGGCTCTCTGTCACTTTGCAACGAAGCTTTGAGACTATGGGCCCTCGCCAGAGAGCATCAGATTCATCTCCTGGCAGTGTATTTTCCAGGCATACAAAACTCTTGGGCAGACAGACTCAGTCGAGTTCTGCTTCCACACAAATGGTCTCTGCATGCAGACCAGGTGGCCAAGATTTTTCAAATTTGGGGAACCCCGGACGTAGACCTCTTTGCAAGTCCGTTGAATGCCAAACGTCCCCGGTTCTGTTCCAGAATTCCGTCTCAGGGCTCTCAGGCCAGGGATGCTTTCCTCCTTCACTGGGATCAAGACTTCCTTTATGCCTTTGCACCCATTCCCCTAATTTCCAAAACCCTGTTCAAGCTTCAGAGAGACAGAGGCCGTATGATTTTCATAGCTCCACATTGGCCACAGCAAGTGTGGTACCCTCTGCTTCTACTTCTCTCTCAAGCTCCCTCTCTGGAGCTAGAGTCTGCTCCAGATCTCCTGTCCCAGGAGGACGGAATGTTATGGCATCCCAATCCCCAGTCTCTGCATCTCAGGGCTTGGTTGCTGAAGGCCTAGATCTCCATGATCGTAACCTCCCTCAGCTAGTAAAGGATATCCTTTATGCTTCCAGGAAGCCTTCCACAAGACACTCTTATGCTTTCAAGTGGAAAAGGTTTACCATATGGTGTTCGCAGAAGGGTCTTAACCCCCTTGCGATACCTCTGGAATCATTACTGGAGTATCTCCTTCATTTATCCAATGCAGGACTTAAGACTAACTCAGTAAGAGTCCATTTGAGTGCTATTGCAGCTTCTTTCAAGCCTCTAAATGGACAACCTATTTCCTCCCATCCTCTTATAGCAAGATTTATGAGAGACCTTCTTCTAACTAAGCCTTCCATTAGGCCACCACCGGTGGCATGGGACTTAAACCTGGTTCTTGGTCAGCTCATGAAGCCACCTTTCGAACCCTTAGCTACTACCTCATTGAAATTCCTTTCTTGGAAGGTTATCTTTCTCATTGCAATCGCATCAGCACGTCGCATCAGTGAGTTGCAGGCACTAGAGGCTGATCCACCTTATACAAGGTTCCATCATGACAAGGTAGTCCTTAGGACTCATCCACACTTTATGCCAAAGGTGGTCTCGCCTTTTCATCTAAACCAGGCGGTCTACCTGCCTGTGTTTTTTCCAAGGCCTCATGCATCAAATGCAGAAAGGAATCTTCATACTTTGGACTGTAAAAGAGCTTTAGCCTTTTACTTACAAAGAACACAGCAACATAGAAAGTCCTTTCAACTCTTTGTTGCTTTTGATCCTTCTCATTTGGGACTTCCAGTCTCCAAGAGAACACTGTCTAACTGGATTGCTCAGTGTATTTCCTTTGCCTATCAGAGTAAGAATCTTCCTCTGGAGGGCCATGTCACAGCTCACAATGTGAGAGCCTTGTCAGCTTCAATGGCTCATCTGCACTCTGTGTCTATCGACGACATCTGTCGAGCAGCCACCTGGGCCTCGGTTCATACCTTCACAGCCCATTACTGCTTGGACAAGGACTCCCGCTGGGATGTCTTGTTTGGTCAGGCTGTTCTCCAACACCTGTTCCATACCTAATCAACTCCTACCCACCATCCCTGGTTGGATGCCAGAGATCCATAGAGGGAAGTGGAGCCCTTTCTCAGGGACACACAACTTCTGGGGTCTCTCCCTGGCATCTAAAGCTAGGGAGTCCCCATATGTGAAGACTACATTCCTGCTTGTTCCTGGAGATAGCATAGTTACTCACCTGTAACAGGTGATCTCCGGGAACAGCAGGAATTTAGTCTTCACAACCCACCCACCTCCCGTAGGAGTTCAATCTCTCTATCTCTTTCTCTTTCCCTCTCTCTCTCTTTGTCTCAGCTTTAAACTCACCTGGAGAGAGGCAGTTGGGAAAGGCGGGAAGGCAGCACGCAGGCGCTGTGGGATGCTCCCAAAGGCTTTCTAATTGGACGCTGGGGAGCGTTCCCGCACAGGCTCCGTCGGTACCGATACCCATATGTGAAGACTAAATTCCTGTTGTTCCTGGAGATCACCTGTTAGAAGTGAGTAACTATGCTTTATCTCCTATCTAAACAACCGAACCCAAAAAATACAAATAGGACACTCATCCTCCTCAACTTTTGCCCAAAAACAAGGAATCCCCCAAGGATCCTCCCTCTCCGCACTTGTTTTTAATATCTATATTCAGCTAATCTGTGACATATTCAAAACATATAACATCAACTATCATCTATACGCGGATGATATCATGATGTACCTCCCCTGTAACACCAGCAACCCAAACTTCTCTAAACTAACAGCATGTATGTCAGAAATATCATCTTATTTTCCACGATAATCTTTCCTCTATTGATCTGTAAGATTGCGATTTCTCTATTGCGTAGATTTCACTCTTACCTAGATTTGCATTAAATAACCTTTCTTTCTTGAAAGTCTTTCTACATATTTTATCATAAACTTCTATTAGTTAGAAAATTTATACGAACCTGGGGTCTCAGACTTATCAGGCACTATATTCCAGACCAAGTCTTCAAAATAATGTGCCCTTTTCGCATCAGTGACCCCCTAGTTCAATTCTTAAACGTCTTTGATGATTTGTCAAATTGCTCACATCTATAAAGAAAAAACATTTTAAAACTGAAAAAGCGCTTAACTTAATTGTTCTTCTTTCCCCAACGCCATGCCCTGGTGCCGTGTCTGTGTTTCACATTCAAGAGTTTCTTCAGGGGGTTCTTTATGTTAAAGCACTGTCAATGAAATAAATACGCTTCAAACTTATGAATCACATCTCTATTTGAATTGCTGTAAACTTTATATGAAACACCAACTGTCCTTAGTCTATTCATGACATACCTTCGTTATGATACCAACTAGTGCCGTTACTCGCTGCTCTTCATGCGTTCCTCCGAGCCTAATAGCTTCCAAAAACGCCACTTCCAGCTCATACTGCTAGACCAGTCCAGACAAGCGGGTTATGCCCCCCCTCCAGCAGATATTGGGAGACAGAGAAAATATTCCAGAGCTCTGATTGGCCAGGCTCTGGTTGATATAGGTATGCCTCTAGGGGTCCTATTCAGTATTTTCTCTGTCTCCAGCAGATAGGGTTACTAAATTGTGTAGTATTTTTATTTTCCTTCTTTTGTGTTTTTACTATCCTGGATGTACTCAGGGCACACTCGAGGTGTCCCTCTGAGTTTTCCCAGAGCCCCAAGTTCTTTTCTGAAAACCGCTGCTGACAGAACTGCTTGGGGTTGAGCTCCTGTCCTGTGAAGGCAGTAGAGCTTCCCTTCTTTTCCTCTGGAGCTACCCCAGCCTCGGGCCACGAGGGCTCTTGCTGCTTTGGGGATTACATTATTTTATGCCTTAACCTAGTGTATAGGTTGATTGGCTTTACTACCTGCTGTCCTTCGTTGAGCATCGGCATCACCGATTCTGCACGCTGTGAGTACTTCTGTCTTCGGATGCCGAGGGATTAGTTTAAAGGGGCTTTGAGTTCTGCCTTCAGCAGTGGTCTTCCGAACTGCCCTCCGGTCAGAATCGCGGCTGCTGGGTGAATTTTGGGCCGTTCTTTTCCCTTCGGACTGTTTAATTTGGTCCGGCAGCCGTTTTGTACACCGCGATCCTGCTTCGCGCTGCTGAAGTTTGAGTGGGAAGCCTGACAGACAGCGTTTTCTTGCTTTTTCCACTCCCGAATACGGTCAGATTTTCCTTAGACCGTTTTTTTCACTGATAAATAACACTTTTCTGTTAACTGCGGCTGCTGCTGGTAACAGAGCTAGCTGTTTTGAAGAAAAAAAAAAAAGTACAAGGTACTAAAATGCCGAGTTCACTTCAAAGGTGCCTAGCCTGTAATAAAAAGCACAAGGAGTTACAGAACCACCTCTGCGCCTCCTGTGCAGTACATCCAGGGGAGTCTTCTGCCCCTCGGTTGTCCCCTCCTCCAGTGTTGGACCTCGGGGACTCAGAGCTTCATGGTCCAGAAGGCACGCGCAATTCTTCACTTTTAGATGGGACGCAGTCGATCCCCAGCCTATGTCTCCTGGCTGCTAGCAATGCTCCACACCCTGATACACCAAGTACAGCTGATAGTCAGTTCTTGTCTCTGTTTCGGCAAGCATGGGCTTTGTGGCGCTCAGAGTCTTCACCGGCCCCACCTCTGTCTTTGCCGGAGCCTAACACCAGCTCTTCCCTTTCTCGCAAAAGGGATCATGGAGCTCCGGAGCCTAAGGGAACACGACCACCCAAGGTGGTTTCATGGTTGCAGGATTCTCCTGTTCAACCAGAGACTGGTAGATCTTCTGCAGAGGCGAGTTTGGCGTCGTCTGATCGGGAAGACGGGGCGTATTCTCCCTCCGAGTCTTCCGTGGCGGCTCAAGAAGATTCCCAAGATCTCCGTCTTTTTCGTAAGGAGGAGTTGCCCGCTTTGATAGCGCAGGTGGTTGAAGCCCTGCAAATTTCAGATGCACCTGAGCCACAGGCTTCCCAGGCTCAGCCGGATCCGATCTTGCAGGGCATTCAAAAGCCTTCAAAGGCTTTTCCTTTCCCTATTGAGCTTCAACAAATGGTATCTCGGAAGTGGGACTCACCAGATACGTCTCTGCATACGGCGCGTTGCCTAGGGCAATTATATCTTTGGTCTCCTGCCGAGCTTGACCGCTGGCTGACCTATCCAAAGGTGGATGCCTTGGTAACAGGGGTCACTAAGCATACCACCATGCCGGTCGAAGGCGGAGCGGCGTTGCAGGACCAGCAGGACCGTAAGGTGGAAAATCTTCTCAAGACAGCCTTCTCCGCTTCCTCTCTTTCCCTCCAAGCGACGGTCTGCGGAGGATTAGTGGCCCGGGCTTCGCTACGATGGATTCAACGACTTCCGGAGGATCTGGCCGTGGACCGCTTGGAATCCGTTGTGGCATTTTTGGCAGATGCTTTCTATGATCTTTTGCGTCTCTCAGCTAGGTCCCTGGCGGCAGTAACCGTAGCAAGAAGATGGCTTTGGTTGCGTCAATGGGCGGCGGATGTAGCCTCTAAGATGCGTCTTTCCAAACTACCTTTCAAAGGAAGACTTCTGTTTGGGGAGGAATTAGATAAGTTGGTTAAGGATCTCGGGGAAGTTAATCCCCAACGTTTACCGGAAGACAAGCCAAGAGCCTCGTCGTGACAGTCGTCTCGGGCTCAGACTTTTCGGCGATTCCCCAGATCTCGAGATTCTCGGAGATACCATTCCTTTAAGTCCACATCTTCGACATCTTCCAATAGTCAGGCTCGGGAAAATTCTCAGGCTCCACACGGGCTTCCCGCTGAAGGGACGCCAGTCTCACTCGAGAAAATTCCGCCCGTGGGAGGTCGCCTGGCGCTTTTTTCTCGTCAGTGGGAGAGTATAACAGACGATCGCTGGGTTCTAGACATTATTCGGCATGATTATTCCCTGGACTGTTGGAGGCCCATTCCCGACGCCTTCCTAAATTCTCTAGGACGTTCGCCATGAAAATCGCGCTACAAGATACGATCCAAAGGCTGCTGTTCCTTCAAGCCATTCGTCCGGTCCCGGACGCCAAACAACGGCAAGGCCACTACTCCATCTATTTCATGGTGCCCAAGAAAGATGGTTCTTTTCGTCGAATTCTAGATCTCAAGGGCGTAAATCGCAGCCTCCGAGTACCTCGCTTCAGGATGGAAACGCTTCGGTCAGTCATCCAAGCAGTTCACAATGGGGAATTCCTAGCCCCTCTCGATTTAGCAGAGGCCTACTTTCACATTCCCATTCGAGAAGACAGTCAGCGGTTTCTATGGTTTGCGGTCCTCAGAAAGCATTTTCAGTTTCCTGCTATGCCTTTCGGCCTTGCCTTGGCACCTCGAACATTTTCCAAAATAATGGTAGTGGTGGCAGCGGCCTTGCATCAACAAGGCATTCGAGTTCATCCCTACTTGGACGACTGGCTAATTCACGCGGATTCCTATCAGGAGGCTTGCAGCACCGTGTCCACGGTAGTTGTCTTTCTCGAGAGTCTGGGGTGGGTAATCAATCACTCCAAGAGTTCTCTTCATCCGACTCAACAGCTGGAATTCCTTGGAGCGCTATTCGATACTCATCAGGGTCGGGTCTTCCTCACTCAGGAGCGCTTTCTCAAGCTCTCAGCTCAAATTCGGCTCTTCCTGTCTCAGACCTCGCCGCGAACCTGGGACTACCTCCAGATCCTGGGGTCCATGGCAGCCACCATCGACGTCGTCCCGTGGGCCAGAGCATATATGCGCTGTCTTCAGCATTCCCTTCTATCTCGATGGTCTCCAGTCTTGGAAGACTATCAGCTTCGTCTTCCGCTTCACCCGGGAGTCCGACTCAGCCTTCGTTGGTGGCTCTCGCCCCGCAATCTGTTCAAGGGGACCCCTCTGGAGACTCCATGCTGGATATTACTGACGACCGATGCCAGTTTATCCGGCTGGGGGACTCACTGTCAGAATCCATCTGCACAGGGAAAGTGGTCTCTCCGCGAGTCTCGGTGGACCATCAATCGCCTCGAAGCCAGAGCGGTCCGCCTAGCCCTTCTTCACTTTCGGCACCTCCTGCAAAATCGTGCAGTTCGGGTGTTGTCCGACAATGCAACGATGGTAGCATACCTCAACCATCAAGGGGGCACGAAGTGTCCGGGAGTATCAAGGGAGATGAACCTCCTTCTCCCCTGGGCGGAAAAGCACTTACAGGCTCTCTCGGCTCAACATATTGCAGGGACAAGCAATGTACAGGCCAATTTTCTGAGTTGCCATACCCTAGATCCCGGGGAATGGGAACTGGCTCCCGAAGCCTTCCGGAATATTGTTCAAAGGTGGGGTCAACCCGATATGGATCTCATGGCCTCGGCAATAAACGCCAAGGCACCACTCTTCTTCAGTCGCTGGAGAGAAAACGCGTCTCACGGCATAGATGCTCTAGCGCAACCGTGGCCAGAACACCTCCTCCTGTACGTCTTTCCTCCTTGGGCGTTAATCGGAAAAGTTCTCCATCGAATTCGGGAACACCGAGGCCCGATAATTTTGGTGACCCCAAATTGGCCCAGAAGACCTTGGTTTGCCGATCTGGTAAGGTTAGCGCAGGTGGCCCATCTTCCTCTAACAGCATCATTGGGGCTGTTAAAACAGGGGCCAATCTTCATGGACAACCCTGCTCCTTACCTTCTTACGGCTTGGCTCTTGAACGTACGAAGTTGATCAGTAAGGGTTATTCATCCAAGGTGGTGTCTACTCTACTAAGCGCCTGTCGGTCTTCGACTTCGCTAGCATACGCTCGGGTGTGGCCTACGTTTGAGTCCTGGTGTACGAGACAGCACATTTCCCCTTGGCGTTCTATGGTTCCGGAAGTTCTTGCCTTCCTGCAGGACGGTCTAGATAAGGGCCTAGCCCTCAGATCTCTTCAGGTGCACGTATTGGCCTTAACTTGCTTCCGAGGTCCAGTCTGCGGTCGGTCCCTCGCTTCCCACTCAGATGTCTCCCGGTTTCTTAAGGGGGTGCAGCTGCTTCGTCCTCCAATTAGGTCAATCGTGCCTCCTTGGGATCTCGGTTTAGTCCTCAGAGCCTTGATGGGCCATCCCTTTGAACCCCTTAAAGAAGCTGCTCTTTCGGATTTGACCCTCAAGGCAGTGTTTTTAGTGGCAATCACCTCAGCCCGCAAGATTTCTGAGCTGCAGGCACTTTCTTGTAGAGATCCCTATCTCTCCTTCTCGGCAGAGGGGGTTTCTCTTCGAACGGTCCCTTCCTTCTTGCCTAAGGTCGTAACGCCGTTTAATGCGAATCAGCCGGTAATTTTGCCTACCTTTTCTAAGGAACAGTGTTCGGGAAAACAAAAGTATCTTCGAACACTGGATGTTAAGAGGGTTCTCATGCAGTATTTACAGATGACCAATCCCTTTCTGATGTCAGATCATCTATTTGTTCTTTTTGCTGGACCGCGACAAGGCTTCGCGGCCTCCAAGTCCACGATTGCCAGATGGCTTCGTCAAGCTATTGCGGCGGCCTATGTTGGCATAGGCAGGCCTCTCCCAGAGGGCCTCCGAGCTCATTCGACTCGAGCTCAGGCAGCTTCCTGGGCCGAACGGTCTCAGGTGGCTCCTCTCGATATTTGCCGGGCGGCAACGTGGTCGTCTCTGTCCACCTTTGTCACACATTACCGTCTGGATGTTCAGGCACGAGAGTACTGTCGTTTTGGAGCTGCGGTGCTGTCGGCAGCTCTCTCAGCCCACCCTCGGGGTCGTTAGCTTGGGTACTTCCCGCTTGTCTGGACTGGTCTAGCAGTATGAGCTGAAAGGTGAAATTTCACTTACCGTTATTTTCCTTTCCTGGAATACTGCTAGACCAGTCCAGAACCCACCCAGGTGTCACTGTCAGTAGTGCAGACGCGTTGGAGCCGAGGTTCAAGACGACAGCGCTTCCAAAACCTACCACAGTTTGTTCAATCCAGGACCTGAGTGTTTGTAAGCAGTTGGTCCTGGCTCGCGTGTACATAGTTGACCTGTTGGTCTGTTGTTAATCATGTTGTAGCTTCTCACGATATACTGAATAGGGCCCCTAGAGGCATACCTATATCAACCAGAGCCTGGCCAATCAGAGCTCTGGAATATTTTCTCTGTCTCCCAATATCTGCTGGAGGGGGGGGGGGCATAACCCGCTTGTCTGGACTGGTCTAGCAGTATTCCAGGAGAGGAAATTAACGGTAAGTGAAATTTTACCGCATGCGAGTTGATGCCAATCGTAACATTTAAATAGCTCTCAACGATGGTTTTCTCCTTAACAATGTGTCATCACGTCGATGATCTTCCTCCCTGAGGACCAAACTGATTACGCTCTCTCCTGAATAGGGACTTCTAACTACGGGCCCTAAGTAAATGTTATTTTGCTCTTTCCCACTCAATTTTCAAAGGATTTAACCCCTCATCTATTATCTTGTTTTTAAACTTTCCAAGGTAAACGTTCTAAAAATATACATCC
Source organism: Ichthyophis bannanicus (assembly GCA_033557465.1). Lineage (NCBI taxonomy): Eukaryota > Metazoa > Chordata > Amphibia > Gymnophiona > Ichthyophiidae > Ichthyophis > Ichthyophis bannanicus. Next base: position 399,171,835 of record CM066034.1, on the reverse strand, counting down.
CTATTATTTGATTAATACTGCTCCTTATGTCTTTAATTGTCCACGTTTAAACTGAATCCAATTTTTTTGGCCGTGTCAAGAATAGTTATCTAAAGGTAATGTTGTTTCATTCCATTCCACTTGATTTTTAAACACAGACTCCCCAATCTATTGAGGCATTTAAGCCTCCTGGTTTGACTGATTGTAAGGTGTATATCCATTTTTGTTCACAAATTACCAGTGATTGTTCTCTAGATTTTCCATTTTTTCCAGTGGACTACATGTCAACACAAAAACAGCGTAGTTCTTCAAATTTATGATTCAGTTCCAAACAGTATGCTACTATTGGAGCTTCCTGTATTTTACAATGCAATCTACTACGATGCTCATTCATCCTAACTCTAAAAGATCTTATCGTTTTGCCTACGTATATTAAATCACATGGGCATCTAATGCAGTAGACTACAAAACTGGTGTCACAAGAGGTTTGCTTTTTCAACCTATATATTACTCCATGGTATTCAAAATCTGTTATGTCACTGGAAATTTGACAAATATTGCATCCTCCGCATCTATGTCCCACGGCGTCATCTGCGGACTCATCAAGTATTGGTCGTAACACAGCCGGGCTCAGTTGTTCCTTAAGTTTTTTATGGCGTTGCCAATCGCATCTAATACATTTGTTTCCTAATCCTGGGAGAGTACTCAAAACATTCATGTGTCTTTTGATGATTCATTCAATTCGGAAACTATACAGAGAATATCTTGTGACAAAGTTTACAGTATTTTCATTTAATTTTGTTGTACCATGAGTATGCAAAAGTAGCCCTTGATTATTAAATAGGGCTCTTTTATATGCACGTTTTATCACTTGTTCAGGATATCCCCTATGTCGAAAAACTGTTCATGAACACCTTAGATTGCGTTTTAAAATCTTGATCATCTGAGCAATTTCTGCGATATCTTATGAACTGTGAAAAAAGCAGACTATCTCTAAGTCGTTTTGGGTGCCCACTGTCGTAGTGAAGGAATGTATTCCTGTCAGTCTTCTTCCTGTGCACAGATGTAATCCACCCAGTGTCACATTTTGTAACTACTACATCCAAAAATACTATATTTTTCTTGTTATATGAGTGCGTGAATTGTATGGCTGAATCCAGGCCATTTAGCCATTCAAAAAACTCTTCCAAAATACTTATCGATCCCTTCCATAGCATAAAAATATTGTCTATATACCATCGCCATAATATTAGATGTTCTTTATATGGCGATGTTTCAAACCATTTCTCTTCATATGCCCTCATGAATAGATTTGCTATAGATGGGGCGCATGTGGCCCCCATGACCACCCCCGATACTTGATGATATATCTTATCATCATATATCAATAGAGGGAAGATTATCATGGAAAATAAGATAGACCACCTGAGAGCTGACCAGTTGACGGAGTGTTAGAAATATCATCTTGGCTGAACAGTCAGAATCTTAAAATTAACCTCGAGTCGATCCTCGGCCAAGGTCTCGCTCAACCTCCCACTTGGGACCGAGGTTCCCGCTCTTGGCATCGGGGCGGTTCAGGCCGAAGCCCTCGTGGCCGGAGCCCCCCGATTCCTCCTCGGAGGGATCAGCATGGGAGACGGAAGATGAGGAGTCCCCGGACACCCATCGGACCCGGTATGTCCCATCGGACTCACCAGGTTCAGAGCCTCGGAGAAGGTCCCCTCCAGAGGATACCCGGTTCTCGGACTTCGTCAGGGACATGGCCAAGGCTTGGGCATTCCCAACAGATACCGAGGAGGAGCCTCGAGCTGAAGAGCTCGAGGCCCTCCAGTATGACTTTCCCCCGAGGGAAGCCCTTAATGTTCCGGTTCCTCCGATGCTGGAACGGCTGATGCGCCACATGTGGGAATCACCGGCCTCAATGCCGGTTCTCAGCAAGTGGGTCGATTCCATCTATTGAGTCCGCAAGAGCCCTGGGTTCCAAAAGGCACAGCTGCCGCACAACTCCATGGTTGTGGAATCGTCCATACATAGGCTCAAGAGCCAAAAAACGCACTCCTCGGTGCCTCCTGGCTGGGAGGCCGGGAACCTGGATGCCCTCGGCAGAAAATGCTTCCAGGGCTCGATGCTGTCATGCCGTGTCCAAACCTACCAGCTGTACATGGGCATGTACTTGAGGGACCTGGATGAGGAGATTGCCAGGTTCTCAGCTGGCCTCTCCGAGGCACCCTTGCAGCGCTTCAATGCCTTGTCCACCGGGATTCGGGAGTACTCGAAGTTCATATCTCGAGCGGCCTATGATGGCTTCGAGGCTTCGGCCCGAATAGCCACAGCCGGCATCGGTGCACGCCGCCAGGCCTGGCTAATGTCATCAGATCTGGAGCCATGGGTTCAGGACAAGTTGGTTGATGTCCCTTGCCGAGGTGACATCCTCTTTGGCAAACCCATGACTAAGAAGGCTGCTGAGCGTGAGTCCGAGTACTTGACCCGGACAAGATTCTCAAAGAAGACTACTGCCCCTTCTAAGATGAAGGGCTTGGATAAAAAGCCCTTTTTCACGAGGAAGGGTACTGCTTACCGCAACTACCCCACTTACCAGGCCACCCCAGCTCCCAAAAAGGGGCAGCAGGCCAAGGGACAGGGGCATGGCCCACATAAGCAGAAGGCCCCCAAGCCCCAGGCACCAGCTTCTACCTAGTCGGTTGGGTGTTTCTGACTCCCAATGCATAGTCTCTCTTCCACCAGGGGAAAGGTCATGCACAGGGGGCAGGCTAACCCTGTACGCTCACAGGTGGCCAGCCATCACCTCGGATATCTGGGTCCTGCAAATAGTCCAGAGGGGCTATTTGCTTCACTTCAGCCAGATACCACCCTCCTTCTTTCCAGGAGAGCCTCTCAGACCCCCTCTTAACAGGGACCTCCTCTTGCAGGAATTGGCAGGTCTTCTAGAGGATCAGGCGGTGGAACCGGTGCCCCACCACCTGCAGGGCAAAGGCTTCTACTCCAGGTATTTTCTCATACCAAAGAGAACAGGAGGCCTCAGACCCATCCTCGACCTAAGAAACTTAAACAAGTTCCTGGTGAGGGAAAAGTTCAAGATGCTTTCCCTTGGAATGTTGCTGCCTTACCTCCACCAGGGAGATTGGCTATGCTCCTTAGACCTGAAGGATGCCTATACACACATACATCCAGACCACAGACAATATCTGAGATTTGTAGTGGGAGGAAAATATTTCCAATACAGGGTTCTACCCTTTGGCCTAGCCTCTGCTCCCAGAGTGTTTACAAAATGCCTGGCTGTAGTGATGGCCTTCCTCAGAAGTCAAGGAATTTTTGTCTTCCCTTACCTGGACGACTGGCTCATCAGGGGCCAGTCGCCTCAGGAGGCCCAACAGGCAACTTCTTGCACTATCAACCTGTTGCAACGTCTAGGCTTTGTCATAAACCACGCAAAGTCTACTTTGCTCCACACTCAAAGAGTTCATAGGAGCAAGATTGGACACCCTTCAGGCGAAGGCTTACCTGCTGGAAGACAGGGCACAGAGTCTGCTAGCACTGACACAACAGTTCAAGCACAGGTCTCGGGTCTCAGCGAGACGCTTCTTATGCCTTTTGGGCCACATGGCCTCCATGGTGCATGTGACCCCAAATGCCCGTCTCCACATGAGAAAAGCTCAGTGGTGCCTCAGTGATCAGTGGACACAAGCCACCGGCAGTCTCAGAGACAGGATAACAGTATCCAGACGACTGGTGAAGTCATTGCAGTGGTGGAGTCAACCACCCAAGCTGCTCCGAGGGTGTGTCTTTTCAGATTCCCTCGCACACAAGAGTGCTAACAACAGATGCCTCCTTGCTGGGCTGGGGAACCCATTGCCAAGGATCATGCACTCAGGGATTATGGTCTCCTCAAGAGTCTGCACATCAAATCAACCTCTTAGAGCTGCGGGCAATTTGCTTCATCCTCGTTGCGAATTCCCCTCCTTTCCTGGGGAGCTGGTGTCAGGCCCGAGTCCATCGGTGCCCACGCCGAGGGCTGCGGAGTCACCAGGACTTGTTGAAGCGCAGTGTGACTGTCTTCTTGGACCAGCAGCGGGCGCTGATGTCCAGCACGTCCGGTTCCTCCGCCCTGACCACTGGGCATTCGACGTCGAAGACATCCCCAGAGGCTGAGCCGATTCTCGAAGCCATGGGGGCTCAAGTAGATCCTCGGCCAAGGTTGCGCTCGGTCCGCTTGTCAGGGCCGAGGTTGTTACCGACGAGTCTTCCAGGCTTGGGGCTTGCAGCGCCAGGGCCCTTGAGGCCCGAGGAACATCACGAGTCCTCCTCGAAGTATTCCAACTGGGAGACCTTGGACGAGGAGTCCCTGGACACCCATCATCACCGATATGCCCCTTCCGATTCCCCCATCTCTGAACGTCGGAGAAGGTCCTCATTGGAGGATATGGGCTTGTCCAAGGCCTTGGCTTTTCCTACCTAGTCTGAGGAGGATCCTCGGGCCGACAAGCTGGAGATCCTCCAGTACGAGGCTCCTCCTTGGGAATCACTCATGGTGCCCATTCCTCCCATCCTGGAACGGCTCATGTTCCGCATGTGGGAGACACCAGCATCGGTGCCGGTGGTTAGCAAGCGATTTGACTCAATGTATCGAGTCCGCCAGAGCCCTGGGTTTCAGAAGTCACAGCTGCCACACAACTCCATGGTTGTGGAGTCGGCAATGCGTTGGCTGAAGAGTCAGAAAACGCACTCCTTGGTGTCCCCCGGCAGGGAGGCTCGCACCTTGGATGCCCTCGGCAGAAAGTGCTACCAGGGCTCGATGCTGAATTGCCGGATCCAGGCCTACAAGTTGTACATGGGTATATACCTGATGGACCTGGCGAAGGAATTCACCAGGTACTCGGCTGGTCTCTCTGAGGAATATTTGCAGCGCTTCAAGAGCCTGTCCAAAGCCTCCGTGAGTGCTCCAAATTTATGTCTTAGGCGGCCTATGATGGTTTCGAGTCGGCGGCTCGGGTAACCATGGCGGGCATCGGTGCGCGCCACCAAACTTGGTTCCAGTCATCCAACCTCGAGCAATGGGTTCAGGACAAGTTGGTCGATGTCCCGAGTCAGGGGGAAAACCTCTTCGACAAACCCATGACTGACAAGGCCACAGAGCTGGAGTCCAAGTTCATGACAAGGACTAAGCTGTCCAAGAAGACTACTGCCCCTCCCTGAAAGAAAGGTTCTGGTAAAAAGCCATTTTACCTGAGGAAGTCCACTGCTTACCGAAATTACCCACCTTACCTGGCCTCCCCGGCTCCCCAGCAGGGGCAGCAGGCCAAGGAACAAGGGCATGGCCCGCATAAGCAGAAGGCTCCCAAGCCACAGGTTCCTGCGCAGCCTGGAGGGAGCTTTTGACTCCTGCAGCGTAGCCCCTCTCCCACACGGAGATCAGCAGCCTACAGGAGGTCACCTCACCCTTTTTGCCCACAGGTGGAAAGCTATAATCAACGACTCCTGGGCACTAAGCGTGGTCAAGGAGGGTTACCTCCTCCATCTGAGCCAAGTACCTCTACACTACTTCCCGGGAGAGCCCCTCAGGTCTCCCCTTCACTGGGACCTTCTTCTGAAGGAGTTGACAGGTCTTCTTGAGGACCAAGCGGTGGAACCGGTGCCCCACCACCTCAAGGACAAGGGGTTCTACTCCAAGTATTTGCTAAAAAGGACAGGGGGTCCTAGGCCCATCGTCAACCTGTGCAACCTCAACAAATTCCTGGTGAGGGAGAAATTCAAGATGCTCTCCCTTGGAACATTGCTGCCTTACCTCCGCCAGGGAGACTGGCTATGCTCCTTAGACCTGAAGGATGCCTATACTCACATCCTGATCCACTCAAACCACCGACAGTATCTACTCTTTGTGGTGGGAGGCAATCATTTCCATTACAGGGTGCTGCTCTTCAGCCTAGCCTCAGCCCCCAGGATATTCACAAAGTGTCTGGCAGTGGTCGCCGCCTGGCTCATCAAGGGCACTACAGCCTCTGAGGTGCAGCAGGACACGACACTCACCACCCAGGTCCTGCAACACTTGGGCTTCGTTACAAACTACCCTAAGTCTAACCTTTGCCCGACCCAAGGGCTAGAATTCATTCAGGCAGGAATCGGCAGCCTTCGGTCGAGGGCCTTCCTGCCCGCAGACAGGGCAGCCAGACTCATGGCGCTAGCCAGAGATATGCAGCAACATACCTCAGTGCCAGCCAGGCATCTTCTGCGCCTTCTCGGGCACATAGCCTCCATGGTGTATGTCACTCCAGATGCCCACCTCCATATGCGAACAGCATAGTGGTACCTCAGGGACCAATGGGCCACCTCCAGAACAGAGTCCGAGTGACCCGCCATTTCGCAAAGTCCCTGGTCTGGTGACGGTCGCCCTAGCACTTGCAGGCAGGCATGCCTTTCCAGACCCCCAACCACTTGAGGGCCCTCACCACAGATGCCTCCCTGCTGGGTTTGAGAGCCCGTTGCGAGGGCTACCTTACCCAGGGCACTTGGTCTCCGGAAGAGAGTGCTCAGCAGATCAACCTCCTGGAGCTGCGAGTCATTCATCTCACACTGAAGGCTTTTCATCATCTCCTAGGCCACTGGTCAGTCCTAGTTCAGATGGACAACCAGGTGGCATAAGAACATAAGGTATGCCATACTGGGTCAGACCAAGGTCCATCGAGCCTAGTATCCTGTTTCCAACAGTGGCCAATCTAGGTCATACGTACCTAGGAGTTTCCCCAAAAGACACAGGTTCCGCAATGCTTGTACTGGGTCAAGCATTGATATCCTGGGTCCCTTCTTAATAATGGTTTATGGACCTTTCCTCCAGGAACTTGTCCAAACCTTTTTTAAACCCAGCTACGCTAACAGCCTTTACTACATCCTCCGGTAACAAATTCCAGAGTTTGATTACACGTTGAGTGAAAAAATATTTTCTTTTATTAGTCTTAAATAGTTTACCCTGTAGCTTCATTGCATGTCCCCTAGTCTTTCTATATTCTGATACAGTAAACAATCGATCTACGTTTACCCGTTCCACTCCGTTCATTAATTTATAGACTTCTTTCATATCTCCCCTCAGCCGTCTCTTTTCCAGGTTAAAGAGCCCTAACCTTTTTAGCCTTTCTTCATAGGAGTATCCTTCCATCCCCATTACCATTTTGATGGCTCTTGTCTGAACCTTTTCTAATAACACTATATCCTTTTTAAGATACGGCGACCAGAATTGCACACAATATTCAAGGTGCGGTCTCACCATGGAACGGTATAGAGGCATTAAAATATCTTTTGTTTTATTTTCCATATTCTTTGGCCATATTCTTTGTGAACAAGCAGGGGGGCATGGGGTCCCATGCCCTCTGCCAGGAAGCCCTAGATCTGTGCTCTTATGCAGTTCAACGGGAAATCCTCCTCAGAGTGGTATACCTGTCGGGCCAGGACAACTTGCTGGCCGACAGGATTCTCCAGCCGCATGAATGGCAGCTGGACCCAGGGGTAGCCAGCAGGCTTTTCCAGACCTGGGGGTGACGGGTGATGGACCTGTTTGTCCGGACAATCACCAGTTGCCCCACTTCTGCTCCCGGTAGCCTCACCCTACCAGGGTGGCTGCCGATGCTTTCCTGGTCTCATGGTCAGAGAGACGTCTGTGTGCTTTCGCTCTGATGCCACTGATCACCAGGACTCTATTCAAGACTCTCCACAACAGGGCCTCGGTCATCTTGGTAGCTCCAAGTTGGCCCAGGCAACCGTGATTCCCACTACTCCTGCAACTGGTGGTGGAGGACTCCATATCCCTAGGGTCTGCCACCTGGCTCCTTTCCCAGGAGGGGGGCTCTCTCCTGCATCCCAACCTCGGCTCCCTTTCGCTGATGCATGGCTGCTGAGAGGGTGACTTTAGCCCTGCTCCACCTCCCTAGAGAGGTGGAAGATGTTCTGCTAGCCTCAAGTAAGGCATCTATCAGACGGGCATATACCCTTAAGTGGCGTAGATTCGCACTTTGGTGCACTGAGCGGGGGGCCGACCCCTACTCTTGCCCGGTGGTCACGGTGTAGCAGTACCTACACCTCTCTCATGAGGGGCTCAAGTCTAACTCTTAGGCTACACCTCAGTGCCCTGGCGGCAAACTACCATCAGGTGGATGGGAAGCCCCTCACGGGCCATACAGTGGTGTCCCGCTTCCTACAGGGCCTACTCCTGTCTAAGTCCCCGATTCGCACCCTTGCGACCGAATGGGATCTCAATGTGAACATAACATAAGAACATAAGATATGCCATACTGGGTCAGACCAAGGTCCATCAAGCCCAGTATCCTGTTTCCAACAGTGACCAGTCTAGGTCATACGTACCTAGCAGTTTCCCCAAACGACACGGGTTCCACAGTGCTTGTACTGGGTCAAGCATTGATATCCTGGGTCCCTTCTTAATAATGGTTTATGGATCTTTCCTCCAGGAACTTGTCCAAACCTTTTTTTAATCCCAGCTACACTAACAGCCTTTACTACATCCTCCAGTAAGAAATTCCAGAATTTAATTACACGTTGAGTGAAAAGATTTTTCCTTTTATTAGTCTTAAATAGTGTAGCTTCATTGCATGCCCCCTAGTCTTTCTATATTCTGATAAGGTAAACAATCTATCTACGTTTACCCGTTCCACTCCGTTCATTAATTTATAGACTTCTATCATATCTCCCCTCAGTCGTCTCTTTTCCAGGTTAAAGAGCCCTAACCTTTTTAGCCTTTCTTCATAGGAGTATCCTTCCATCCCCTTTACTATTTTGGTGGCTCTTCTCTGAACCTTTTCTAAAATCGCTATATCCTTTTTAAGATACGGCGACCAGAATTGCACACAATATTGAAGGTGCGGTCTCACCACGGAACGATATAGAGGCATTATAATATTTTTTGTTTTATTTTCCATTCCTTTCCTTATCATACCTAGCATTCTATTTGCTCTCTGGGCCGCTGCTGCACACTGGGCCGAGGGTTTTAACATGGTATCCACAATGACGCCTAAATCTTTTTCCTGGGTGGTGGTTCCTAATGTGGAACCTTGCATCATGTAACCATAGTTTGGGTTGTTCTTCCCTAGGTGCATAACCTTGCACTTGTCCACATTAAATTTCATCTGCCATTTTGATGCCCAGTCTTCCAATTTGTCAAGATCCTCTTGCAATTTTCCTCAATCCTCTTGGGTTTTAACAACTTTAAATAGTTTTGTGTCATCTGCAAATTTGATAACCTCACTCGTTATTCCACTTTCCAGGTCATTTATGAATATGTCAAAAAGCAGCGAACCCAGCACAGATCCCTGGGGTACACCACTATTCACCTTTCTCCATTAGGAAAATTGGCCATTTAGCCCTACCCTCTGCTTTCTATCTTTTAACCAGTTCCTGATCCACAATAGTACACTGCCTCCTATCCCATGACTCTTTAGTTTTGCCAAAAGTCTCTGATGAGGGACTTTGTCAAAGGCTTTCTGAAAGTCCAGATACACAATATCAACCGACTCACCTTTGTCCACTTGATTATTCACTCCTTCAAAAAAACATAACAGATTAGTAAGACAAGATCTTCCTTGTCTAAAGCCATGTTGGCTGTCTCCCATTAGGTCATGACTATCTACATGCTGAGTAATTTTATTCTTTATGATGGTTTCTACTATTTTTCCCGGTACTGATGTCAGGCTCACCGGTCTGTAGTTTCCTGGATCACCCCTGGAACCCTTTTTAAAATTGGTGTTACATTGGCCATCCTCCAATCTTCAGGTATTAGAGATGATTTTAATGATAGTTCACAGATTACTAATAGCAGGTCTGCAATCTCATATTTCAGTTCTTTCAACACCATTGGATGTATACCATCTGACCCAGGTGATTTGCTACTCTTCAGTTTATCTAATAGTTGTAATATATCTTCTTGATGTATTGATATTTCCTTCAATTCTTCCGCACCTTTAAATACCACTTCAGTCATGGGTAACATCCCTACATCTTCCTCAGTAAAGACTGAAGCAAAGAATTCATTCAATCTCTCCGCTATCACCTTGTCGCCTCTTAGTGCTCCTTTAACTCCTTTATCATCTAATGGACCAACTGACTCTCTCATAGGTTTTTTGCTACGAATGTACTTGAAAAGGTCTTTACTTCGCGTTTTTGCTTCCGCAGCAAGCTTTTTCTCAAATTCTCCCTTTGCCTGCCTTATCAATGCCTTGCATTTGACTTGCCAGTGCTTGTGCTGTTTCCAGGTTTCGTCGTTTGGCTCTTTTTTCCATTTCCTGAAAGATGCTTTTTTGGCAACAACAGCCTCTCTGACCTCACCTTTAAACCATGCTGGCAGTTTTTTGGACTTCCTTCCACTTTTCTTAAAGCGTGGAATACAGCTGGTCTGGGCTTCCAAGATAGTATTTTTCAACAACAGCCAAGCCTGGTGTACGTCTTTAACCTTTGCAACTGCTCCTTTTAGTTTTTTCTTAACTGTTTTCCTCATTTTATCATAGTCTCCCTTTCGAAAGTTAAAAGGTAGTACTGTAGATTTCCTTACTATCCCTCCTCCACTAATTAAATCAAAGGCGATCATGCTATGATCACTATTGCCAAGTGGCCCCAACAACCTTATCTCTTGCACTAGATCTGGTGTTCCACTAAGGACTAGGTCTAATATGGCTTCCCCTCTTGTTGGTTCATGAACCAGCTGCTCCAAGAAGCAGTCATTTATTTCATCTAGGAACTTTATCTCCCTAGCATGTCCTGACGTGACACTGACCCAGTCGATACCGGGGTAGTTGAAATCACCCATTATTATTACTGCACTGTAACTTTTGTTAGCTTCCTTGATTTCTTTCAGCATTTCATCATCCATTTGGTCATTCTTGCAAGGCGCTCGATAGTACACCCTTACTGCCATCGCCTTCCCCCTTTTACATGGAATTTCAATCCATATAGATTCTACAGCAGATTTTGTTTCCTGCAAAACTTTAATCCTTTCTGACTCAATGCCCTCGCTAACATAGAGAGCAACCCCTCCACCAATTTGATCATCTCTATCATTACGATATAGTTTGTACCCAGGTATCACAGTGTCCCACTGGTTGTCCTCCTTCCACCATGTATCTGATATTCCAATCATATCTAACCTTTCATTTAGTGCTATATATTCTAACTCTCCCATCTTATTTTTTAGACTTCTAGCATTTGCATACAAGCATTTTAGAGAATGTATTTTATTCATATTAATTTGGCTATTCTTAGACATGGGTAATTTGGGATCTTTAAGCTCTGTCTGCTCCATACTTGAGGGCATTTGGGCTACTTTACTCTTTTGTGTAACCTCTCTGCTTTTGGTAGTATCCTTCAAAGATACATTCTTCCGAACCATCCGCTCTTGGGCGACCGTCGGCTTTCCCCTAATATCTAGTTTAAAAGCTGCTCTATCTCCTTTTTAAAGGTTAATGCCAGCAGCCTGGTTCCATCCCGGTTAAGGTGAAGCCCATCCCTTCGGAAGAGCCCCTCCCTTTCCCCAGAATGTTCCCCAGTTCCTAACAAATCCAAAAGCCTCATCTCTGCACCATTGTCTCATCCACGCATTGAGACTCCGGAGCTCTGCCTGCCTTTTGGGTCCTGCGTGTGGAACAGGAAGCATTTCGGAGTTGTAATACATCTTCCCGATGTATCGATATTTCCTTCAATTCTTCCTCACCTTTAAATACCTCTTCAGTCATGGGTAACATCCCTACATCTTCCTCAGTCAAGACCAATGTTCCCTCTAATTTTCGGTAGGCTGTGTGCGCATAAAATATCAGCTGTGTGCAGCTTTTGACGGAAGGTTACAATTTTGTGCGCCACATACCGACACTCGGGGTTATATACTTTAAAATTTGACTGCATGTCAGAATGCAGTATGTACACCACATTGATTTTAAGCAAATTAAATGAAAATAGACGATTACTAAATGAAGCGGACAATTTCTAGTAATTACAATCACAACTTGTAAATTTTAAGACGTCTGTGTTGTTTTCTATCAGAATCCGAGCCATAATTTTTGTGCGCTCTGTTGTAAAGTCTGTGCGCTCGCTCGGTGAGGTGTGTGCGCGCGCACACGCGCACAGCTTAGAGGGAACAGTGGTCAAGACCGAAGCAAAGAATCCATTCAGTCTCTCTGCTATCGCCTTGTAGCCTCTTAGTGCCCCTTTAAACCCCTCTGTCATCTTATGGACCAACTGACTCTCTCACAGGTTTTTTGCTACGAATGTACTTGAAAAAGTCTTTATTTCGTGTTTTTGCTTCCGCAGCAAGCTTCTTCTCAAATTCTCCCTATGCGTGCCTTGCATTTGACTTGCCAGTGCTTGTGCTGTTTCCAGGTTTCGTTGTTTGGCTCTTTTTGCATTTCCTGAAAGATGCTTTTTTGTCAACAACAGCCTCTCTGACATCACCTTTAAACCATGCTGGCCGTTTTTTGGACTTCCTTCCACTTTTCTTAAAGCGTGGAATACAGCTGGTCTGGGCTTCCAAGATGCTATTTTTCAACAACACCCAAGCTTGCTGTAAGTCTTTAACTTTTGCAACTGCTCCTTTTAGTTTTGTCTTAACTATTTTCCACATTTTATCATAGTCTCCCTTTCGAAAGTTAAAAGGTAGTACTGTGGATTTCCTTACTATCCCTCCTCCACTAATTAAATCAAACGCGATCATGCTATGATCACTATTGCCAAGTGGCCCCAACACCCTTATCTCTTGCACTAGATCTGGTGTTCCACTAAGGACGAGTTCTAATATGGCTTCCTCTCTGGTCGGTTCATGAACCAGCTGCTTCAAGAAGCAGTCATTTATTTCATCTAGGAACTTTATCTCCCTAGTATGTCCTGCCGTGACACTGACCCAGTCGTTACCGGGATAATTGAAATCACCTGTTATTATAACTGCGCTGTAACTTTTGTTAGCTTCCTTGATTTCTTTGAGCCTTTCATCATCCATTTGTTCATTCTGGCCAGGCGGTCGATAGTACACCCCCACTGCCATCGCCTTCCCCCTTTTACATGGAATTTCAATCCATATAGATTCTACAGCAGATTTTGTTTCCTGCAAAACTTTAATCATTTCTGACTCAATGCCCTCTCTAACATAGAGCGCAACCTCTCCACCAATTTGATCAGCTCTATCATTATGATATAGTTTGTACCCAGGTATCACAGTGTCCCACTGGTTGTCCTCCTTCCACCTTGTCTCTGATATTCCAATCATATCTAACCTCTCATTTAGTGCGATATATTCTAACTCTCCCATCTTATTTTTTAGACATCTAGCATTTGCATACAAGCATTTTAGAGACAGTATTTTATTCATATTAATCTGTCTATTGGTAGGCATGGGTAATTTGGGATCTTTAAGCTCTGTCTGCTCCATACTCGAGGACATTTCGGCTACTTTACTCTTTTTTGGAACCCTCTGCTTTTGGTAGTATCCTTCAAGGATACATTCTTCCGAACCATGCGCTCTTGGTCGACCGTCGGCTTTCTCCTATTATTTAGTTTAAAAGCTGCTCTATCTCCTTTTTAAAGGTTAATTCCAGCAGCCTGGATCCATCCTGGTTAAGGTGAAGCCCTTCCCTTTGGAAGAGCTCCTCCTTTCCCCAGAATGTTCCCCAGTTCCTAACAAATCCAAAACCCTGTGAGCTGTGGTGTTGGGGCAACTCACTTTGCCACCATTCGAGCCCCTGGCTACTTGCCACCTTCACTATCTCTCTTGGAAGGTGGTTTTCCTGGTTGCTCTCACTTCTGTCCATAGGGTAAGCGAGCTCCAGACCCTTGTGCCTGAGGCGCCTTACACCAGGTCTTATAAGAATAGGGTGGTGCTTCGCATGCATCCCAAATTCCTCCTGAAAGTTTTGTCCTCTTTCCATCTCAACCAGGAGATGGTCCTCCCTACCTTCTTTCCCAGACCGCACGCCAGTCGGGCAGAAACGGTCCTCCATATCTTGGACTGGAAGGAGGGCCTTGTCCTTCTATATCCAATGCACTCAATGCCACCGGAAAGTCTCTCAGCCTTTCGTTTACTACGACCCTAGTAAGCTGGGGGAGGCGGTGACCAAGCATACGCTGTCCACATGGGTGGCGGACTCTATTGCCCAGGCCTATGAGGAGGCGAGGCTTCTGTGGGAAGGCCGGGTCACAGCCCACCGGGTCAAGGCTATGGTGACCCCAATAGCCAACCCGCGTTTTGTTCCTCTAGCAGACATCTGCCGGGCTGCCACCTGATCTTCAGTCCATACCTTCATATCTCATTACTGGCTGGATAGAGAGTCCGTGCTCCGTAACCTTTTCGGGGTCTAGACAACTCCTACCCTCTGACCCTTCTGTGTTCAGGCTACCGGAGTGCTAGTTCCTTTGGACACAGGGTTCCTATTTGGTCTGTTATATGGACTTCATTGCTGCTGCTTGTGGCTCTCCATGAGAGAGCCCCTGTTCTCCAGGACCAGGCAGGAAGTCAGTCCTCACATGTGGGTGATGTCGGCGCAAACGGAGCCCTCGTGCGGAGCATTTCCCCATCTTTCAAAGAAAGCCTTTGGGAATGCAGTGCGCATGCGCGGTCCCCTTCCCGCCTAACGGTGCCATCTTGCTCAGTCTTCTTTTTTCCACGAAGCCCGACAGACGTGTGTCTTGGTCACCCGGTTAAAAGTAAATTTTTCTTCGAAGATTCGTGTTTTTTTGCCAGTTCGACGCTGGTTCCCCTTCCCGCCTGGGCACGGTACACCGGTATCGAGCCCGGACCTGTTTTTTCGGTTTTGTCCTTTTCTTTTTCACTGGCAGCCCGGTCTTTTGACCTTGCAGAGGCCCTTTTTCCCCCGATGGCTGCCAGCGGGTTCAAAAAGTGTGATCGGTGTAAGAAACTGATGTCTCTCACCGACACACACGACTGCTGCCTCCGGTGCCTCGGGCCCGATCATGACCCGATGATCTGTTGCCCATGTGGCAAGATGTTCTCTTAGGAGCTGCGGAGCCGTCATCATCAACAAGAAAGGATCTTCTCTGAATCCGCGTCCAGCCGAGCCTGTACTTCGTCAGAGGCCTCGACGTCTCGGGAGTCCGACCCCGAGCATTGTCGGGGCTCCTCTGAGCGGGGGTCTCCCTCTCGGGAGCACAAAAGGAAGAAGAAATCCGCGAGGGTGGCATCGGTGGACGCTTTTGGTCCCTCGAGGGCCAGGTCGCATAGCCCCAACCACCGTCCCGTGTCCTCGGAGCCGGAGAGGCTTGCCAAAGTGCCTCGTGTGGAGCCGGAGTCCCCAAGTCACGTGAGTACTGTTGTCCTCGTGGACTCTCCTCCGGGGGAGCCGACGTCGGGCCCGACGCCGTTGGGGCCCGAGTCGGGGGCTGCTGCGTCTCCTGAGCTCGGACTCAGGTTGATGGCCTTGGAGAGCAGTTTACCTGCCTTCATGGAACAGCAGCGGGTGCTGATCGCCGGTCTCACTGGTGCATCTGCCCCGACCAGCGGGACCTCGACATCCAAGTCGACCCCGGAGGCCGAGCCGATTTTCGAGTCAATGAAGTCTCGAGTCGATCCTCGGCCAAGATCTCCCTCAGCCTCCCATATTGGGCCGAGGTCGTCGACATCGGTACCCTCGGCGTCGGGGCAGATGGCATCGTTGCCCGCCCAACTGGAGCCGCTCGATTCCTCCTCGGAGGGGTCGGGGTGGGAGACGGAGGACGAGGAGTCCCCGGACACTTTCCAGACCCGGTGTGTCCCATCGGACTCACTGGAATCCGAGCCTCGGTGAAGGTCCCCCCCCCCCCCCCGGAGGATACCCGGTTCTTGGACTTCATGAGGGATATAGCCAAGGCCTTGGCCTTCCCCGCGGATCCCGAGGAGGAGCCTCGAGCCAAGGAGCTCGAGGCCCTCCAGTATGACTCTCCCCCCAAGGAGGCCTTTACTGTTCCGGTTCCTCCTATGCTGGAACGGCTCCTCTTCCGCATGTGGGAGGCACCGGCCTCGGCGCTGGTTCTCAGCAAACGGGTCAATTCCATTTATCGAGTCCGTAAGAGTCCTGGGTTCCAGAAGGCACAGCTACCGCACCACTCCATGGTTGTGGAATCGGCCATGCATCATCTGAAGAGTCAGAAGATGCACTCCTCGGTGGCCCCCCGCAGGGAGGCCCGGAACCTGGATGCCCTCGGTAGAAAGTGCTTCCAGGGCTCTATGCTGGCTTGCCGTGTCCAGAATTACCAGCTGTACTTGGGCATGTACCTTCGAGACCTGGCAAAGGAGATTGATGGGTTCTCTGCTGGCCTCTCCGAGGTTCAAGTCTTTGTCATCGGGTATTTGAGAGTGCTCGAAGTTTATATCTCGAGCAGCCTATGATGGCTTTGAGGCTTCGGCCCGAGTAGCAGCGGCCGGCATCGGTGCATGCCGTCAGGCCTGGCTACAGTCATCTGACCTCGAGCCATGGGTCCAAGACAAGTTGGTCGATGTCCCATCTCCAGGAACAAGCAGGAATGAGTCTTAACATATGGGTATCGTCGGTACCGACGGAGCCTGCGCGGGAACGCTCCCCAGCGTCCAGTAAGAAAGCTTTTGGGAGCATCCCACAGTGCCTGCGCGCTGCCTTACCGCCTTTCCCAACCGCCTCTCTCCAGTTCTTTTCTGCGGAGCCAGCAGGTCGTGTTCCTGTCACCGCAGAAGAATTCTTTATTTTTTTCTTTATTTTTCTGTGTCGCGTCTGCTTTCTTCGACGTCAGACCGGTACCGCCGGTCTTTTCTTTTCTTTCTTAAAAAAAAACAAAAAAAACTTTTCTTTCTTCATCTGTGCATTTTCGGTTTGGGCCTTAGGCCTGAACATATTTTCTCCTCATGGATAAGCCCGCTTCCGGGTTTAAAAAGTGCACGAAGTGTGGCGGTACTATTTCTGTCACCGACACCCATGACTGGTGTCTAAAATGTTTGGGTCCTGACCATTCCATCACGGATTGTGTGTCCTGTATCATGATGTCTAAAAGAGGTCGGCAGAACCGAGCAGCCAAGCTCAGTACCCTGTTTCCCTCTGATGCAACCTCGGTGGCATCGACGTCTTCCAGGGCTTCTTCTTCCTCCCATGGATCTCAGGTAACCAAACATAAATCTAGCTGGTCCTCGAAGGGCAAATCTCCCTCTAAGCATCAAGATGCCTCCGGGCTTGTCCTCGAGGATTCCGCACCGGCAAAATTACCCCGGCGGGAAGTTCCGGCTTCCAAAGCATTGTCTATGGGGTCACAGGTTGACATCGATGGCTCAGCCTCGACCGATCACCTGTTGCCGTGTTCTGGGGTACCGGTGGCCTCCACTGGTACCGACATCCAGACTCTGGTGGCGTCGATGGATCAGAAGATTCTGTCCATGCAGCACACCCTAACGGCGTTTATGCAGGCTTCGATGCCTCCGGTACCGCAACAGTTTCCGTTGCCGGTACCGACTCCGGCACCGGCATCGTTCCCGGTGCCGGTACCGATTGCATCGACATCGGCTTCGGTGTCGACTGCAACGGTACCCTGTCCTATGATGCCCATCGGTACCAAACCGGTACTGCTTACTCCCGATGTCGATCCCACTCGGTACGCGTATCGGGCTTTACAGGAGCATCCAGACAGGCGATACTTCGATTCCTCTGAAGACTCTGATGAGTCGGAGGTTTCTGTCGATGCACCGGTACTTCTTCCTCAGGAGTCTGATTCTCCAAAACGAAGAATGTCTCCTCCGGAAGACTTGTCTTTTCAGGACTTCATTAGGGAAGTGGCTAGGGGCCTCTCCATTACAGTGGCCCCTGAGTCAGAGCCTAGAGCCAAGCAACTAGATATTTTGCAATATCCTAAGGCTCCTAAAGAAGCAGCTACTTTACCTATTCATGAGATTCTCTATGATCTCATGTTGAGCATGTGGGAGACTCCTCTTACCACCTCTCCTCATTCTCGTAGATTAGACACCATGTACCATGTCCCTCCTTGTCCTGGCTTTCATAAGTCTCAGCTTCCTCACCACTCTATTGTGGTAGAGTCTGCCATGAGGAAAATAAAGAGTGCAAAGAGACACTCATCTAATCCTCCAGGACGTGAATGCAGGACCCTTGATGCTTTTGGCCGAAGGGTTTTCCAAGCTAATATGCTTGCTGCCAGAATCAACTCCTATAGTCTCTATATGGGGATGTTTCTAAAAGAAGTCACAGATCATCTGCAGACTTTAGCCCCTTTTATTTCAGAAGATAAAAGGCAGGAATTTCTCACTTGGCTTAAACATTCCCAAGATGTTTCCAAATTTTCCAACCGTGCAGCCTTTGACTCTTTTGAGTGTGTATGCAGAGCCTCGGCTATTGCCATAGGTGCACGCAGAATTGCTTGGTTACAAGCCTCTGATTTGGAACTTTGGGTCCAAGATGAACTGGGAAATCTTCCTTGTACAGGTGAAAACCTTTTTGGCAGGGATTGGAAAGCAAAGGCCACTCAGATGGATGCTGAGAACTCTGCTTTGGATCGACTTTCAAAGTCTACCTCTGCTCCTGCTAAGAAAAGGTTGTTCAAAAAGACAACTTTTTCTAAAAAGGGAAGATACTATCCTGCTTATGGTCAGCAGGCATCTTCTGCAGGTCGTTTTGCTGCAAAGCATCAGCAACCACCTAAACAGGCCAAGTCAAGGGCTGCCAGGCCTCCCACGGCTCAGCAGCCTCAGCCTCCTCAGGGCCTTTGACTTGCAACTAGAGAACTTAGCCTTTCTGGCTCTGGAAGAACCAGAGCCCCTCACCATTCCAGGAAGGTTGGCTTACTTTGCTCCCAGATGGGAGCAAATTACAGCAGAGCAATGGACCCTCTCCATTGTAAGGGAAGGGTACAAGCTTCATTTCTTAAACCTTCCTCCCCACACCATGGTGAGACAGTTCAAGTCTCCAACATCTCTCCTCAACCTTCTGGGTCAGGAGATTGCTACCCTTCTTGCACAAGGGGCAATAGAAGAAGTACCCCTTCTTCAACAGGGCTCAGGGTTCTACTCCCCTTATTTTCTTATTCCAAAGAAAACAGGGGGCTACAGACCCATATTAGATCTCAGAGAATTGAACAAGTTTCTATTCAAAGAGAAATTCAAGATGATTTCTCTCGGTATGCTGCTGCCATACCTTCAGAGTCAGGACTGGCTTTGTTCTGTAGATCTCAAGGATGCGTACACCCATGTCCTAATCCATCCAACACACAGAAGGTTCCTTCGGTTCCTTTTTCAAGGAAAGCACTACCAATACAGGGTGCTTCCTTTCGGTCTGGCCTCTGCACCAAGGGTGTTCACGAAATGCATGGCAGTAGTAGCTGCATTTATACGCACTCTAGGAATATTCGTTTTCCCATATCTGGACGACTGGCTCATTCGAGCTCCATCCCAGTCAGAGGCCCAGATTTCTCTAACCTGCACAATGCATGTCCTTCAGTATTTGGGACTGGTAATAAACATCCCAAAATCCCATCTCACCCCTACTCAGTCTCTAGAGTTTATAGGGGCCTTGCTGGATACCACAACTGCAAGGGCCTATCTTCCTCAGGCCCGTTGCCTACGCTTGGTGCAGTTAGCCTCCCAGATACAGTTAGCCCCATTTAACTGCTCGAGAGATGTTACAACTATTAGGCCACATGGCATCCACCGTGCATGGGGTTCCATATGCTCGCCTTCACATGAGGGCAGCTCAGTGGACTTTGTCCACCCAATGGACTCAGGCATCAGGTTGCCTGTCAGACAAAATAGCAAACTCCAGTCACCTATTTTGGTCTCTCCAGTGGTGGAAGTCCCCTCCAAATCTGTTGCTGGGGTCCCCTTTTCAGCAGTCGCTACCCCAAGCAACTCTGACAACAGATGCTTCTCCAATGAGTTGGGGAGCTCATCTGCAAGATCTCTCCACCCAGGGCATTTGGTCTCCACAGGAGACTTCTCTGCATATCAATCTCTTGGAACGCAGAGCAATATTCTTAGCTCTCAGAGTGTTCCATTCCCTGCTCAGCTACAGGACAGTCCTCATCCATACGGACAACCAAGTAGCCATGTTCTATGTAAACAAGCAGGGTGGGACTGGCTCTCTGTCGCTTTGCAACGAAGCTTTGCGACTGTGGGCCTTCGCCAGAGAGCATCACATCCATCTTCTGGCAGTATATCTTCCAGGCGTTCAAAACTCTTGGGCAGACAGACTCAGTCGAGTTCTGCTTCCACACGAGTGGTCCCTCCACATGGACCAGGTAGGCAGGATTTTTCAAATTTGGGGAACCCCGGACATAGACCTCTTTGCAAGTCCGTGGAATGCCAAACTTCCCCGGTTCTGTTCCAGAATTCCGTGTCAGGGAGTTCAGGCCCCTCCTTCACTGGGGTCAAGACTTCCTTTATGCCTTTCCACCAATTCCCCTAATTCCCAAGACACTATTCAAGCTTCAGAGAGATCAAGGGACCATGATCCTCATAGCACCACATTGGCCATGCCAAGTGTGGTACCCTCTACTTCTGCATCTCTCTCAAGCTCCTTCCCTGGACTTGGGCTCTGCACCAGACCTTCTGTCCCAGGAAGAGGGAACTTTGTGGCACCCAAACCCTCAGTCGCTCCATCTCAGGGCTTGGTTGCTGAGAGCCTAGACCTTCAAGATTTTCATCTCTCTCAGCAAGTCAGAGATGTTATTCATGCCTTTAGAAAGCCTTCTATTAGACGTTCCTATGCTTTCAAATGGAAAAGATTTACCATTTGGTGTTCAGTGAAAGGTCCAAACCCTCTTGCAATGCCTCTGAATTCTCTACTAGAGTATATCCTGCATCTATCCAATGCAGGTCTGAAAACGAATTCAGTAAGAGTCCATTTGAGTGCTATTGCAGCGTCCCTCAAGCCTCTCAATGGACAACCTATTTCCTCTCATCCTCTTATAGCAAGATTCATGAGAGGCCTTCTTTTAACTAAACCTCCCATTAGACCACCTCCAGTGGCATGGGACTTAAACCTGGTTCTTGGCCAGCTTATGAAGCCACCCTTTGAACCTTTAGCCACCACCTCCTTGAAATTCCTTTCTTGGAAAGTTATTTTTCTCATTGCAGTCGCCTCAGCACGCCGCATCAGGGAGTTGCAAGCTTTGGTGGCTAATCCTCCTTATACAAGGTTCCATCATGATAAGGTAGTCCTCAGGACCAATCCACACTTTATGCCTAAAGTGGTCTCACCTTTTCATCTGAACCAAGAGGTATATTTACCTGTCTTTTTTCCATGACCTCATGCATCAAATGCAGAGAGGAATCTTCATACCTTGGATTGTAAGAGAGCTCTCGCTTTTTACTTACAAAGAACACAGCAACATAGAAAGTCTTCTCAACTCTTTGTTGCTTTTGATCCTTCTCATTTAGGACTTCCAGTCTCTAAGAGAACACTGTCCAACTGGATTGCTCAGTGTATTTCTTTCGTCTACCAGAGTAGGAACATTTCTCTGGAGGGCCATGTCACAGCTCACAATGTGAGAGCCATGGCAGCCTCAATGGCTCATCTAAACTCTGTGTCCATCGACCAAATCTGTCGAGCGGCCACCTGGGCCTCGGTTCTTACCTTCACAGCCCATTACTGTTTGGACAAGGACTCCCGCCGGGATGCCTCGTTTGGTCAGGCTGTTCTCAAACACCTTTTCCATTCCTAATCAACTCCTACCCACCTACCCTGGTCGGATGCCAGAGATCCATGGGGGGAGGTAGAGTCCTTTTCAAGGACACACAACCTGGGGTTTCTTCCTGGCATCTGCAGCTAGGGAGTCCCCATATGTGAAGACTCATTCCTGCTTATTCCTGGAGATAGCACAGTTACTTACCTGTAGCAGGTGATCTCTGGGAACAGCAGGAATAAGTCTTCACAACCCACCCACCTCCCCTAGGAGTTGTATCTCTGTATCTATCTTTCCTTTCCTCTCTCTCTCTTTGTCTCAGCTTTAAAACTCGAACTGGAGACAGGCGGTTGGGAAAGGCGGGAAGGCAGCGCGCAGGCGCTGTGGGATGCTCCCAAAAGCTTTCTTACTGGACGCTGGGGAGCGTTCCCGCGCAGGCTCCGTCGGTACCGACGATACCCATATGTGAAGACTTATTCCTGCTGTTCCCAGAGATCACCTGTTACAGGTAAGTAACTGTGCTTTGCCGGGGTGAGAAACTCTTTGGCAAACCCATGGCTGAAAAGGCTGCATGACTCGAGTCTGAGACTCTCATCAGGACAAGGCTGTCCAGAAAAACTTCTGCCCCTTCTCAGAAGAAGAAGGGCTCGGGGAAAAAGCCCTTTTACCCAAGGAAGGCCTCTGCCTACAAATCCTACCCTCACTTCCAGGCCTCTACAGCTCCCCAACAGGGTCAGCAGGCCAAGGGGCCGGGACATGGGCCCCGTAGGCAGAAAACCCTCAATCTGCCAGCTCCGGCTCCTGCACAGCAGGGAGCAGAGTTTTGACTCCCACTGCATAGCCTCTCCCTTCCTGCTGGCTCCACTCAGCACAGGAGGCTGGCTGACACTGTATGCACATAGATGGTCAACTATAACAAGAGATACCTGGGTATTGAGCATAGTTCACAAGGGCTATTTGCTCCACTTCAACCAGTTACCTCCCTCCTATTTTCCAGGGGAGCCTCCACGACTCCCTCTACACTTGAACCTTCTCCTTCAGGAGTTAGCAAGTCTTCTACAGGAGCAGGTGGTGGAACCGGTGCCTCACCACCTGATAAGACGAGGCTTCTATTCCACGTACTTTCTAGTACCAAAAAGGACAGGAGGCCTCAGGCCCATCCTAGACTTGCGAAATCTCAACAAGTTTCTGGAGAGGGAAAAGTTCAAGATGCTTACCCTTGGAATACTGCTGCCCTACCTCCAGCAGGGAGATTGGCTAAGCTACTTAGACCTAAAGATGCTTATACTCACATCCTTATTCATCCAGACCACAGACAATATCTCAGATTTGCCGTGGGAGGCAATCATTTTCAGTACAGAGTACTTCCATTTGGCTTAACCTCCGTACCCAGGGTTTTCACCAAATGCGTAGTGGTGGTGGCAGCCTATCTCAGAATCCAGGGCATCTTTGTCTTTCCATACCTGTACGACTGGCTCATCAGGGGTCAGTCTCCACAGGAGGCCAGACAAGCCACTCTTCGCACTGTCTCTCTTCTCCAGCACCTGGGCTTTATCATAAACTTTGCAAAGTCCACTTTGCTCCCCTCACAAGATGTGGAATTCATAGGGGCAAGGTTGGATACCTTACAAGCAATGGCTTATTTGCCCGAGAACAGGGCTCACAGACTGATGTCTCTGGCCCAGCAGTTTCGCAGGGGATCTCTGGTCTCTGCCAGACATTTCCTAAGGCTTTTGGGCCACATGGCATCCACGGTCCATATAACTCCAAATGCTCGTCTGCATATGTGGCCTGCTCAATGGTGCCTCAGGGCTCAGTGGATACAGGCCACAGGAGACTTAAGAGACAGAGTAAGAGTTTCCAAACTGCTAGCAACCTCCCTGCAGTAGTGGCTGCATCTCCAGAACCTGACCAAAGGGGTGCCATTCCAGGCACCACCACACACATGGGTTCTCACCACAGATGCTTCTCTTCAGGGTTGGGGTGCACATTGCCAAGGGGCATGCACTCAGGGTCTCTGGTCCCCTTGGGAGACAACACAACAGATCAATCTGTTGGAATTGCGAGCTATTCGGTTAGCTCTACAAACTTTCTCTCATGTCCTTTTTCGCCAGTCTGTCTTGATTCAGACGGACAACCAAGTGGCAATGTTCTATGTGAACAAACAAGGAGGCACAGGCTCCAGGCTTCTTTGTCAGGAAGCCCAGGCCCTATGTGCCTTTGCGGTCCAACACAAAATGTTTCTCAGGGCAGTTTATCTACCTGGCCAAGAAAATTCCCTGGCAGACAGGTTGAGCAGGGTTCTACAGCCTCACAAATGGCATTTGAATCCCCTGGTGGCCCAGCAGATCTTCCTAAAATGGGGTCTTCCAACCATAGATCTTTTTGCCAGTCCACTGAACCGTCAACTGCCCAGGTTCTGTTCCAGACAACCGCATCCTCTGTGAATAGCAGCAGATGCCTTCCTAATCTCATGGTCTACGGGCCTGCTGTATGCGTTTCCTCCAATGCCTCTAGTGGCCAGAACCCTATTCAAGGTTCTTCAGAATAGGGCCTCGCTTATCCTGGTAGCCCCCAGATGATCCTCTTGCAATTTTCCACAATCCTCTTGGGTTTTAACAACTTTAAATAGTTTTGTCTCATCTGCAAATTTGATAAGCTCACTCGTTTTCCCTTTTCCAGGTCATTTATGAATATGTCAAAAAGCAGCGGACTCAGCACAGATCCCTGGGGTACACCACTATTCACCTTTCTCCACTGGGAAAATTGGACATTTAGCTCTACCCTCTGCTTTCTGTCTTTTAACCAGTTCCTGATTCACAATAGTACACTGCCTCCTATCCCATGACTATTTAGTTTTGCCAAAAGTCTCTAATGAGGGACCTTGTCAAAGGCTTTCTGAAAGTCCAAATACACTTTCCTTAGCGCTCCGCAGTGCAGTCCTCAACTTCTGGGTTGTCAACCTCCTCCTGCAGCTAGGAGACTGGCATGTGCAAATTCATGACATCACTGGATATATCCTGTCAGCTCCCCTCCTACTTCCAGTGTGACCAGTCTCCTTGCAGCAGGAGGACGTTGTGAGACCCGGGTTGGGACTCACTGTGAGAAACAAATAAGCAGCTCTTTGCTTTTTGATCGTTTTTGATTCACTTTTTATTCTTTTTCATTTCTTTGATTACTGGGCTTCTGTTGCTTTAAAATTTGATCAGCCCGTTTGGAGGGAGGAGGGGTCAGTGCTCAGCACTATTGGGGCCTCCTGTCTCTCCTCCGTGTCAGCCCTGCCTACCTGGTTTTGTTTTCTTTCCTTTAATTGCTTTTACTTTCTTTTAATTTTTGCTTTCTTTCGTTCCTTTCTCAGCAGGCAGTTTGGGCTCCGTGGAAGTTCTCTCCCCCCGGACCATACGGGGGAGAACCCTTCAGTTGCTGGTGTCTCCGGAGTTTCCCCGGGCGCTGGACCTTGACTCTGCAGATCGCAGGGTTCTTTTCCCCCGGGGCGATCTGCGCGGCAGCGGTAGGAGCTCCGTCGGGCTGCTGGAGCCTCGGGGCTGCTTTTGTGAGCGCCGGTAAACTGCTCGCGAGTCTTGGCGCCTTTTTTGCCTCATGGCTTTTGACGCGGCGGCCATTTTGAAGTCGCTTGGTCCACCGCGTGCATTTCATCACTTCTGGGCTCCATGGATTTGGGTAAGTGTTCAAACGCTGTTTTCCTTTGCATTTACCTTAATCTTGGCTTTTCCCTTTACTTTTGAGTTTGGTTTTCACCTGGCAAACGGGATATTTGTAGGCCCTGCCCTTGGTTTTTTCCCGCGGAGGGTTGCCTAGGGGGGGGGTTTCCAATAGTGGGCTCTTTGCTGGCATCGGGTTTTTTGTTAAGGCCAATGCCACAGAGGCCCCTCTGTATAATTTGTGGAGCCCGGAGAGGTCCTTTATCAGGGTTGGGAGTCTGCAGGGGTTGTGCAACCCTGTCTTCTCTCATGGAGCAGAAGCTGGAGGTCAGAGACCCTGAGGGGATGGCTCAGCTTCCAGAACTTGATGCTGAGCATTCTTCCCGCCAGGGTGCGCCGGAGCCCCGGTCAGAGGGGTCCGCTGGGCCCTCTGCGCCTCCGCCAGCAGGCATTGCGGTGGAACCCAGGGTTTTTAGTCCCGAGTTTGTTCTGTTAATGCACCAGGCGTTTTGTTTGCGGCAGCAGGGCGCGGTGCCTGGATCGGCTCCTCTGCTGTCCCTTGAAGCCCCCCAGGATGCGGGAGGTGCTTCGAGTGTTCCTCCGCCCGCTCCGAAGAAGGCTCGTAGGTCTGCAGCCGCGGTAGCGGATGAGGAGTGGCCTGAAGGATCTGAGGTGGCCTGGGACCCAGAGGGGGATCCTCTGGATCTCGAAGACGGGGAGCTTCCGGAGCCTGAAGACCAGGCCAAGATCATTCGAGTTTTTCGCCGCGAAGAATTGCCGGCGCTCATCTCCGAGTCTTTGAGGGTCTTGAATATGGCATCTCCAGTGGCAAAGGATGTAGAGATCGAGGATCCGGTTATCCAAGCGGAGCGTCAATCGCGCATTGTTTTTCCCTTGCACCTGGTGGTGGACAAAATGATCAAGGATGAGTGGGATAAGCCGGAAGCCGGGTTGCGTGGCGTTCGCACCCTGTCTCGTCTTTATCCCTTGGCGGATCCGGATAAAGAACGTTTTCGTGCACCGCGGGTGGATGCGGTGGTCTTGGCGGTCACTAAAAAGACCACTATCCCGGTTGAAGGAGGTGCGGCCTTGAAGGATGCCCAAGACAGGAAGGTCAATGGCTTACTGCGGCAGACCTTTGAGGCCGATTCCATTTCGTTGCAGGCGTCTGTATGTGGCGCTTGGGTGGCTCGGGCGTGTTTACGCTGGGCCCAGCGGTTGCGTCTCTCCTCGCGTCTCGAGGAGGAGGATGTGAAGGAGTTAGATCGCTTGGAGTCAGGGGCGGCGTATCTAGCGGATATTCATTATGACTTGATTCGCGCGTTAGCTAACAGTATGGCTTCGGTGGTGGCGGCCAGACGTTCAGTGTGGCTCAGGAACTGGGCGGCTGATGGTCCTTCCAAATCTCGTCTTAGTAAGCTTCCTTTTAAAGGAGGTCTACTCTTTGGGGAAGATTTGGACAAGTTGGTCAAGGACCTGGGGGAGTCCAAGGCTGGTCGCCTCCCTGAGGACAAACCTAAGCTGCTTCGTTCGACCTCCTCAGTTAGGGGTCAGTCTCGTGATTTTCGCCGGTTTCGGTCCCCTCGCTATGCAGGTTTCTCTAGGGGCCGCTTCCAGACCCGCGCGCAGGGCTTTCGGGGCTACAGAGGTGGCGCGAGGGGCTTCTCTGCGGCCTCTCCTTCCACGTCTCGTAAGCCACAATGAGATGAGGCGGGTCCCGGCGGTGGGCATTTCGGTAGGCGGCCGTCTGCGGGAGTTCCTCTCCGCTTGGACCCTCATCACTACGGACCAGTGGGTCCTCGATATCATTCAACACGGATACGCCCTCGAGTTTGCTCGACCCGTTCGGGATTCCTTTATCCGCTCGCCGTGCAAGGGGGCCTCCAAAGCGGCAGCGGTGGCCGCCACTCTCAACAGATTGTTACTGTTGGGTGCGGTGACGGAGGTGCCCAAAAGCGATTACGGTACGGGTCGTTATTCGATTTATTTCATTGTGCCCAAGAAAGGCGGAGACTTGCGACCCATTCTGGATCTCAAGTCTGTCAACCGCTGCTTGCGGGTACCGCACTTTCGCATGGAGACCTTGCGGTCGGTCATCGTCGCGGTGCGTCCCGGGGAGTTTTTGACGTCGCTAGATCTGACGGAGGCGTACTTACATATTCCCATTCTGGAGGTTCATCAACGGTTTCTGCGATTTGCTCTCCCGTGGGGGCATTATCAGTTCCAGGCGCTTCCTTTCGGTCTGGCGACGGCTCCTCGCACCTTCACGAAGATAATGGTAGTCGTGGCGGCGGCATTGCGGCGCGAAGGGATCCTGGTTCATCCCTATTTGGATGATTGGTTGATTCGTGCGAAGTCCGAGGAGGAAAGTCGGCAGGTTACGGACAAAGTGGTCCGTTTTCTGCAGAGCCTGGGTTGGGTGATCAATTTTGCGAAGAGTCATCTGGAACCCACCCAGGACCTCGTGTACCTCGGAGTCCGTTTCAACACGTGATCGGGTCACGTGTTCCTTCCTTCCCCGCGAGCCCAAGCCTTGCGCACTCTCATTCAGAAATTCCGAGCCACTCCGGCTCCGACAGCCTGGGACTACTTGCGCGTGCTCGGTACCATGACGGCGACTCTGGAAGTGGTTCCGTGGGCGAAGGTGCACATGCGACCGTTGCAGCGGGCTCTGCTCCGTCGCTGGTCGCATCAGGCGGATCCCTTAAGCAGGCGGCTGCTTTGCCCTCTGGCGGTTCGCAGGTCTCTCCGGTGGTGGCTTCTCCATCGCTCTTTAGCGGCCGGGATGCTGCTAGACCAACCCGATTGGTTGCCTCTATTGACGGACGCCAGCCTGACGGGCTGGGGTGCGCATTGCCAGGACAGCTTTGCGCAGGGCCTATGGTCCGGAGTGGAGACGTCGTGGTCAATCAATCGCCTGGAGCTGCGGGCCGTGTTTCTAGCTCTTCAGGCCTTTCAGCACTTAATCCTGGGTCGGGCAGTGCGGGTTCTGTCCGACAACTCGGCGACGGTGGCTTACATCAATCGGCAGGGCGGCACGGGAAGCGCCGCCATGGAGCAGGAAGCGGATCAGTTGTTCCGTTGGGTGGAACCGCGTCTCCCGTTGATTTCAGCGGCTCACATTGCAGGAAAAGACAACGTAACGGCCGACTTCCTCAGCAGAGTTCACGTGGATGCCGGGGAATGGCGGCTGCATCCCGAAGTATTCGGTCAGATTGTGGAGCGCTGGGGATCGCCGGTGATGGATCTGATGGCGACCTTTCTATCTGCACAGGTCCTTCGCTTTTACAGCAGGCGAAGAGAACGGATGTCGGAGGGCATAGATGCGCTTCTGCAAGTTTGGCCGAGACAGGGACTTCTCTACGTTTTCCTCCCGTGGGCGTTGATCGGTCGGGTCGTTCAGAAGATAGGGCGCCACCCGGGGAGAGTACTTCTGGTGGCTCCCGATTGGCCTCGTCGGCCTTGGTATGCGGATCTAGTTCGACTCCTGGACGGTCGTCCCTGGCGGCTTCCGGAGCGATCGGATCTCCTGGTTCAGGGTCCTCTTTTCATGCCTCAAGTGGATCGGTTCTCGCTTACGGTTTGGCCATTGAAAGGGCACGCTTAAGAAAGCGGGGATACTCGGCGGCGGTGATAGCCACAATGTTAGCATCCCGGAAGCGCTCCACGTCGTTAGCTTATGTGCGAATTTGGCGCATCTTTGAGGATTGGTGTTCTCGACATTGGATTCGAGCGGCCACGGTGGCCGTCCCCGTTATTCTGGATTTTCTGCAGGATGGTTTCGCTAAAGGGCTGGCGGCCAGCTCCTTGCGGGTGCAGTTGGCGGCGTTGGCCTGTTATCGAGGTAAGGTCAATGGTGTGTTGTTAGGGTCTCATCCGGATGTTCGACGGTTTTTAACGGCGATTTCCAAGTTGCGGCCTTCTCTTCGGGTTGGCGTTCCATCCTGGGATCTTAATTTAGTTCTCCGAGCCTTGTCTCGGTCTCCCTTTGAGCCGCTGAAACGCTCTTCTCTGAAGGATCTGACCTTGAAGGCTGTTTTTCTGGTGGCAATTTGTTCAGCAAGGCGTATTTCCGAATTGCAAGCCCTGTCTTGTCGAGAGCCATTCCTGATCTTCTCGGCTGATAAGGTGGTGTTGCGTACAGTGCCCTCCTTCCTACCTAAGGTGGTCTCTCCCTTTCATATGGACCAGGTGGTCACTTTGCCGGTTCTAGGCTCTCGCGATGAGTCCCCCCTCGATCGCGATCTGCGCCGGTTAGATGTTCGGCGGGTGTTGCGTCATTACTTACAGGTCACGGACTCTTTTCGTAAGTCAGATCGTTTATTTGTGCTGTTTGGGGGTGTACATAAGGGGGAGGCCGCGGCGAAAGCTTCTATTGCCCGGTGGCTTAAAGAGGCGATTTCGGCGGCTTATATGCTTCAGGGCCGCGTGGTGCCGTCGGGCTTACGGGCGCATTCCACCAGGGCGCAGGCTTGCTCTTGGGCGGAGCATCGCTTGGTTCCGCCGGGGGATATTTGTAGGGCGGCTACGTGGTCGTCCTTGCATACTTTTAGTAAGCATTATCGTTTAGATGTGGAGGCGGCGAAGGATTCTCGCTTCGGGTCAGCGGTGTTGTCTGTCGTCCGGAAAGATCCCGCCCATTAGGTACTGCTCTGGTACATCCCAGAAGTTGAGGACTGCACTGCGGAGCGCTAAGGAAATATTAATTACACTTACCTGGTAATTGTAGTTCCTTTAGCGATGACAGTGCAGTCCTCCATCCCGCCCTATTTCGGTCATTTTCAGGGTTCCGGAGTGGAGTACGGCTTGAAGAATTTATACAGGTGAGTCGACTCCGTTCTCCTGTTTCTGTTCGCTTTCTTTATAGTCTGTCTCTTGCCTCTGCTTCTGTTGCTCGGCGGACAGGGATGGAAAGCCGGGCATGAGCACTGTTACCATAGTAGTTTAAAAAAAAAAAAAAAAAAAAAGAAAGTTTTCTTTTTGGATGTCACGTACTGGCTACTTATTTCTTGCTCCTTTGAGTCTGCTTTGTTAATAGTTCACACTGGAAGTAGGAGGAGAGCTGACAGGATATATCCAGTGATGTCATGAATTTGCACATGCCAGTCTCCTAGCTGCAGGAGGAGGTTGACAACCCAGAAGTTGAGGACTGCACTGTCGTCGCTAAAGGAACTACAATTACCAGGTAAGTGTAATTAATATATATCAACCAACTCACCTTTGTCTACCTGTTTATTCACACCTTCAAAAAGACATAACAAATTAGTAAGACAAGATCTTCCTTGTCTAAAGCCATGTTGGCTGTCTCCCATTAAGCCATAACTATCTACATGTTCAGCAGTTTTGTTCTTTATGATGGTTTCTACCATTTTTCCCGGTACTGACGTCAGGCTCACCGGTCTGTAGTTTCCCGGATCACCCCTGGAACCCTTTTTAAAAATTGGTGTTACGTTCGCCATCCTCCAATCTTCAGGTATTACAGATGATTTTAATGATAGTTCACAGATTACTAATAGCAGATCTGCAATCTCATATTTCAGTTCTTTCAACACCCTTGGATGTATATCATCTGGCCCAGGTGATTTGCTACTCTTCAGTTTATCTAATAGTTGTAATACATCTTCCCGATGTATCAATATTTCCTTCAATTCTTCCGCACCTTTAAATACCACTTCAGTCATGGGTAGCATCCCTACATCTTCCTCAGTAAAGACCGAAGCAAAGAATTCATTCAGTCTCTCCGCTATCGCTTTGTCGCCTCTTAGTGCCCCTTTAACCCCTCTATCATCTGTTCTGCTTCAGGATACCTTGCAGGAACTAGGTTGTGCCTGATGCATTCCTCTTGGACTGGAGCGAGGGACTTCTCTACGCATACCCACCAACTCCCTTGGTGGCCAAAACCCTTTCAAGATGCAAGCAAAGTACACCATAATATAAGAACATAAGATATGCCATACTGGGTCAGACCAAGGTCCATCAAGCCCAGTATCCTATTTCCAGCAGTGGCCAATCTAGGTCATACGTACCTAGCAGTTTCCCTAAAAGACACAGGTTCCACAATGCTTGTATTGGGTCAAGCAGTGATATCCTGGGTCCCTTCTTAAAAATGGTTTATGGACCTTTCCATAACAAGAGGAACCATGGTTGCTTGGACCACGGAAGTACAATCATTGTACTGCGCTGGTCCAAGCAATCATGGTTCCTCTTGTTACTCTTCCTGTCTCACCAGTCCTCAGGCTTGGTTGGAACCAGATCTCATCTCTCATGATGGGGGAATACTGCATCCCAATGTGGCATCTCTGGCGCTCACAACATGGATGCTGAGTGGATAGCATTCGCAGACCTTCATGTGCAGAATGTCTCCTAGCCTCCCCTAAGGACACTACATGCCGAACCTATATCTTCAAGTGGTGCTAGGCCCTCAACACGTTCTACTGCTGGATAGAGTCCGTTCTGCCTTACTTATTGCATCTCTTTGACTCTGGCCTTAAGTCCAACTTGGTCAGAGTGCACCTCAGTGCCATGGCCACTTATCACCGTCACACAGCAGATAAGCCAAGTTTGGCTCACCCATTAGTGAGTCGCTTCATGAAGGGGCTCCTTCTCTCACGACCCCACATAAAACCACTGCTAGTAGCATGGGACCTCAACGTTGTTCTGGCACAACTTCTGTCTCCTCTGTCCACTCAGATTTCTTACATGGAAAGTCGTCTTTTTCATAGCACTCACTTCTGCCCACAGAGTAAGCGAATTGGAAGCACTGGTGGCACATCCGCTTTACACCAGATTCCATAAGAACAGGGTCATCCTCAGGACTCACCCTAAATTCTTGCCTAAGTTGATATCCGCTTTTCACCTTAATCAGTCCGAGCTACTGCCTACTTTCTTCCCAAGGCCACATGCAAACAGAGCTGAGGCTTCACTACACAACTTGGATTGCATGAGAGCACTAGCTTTCTGTCTTAAGAGGACAAAAGCCGATCGCCGTTCCTCCAAGCTATTTGTCTCGTTTGACCCCAACAAACTGGGCATGGCTGTCTCCAAGTACACCCTTTCCATTTGGATGGCAGATTGCACCTCCTTCACTTACACTCAGGCTGGTCTCTTGTTGGGACATCACGAAACAGCGCATAATGTTAGAGCCATGGCTGGTTCCATGTCCCACCTGCGCTCAATCTCCACAGTGAAAATCTGTAGAACTGTTATGTGGTCCTCTGTCCACACTTTTACAGCTCATTACTGTCTGGATATGGATTCTGACATGACAGCAACTTCGGCCAAGCCATGCTCTGCCATCTCTTTGGAAAATGAAGCAACTCCTTCCCACCAGCCCTTCTGCCCATCCATAGACTTGAACTGATGTTGATGTTCCTGCTGACGATGACTCTCTGAACCTTTCAGAGCTTTTCATGCTATTTTTCTCGGTTTGTTTTTCTGGTTACCCTGTCGGGCTTTTTAAAGGTATTTTCGGTAGCCTGTAGCTTGGGAGTCCCATATGTGAGGACTGACTTCCTGCTTGGTGCCAGACAAAGCGTAGTTACTCACCTGTAGCAGGTATTTTCTGGGACCAGCAGGAATCAGTCCTCACTACCCTCCCTCCTCCCCGTGGAGTTGTTTACCTTTTTGGCTTGATTAAGTTATGTCATCATACTGAGGTAAAGATGGCTGAATCAGATGGAAAGATAGACATGCATCCATGGTGCACCTTGCAGAAGCTTCCTTTGGAAGCTGGGAAGCATTCCCTCGCGGGCTCTGTCAACGACATCACCCATATGTGAGGACTGATTCCTGCTGTTCCCGGAGAATATCTGAAACAGGAGAGTAACTGTGCTTTGGCTATGGACATTTCCTTCCACAAGGCCTCATTGTGGACTGGAGTGTGGGCAGGTGTGGTGCACAGATGTGGAGGCACGGTGGGCATGTCTAGACATTGTGTTCATACTGGCATAGATATAGCAGGGCCCCCACCAGACATGTGTCTACATACTTGTGAAACTTCCCACTGTCCGCCATTTCCACTGCACAATCCTGTGAATAATAGCTGTGACCACATGCCACATGGAAAGGGTGCCCTCGACAAGAGTTGGGAGGCACATGTCATGTGCTCCTGGAGGGAATCTTTGGGGACACAAAGTCCAGTTGCAGGGTAGAAAGACTGCAGGGGAGAGTGTTTCTAGTTCCTTGGCGGCAGAGCCGGGCAAACCAGCAGATACTACAAAGCAGTTGCCTAGGGTGGCATCTTCTTGGGAGGGGGGAGCGAAGAACAACAACATTCAAAGCAAACAATAGATTATTACTGCCACACAAACTCTAAGAGCCATCTGCACATTCTATTACCTGCAGGCAAGGCAACCACACATACATGCAAAGCAAAGTTTCATCCTTAAACCGTTCTTCTAATATTTGTAGATCTTTTCTCATGTCTTCTGAAGGAGTAGATACCATGAGAAAAGATCTGCAAAAATGATTAGAATGGTCAAATGCTTGACAATTGAGATTTAATGCAAAAACGTTTAGTGATGCACTTGGGATGCAGAAACTCAAAGCAACTGTACGTGATTGGGAACGAGAGGCTGGTGTGTGCAGACCAAGAGAAGGACCTTGGGGCTATAGTATCTGAGGATCTCAAGGTGGTGAAATAGTGTGACAAGGTGGTGGCCAAAGCTAGAAGGATGTTAGGCTGTATACAGAGAGGAATAACCAGCAGAAAGAAGGAGGTATTAGTGCCTCTGTACATGTGTTGGTGTGAGGTCTTACTTAGAATATTGTGTTCAGATTTGGAGACTGTATCTTACAAAGGATAGAAAAAGACTTGAAATGGTTCAGAGGGAGATGACCAAGATGATTTGGAACCTGCATCAGAAGGAATATGAGAAAAGACTAGAAGACCTAAATATACATACCCTAGAGGACAGGAGAGACGGGGGGATATGATATAGACGTTTAAATATCATCCAATTTCAAATCTCCCCTTCTTATCTAAACTAATGGAATGTTTTGTCTTGTTTTAATTAGAAGATCACGTGGAACATACTCATATTTATACTCTCGCCGATCTGGCTTCTGTACTGAGACAATTTTAAAAAAGGGGGACTGTTGTAATGGCTGATATGGAAGGACAGACTAGATAGGCAATGCGTTCTTTTTCAGTCGTCATGTTTCTTTGTTTCTAATTATTTCTGCCGTTCTTAGTGAAGCTCACTCTGCAGTAGATCAAAGACAGTTCACCTGACTATCTCATTAAATCTTAGTGCAGCCTTCAATCTAGTAGATATAACCTCTTTCTCAACCATTTATAAATATAAGACATCAATCTTCAGGGCCAGGTTTTATTTTGGTTTGTTTCCTATCTCTCTGACCAATCCTTCCAAGTCACATCAAATCATGCACTCTCCTCTCCCCAACAATTATAATGTGGTGTTCCTCAAGGATCGGTCCTTTCCCTGCTATTCTTCAACATTTTTCTTTCTCCATTGGTCACACTTATCCAGTCTCTTGGCTTCTGTTGTTATTTTTATGCGGATGAAATCCTTCTTCTTGCTCAGACTGATAGTCTTTCCCCTAACCTATTGGCAAAAAACTAGTGCCTGACCAAAGTAGCCAGATGTTACAACAGAATGCCTGGTGGCTTAATTTAACAAAATCCACAGCTATGTGGATAACAGGTACACCTTTAATCTCCAGGAACAAGCAGGAATATAGTCTTCACATATGGGTGACGTCAGTACTGACGGAACCCGCGTGGGAACGTTTCCCAGCGTCCAATATGAAAGCTTTTGGGAGCATCCCACTGCGCCTGCGTAGCTGCCTTCCTGCCTTTCCAGCTCTCTCCTCAGTTCTTCATTTTCCGCAGAGCCGACAGGGAGCAATTCCTGTCACCACAGAAAATTCTTGTTTTTCATATTTTTGTTGTTCGCGGCTGCCTTCCCATTGACGCTGGTACCGACGCTGGTACTTTCTTTCTTTCTTCTTTCTCTTAAAAAAAATCTGTGAAGAAAAAAATGTCGTCTTTTCTTCAGGCGCTTCAAAGCCATCTTAAGCCTAGTACTTCCATTTTGTCACAGACACAATGGAAAAAACATCTAGTGGTTTTAAGAAATGTTCCTAAGTGTAGCGGTACCATCTCGGCCACAGACACCCATGACTGGTGTCTAAAATGCTTAGGGCCTAATCATCAGCCATCAGAATGTCCTCTCTGTAGAAAGATGACTAAGAGAGGCCTACAGAATCGAGCTGCAAAGCTGGGCACCCACTTTACCTCTGACGCTGTCTCTTTAGCATCAATATCATCGAGAGCTTCATTTTCCTCGCAAGGATCTCAGGTATCAAAACCTAAGTTTTCATCGAAGGCTGCCCCTCCCCCAAGGGTTGATCTCCTTCTAAGCATCGAGATGCCTCAGGCATTGCCATGGAGGGGGACAACCCCAGCGGGGGGGGACCTTCCCTCCAAAGCCTTAGTGGAGTCCCAGGATGCTCCCAAGGCCTCCACATCTGGAGAGCTCCTGATGCCATGCTCAGGGATCACGGCCCACAATTCCAGTACCGATACCCAAGCGTTGGCAAACTCCTTGAATCAATGTATCCTTGCCATCGAGCAGAACTTAGCGGCCTTACTGGCGGCCTCGGTTCCAGTCAAACCAGTACAGTCGGTTCTGCAGGCTTTGGTACCGGCTTCAGTACCGATACAACCTGCATCAACTTTTTTGCCACTTTCCACACTACCGCCCATGTAGGCCCTCGAATCCGTTTCTGGTACTGAGGTTCCAACCACACAGATTCCAGGCACCGGCTTCGACTGGTACCGAATTCGTATGGAGCGGGAACACCCTGCCCTATGATACTTCAAGTCTTCGGATTCCGATTCATCGGATGATGAATCGTCCGATACTTGAGACATGCGAACTCTTTCAGAGGACCCATCTCCATCCCCACAACGCCACAGGTCCCCACCAGAGGACATGTCTTTTCAAGACTTTATTCGCGATGTTGCTAGGGGCCTGTCCATAACAGTGACATCGGAGAAAAAGCCTAGGGCCAAGGAATTATAAATTCTTCAATACCCGACAGCTCCAAAATAGGCGACTACGCTCCCTATCCATCGGATACTTCACGACTTCATGCTTTGTATGTGGGAGACACCTCTAACTATTTCTCCCCATACCAGACGGCTCGATACCATGTACTGGGTACCGGAATGCCCTGGCTTTCAGAAGACACAATTGCCGCACCATTCCATGGTAGTGGAATCGGCAATGAGTTGGATCAACAGCGCAAAGACATATTCCTCAAACCGTCCGGGTAGGGAATCGAGAACCCTCAACTCTTTTGGACGACTATGTTTCAGGCCTCCATGCTATCGGCCAGAATTAGTTCTTACATACTCTATATGAGTATGTTCCTTAGAGAGGTGGCTAAAGATTTGCAGTTAATGGCTCCTCTTCTCCCTGATGACAAGAGAGTGGTTTATCTCACCCTTGTGAAGCATGCTCAGAAGTTTGTTAACAGAGCAACTTTTGAGTGCATCAACAGGACTTCATCCATCTGCATCGGTGCACGCAGGATTGCTTGGCTCCAAGCATCGGATCGTGAACAGTGGGTTCAAGATAAGCTGGGTAATATCCCTTGCACCAGTGAAAACCTCTTTGGCAAGGATTGGCAGGACAAAGCCTCTCATTTGGAGTCTAAGAACACTCCCCTAAATAGGCTCTCTAAATCTACTGCCAATCCAGCTAAGAAAGCAGCAAAGAAAGCTTTTTTCAGTAAAAAGAAGTAGTACTATCCTTCTTATACCCCTGCTGTTCAGTGTCAGAATCATACTCCTCAGAAGAGACAACAACCTCCAAAATAGCAAAAGAAGGCTCAGACTCTCAAGTCTCAGCCACCTTAGCAGGCCCAAACTGCTCTGGGTTTTTGACTCCTTTCTAGAGAACTTAGCTGTCCTGTCTTTGGAGAATCCCGACCCTGTCCACATTCCCGATAGACTCTGTCACTATGCCCACAGGTGGCATCTAATTACCTCGGAGCAGTGGACATTATCGATAGTACGGAAGGGATACAAACTTCATCTACGAAGTCTAACCCCCCCCCCAACTTTACCAAGATAGTTCCGTTCTCAGTCCCCTCTCACTGCTCTGTTACTACAAGAGGTCACCTCCCTTCTACTGCAAGGTGCAATAGAAAAGGTTCCAACATTCCAGCAGGGAATGGGCTTCTATTTTCCCTACTTTCTTATTCCAAAGAAAAAGGGGGGATACAGGACCATTCTGGACCTCAGGGAACTAAACAAGCATCTCCTGCTGGAGAAATTGAAGATGATCTTACTGGGGACCCTTCTTCCCTATCTCCAGAGCCAGGATTGGCTCTGTTCTCTAGATCTAAAGGAAGTGTACACTCACATTTTTATCCATCCAGAGCACAGAAAATTCCTGCGCTTCATGTTTCAGGTAAGACACTATCAATACAGAGTCCTGCCTTTCGGCCTCGCCTCTGCCCCTAGAGTCTTCACAAAATCCATGGCAGTAGTAGCCGCATTCCTAAGGACTCTAGGGATATTTGTCTTCCTTTACTTAGACAACTGGCTCGTAAGGGCAGGCACCTCTCAGGAGGCCAGTCTGTCCCTTTCACAAGGTCAATCTGTCCCTCTCATGCACCAAGCAGGTGTTACAACACTTGGAATTTGTCATAAATCTTCCAAAGTCTCAACTCATCCCCTCTCAAACTCTAGAGTTCATAGGGGCTCTCTTAAATACTCATTTCTGCCCCAGCTCCACTGTGCTCGACTCAATCAGTTAGCATCTCAAGCATGCCTCAGAAACTATCTTACTGTTCGAGAAATGCTACAAACTCTGGGTCATATGGCATCAACGGTACATGTAGTTCCATATGCCCTTCTATACATGCACACAGCCCAGTGGACACTGGCATCCCAGTGGTCGCAAGCATAAGGTCGCCTGGGGACAAGATAACAGTCACTACCCTTCTGATCTCGTCTCTCCAGTGATGGTGATCCCCAGAAAATCTCCTTGTAGGATCGCCTTTTCAGATGCCAGCACATCAATGTACCCTGAAGATGGATGCATCCAGATTGGGCTGGGGAGCCCATCTCGGATCTCCCTCCACTTAAGGACTTTGGTCTCAGCAGGAGTCACAACTCCACATAAATCTTTTGGAACTCAGAGCCATTCTCAATGCTCTCAAAGTCTTCCAAGACCATCTTCATTGTTGCAGAGTCCCAGTCCAAACCGACAATTGAGTAGCCATATTCTATGTGAACAAGCAAGGCGGAACAGGTTCTTGGACCCTCTGCAACGAGGCTCTACGTCTCTGGTCCTTTGCCATACATCATCGCATTCACCTCCATGTGGTGTATCTCTGGGCAAGCACAATGTCTTAGCGGACAGACTAAGCCGAATCCTTCTCCCCATGAGTGGTCTCTTTAGGTAAACAAAGTCTCACATTTTTCAAATCTGGGGGACTCCAGAGATAGACCTGTTTGCAAGTCCTCAGAATGCCAAGCTCCCTCGCTTCTGTACCAGGACTCCTGCACCGGACAGCCAGCAAGTGGATGCTTTTCAACTCCAATGGGGTTAAGGCTTCCTGTATGCCTTCCCTCCCAATCCCCTAATTCCCAAGACTCTTTTCAAACTCCAGAGGGACAGGGACTTCATGATTCTCATAGCCCCACACTAGCCACGTCAACCATGGTACCGTCTCGTTCTATGTCTGTCTCAGGCTCAACCTGTAGATCTGGGGTCTGCTCCAGATCTCCTCTCTCAGGAGAAGGGGACGCTGCTCCATCCCAATCCACTGTCCCTCCATCTCACAGCTTGGCTGCTGAAGGCATAGCCTTCCAAAGCATTAACCTTCCCTAGGAGGTTAAGGACATCCTCTTAGCTTCTAGGAAGCCATCTACCAGGCGGTACTACACTTTCAAGTGGCGTATGTTTTCTTTCTGGTGTTCTTAGAAGAATCTTAATCCCTTCTCAGCTCTGGTGGAGGCGCTGCTTGAGTATCTCCTCCACCGCTCTTCTTCTGGTCTCAAAACCAATTCGGTAAGAGTACACCTAAGTACAATTGCAGCCTCTCACATGCCTTTAGATGGTCAACCCATCTCTTCTCAGCCGCTTGTAGCACGCTTCATGAGGGGTCTTCTATTAACCAAGCCTCCCATTAAGCCATCTCCAGTGGCATGGGACCTCAATGTTGTTCTAGGGCAGCTTCTCAAGACACCCTTTGAACCTCTAGCCACTACCTCTCTTACGTTTCTCACATGGAAGGTCATCTTCCTCATTGGCCTCACTTCAGCAAGGCGCAATAGTGAGCTCTAGGCCTTGGTGGCTGACTCTCCTTATACACCTTGATAAGACAGTCCTAAGCACTCACCTTCACTTCATGCCGAAAGTGGTCTCGCCGTTCCATTTGAATCAGTCGGTCTTTCTTCCTGTATTTTTCACTAGACCACACTCATCTAAGGCAGAAGCAACCCTCCATACACTGGATTGTAAACATGCCTTAGCTTTTTATCTTCAGAGGACTCAAGAGTACCGGAAAGCTTCTCAGCTGTTCATCTCCTTTGACTCTAGTCACCTCGGGTTGCCAGTATCCAAGCATACTCTCTCCAAGTGGATAGCGGACTGCATCACCTTTGCTTATGAAAAGGCAGGACTCTCCCTCAAGGGTCATGTCACTGCCCATAATGTTTGAGCCATGGCTACCTCGATGGTAAATCTATGTTCTGTAGCTATTGACGAGATCTGCAAAGCAGCAACTTGGTCTTCCGTCCATACTTTGGCTGCTCACCACTGCCTAGACAAGGATTCCCGCTGGGATGCCATGTTTGGCCAGGCTGTTCTCCAATATCTCTTTCAGGCTTACATCATCTCCTACCCTCCATTCCGGGTTTCAAAACCAGACATCTACGCAGGATACATGACCTCTTTAGGCATACCTGTGAAAATCCACAGCCGATTCTGAGGTCATCTCTCTGGCATCTTCTAGCTAGGGAGTCTCATATGTGAAGACTACATTCCTGCGTGTTCCTGGAGATAGCGTAGTTACTCATCTGTAGCAGGTGATCTCCGGGAACAGCAGGAATTTAGTCCACAACCAACCCTCCTCCCCTAGAAGTTGTAGGTCTTCTGTTCTTTCTCTCCTTTTATCTCAGCACAAACTCAATTGAGGAAGAGCTGGGAAGGCGGAAAGGCAGCTAAGCAGGCACAGTGGGATGCTTTCAAAAGCTTTCCTATTGGATGCTGGGGAGCGTTCCCATGTGGGCTCCGTCGGTACCGACGTCACCCATATGTGAAGACTAAATTCCTGCCGTTCCCGGAGATCACCTGTTACAGGTGAGTAACTACACTGTACCCTCACTAATTGCATCTTTGGCTAATACCCCTTTGTCCCTAGTACCTTCCCTCAAGTACCTCAGGATGCTCTTTGATAATGAGCTTTCATTCTCAAATCAAATCAGTAAATTAACCCAATCTGCCTTTGTGGCACTCTGGAGGTTCCACACTATATGTCCCATTCTTGATTCCACTGCATAAACATAGGAAGAGGATGAAATCAAAGCAAGCATAAATAACTTCTAAGTGGAAAGGGGTAACCTGCCTGGAAGAGCATGTACATCTCTACAATTTTGGCACCTTACTGAGCAGACTAGATGATTTTTATCTGCCGTCACTTACTATGTTATTATGATGGCCAAATATGCATTTCTACTTGATTATTTTAGGTAGGGTAATGTTCAGGTGATTCTGATGTTGACTTTAATTATTTAAATTTAGTGGGAAGGCTAAGGCTTTTGATTTGCCTCAGTCCCCAATAACTTGAAGTGGCCCTAAAGCAGGTCCCACTTGACAGGGACCTGTGGCACCATGATGCCATGGGGTGCCAGCACTCAGTGTGTCAGGTAGGTCCATACTGGCAGGCATACATCAGACAGTGCATTCCTGGGTGGTGCCATCGGGAGCAACAATAGCAGTCACATGTACAGTAAAGAACAACCCAGGACACATGCTTCAAAAGAAGGTGATCATTTATTTGTGGCAAGCATGGGTTTACATAGCTCTTGAGCCCTACTCGCACCTTCCACTCTCTGGGCCATGAGCTGTTTATTGCCACAACCATGGCATGCACCTGTGCTCTCAGGCCTTGCAGGTGCATGACCATGCGGTCCTGCAACTTAATGAGTGTACCAAAGCCTTGATGCACCACATGTTCAAGGGACAAGAGGTGCTACGGGACTTTGACATCACCCAAGACATTGAGGCAGGCTGGGCAGCTGGATGATCAGTTGCTGCATTGGTGCACAGGCTTGTCCACTTCCCTTCTCCTCCCCAACCTCCCCCTCTTTCTACTCCTCCCCTCTCTCCAACCCCTCCCCTCCCTTCACCCACTCCTGGAGTGCAGCAGCAGGCATTGCTGGTGATGGCGCCTGGGGTCCAGATGGCAGCAAATATTATGGTAGCTTCTGGGATGTGGCAGCAGGTGGTTGTAGAGATGGAAATAGCACCCCAACAGCTGCAGATTCCATGTAATTTGCAAAATATAGGGTCCCTATGAGTGCACTGCTGGGTGCAGGCATGGCACAGACATTGATGCATTATAACTGTATTGTCACTAGCTTTCTACAATATAAGCCTCCTCTTCTGGCCCTGTTCAAATGCCACCCATTTCAGATGTGCCATGTTGCAGGGCTGCCATCTTTTGGTGCTAGGCATAATGAGAGAGGGGGGTGAGAGGTGCAGCGGCAACTCACTGTCTGTTATTACCTCCATATGTAGGTCTGTTGTCTCTATCGCCACTTCAGGGCCTAGTCGGTGATGTGATGTGTTTTCCTACCATGCCAGGGCCATGCATTTCCCTTCACCAAGGCACTGCTGTGTCAGTGCTCTTGCACTGAATGTTGTGCCCCTCAGATCCCAGATCACTGTCATTAAGGCAATCCCCTTGACAGTGTAAAGGCCTGAACTCCATGTACCATATATTAAAACAGCCATTAAAACATCTTTATAAATATATGTAGAAAAACATCCATTGCAAAATCTTTCTAAATACACCCATGAAAATATGTATTAAAAGGTTCTCTCCCCCCCAAAAATAGATCACTTCCAAGCAGAAACGTTAAGAATCTAACCACACAGCTGCAGTACCAATCCATCCTTAAAAAGTGGGATGCAGAGAAGCTGCTCTTTTCATATTCCAGATACATAGAGCCCCTCAAGAATCAGCAAGCCTTTTGGAGCAATCAGGAGCACCAGTCCAAGATCCATAGAGATCTCTGTGTCTGAAATCATCATCTGTATGTGAAATGTGCTATAGTGCATAAAAATCAGGACTATTTTACACAACTAAACAAGCTATATTCAATGAGTCAACACATAGTGCATTTCAACATATAAGTAATGATTTCATAAACGTCTATGCTCTAGATTCTGCTTACATATGCAATGGCTGCTAAAAAATAATGCATGTACATTCTTCCTGTCTATCTCCAGGAACAAGCAGGAATAAGTCCTCACATATGGGTACGTCGGAACCGACGGAGCCTGCGCGGGAAAGCTCCCCAGCTTCCCAGAAAGGAAGCTTTTGGGGCCTCCCACTGCACATGCGCGCTGCCTTCCTGCCTTCCTGACCAGCTCTCCTCAGTTTCTCTTTTTCCGCGGAGCCAGCAGGTCGTGTTCCTGTCACCGCTGAAGAAATTCTTATTTTAGTTTGTTTCTTTAGACCGCGTACCTGTCTTCCCCATACCGAAACCGGTACCGCCGGTCTCTCTTTTCTTTTCTTTCAAAAAAAAAACAAAAAAACTTTTATTTAGCACAACTTGGTGACTTCGGTTAGGCCTCAGGCCTACACAAATTCTCCTCATGGAGAAACCAGCCCCTGGTTTCAAGAAGTGTACCAAGTGTAGTGCTGTTATTTCTGTTACAGACACCCATGACTGGTGTCTTAAATGTTTGGGGCCTGACCACTCCATTCCGGACTGCCCATCCTGCTCCCAGATGTCTAAACGTGGTTTGCAGAACCGGGCCAACAAATTCCATGTGCTGTTTGCTTCAGATAATCCAGCATCACAGTCATCCAGGTCTTCCTCTCCGGATGGATCTCAGGTAACCAAACCTTCTTCGGGCAGGTCCTCAAAAGGCAAATCTCCTTCAAAGTATCGAGAGGCCCTCAATCTTGAGTCAGAGGACCCTGCCCCAGCCAAACAACCCCGGCGGGAAGCTCTGGCTTCCAAAGCACCATCT
The DNA here is from genome assembly GCA_033557465.1 of Ichthyophis bannanicus. Lineage (NCBI taxonomy): Eukaryota > Metazoa > Chordata > Amphibia > Gymnophiona > Ichthyophiidae > Ichthyophis > Ichthyophis bannanicus. The sequence goes on along the minus strand of CM066034.1, from coordinate 399,128,313 downwards.
ATGGGGTTACAGGTTGACATCGATGGCACGGCCTCGACTGATCACCTGTTAGACTGCTCTGGGGTACCGGCCCATTCTGGTACCAACATCCAGGCAGCAGTGGCGTCTATGGGCAATACTGTCCAGACCATGCAGCAGGCCGTTCTGGCTTTCATTAAAGCTGCGACGCCCTCGGTACCGCATCTAGCGGTTCCGGGTCCGGTTCCGGTACTGTCTTCCATACCGGAACCGAGACCATCGTCTTCCAAACGCAGATCGGTTCCGCATGCCGAATCCGGGTTTTCATCCGATACCGATCCCATACCCGGTACGCCCGATGTCGATACCGATCGGTATGCGTATCGTGCGTTGGAAGCAAATAGAGGATACTCTGATTCTTCTGAGGATTTTGACTCCTCTGATGACTCTGATGAGCTGTCTCTAGTTCTTCCTGAAGAGCCTTCTTCCCCAAAGAGGAGAATGTCTCCACCAGAGGATTTGTCCTTTCAAGACTTCATTATAGAAGTAGCTAAAGGACTTTCTATTACCACATCCTCTGAAAAAGAACCTAGATCAAAGAAATTGGATATTTTAGGATACCCTAAGGTTCCTAAAGAGGCAGTCACCCTGCCTATCCATGAAATCCTTCAAGAAACCTTGATGGACTTATGGGAGGCTCCTCTAACGTTGTCTCCTCATTCTCGTAGGTTGGACACCATGTACCGGGTCCCTCCTTCTCTTGGTTTTCAAAAAACTCAGCTGCCTCACCATTCCATTGTGGTGAAGTCTGCGCTGAAAAAGATTAAGAGTACCAAAAGGCACTCTTCTACCCCTCCAGGGCGGGAATGTAAGACCCTAGACTCGTTTGGTAGGAAAATCTTCCAGGCTAGTATGCTTATAGCCAGGATTAATTCATATAGTCTGTATATGGGCATGTTTCTAAGGGAACTTGCCCTAAAGGTACGGCATTTTGCCCCCTTTATCCCTGAGGATAGAAAGGAGGAGTTCATTTCTCTGGTGAAACAGCTTCTAGATGTTTCTAAGTTCTCCAACAGAGCAGCCTTTGATTCCTTTGAAGGTGCCGGTAAATCTTTGGGCATTGCCATTGCAGCCCGACGACTTGCTTGGCTCCAGGCCTCTGACCTAGAACCCTGGGTCCTGGATGGCTTACGGAATCTGCCCTGTACAGGTGAGAACTTATTTGGTAAAGACTGGCAAATTAAAGCCACTCAAATGGACGCAGAAAATGCTACATTAGATAGACTTTCTAAGTCTACCTCTACTCCTGCCAAGAAAAAGTCTTTCAAGAGGCCTTACTACAAGAAGGCCAGATTTCCCACAAATACTGGCCAACAATCTTCTCAGCCTCGCTTTGCTGCTAAACGTCAGCAACCTAAACAGGCAAGGACAAAGCCTGCAGCGTCTGCCACTCCTCAGCAGGCTCAACCCCCTCAGGGGTTTTGACTTGCCCCTAGAGAACTTAACATTTCTGGCTCTAGAACAACCAGAGCCCCTCACCATTCCCGGAAGGTTAGCTCACTTTGCTCCCAGATGGGGGCAAATTACATCAGAGCACTGGACCCTCTCTATCATCAGAGAGGGCTACAAACTTCATTTTTCCAACCTTCCTCCACATACCATGGTGAGGCACTTCAATTCTCCCCCATCTCTCCTGGCCCTGTTGGGTCAGGTAGTCTCTTCCCTCCTTGCCCAAAGGGCAATAGAAGAGGTTCCTCTTCTCGAACAAGGGACAGGTTTCTACTCCCCTTATTTTCTCATACCAAAGAAGACAGGGGGATTCAGACCTATCCTAGATCTGAGAGAATTGAACAAATTTCTATACAAGGAGAAATTCAAAATGCTTTCTCTGGGCATTCTCCTTCCATACCTTCAGAGTCAGGATTGGCTTTGTTCTCTAGATCTCAAGGATGCGTACACACATATACTCATCCACCCATCCCACAGAAAATATCTACGATTTCTGTTCCAGGGAAAACATTTCCAGTACAGAGTACTTCCCTTCGGTCTAGCCTCTGCTCCAAGAGTATTCACCAAATGCATGGCAGTTGTAGCCGCATTTCTAAGAGGTCTGGGAATTTTTGTATTCCCATATCTGGACGACTGGCTCAACCGAGCTCCATCTCAGTCAGAGGCCCAGATTTCCCTGGACCGCACAAGGCACATTCTGCAGTATCTGGGACTGGTGGTAAACCTTCCCAAGTCTCAACTCATCCCTACTCAGTCTCTGGAATTCATAGGGGCCCAGTTGGATACCACCACTGCAAGGGCCTACCTACCTCAAGTCCGGGGCCAACGTCTGGTGTGCTTGGCCTCCCAAGCTCAGTCCAGCAGTCACTTGACAGCCAGAGAAATGCTGCGACTTCTGGGCCACATGGCCTCCACGGTACACGTGGTGCCCTATGCTCGTCTTCATATGAGAGCAGCTCAATGGACCTTGGCCACCCAGTGGACTCAAGCATCAGGAGCGCTCTCCGACCAAATACTCACCTCAAAGCGTCTGTTTTGGTCCCTCCAATGGTGGATATCCACCAAGAATCTGTTGTTGGGGGCCCCCTTCCAACCTTTGTTGCCCCAAGCAACCCTCACAACAGATGCCTCCCAAACAGGGTGGGGAGCCCATCTACAACACCTCTCCACTCAGGGTACTTGGTCTCCACAGGAGACCACCCTTCACATCAACCTCCTGGAACTGCGAGCAATCTTCTTTGCCCTCAAAGTCTTCCATACCCTCCTTGTCAACCTGACCGTCCTAGTTCAAACAGACAATCATGTGGCCATGTTCTACGTAAACAAACAAGGAGGGACAGGCTCTCTGTCGCTTTGCAACGAAGCTCTCAGATTATGGGCCTTCGCCAGAGAGCATCAAATTCATCTTCTGGCAGTGTATCTTCCAGGGGTTCAAAACTCTCGGGCAGACAGACTCAGTCGAGTCCTGCTTCCACACGAATGGTCCCTACATATGGACCAGATACGCAGAATCTTTCAGGAATGGGGAACCCCGGACATAGACCTCTTTGCAAGTCCGTGCAATGCCAAACTTCCCCGGTTCTGTTCCAGGACTCCGTGTCAGGGAGCTCAGGCCTACGACGCCTTTCTCCTGCATTGGGGTCAGGACTTCTTATATGCCTTTCCACCCATTCCTTTGATTCCCAAGACTCTGTTCAAACTCCAGAGGGATCACGGATCGATGATCCTCATAGCTCCACGCTGGCCACGCCAAGTGTGGTTCCCTCTACTTCTGCATCTTTCCCAGGGACCCTCCCTGGACCTGGGAGCTGCGCCAGACCTTCTGTCTCAGGAGGAGGGGACTTTGTGGCACCCAAACCCCAAGTCCCTACACCTCAGAGCTTGGTTACTGAAGGCCTAAGCCTTCATGACTTCAATCTTTCTCAACCAGTGCAAGATATCCTTCATGCCTCTAGGAAACCCTCCACGAGGCGTTCCTATGCTTTCAAATGGAAACGCTTTTCCATTTGGTGTGCTCAACAGGGTCTTGACCCTCTAGCACTTCCCTTGAATTCTCTACTAGACTATCTCCTGCATCTTTCTAATGCAGGCCTTAAGACGAATTCAGTCAGAGTCCATTTAAGTGCTATTGCAGCATCCTTAAAACCTATAAATGGACAACCTGTCTCCTCTCATCCTCTTATTGCAAGGTTCATGAGAGGCCTGACTCTAACTAAGCCTCCCATCCGACCTCCTCTGGTAGCATGGGATTTGAACCTAGTTCTAGGTCAGCTTATGAAGCCACCTTTTGAACCGTTGGTTTCTACCTCCTTGAAATTTCTTTCCTGGAAGGTCCTTTTCCTTATTGCAGTCACTTCGGCTCGCCGCATCAGTGAACTACAGGCCTTAGTGGCTCATCCACCTTATACTAGGTTTCATCATGATAAGGTGGTCCTCAGGACGAATCCCCACTTTATGCCCAAAGTGGTCTCGCCTTTTCATTTTAATCAAGAGGTATATCTACCTGTCTTTTTTCCGGCTCCTCATGCATCCAGTGCAGAGAGGAACCTTCATACTCTAGATTGTAAAAGAGCTCTTGCCTTTTACCTCAACAGGACTCAGCCACATCGAAAGTCTTCCCAACTTTTTGTGGCTTTTGATCCTTCTCATTTGGGACTTCCAGTCTCCAAACGTACACTTTCCAATTGGATTGCTCAGTGTATTTCCTTTGCTTACCAGAGTAAAAACATTTCTCTGGAAGGCCATGTCACAGCTCACAATGTGAGAGCCATGGCCACTTCTATGGCTCATCTTCACTCTGTATCCATAGATCAGATCTGTCGAGCCGCCACCTGGGCCTCGGTTCATACCTTCACAGCCTTTACTGTTTGGACAAGGACTCCCGCCGGGATGCCTTGTTTGGTCAGGCTGTCCTCAAACATCTGTTCCATACTTGAACAACTCCTGCCCACCTTCCCAGGATGGATGCCTGAGATCCATACGAAGATGGCGAACCCTTGGAAGGGGATCTCCCAGGCATCTCAGCTAGGGAGTCCCCATATGTGAGGACTTATTCCTGCTTGTTCCTGGAGATAGCACAGTTACTTACCTGTAACAGGTGATCTCTGGGAACAGCAGGAATTAGTCCTCACAACCCACCCACATCCCCTAGGAGTTGTATCTTCTATCTATCTTCCTTTCCTCTCTCTATTGTCTCAGCTATAAACTCGAACTGAGGAGAGCTGGTCAGGAAGGCGGGAAGGCAGCGCGCATGTGCAGTGGGGAGGCCCCAAAAGCTTCCTTTCTGGGAAGCTGGGGAGCTTTCCTGCGCAGGCTCCGTCGGTTCCGACGTACCCATATGTGAGGACTAATTCCTGCTGTTCCCAGAGATCACCTGTTACAGGTAAGTAACTGTGCTTTACCATTCTAGATGGATTGCAGCTTGATTCTCATAATCCTACGATAAACAATACATTAACCGGTACAAAAATGCTTCTTGCAAAACATAACATTGTCTGAAGAAAAACACTTTTAGCCCCTCATGCAATGACAGAATCTTTTTCAGACCTATCCGCAAATGGTACAGAATTTCATGGGGTCAATATGCGGTTTGCAGGACTGGCAAACTGCATAAATCCTGGTGATCCTAATATTCAGCAATACTAAACAATTAGTGCTACTGAATATCCCCACAGACCATCCTGGAAATGCCTGGTTAGTTTCAGGGCTGTTCATGGGCAGAGCTGGGGCAGTCCTAGTGCCCATCCGGTGATCCTTTCTATGATTTTTATATCTCCAGGAACAAGCAGGAATGTAGTCTTCACATATGGGTGACATCGGTACCAACAGAGCCCGCGTGGGAAGCTCCCCAGTGTCCAATAGGAAAGCTTTTGGGAGCTTCCCACTGTGCCTGTGTCGCTGCCTTCCCACTTTCCCAACTGTCCCTTCTCAGTTCTTCATTTTCAATGGAGCCAGCAGGAAGAAAATCCTGTCACCGTAGGTCATATGGCCTCAACAGTGCATGTAGTTCCATATGCCTGTCTTTATTTGTGCACAGCCCAATGGGCACTGTTCTCGCAGTGGAAGCAAGCCTCAGGTCATCTCAGGGACAAGATCCAAGTCTCTGCCCTTCTGGCCACATCCCTTCAATGGTGGTGTTCCCCATAAAATCTCCTCATCGGGTCATCTTTTCAGATGCCTCCACTTCAATGCACCCTGATGATGGATGCCTCCAAACTGGGATGGGGGCCCATTTGGGAACCCTCTCCACTCAGGACCTCTGGACAGAACAGGAATCGCAACTCCAGATAAATCTGCTAGAGCTTTGTGTTGTCTCCAATGCCCTCAAGGTATTTCGGGAACACCTACGATCCCACAGGGTCCTGGTCCAGACGGACAATCAGGTAGCCATGTCCTATGTGAACAAACAGGGAGGAACAGGCTATTAGCCCTCTTAAGGGAGGCTCTCCATCTCTGGTCCTTTGCCATTGCTCATCAGGTACACCTCCAAGCGGTGTATCTACCAGGGGAGCAAAATATCTTGGCAGACAAATTGAATCAAATCCTTCTTCCCCACAAATGGTCTCTCCATTCGGAGACAACATTCTTCATCTTTCAGACTTGGGGGACTCCAGAGATAGACCTGTTTGCCACTTTGCAGAATGCTAAGCTTCCACGCTTCTGTACCAGGAGTCCTATGTCCAAACCAGCAGGTGGATGCTTTCCACCTCCATTGGGGACAAGGTCTCCTATATGCCTTTTGCCCCATTCCCCTAATTCCCAAGATGCTTTTCAAGCTACAGGCAAATAGGGGCTTCATGATACTCATAGCCCCGCGCTGGCCACGTCAACCGTGGTTGTCATCTCCTGCTACGTCTGTCTCAGACTGAACCCCTTAGATTTTGTATCTGCTCCCAATCTCCTCTCTCAAGAGGAAGGGAGGCTGCTGCATCCCAAACCGCAGTCTCTCCATCTCATGGCATGGATACTGAAAGCATAACATTCAAGACCTTAACCTCACTCAGGAGGTAAAGGAGATCCTGTTGGCATCTAGAAAGCCATCCACCAGATGATCATACACTTTTAAGTGGCATAGGTTCTCTCACTGGTGTACCCAAAAGGATTTCAATCCCTTCTCAGCTCCAGTGGAGGCCTCCTCCAGTATCTCTTCCACCTGTTCTCATCTGGTCTCAAGACCAACTCGGTAAGGGTTCATTTAAGTGCAATAGCAGCCTCTCATCATTCCTTGGATGGACAGCCCATCTCCTCACAGCTACTTATAGCGTGCTTTATGAGAGGACTTATGCTGACCAAGCCTCCCAGCAGACCACCACAGGTAGCTTGGGATCTCAATGTTGTTCTAGAGCAGCTTCTCAAGCCACCTTTTGAACCCCTGGCTATGACTCCATAAAGTTCCTAACCTGGAAGGTCATCTTCCTTATTGCCCTCACTTCAGCTAGATCTATTAGTGAGCTCCAGGCTTTAGTGGCAGATCCACCTTATACCAGGTTCCACCATAACAAGGTCCTTAGGACTCACCCCCATTTTATGCCAAAGGTGGTGTCTCCATTTCATTTGAATCAGTCAGTTTACCGTCCTCTTTTTTCCTAGACCACATTCATCTAGAGCAGAGGCAACCCTCCATATTCTGGATTGCAAATGAGCCTTAGCATTTTATCTTCAAAGGACTCGAGAGCACCATAGGGCTTTGCAGTTGTTCATTTCCTTTGACCCTAGTCACCAAGGGTTGCCAATATCCAAACATACTCTCTCTAAATGGATAGTGGATTTCATCTCATTTGCTTATGATAATGCAGGACTATCTCTAGAGTGTCACGTCACTGCCCATAATGTTCATGCCATGGCTACCTCGATTAAAGTGACTAAATAAATAATCAATATCTAAGAGTCACCCAAAAAACCCCCTGAATGAATTCAAAAAAATTCAAAAACAATTTTTTGGCGAAGCATACCGAGGGAGGAAGAAACGGAAATTCATCCACTCCAGACGATATTCTTCATTTTACTCATATATAGGTTCACCAAAACCAACTTGTCACACAATAGAATCAAAAACTTAGCTTAATAATGTTGCTATAGTTCAGTAGAAGCACAGTAGAATCACGACGTGTACGTTTCGGGACGTATGTCGTGATTCTACTGTGCTTCTACTGAACTATAGCAACATTATTAAGCTAAGTTTTTGATTCTATTGTGTGACAAGTTGGTTTTGGTGAACCTATATATGAGTAAAATGAAGCATATCATCTGGAGTGGATGAATTTCTGTTTCTTCCTCCCTCGGTATGCTCCGACAAAAAATTTTTTTAAAATTCATTCAGGGTTTTTTTGGGTGACTCTGATATTGATGGCTACCTCGATGGCAAACCTATGCTCTGTGGCCATTGACGAAATCTGCAAGGCAGCAACTTGGTCTTCGGTCCATTCCTTTGTTGCTCATTACTGTCTGGACAAGGACTCCCACTGGGATGCCATGTTTGGTCGGGCTGTTCTCCAGCACCTCTTTCAGACTTAAGGGCAACTTCTACCCTCCGTCCCAGAATTTAACAATACCAGACGTCCATAGAGGATTCATGACCTTTTGAAGCCTTCCCTGAAGCAAATTTCCATTGGTTCTGAGGTCATTTCTCTGGCATCTTCTAGCTAGGGAGTCCCATATGTGAAGACTACATTCCTGCTTGTTCCTGGAGATAGCGTAGTTACTCACCTGTAACAGGTGATCTCTAGGAACAGCATGAATTTGGTCTTTCCAACCCACCCTCCTCCCCTAGAAATTGTAGGTTTTCTTTTTCTCTCCTTTTCTCTCAGCTACAAACTCAACTGAGGAGGGAGAGTTGGGAAGGCTGGAAGGCAGCGACACAGGAGCAGTGGGATGCTCCCAAAAGCTTTCCTATTGGATGCTGGGGAACATTCCCACGTGTGCTCTGTCGGTATTGACGTCACCCGTATGTGAAAACTAAATTCCTTCTGTTCCCGAAGATCACCTGTTACAGGTGAGTAACTATGCTTTATGTTTGTGTATATGTTTGGTATTACAGTCATGTACATATTTTCAGTGTTATTATGTGTTTTTAATTGTTTTTAATTGTTATATCATTATTTATACACTTTTAATACTGGTTTACAGTATTTATCTATTCATTATGCCTCAGTTACTTTGGTTGTCTTTTTAGATCCATGTTCGCTTTACTGTTTGTAGTGTGTTTTTACCAAGTTGGATGTGGTTTGTGACTCTACTGGTAACCATCTCATGTCCAGGAACAAGCAGGAAGTCAGTGTTCAAATATGGGGTGACGTTGGAGCCACGGAGTCTGGCATGGGAACACTCCCCAGCATCCAGTAGGAATGCGTGGCTGTCTTTCCACCTTCGCTTCAGGTCTCCTCAGTTGTCTCTTTTCCACGGAGCCGTTGGGACCTCATCCCTGTTTTTACTGCATTAAGAGACTTCTACATTTTTGTGGTACCGTCTGTTCTCCAGGACCAAGCAGGAAGTCAGTCCTCACTTATGGGTGACGTCGGCGCCGACGGAGCCCTCGCGGAGCAATTTTCCCCAGCTTTCAAAGAAAGCCTTTGGGAATTGCAGCGCGCATGCGCGGTCGTCTTCCCGCCCGAGGGTGCCATCTTAGCCAGTCTTCTTTTTTCCGCGGAGCCCTACAGACGTCCCCGTCTTGTCCCCGCGAAAAAGTCGATTTTCTGCATTATTTGATTCTTTTTCCTTTCGGTTCGACGCCGATCGCTTTCCCGCCCGGACTCGCGACGCCGGTCTCGAGTCCGCTTACTTTTTTCGGTTTTTCTGACTTAGTCAGCTTTCGTTTTCGGTTTCCCTGGCAGCCCGGTCCTTTGACCTCGCAGGGGCCCTTTTTCCCCCGATGGCTGCCAGTGGGTTTAAGCGGTGTGGTCGGTGTGACCGAAATATATCACTAACCGACACACACGACTTTTGCCTCCGCTGCCTGGGCCCGGATCATGAGGAACTGATCTGTGGGCCCTGCAGCAAACTGTCCTCAAAGGCGTTGAGGAGTCGGCGGCATCAGCGTGAGAGAATCTTCGCTGACCCCAGCCGTACCCGGACCTCGTCGGAGGCCTCCGCGTCGAAAGGCTCCAGCTCGGACCGTCGACGGAGCTCCTCCGACCGGGGTTCTCCCTCCGGGGACCATCGTCGGCAGGAAAAACCCGCGAGGGCGGCGTCGGTGGACGCTCCTGGCTCCGCGAGGGCCAGGTCGCATAGCCCCGACAGCCGCCCCGGGTCCTTGGAGAAGGAACACATCCCGAAGCGACCTCGCCTGGAGTCGGAGATGCCTGCCCGGGTAAGTCCTGTGGTCCTTCTGGACTCGCCTCCGCGACAGCCGACGTCGGGCCCGACGCCGTCGGGGCCCGAGTCGGGGGCTGCTGGGTCACCTGAGCTCGGACTCAGGTTGACGGCCTTGGAGAGCAGACTGTCTGCCTTCATGGACCAGCAGCGGGCACTGCTCGCTGGCCTCGGCTGGCGCCGCTGCCCCGACCGCCGGGACGTCGACGTCCAAGTCGACCCCGGAGACCGAGCCGATCCTCGAGTCAATGAGAACTCGAGTCGATCCTCGGTCGAGGTCACCCTCGGCCTCCCGTTCGGGACCGAGGTCGCCGACGCCGACTCCCTCGACGTCGGGACGGCTGGCGCCGCACCCTGCCCGGGCCGACCCCACCGAGTCCTCGTCGGAGTCGGTCTGGGAGTCTGAGGAGGAAGAGTCACCTGATTCTTTCCGGACTCGGTGTGTCCCATCGGACTCACCGGGGTCCGAGCCTCGGAAGCAGTCCCCCCCGGAGGATGCCCGGTTCTCGGACTTCGTTAGGGATATGGCCAAGGCTTTGGCCTTCCCTGCGGATCCCGAGGAGGAGCCTCGAGCCGAAGAGCTCGACGCCCTCCAGTATGACTCTCCCGCGAGGGAGCACTTTACTGTGCCGGTTCCTCCTATGCAGGAAGGACTAGTCTTCCGCATGTGGGAGAGTCCGGCCTCCTCGCCGGTCCTGAGCAAGCGGGTCGATTCTATCTATCGGGTCCGCAAGAGCCCTGGCTTTCAGAAGGCACAGCTGCCACACCATTCCATGGTAGTGGAATCGGCCATGCATCGTCTTAAGAGCCAGAAGATGCACTCCTCGGTGCCTCCTGGAAGGGAGGCCCGTAACCTGGATGGCCTTGGCAAGAAGTGCTTCCAGGGCTCTATGCTCGTATGTCGTGTCCAGACTTACCAGCTCTACATGGGCATGTATCTCCGGGATCTGGCTAAAGAGCTAGCCGGATTCTCCGCTGGTCTCTCCGAGGAGCCCTTGCGGAGGTTCCTAGCCTTGTCCACGGGCATTCGGGAATGCTCAAAGTTCATGTCCCGAGCAGCCTATGATGGCTTTGAGGCCTCGGCTAGAGTGGCCGCAGCCGGCATCGGTGCCCGCCGACAGGCTTGGCTTCAGTCGTCGGACCTTGAGCCCTGGGTACAGGACAAGTTGGTCGATGTCCCCTGCCGAGGCGAAAACCTCTTTGGCAAGCCCATGGCGGAAAAGGCTGCACAAATTGAGACTGAGACTCTCACCAGGACCAGGCTTTCTAGGAAGACCTCCGCCCCTTCCCAGAAAAAGAAGGGCTCGGGAAAAAAAGTCCTTTTACCCGAGGAAGGCGGCTGCCTACAAACAGTACCCCCATTATCAGGCCCCTGCAGCTCCCCAACAGGGCCAGCAGGCCAAGGGACGGGGTAACGGGTCCCATAGGCAGCAAGCCCCCAAGCCTGCACCACCAGCCCCTGCTCAGCAGGGTGGGGGTTTTTGACTCGCTCAGCATAGCCTCGCCCCCCCCCCGCTGGTTCCTCCCAGCACCGGAGGCCGGCTGGTTCACTTCGCCCACAGGTGGTCCAGCATCACCGCAGATGCCTGGGTACTTCAGGTCGTGCGAGAAGGCTACCTTCTCCACTTCCATCAGGTCCCTCCCTCCTATTTTCCGGGAGAACCTTCGCGCCCCCCTCTGCACAGGGAGTTGCTCCTTCAGGAGTTAGCAGGTCTTCTGCAGGAACAGGCGGTGGAAACCGGTGCCCCACCACCTGAGAGGTCAAGGTTTTTATTCAAGGTATTTTCTGATACCAAAGAGAACAGGGGGCCTCAGACCCATCCTGGACTTGCGCAACCTCAACAAGTTCCTTGTGCGGGAGAAGTTCAAAATGCTTACCCTTGGAATCCTTCTGCCCTACCTCCAGCAGGGAGATTGGCTATGCTCCTTGGATCTAAAGGATGCCTACACGCACATCCTCATCCACCCAAGCCACCGCCAATACCTAAGGTTTGTGGTGGCAGGAAATCATTACCAGTACAGAGTACTGCCCTTTGGCCTATCCTCCGCACCGCGAGTCTTCACAAAATGTCTCGCGGTCGTGGCGGCCCATCTCCGGCTTCACGGCCTCTATGTCTTTCCGTACCTCGACGACTGGCTCATCAGAGCAGCGTCCGCTCAGGAGGTCACCAACGCCACGTGCCGCACGGTGACTCTGCTGCAGCACTTGGGCTTTGTCATAAACTTCGCAAAGTCCACTTTGCTCCCCTCACAGGATCTCGAGTTCATCGGCGCAAGGCTGCACACTCCTCGGGCACGAGCGTACCTACCGCTCGACAGGGCTCTACGGCTCATGGACCTAGCCGACCGCTTTCGCAGCCAGCCCCTGGTCTCCGCCAGGCGCTTCCTGAGACTGCTCGGCCATATGGCTTCCACCGTCCATGTGACCCCCAATGCCCGCCTGAACATGCGGTCTGCTCAATGGTGTCTCCGCCAGCAGTGGCGACAAGCCACAGGCGGCCTGGCAGACCTAGTGCGCGTCTCCGAGCCGCTGCTCTCGTCTCTCCGGTGGTGGCTTCGGCAGCCGAACCTGATATTCGGAATGCCTTTCCAGTCACCTCAGCCGACCCGGGTGCTGACCACCGATGCATCCCTCCTGGGCTGGGGAGCACATTGCCAAGAGGCACGTACTCAGGGCCTCTGGACCACGTGGGAGTCTGCTCAGCAGATCAACTTCCTGGAGCTCAGGGCGATCCGCCTAGCTCTCAAGGCCTTCTCCCACCTGACTTCCCAACAGTCCGTCCTTGTCCAGACGGACAATCAAGTTGCCATGTTCTACGTGAACAAGCAGGGGGGCACGGGCTCCTTCCTCCTCTGCCGGGAGGCACAGAAGCTCTGCTCTTGGGCCGTCAGTCACGGCATTCTCCTCAAGGCAGTTTATCTCCCGGGCCAAGAAAATTGCCTTGCAGACAAACTCAGCAGGGTCCTCCAGCCGCACGAGTGGCGTCTGGATCCCTTGGTAGTTCAGAAGCTCTTCCTCAAGTGGGGTCTCCCCACGGTGGATCTCTTTGCCAGTCCTCACAACCGGCAGCTTCCTCGCTTCTGCTCTCGTCAGCCACACCCCCTTCGGGTTGCGGCGGACGCCTTTCTGATCTCGTGGTCGGGGAGCCTTCTGTACGCTTTCCCTCCCATCCCGCTGGTCTCTCGGACTCTTTTCAAGGTTCTCCGAGACAAAGCCTTCATGATCCTGGTGGCCCCTCGCTGGCCCAGGCAGCCGTGGTTTCCGCTCCTGCTGCAACTGGCGGTGGAGGATCCAATCCCTCTGGGGGTACAACCGGATCTCCTCACTCAGGATCAGGGGTCCCTTCTGCACCCCAACCTCAGGTCTCTCAACCTCATGGCCTGGCTGCTGAGAGGGTAGTCCTTGCTCCCCTTCTCCTGCCGGCGGAGGTGGAGGAGGTCGTCTTAGCTTCGCGACGGCCTTCTACCCGCAAATGCTACGCCCTTAAATGGCGTCGCTTTGCAGTCTGGTGTACCCAACAGTCTCAGGATCCCTTCTCCTGCCCGGTGTCGGTGATCTTGCAGTACTTGCTGCACCTCTCTAATCTGGGACTTAAGTCCAACTCCGTCAAAGTTCACCTCAGTGCTCTTTCAGCACATCATGTGCCGGTGGACGGCAGACCTCTCTCCAATGACCCTCTCGTAGCGAGGTTTCTCCGAGGTCTCCTTCTACTTAAACCACCTCTGCGCCCGCCAGCGCCTGACTGGGACCTGAATGTGGTTTGCAGCGGATCACCTGTCCGCCTTTTGAACCTATGGCTACCTGTTCTCTCCGTTTTCTGTCTTGGAAAACACTGTTCTTGATAGCCCTCACTTCCGCTAGGCGCGTAAGTGAATTGCAGGCCCTCGTGTCTGATCCCCCTTACACTAGGTTCTACAAGAATAGGGTAGTCCTACGGACTCACCCAAAATTTCTGCCTAAAGTGGTCTCCCCTTTTCACATCAATCAGGAGGTGGTACTTCCAACCTTCTTTCCCAGACCACACTCCAGCCGAGCTGAAACGGTCCTCCATACCCTGGACTGTAGAAGGGCATTGAACTTCTACCTTGACCGTACGCGGGAGCACCGTAAAGCTGCTCAGCTTTTTGTGTCTTTTGACCCCAATAAATTGGGGCTCCCGGTCTCCAAGCGTACTCTGTCCATCTGGGTTGCGGACTGTATCTCTTGGGCTTATGGGGCAGCCGGACTCTCCTTGGAAAGTCGAGTCACGGCTCATTGCGTTCGGGCAAAGGCCACGTCAGTGGCTTACCTCCGCTCTGTTCCGCTGGCAGACATCTGCCGGGCCGCTACTTGGTCTTCGAGCCAGACTTTTGCGGTCCATTACTGTCTCGAGAGGGAGTCCCGTAGGGACAGTGCTTTCGGACAGGCAGTCCTCCGTAATCTCTTTGAGGTCTGAGCAACTCCTACCCTCCATCCCGGATGTGGGCTACCGGTGGGTGATAATTCAGCGAAGATTCTATCCTTCTGTGCTGCTGAGCTAGAGGGAGCTCATTTTTGTGCTTAGGGTCTCCGGTAGCCTTGAGCTTGGGAGTCCCATAAGTGAGGACTGACTTCCTGCTTGGTCCTGGAGAAAGCGTAGTTACTCACCTGTAACAGGTGTTCTCCAGGAGCAGCAGGAATCAGTCCTCACTACCCTCCCTCCTCCCCTTGGAGTTGCAATCGTCTGCTTATGTTCTTTTGCATATTTTTATGCTGTCTTTTTTAGCTATGTCATCTGACTGGCTAAGATGGCACCCTCGGGCGGGAAGACGACCGCGCATGCGCGCTGCAATTCCCAAAGGCTTTCTTTGAAAGCTGGGGAAAATTGCTCCGCGAGGGCTCCGTCGGCGCCGACGTCACCCATAAGTGAGGACTGATTCCTGCTGCTCCTGGAGAACACCTGTTACAGGTGAGTAACTACGCTGTACCCTTTTTTCTGCCTTCCTGTCATCCGACAACTCCCCGTTGATTCCAGTTCCCATTTTTGTTAAATTTTCTAAATTCCTTTTTTTTCAATAATTTCTTAGTTTTCTTTTAGGCCTAAATCCTAAGTGGGCATTATTGCCCAACTTGATTTTGCTTCCGGCCTTTTCCCAAAAATGGATAATCCCAGGAGTGATTTTAAAAAAACGCTCTAACTGTTCCAGTACCATATCCATAATAGACAAGTATGACTGGTGCCTAAAATGTTTAGGCCCAAACCACGATGTCAAGTCCTGCACTTCCTGTTGCCATATGACTGCCAGATGTAGGAAGAACCGAGACAAGCAGAAGGCTAAGCTCCTTCCAACAGACTCAGCTCCATCGTTGCACTTCTCGGGGGCGTCAACTCCTTCCAAGTCATCCCATGCTTCCAAGTTCTCATTTTCATTGAAAACTAAGAAGCATTGACTGGAGTCCCCAGAACACAAGAGCAAAAAGACATCGGCATCATCATTAGGGCATTCCATTTCTCGAGATCGGCATTGGACTCCGATCACCATTCTCGGCACCGCCATTCTTCCCACTCCAATGCAGACCGTCCAGTGAAGCAACTCCAAAGCCTCACAGGGGTTCAGGGATGCCCCCATTGTTCGGTCCTCGGTAGAGTCCCCAATATAGGCATCGGGAGTTGTAACCCATTCCATAGTGTCTGGAGCTACTCCTCTTCCGGTACCAATGCTTGATGACCACATCATCGCAATTGTAAAGAGCATTGCGGCATCTGCCACTTTTCCTCTTACAGCATTAACATTGATGACGCACATAGGCCCTGCTATACAGCTCGATGCACCTCCACTTCCTTCAACACCGACAGCTTTGCACTGATTATTGGAACCACTGATACCATAAGCTCTGGTGCAATCGGCTCCGCTGCAGTCTTCACAGCGTGTTACGTCTGCACAACACCAAGGTTATGTAGGCCCTGGCAGAGACTATTTCAATTTTTTACCGGACTCTGATACCAGCTCCGATGTCTCGGAACCGGAATCAATCGATTCCGGTGCACATCGAGATCTGCCGTCGGATCCATCACCTCCATACAAGCGTCAACAGTTACCGCCTGAGGACATGTCCTTTTCAAAATTTTAAAAGGACATGGCAGCGGCACTCAATGTATTGGTAGCCACCGAGATGGAACCAAGGGCGGAGGAGCTCGATATTCTTCGGTACTCCTCGGCACCCAAAGAAACTGCAACTCTCCCGATGCACAATATCCTGAAAAACTTGCTAACTAGAATGTGGGAAGCCCCCATATCAATATCAGCTGTTAGCAAATGCCTAGATACCCTTTATCTCCACCATCTCCAGGACTCCAGATGCCACAACTTCCTCACCACTCCATGGTGGTGGAGCCTGCCATGTGGAGAATTAAGAGCCAGAAAAATCACTGCTCTGTTCCCCCAGGCAGGGAGGCCAGAACCCTCGATGCCTTTAGCAGAAAGGTTTTCCAGGTAACTATGCTAGCCTCCAGAATATATTCCTATGGGCATATTTCTAAGGGGCATCTCTAGAGATCTAGCAGAGTTCACATCTCTATTACCCCCTGCTAAGCAACCAGCTCATCAGGTACTAGTAGCCCATACACAGAATACTTCAAAGTTCCTAACGAGAACTGCTTTTGATGCCTTTGAGGCCAATAGCAGTGCAGCTTCAGCCTGCATTGGAGCCAGAAGAACAGTCTGGCTCCAGGCTTCTGACCTGGAACAGTGGGTCCAAGATAAAACTGATCAATATCCTCTGTAATGGGGAAAACCTCTTTGGACAGTGCTGGAAAGAGAAAGCAGGGAAAATACAGACTGATGACCTCACAATGAAGCAGCTCTCAAAAAAACCCCCAGATCCTTCAAAAAAGAAATCTGCACCTAGAAAGCCCTTTTATTCAAAGAAAAAGAGGTCCTACCTCCCCCTCCCCCACCATATTCATATTCTGCTCCTCAAGCACAGCAGAGGCAACAGGCTCCCAAGCAACCTAGGCATCCTAAGGTGGCAAAACCACAGCCTGCCACTACATCTCAGACCACTCAAAATTTTTGACTCTTTCCTAAAGAGCGTAGCCAGTTGTCCAATAAGTTTGCCTACCCCTCCGCTAATTATAGTAACATAGTAAATGATGGCAGATAAAGACCAGTATGGTCCATCTAGTCTGCCCAGCAATATGGCAGGAGTAGGTGCACCCCTTCCCATGTCTTTAGGGAGTAGGTGCACCCCTTCTCATGTCTTTGTTTAGGGGTGCACCCACCAGGAGCAGGTGCACCCCTCCCCATGTCTTTGTTTAGGGGTGAACCTACCGCTCCTCCCCCCATCGCTCCGTGTAGGACACCCCTATTTGTTGAGAAATTAGATGGTTCAGTTTATTTTGATTTAGACTTGTTGCTGTAAAGTGATCCACTGTGTCTGTCCCAGGCCACTTTGAATTCCGTCACTGTGTTTGCCCATACCACCTCCATCGGAAGGGCATTCCAAGCATCCACCACCCTTTCAGTGAAAAAGTATTTCCTGACATTGCCTTTCAATTTACCACCTTGCAACTTCATGTCATGCCCTCTAGTTTTACAGCTTCCCCGTCTCTGGAAGAGGTTTGTTTGTTCATTATTTCTCTTTAATTATTTAAAGGTCTGAATCATATCTCCCCTATCCCTCTTCTCCTCCAAAGTGTACATATTTAGGTCTTCAAGTCTCTTCTCATAAGGCTTCTGACGCGAGCTCCAAATCATTTTGGTCACCTTCCTCTGAACAGCTTCTATTCTTTTTACATCCTTTGCAAGATACGGTCTCCAAAACTGAACACAGTATTCCAAGTGAGGCCTCACCAGAGACTTATACAGTGGAACTAGTACCCCTTCCTTTCTGCTGGTAATTCCTCTTCGAATGCAGCCCAACATCCTCCTGGCTTTTGCCATCACCTTGTCGCACTGTTTTGCCACCTTGAGATCTACAGAAATAATCACACCGAGGTCTTTCTCCTGCTCCGTGCACACCATCCTCTCGCCCCCTACTGTGTACATTTCCCTTTGATTTCTGCTACCTAAGTGCATGACACGGCACTTCTTCACATTAAATCTTAATTGCCAAGCATTAGACCATTCTTCCAGCTTTTGTAGATCTTTCCTCATGTTAAGCACTCCCTCGGGGGAGTCCACTCTGTTGCAAATTTTCGTGTCATCTGCAAAAAGACAGACCTTTCCATTCAGTCCGTCAGCAATATCACTCACAAATACATTGAACAGTGCGGGGCCCAGGACCAAATCCTGAGGCACCCCGCTAATCACCCTCCTTTCATCCGAGTGAGATCCATTTACCATCACCTTCTGTTGTCTGTCAGTCAACCAATTTCTGATCCAGTTTACCACCTTGGGACCCATCCCCAAACTACTGAGTTTATTGATAAGCCTCCTATGAGGGACAGTATCAAAGGCTTTGCTGAAATCCAGATAGATGACATCGATCGCATGTCCTTGATCCAGTTCTCTGGTCACCCAGTCAATTAATCTCAGGCAGACTAGCCCATTTTGCCCAAAAATGGGCCTTCCTCACCTTAGAACCCTGGACCCTGCAATTAGTCAGCAAGGGCCTTCAGTTTTGTTTCGAGCCCACCACCAACTCATTTTGTAGGGCCACCAGGCCTGGACCACCATCACTTCATCTGGAGATCTATTGTCTATTAACTCAAGGAGAAATAGAGGAGGTTCCTCTGTCTCATCAAGGTCTAGGATTCTGCTCCCATTACTTCTTAATTCCAAAGAAAACAGGAGGACACAGACCCATTTTGGATCTCAGGAATCTCAACAAATTCCTTATCAAAGAAAAGTTCAAGATGATCTCTCTAGGCACTTTTCTTCCTTATTTCCAAACAAATGATTGGCTGTGCTCTTTGAATCTAAAGGATGCATATACTCACATCCTCATACATCCAAACTACAGAAAGTACCTCAGGTTTGTCTTTCAAAACCAACATTATCAATATTGAGTCCTCCCCTTCAGACTGTCTTCAGCACCTCGGGTCTTCACAACATGTCTGGCTGTCGTTGCAGCCTACCTCAAGACCTTGGAAATCTTTCTCTTCCCTTACTTAGATGACTTTTTGATAAAGGCAGATACTGCCCAATCAGTCGCAATTGCCCTTCTGCAAATCATCCACGTCCTACAAAACATGGGATTCGTTATCAACTATCCAAAGTCACACCTAGTTCCATCTCAAAACCTAGAATTCATAGAAGCTCGACTGGATACTGTTCAAGCTCAAGCTTTTCTCCCAGAAGACAGAAATATCAGACTACTTACCCAAGCTTCTCATATCCAGCAGCAGTTAACAGTGACAGCCAGGACATACCTATGCTTATTAGGCCATATGGCCTCAACAGTGCATGTTGTACCCCATGCCTGTCTCAACATGCGAGAGAGTCAATGGAACCTTTCACAGCAGTGGAGACAATCCAGGGATCACCTCTCCGATCTCTTCACCATCTCTTCCCGGATGAAATCCTCCCTTCTCTGGTGGATCATACCAGAGAACCTAAACATAGGTTACCTTTTCAAAAGTCTTTACCACACTGTTACTCTGACAACAGATGCATCAAAGCATGGTTGGGGTGGCTCACCTCAACAGTCTGACAACCCTGGGCCTGTGGTCTCATCCAGAGACCTGCCTGTATATCAATCTGCTCAAACTCAGAGCCATATTCAGTGGCATCTGGGTGTTCTCTCACCACCTGCTGGGCAAGATGGTCCTCATACAAACCAACAATCAGGTGGCCATGTTTTTATATAAACAAACAAGGAGAAACAGGCTCTCGCCCATTATGCAGAGAGGCATTAGCCCTATGGATCTGGGCAATAGCCTACAAAATTCATATACATGCAGTATATATGACAGGGGAGGAGAACAAACTAGCAGACAGACTGAGTCGATTTCTCCACCCACACGAATGAAGGTTTAATCCAGCAGAGGTGCAATGATTATTCTGCTTCTGGGGGTTCTCACTACTCGATCTCCTTGCTTCTATGGACAACACTCAGTTGCCTCATTATTGCTCCAGAATTCCATCTCCTCACAGGGAGAGCTCTGGTGCTTTTCTCCTACATTGGGGACAAGGCCTCCTTTATGCCTTTCCCCCCTTTCCTCTCATTGTAAAGACGCCTTTCAAGCTCGAGAATGACCAGGGCGAAATGATTCTCATTGTGCCTCACTGGCTGAGACAACCATGATTTCCTCTTCTCCTTTAGCTAGCTCAATCTCTTCCTTGCCACTTGGAGTGTTCTCCCAATCTCCTGACTCAGAAACAGGGAGCCCTCTTACACCCCAACCTCTGGCCCCTCCATCTGACAGCCTAATGGCTGAGCTGTTGTCCTCTCACATCTAGGACTTCAGGAAGAGGTGCTATACGTTCTACTATCTTCCAGGAAAGATTCCACCAGGTGTTCTTATGCCTTCAAGTGGAGAAAATTCTCAATCTGGTGCTCACAAAGGGCCCTAGATCCCTTTACATGTCCAGTTCTGGAACTTCTACAATACCTCCTCCACTTGTCATCATCAGGCCTTAAAACTAATTCAGTGCAAGTACATTTATCTGCCATATCGGTGTCTTACTATACTCTAGATAACTGCCAGGTATCTCTGCACCCATTGGTCTCAAGATTCATGAGGGGTCTTCTCTTGACTAAACCACCTCTTTGCCCACCAGCCACGGCGTGGGATCTAAATGTTGTCTTGGCACAACTAATGTGGCCACCTTTTGAGCCTTTAGCATCAACTACTTTAAAGTTCTTAACATGGAAAGTACTTTTTCTAGTAGCCTTGACGTCGGCTCAAAGAGTGAGTAAACTTCAGGCTTTGGTGGACTATGCTCCATATACCAGGTTACACCATGACAAGGTGGTCCTCCAGACACATCCTAAGTTTTTACCAAAAGTTGCTATTCGTTTTCACTTAAAGCAGTCCATTTCACTACCAACTTTCTTTCCCAGACCTCATAGCTTCCCTGCTGAGGCAAAACTGCATACTCTTGATTGTAAAAGAGCCCTTGCCTTCTATATTGACCGCACCAAGGATCATTGTCAATCCTCTCAGCTGTTTGTCTCCTTTGACCAGAGTCATCTGGGGTTACCAGTTTCTAAGAGAACCCTCTCTAACTGGATTTTGGACTGTATATCCTTTGCTTACTCACAAGTGGATCTCTCTCTACAAAACCAAGTCACAGCACATAATGTCCGTGCCATGGCTGTTGCCGTAGCCAACCTCCGATCTGTGTCAATTTCAGACATCTGCCAAGCAGCCACATGGTCTTCACTGCACACCTTTCCAGCGCACTACTGCCTGGATATGGACTCCAGAAGTGATGCTCAATTTGGTCAATCTGTACTACGTAACGTTTTTCAAATTTAGACAACTTGCCTACCGCCCATCTGACCACCTTCCGAGGAGTGCTCCGAACAAGTTGAATCTGTTGGATCCCTGCTGCAACCCCTGCAGCATCAAAATCCTTTCCCCTCGTAGGTTGGTCATGTGCTAGGGAGTCCCATATATCAGGACTGACTTCCTGCTTGTTCCTGGAGATAGCATAGCTCTCCAGGACAAGCAGGAATGTAGTCTTCACATATGGGTATCGTCAGCACCGACGGAGCCTGCGTGGGAACGCTCCCTCTTTTTGGGGCTAGGCGCCATTTTGGGCATTAGGCCCCATTTTCCTGAAAAATGGAAAAACCAGCTAGTGGTTTTAAAAAATGTACTAAGTGTGGCGGTACCATTTCCGTCACCGACACCCATGACTGGTGTCTCAAATGTTTAGGCCCTGACCATTCTCCTTCGGAGTGTTCCTCTTGTATGGGGATGACTAAAAGAGGAAGACAGAACCAGGCTGCAAAGCTCGGTACCCTCTTATCTCCAGGAACAAGCAGGAATGAGTCTTCACATATGGGTACGTCGGTACCGACGGAGCCTGCGCGGGAACGCTCCCCAGCGTCCAAAAAGAAAGCCTTTGGGAGCATCCCACACGCATGCGCGCTGCCTTCCTGCCTAAACACTTCCCTCTCATCAGTTTTCCGTTTTCCGCAGAGCCAGCAGGACGTATTCCTGTCAACGCAGAAAATTCTTCTTTTATTCTTACTTTTTTGTGGTCGCGTCTGCCTTCCCTCGACGCCACCGGTACCGCCGGTGCTTTTCTTTTGTTTTTTCTAAATAATTTCTTCTTTTCGACCGAAATTTTTTCCTATTAGTGTCTGACAGTTTCTAGGCCACTAGGCCTCCATTTTTCTGTTATGGAAAAGCCAGCCACTACCCTTAAGAAATGCCCTAAGTGTGGCGGTACAAATATTCTTTTAGACACCCATACTTGGTGTCTAAAATGTTTGGGTCCTGACCATTGCTCACTGGAGTGTCTTTCCTGCTGGAGTTCAAACAAGAAATCTTCAGAATCGAGCACAGCTCGATACCCGGTTCACATCGCACTCGATGTCACCAGCTAGAATATCTCCACAGAATCAGGTAACCAAACAAAAGTCTGTAAAGATTAGCCAGTCCTCGAATGGTAGATCTCTTTTCCAGTATCGAGATTGCTCCGGCTTTGCCCTCGAGAACATTTTGGCAATAAAGCCCCGGCGGGAGTCTTCGTGCTCCAAAGCATTAATGGGGCTTCAGGTCGTTCCCGGGGTTCTCACCTCGGTGAACATACCTGGGCCATGCTCGGTGGTTGTGGCCGCTTCGAGCGGTACCAACACCCCGGCATTGGCTATAGTGATGGATGAAACACTCCTCACCGATGGACGTAGTCTAGCGCTCTCGGTTACTTCGGTACCGTTAGAGTGGCTGCAGACCATTCCTCCAGTATCGATATCACCTTTGGTACCGGTATTGACATCGGCATCGGTGTCGGTACCGTCCATGCTTGCTTCGACAAACTCGATTCCTTCAATGCCGAGCCTGGAATCGATCCCTAGCATGGATGATTCGGTACCGACTCGTCTCGGTACCGACTCGGGGTGGTACCGAAGACATCGATTTAGGGAAAATCCGATGCTTCATCCTTTCCGATACCGATGACTGGGATGAGCCCATCAGTACCAAGGCTGAATCTTCAACAAGTCTAGCCTTTACCCCTCATTTTAGAGGGTCCTCCTCAGGGGAGATTTCTTTTCAAGCTTTTATGCTTGATATGGCGAGGTTACTTGCCCTTTCTATACCTGGTGAAGAATCCTTACCAGGGGATTCAGAGACCCTGCAATCGCCCTGGTTGCCAAAGGAGCTAATCATGCTTCCTTTGCATCAGATCTTACAAGATCTACTTTTAAAGATGTGGGAAACTCCTTTAACGGTATCACCACATTCTGAGACACTTGAAACTAGGTACAAAGTGCCACCTTCTCCAGGTTTTCAAAGGACTCAACTTCCTCATCATTCTATTGTTGTAGAATCAGCAATGAGGCGTATTAAGAGTGCAAAGAAGCACTCCTCTTATCCGCCAGGTTGTGAGTCTAGGACTTGGATGCCTTTGGATGTCGATGCTTCCAGGCATCCATGCTTTCAGCAAGAATTATCTCATATATTTTCTATATGGGATTGTCTCTTGAAGAGGTCACAAAGAGCTTAAAGCTTTTGAACTCTTTCCTTCAAGAGCATAAGAGAGCAGACTATTTCTCACTAGTCAATCATGCTCAAAATGTCTCTAGGTTCCTTAATCGTGCTTCCCTAGACTGTTTTGAGTCTATTAGCAGAACTTCTGCTATAGCCATAGGAGCACGACGCCTAGCCTGGCTCCAAGCTTCAGACTTGGACAGATGGGTACAAGAAAGGCTGGGAAATACTCCTTGTACTGGTGAAAATCTCTTTAACAAGGATGCTTTATTTCAAGCTACTCAGTTAAACACTGATGCTCTTACTGTCAGAGGATTGTCAAAACTTTCCTCTATCCCAGCCAATAAAAACTCTCCTAAAAAGCTTTATCCCCCTAGGGGAAAAAGGTTTTATCCATCTCCTACCCATCATGCAGATGTTTCCAAAGACAGGCAACATCAAACCAGGCTAAGAAAATCAAGACCTCAACAACCTCAGCAAGCCCAGCAGTCGCAGGGTTTCTGATATTTCCATTCTCTGTTTTTCTGTGTGAGGTTTAGAACCTCTGAGCCTACTTCTTTTTAACAGAAGCATCTAAGGTTCATCTCATCCATGCTGAGATACCAGTCATACATTGACTCAATCCTCGACTCTGGGCATGAATCTCTTACTACAAGAGAAATCCATCTTTTTAGCTCCAAGAGCTATTGAGGACCATCATACCCTAGAGATAACAGGTTTCTCCTTTTAAAAGAAAGGGAGAACTAACAACTAACAACAAGGTGAGCTATACCCTTCACCTTGACAGTTTTTCTGTATGAGGATATCTTATACTTTTAACCGCAAGGGGACCCTACCTCTTCAAAGACTTACCAAATTGTAAGTCCTCGCAACTCTGTATCACTTTCTGTCCCTCTTAGTCCAGACTTTCAGTCTCTAAGAGTACTACTAATCAACTGGAGGGCTTATTCTCTAAGCCATAGTGTTTTTTCTTCAATACCTACTCCAGTGGGTAGTTTCCATACAGAGTTTTCTTCCCCTTTGTGGTTCATCGTCTTCTCTATGTATCTCAGATACTTCTTTAAGGCAGCTTATCAGACAGAAATTGAGTATTACCACTCCAAATTATGTCTGTCGGTCCTCTCCAACCTATAGGACCTACCTTTTCTGCTGCCTTAATAACAGATAACTCCAAGAGAGGTTACACTTTATTGTTGCAGGCATCAGGCCTGTCAACTATTCTTAGCCATCTTCATTTTTTTTTGGCTCCAACAGAATAGATTAGGTTGCACACTGACAATTAAACAGCCAGTTCTAACCAACCTACAACATGCTCTCTGCCATCATATAAGGAAGCTCTGCAACTATGGGCCTTGCCAGAGAGCCTAAGAGCTACTCCTAGCAGGTAGCTTCTAGATGGTTAAAAGGGCTTAAGCTGGTAGACTCTGCCCAGTCATGCTCCTACATGACTGGTTTGTTCCTACTCTTACCATCTTCCTTAAAATTTTCTTTTAAGGAAAACTTACCAGGGCTTAGACCACGCGAAGGCGTAAACATTTACACAATTCCCTGGGTTGTTCCACATTTCACTGGAACTCCTCAACAGGGATGCATTCTTTTCACTGCAGTCGGTCCTTAATTACTACTTTCCTTCTAATTCCCTATACTTCATCGTAGCTTATAATGAATAAAAAAAGATGCATGATACTCATATTGCCCTCATGGAGGGGCAAACATGGTATCTCCTTATATTGGGTCTTTTTCTCCAGCTACTACCTGAAGTTATAGAAGGATCCAGACTTGCTGTCTTAAGACTAAGGACCTCCTCTGCACTCCTTCACGTAGGTCTCCAGATCTGGTTATTCAGGACCTAGATCTTTTAAAGAAATCCAGTCCTCTCCTTGTAAGTGAAGAATATAATACCAGTTTCAACGTAACATTCCCTATAGTTCTTCCATTTTTAACCAAGCAGAGATTCTCCATCAATATTCTCAAGTAGGTCTTATCCTTCTTGTTATTGAGTCAATCTCTATACAGTATCTGACTTTGAAAGATTTGTTTACTGTCCATATTAATGCTGTCCCAGCATATCATAAAACTTAATGGACAACCATTTTCTCTGGTAAATTGGGAAATACCTTCTTACCGTAACCTTTTCGGTTACGTCACATCTGAAGCTCTTCATGTAAAGTCATTATCATAAGTGACATCACTTATGAAAGATTTTTACTGATCTTCAAGAAGTTGGAGGCCCAACGCCTAATACAAATAACTGTTTTTCTTTTGGATAAAAGGGGTCTTAAAGACCTACCCCTTTTTTCTATAAGGGGTATTTCTACCTTTTCATCCAAACCAGTCAGATTTATCTCCACTCTTGCCTAGGGCCTTATTCTGCTCCAAGGACAAAGAGTTCAAACTTGGACTTTACAGAAGCTTTACCTAGTTCTCTGAAGTCCAACCCCATTAAACTTCCCCACTTCTTATTCTGGGGTTAGTTCTACCCATCAAGAATTCTTATCTCTTCCTGTATTGCAAAATGTATTTTTCCTCTACTTCACAGTGAGGGAATTTCTTTGAGGATAATATACTGGCTCTCAATTACAGACCCATATTGGCCTCAACAAATGCTTTTGCAATATTTTGAGTAAGATCCACATTAGAAAATTTGGATTCAATTTTTTCTAACATGTTATGATCTACATAAGGGCACCCCTCTGGATACCTTGTTTAGTCAAGCTGTTCCACAGCACCCTTTTTTCTTTTCTAATTCAACTCCTACCCTCCATCCCTTAGATGCCTGTGGTTCCAAAGGATAAGCATTGCCCATCCATCGGATCTGCAACATGCTGGGGCCTCCTCCAGGCATCTTAGCTTGGGAGTCCCCATATGTGAAGACTCAGTCCTGCTTGTTCCTGGAGATAGCACAGTTACTTACCTGTAACAGGTGATTTCTGGGAACAGCAGGAATAAGTCTTCACAACCCACCCACCTCCCCTAGGAGTTGCTCTCTTTTTCACTCTCTCTCTCTTTCTGATTTGTCTACTTCCCTCCTTCGGTCTCAGCTACAAACCCAACTGATGAAAGGGAAGTGTTTAGGCGGGAAGGCAGCGTGCATGCATTTGGGATGCTCCCAAAGGCTTTCTTTTTGGATGCTAGGGAGTGTTCCCGCGCAGGCTCCGTCGGTACCGACGTACCCATATGTGAAGACTTATTCCTGCTATTCCCAGAGATCACCTGTTACAGGTAAGTAACTGTGCTTTCTTCAGATGCGATGTCCATTGCATTGACGTCTTCCAGAGCCTCGCCTTCCTCCCATGGATCTCAGGTAAATAAACATAAGAGCCGGTCCTCAAAGGGTATATCTCCTTCTAAGCATCGAGAAGCCATTGACATTGCCCTTGAGGAAACTATACCGGCAAAACAGCCCCAGTGGGAGGGTTTGGCCTCCAAAGCACTAATGGGGCTCCAGGATGTTCTCGAGGCCTCGACCTCGGCAGAACTACTGGTGCCATGCTCAGGGGTTGCGGCCGCTTCTACCGGTACCGACACCCAGGCATTGGCAACGTCGATAGACCAGAGATTCCTCACTATCGAACGCAGTCTTGCAGCTCTCCTTACAGCTGCGGTACCATTGACACCGCTACCGACGGTTCAATGGGCACTGGTACCTACACCGATAACGATGCCAGTACCACCACCGGTACCGATACCGGTACCTGCACTGATGGTACCAGCCCCGGTGGGATTCTGCCCATGCCGACTTTTTCGGGCATTAACAGATCGGTACTGGACCAACTCGGTGCCAACTTCGATCGATACCGATACCGTGCTTTGCATGAACATCGGGATCAGAGATGCTTCGAGCCTTCCGATTCCAATGACTTGGATAACTCGGTGGTACCAGAGTACTTCTTCCGGAAGACTCCTCTTCTCCTCAACGTGGAATGTTTCCTCCAAATTTTATTCAGGATTTTATTTGTGATGTGGCCCGAGGCCTATCAATCACAGTAGCTCCTGAAAAAGAACATAGAGCAAAGGAATTGGAAATACTCCATTACCCTAAGGCTCCCAAAGAGGCAGCTACCCTGCCCATTCATGAAATTCTTCATGATTTGATGCTCAGAATGTGGAAAACACCTCTAACCACATCTCCTCATTCTAGGAGACTCGATACCATGTATCGAGCTCCACCATGTCCTGGTTTTCAAAAGACTCAGCTGCCACACCATTTAATGGTAGTGGAATCAGCCATGCGTAGGATGAAAAGTGCAAAAAGACATGCATCCAGTCCTCCAGGTCGTGAATGCAGGACTCTTGACGCCTTTGGGCATCAAACATTTCAGGCTTCCATGCTTTCAGCTAGGATCAGCTCATATATTTTATATATGGGAATGTTCCTTAGTCACAGGAGATTTGGAGCTTATGAGCCCCCTTCTCCCTGAAGACAAACGACAAGACTTCCTTACTCTTGTCAAGCATGCTCAAGACGTTTCCAAGTTTGTAAATCGTGCAGCCTTTGACTGCATTGAATGCATCAGCAGAACTTCTGCTATTGCCATTGCTGCACGGTGGATTGCCTGGCTTCAGGCATCAGACTTGGAGACTTGGGTACAGGACAAAGTAGGAAACATTCCTTGCACAGGAGAAAACCTCTTTGGCAAGAATTGGCAGGAAAAGGCTAATGAGATAGATACTGACAATCTCACTTTAGACAGATTTTCAAAATCTACAGCCACTCCAGCCAAAAAGAAACCCTATAAGAAACCCTTTTTCAGCAAAAAGAGGACGTTTTATCCATCCTATACCCAGCAAGGGCAAGCTCAGGGTCAAGTTGCCCAAAAGGGACAACAGCAACAATCCAGACAACAAAAGAAGCCAAAAGGCCCGAGAGCTCAACCAGCTCCACAGGCTCAGCCGCCTCAAGGGCTTTGACTCCTTCCTAGAGAGCTTACCTTTCCTGCCTCTGAAGGGTCCAGAACTCTTAAACTTTCCAGGCAGGTTGTGTCATTTTGTCAACAGATGGCACCAAATAACAGCAGAAAATTGGACTCTGTTCATTGTAGGGGAGGGGTACAAGCTTCATTTTCACAGCATGCCCCCTCCTACAGTCGTAAGACAGTTCAATTCCCAGACCTCTCCAGACAATCTACTGGATCAAGAGGTCTCAACACTCCTTGCTCAGGAAGTAATAGAGGAAGTACCAATTCCCCAACAGGGTACAGGGTTCTACTCCCCCTATTTTCTTATTCCAAAGAAAACAGGAGGACACAGACCCATTCTGGACCTCAGAGAATTGAACAAATATCTGTTACGAGAAAAGTTCAAAATGATTTCTCTGGGAACTCTTATGCCATCCTTCAAAGCCAGGATTTGCTCTCTAGATCTAAAGGATGCATATACTCATATTCTGATCCATCCAGATCACAGGAAACTCTTACGATTCCTTTTCAAAGGAAAACACCTCCAATACAGGGTTCTTCCTTTTGGTCTGGCTTCGGCACCAAAAGTATTCACGAAATGCATGGCAGTAGTAGCTGCATTCCTGCAAACCCTAGGGATATTTGTCTTCCCTTACTTGGACGACTGGCTCATTCGAGCCCCCACGATTCCAGAAGCCAGCTCTGCACTGTCTCGCGCAATGTGAATTCTCCAATACTTGGGATTTGTCATAAACTTCCCAAAATCCCAGCTTGTTCTTTCTCAGACCCTGGAGTTCATAGGAGCTTGTTTAGATACCAGACAGTCAAGTGCTTTCCTCCCACAGCCCCGCTGTCTTCGCAAAGTGCAACTAGCTTCTCAAGCAGCATGAAAGTCCTCCCTAACTGCTCGAGAACTGCTGCAATTACTCAGACATATGGCATCCACAGTTCATGTAGTTCCCTATGCTCGCCTTCACATGCGAACGGTCCAGTGGACCCTATCCACACAGTGGACCCAGGCCACAAGACGTCTTTCGGACAAGATATCAAAACTCGCAATGACTGATCTTGTCCCTACAATGGTGGCAATCACTGGAGAATCTTTTAGTGGGGTCTCCCTTCCAACAACCCCCATTCCAGGCCACCCTAACAACAGATGCATCACAGGTGGGATGGGGTGCACACCTGCACCATCTCTCCACCCAGGGTACCTGGACTCCACAGGAGGCTTGTCTTCACATAAACCTCCTAGAACTCAGAGCAATCTATCTAGCTCTTCGAGCATTCCATGCCCAGCTCAGCTACAAGACAGTCCTAGTCCAAACGGATAGTCAAGTAGCCATGTTCTATGTGAACAAGCAGGGCAGAACAGGCTCTCTGTCATTATGCAATGAAGCTTTACGTCTATAGGCCCTTGCCAGAGAGCATCAAATTCACCTTCTTGTGGTATATCTTCCAGGCATTCAAAACCTTTGGGCAGACAAACTCAGCCGAGTACTGCTGCCTCACGAATGGTCTCTCCACCTAAACCAGGTGATAAAGATATTTCACATCTGGGGAACCCCAGACATAGACCTCTTTGCAAGTCCATTGAATGCCAAACTTCCCCAGTTCTGTTCCAGAATTCCAGCTCACAATTGCCAGGCAAGGGACGTCTTTCTCCTTCACTGGGGTCAGGACTTCCTCTATGCCTTCCCACCCATTCCCCTCATCCCCAAAGCACTCTTCAAGCTTCAGAGAGAGAAAGGTCGTATGATCCTCATAGCGCCACGGTGGCCACGACAGACGTGGTATCCCCTGCTTCTACATCTCTCTCAAGCTGCACCTCTGGAGTTAGGTTGTGCTCCAGACCTTCTCTCCCAAGAGAATGGGATGCTATGGCACCCATATCCCCAGTCCCTGCATCTCAGGGCCTGGTTGCTGAAAGCTTAGATCTGCAGGATCTTAACCTTTCCCAACAGGTAAAGGATGTCCTTCAGGCTTCTAGAAAACCTTCCACAAGACGCTCTTATGCCTTCAAGTGGAAACGTTTTACTTTTGGTGTTCACAAAAGGGGTTAAACCCCCTTATGATACCTTTGGAATCGATACTAGAATATCTACTTCATTTATCAATTTCTGGTCTAAAGACCAATTCAGTAAGAGTCCATCTTAGTGCAATTGCAGCTTCCTATAAGCCTCTAAATGGACAACCGACTTTCTCTCATCTACTCATAGCAAGATTTATGAGAGGTCTTTTATTAACAAAGCCTCCCATTAAGCCACCACCGGTAGCATGGGATTTAAACCTAGTTCTCGGGCAGCTAATGAAACCGCCTTTTGAACCTTTAGCCACTACAACCCTAAAACTCTTGTCCTGGAAGGTAGTCTTCCTAATTGCAATCACCTCTGCACATTGCATTAGTGAATTGCAAGCTTTAGTGGCTGATCCTCCATATACTAGGTTTCACCATGATAAGGTTGTTCTCAGAACTCATCCACATTTTACGCCAAAGGTGGTTTCACCTGTTCATTTAAATCAATCAATTTATCTTCCTGTATTCTTTCTTAGGCCTCATGCCTCTATTACAGAAAGGAACCTTCATACTTTGGATTGTAAAAGAGCCTTGGCTTTTTACCTACAAAGAACACAGCAACATAGATAGTCTTCTCAACTTTTTATTGCTTTTGATCCTAGTCATTTGGGACTTCCAGTCTCCAAGAGAACTCTATCCAAATGGATTGTACAATGCATATCCTTTGCTTATGAGAGTAAGACTCTTCCTCCTCATGGCCATGTCACAGCTCATAATGTGAGAGCCATGTCAGCCTCTATGGCTAACCTTCACTCTGTGTCTATTGATGACATTTGTCGAGCAGCCACCTGTACTTCGGTATACACCTTTATAGCCC
Source organism: Ichthyophis bannanicus (assembly GCA_033557465.1). Classification (NCBI taxonomy): domain Eukaryota; kingdom Metazoa; phylum Chordata; class Amphibia; order Gymnophiona; family Ichthyophiidae; genus Ichthyophis; species Ichthyophis bannanicus. The sequence continues at coordinate 399,097,182 of CM066034.1, read as the reverse complement.
ACTACTGCCTAGATAAAGCCTCCCATCGGGATGCCTTCTTTGGCCAAGCTATTCTTCAAAATCTCTTTCAGACCTAATTCAACTCCTACTCACCAACCTTGGTGGGATGCCAGAGATCCATCGGAGGAAGCATGGCCCACCTTACTATATGTGGTAACTTCCTTGGATGATCTCCCTGGCATCTTCAGCTAGGGAGTCCCCATCTGTGAAGACTACATTCCTGCTTGTTCCTGGAGTTAGCGTAGTTACTCACCTGTAACAGGTGATCTCCGGGAACAGCAGGAATTTAGTCTTCACAACCCACCCACGTCCCCTAGGAGTTGTCTCTCTATCTCTCTGTCTCTTTCCTCTCTCCCTCTATCCTTTCACTCAGCTACAAACTTAACTGAAGAGGGACAGTTGGAAAGGCGGGAAGGCAGAGCACATGTGCTGAGGGATGCTCCCAAAAGCGTTCCTATTGGACGCTGGGGAGCGTTCCCGCGCAGGCTCCGTCGGTACCGACGATACCCATATGTGAAGACTAAATTCCTGCTGTTCCCGGAGATCACCTGTTACAGGTGAATAACTATGCTTTATTCACCTGTAACAGGTGATCTCCAGGAATAGCAGGAATCAGCCTTCACAATCCACCCATCTCTCCTCAAGTTGTTTATCCATATCTTTTCTACTTTTTCCTTTTCTCCACTATTCACCTGACTGAGGAGACCTGAAGGGAAGGTGGGAAGGCAGCCATGCATGCGTGGAGGAACGCTCCGAAAAGCATTCCTATTGGATGCTGGGGAGTGTTCTGCAGCAGCTGATAAGCATGCAATAAATAATTCCAGGAGTCAGTTCAAGGATCCAAGCCAATTTATTGTGCACAAGGCTCAGATAGGAAAGCATCCAAAAGTGACTGAGCAATGGAGGATAGGAACAACTTCCTTATTTACAAGTTTCACAGTTTGATACAGGCAAACTTTCTATTGGTCCCAACGCCCCCTGCATCTCTCCAATCGGGGACCCTCTCTGGGCCTAACACCCTGTTCCCCCTTCTCAGGCTATTCTAACAAAGGCTCAATTTCTAGACATAAATACGTCTCTACTGCAAGGTCATTTCTGGCCCAGAGAATGTGAGAATGCAAAACACTGGAACATATCTATCATCAGCATAAAAGAATTGAATAAAGGATTCACACAAACTTATCAAAAGCAGTTTAGAGTGGTTTAAGGCAGATTCTCAGACCTTCACTGACTTTGGTCTTTCTCAGCACTACTATTTCTAAGTGGGGGTGGGGACTCAGGCCTAGCTTACAGGCCTCTCATACATGTACAGGCTATTATAGGCCATAGCCTACCACATTCCCCCCTTTGATTATTCTCACCCGCAAGTGAGAAAGGGTGAGAATTAAATCACACATTATACTTGCGTAAAAGCATCATTGTAGGGTATAGGGTAATATTGCCACATAGCTAATACTTTTTGTAGCTGTCTTCCGTTCTACAGTGCCATCAACGGTTGCTGGCTTTACTTGACTGTGATGAATCCAGTGTTTGAGTTCTTCAACTTCAACTGCAGTTGGGGTTGATAGGATGACAACATAAGGTCCCTTCCAATGCGGTGCCAATGGTGTCTTTCTCCACTCTTTGATCCACACCGAGACTCCAGGCTTGAAAGGAGGCAGAGGTTCTGGTAGATTGATGGGCAGCTGATCGTGTACCCGCGTATGAAGACTCTGCAAAACAGAACTTAAAGCCAATAGTTCTTGTCTAGTTATTTCAGATCCAATCTGTTTCATATCTCCTTGTATTCCTTGTACAATAGGCGGGGGTCGCCCATACAGAATCTCAAAAGGGGAAACTCCTAAAGACTTAGTAGGGGCTAAGCATATCCTAGGAAGAACCTGGGGCCACTTCAGGGGAGCTTCTTGACAAAGTTTAGATAACTGAGACTTCAGGGTTCTGTTCATACGCTCTACTTTTCCTGAACTCTGGGGTCTGTAGGCAGTATGCATCTGATAATGTCAATATCCCGGGGCCATACTTAATGGACTTGCCTCCTGAGGTTATCAACCCTCATTCTTTGTACAGGGCCCCATGTACATACAAAGTTGTAAAAGCATACTTGGAATCTGTGTACACATTTAGATGGAGCCCTTTTCCTATGTTCAGTGCTCTAGTGAGAGCTATCAGTTCAGCTTTCTGTGCTGAAGTCCCTGGGGGCAAAGCTGAGGACTCAACTACTATGTCCAGGGTCACTATTGCATAGCCAGCACAATGATGTCCATTGATGACGAGACTGCTTCCATCCACAAAGAAAGTCCGTTCTGGGTTTTCCAAAAGAACATCAGTCAAGTCCGGGCGACTTGAGAATACAGTGTCCATAATTTCCAGACAGTCATGATCAGGGGGGCTAGGACCAATTGGTAACAACGTAGCAGGATTTAAAGCTTGACTGACCATCAATTGCAATCGTGGATTCTCACACAGCATACTCTGATACTTCAACATTAGCGAATTTGTGAGCCAGAAGTTCCCTTTGTGCTCCATAAGGGTCAAGACAGAGTATGGTATGATGACTTGAAGACTCTGTCCCAAAGTGAGCTTGTCTGCTTCGCTCACTAGGAGGGCTGTAGCTGCACCAGCTCTCAAGCAAGGGGGCCAGCCTCTTGCAACTACATCCAATTGTTTTGATAAATAGGCCACTGGTCGCTACCAAGATCCAAGAGATTGAGTCAACACTCCCAAAGCATTTCCTTGTGACTCATGAACATAGAGGCGAAAAGGTTTCTGGACATCTGGTAGACCCAGAACTGGTGATGACATCAAGGCAGTCTTCAAAGATCGAAATTCTGCATCCTGTTCAGGTCCCCACTCCAACGGAGACCTCTCCATTCCTTTGGTGGCTTGATACAATGGCTTTGCCAACAGTGCGAAGTTGGGTATCCATATACGGCAATAACCTGCAGCTCCTAAAAAGGCTCTCACTTGCCTCCTGGTGGTTGGGGTTAGAATATTGCATACAGCTTCTTTGCATTCTGGTCCCAAGCGTCGGATTCCACTGGACAATTGGAATCCTAGATATTTAACTTCAGTTTGACATAACTGTGCCTTGGCCCTTGAGACCTTGTATCCAGCTTCATTCAGAAGATGCAAGAGATCACTGGTGGCTTGTAAACATTCACTTTCCGAGTTGGTGGCTATTAACAGGTCATCCACATACTGGAGAAGAACCCTTTTCCCTAGGTTCACCGGGTAGCTTGAGAGATCTTGATTTAAAGCAGCACTGAAGAGGGTAGGTGAATTTTTGAATCCTTGGGGTAATCGAGTCCAGGTGAGTTGGCCCCGCCTTCCTGTTGTAGAATCTTGCCATTCAAAGGCAAACAAAATTTGACTGGTGGGGGCTAAGCGTATGCAAAAGAAGGCATCTTTCAGGTCCAGGACAGTGAAATGAGTAGCCTCAGCGGGGATCAGTCCCAAGAGAGTATAAGGATTTGGTTCCACTGGATGCATAGTCATTCATCATTCACTCGCCTCAGATCTTGTACTGGGCGGTAATCTCCCATCCCTGGTTTCTTGACTGGGAGAAGGGGGGTATTCCAAGGTGATTGGCATTCTTTAAGAAGTCCATACTTCAGCAATTTCATCAGATGGCTGTGGATACCTTCAATGGCTGGTCGAGGAAGAGGACACTGCCTCACATGCACTGGTTCTGCTCCTGATTTGAGGGTGACAATGATGGGGGGCTATGTTCTTCGCTAGGCCAGGTGGATGATCCTTCGCCCATACTTCAGGTGGAGCCAAAAGATTGGTGGGTATACAGGAACTAGCTGGCTTGGTTGGAGATACATTATAGAACCGCCACTCTTCTTCTCGGGGGACAGTCAGCACCATCAATCCAGCAGGCTTCGAGTGTACAGTCATTTGCATTTCTCCCCCTTCAGCAAAGGATATTTGCGCCTGGAGCTTAGCGAGCATATCTCGGCCCAAGAGTGGAATAGGGCATTCAGGCATATACAGGAACTGGTGCGTTATTCTCTGCCCCCCTAGTTCACACATGCGGTTCTGCAGGAATGGCTTAGTGGCCCTAGCCCCAGTGGCCACAACAATGGTGACAGATTGAGAGGACAAAGGGGCCACTGGCTTTGCCACCACTGAATGTTCTGCTCCTGTATCCACCATAAGGTCCATATATTGGTCCCCTATTTTCACACTGACCATAGGCTCCTGGGGACCCAGGGTGAATTTGGAGCCCGGTCTGGCCTAGTCTTCGTCCATATCATAGCCTTCTGCAACTGCCACTCCCTCAATAGCTTCTTCCCGCTCTTGCTGGAACTGTGCTCGGTTTATTCCTCCACAACTCTGAAGTCAACCTCCTGTTCTCCAAGTACTCCTTCCTCCCCTCCAGGGGGTGGAGTCCCGATGCGGGCATTCATCTTTCCAATGTCCTTCTTCTCTGCAATGGGCGCATTGATTCGCACCCAGTGGGGGCCAACTATTTCCACGGCCCCTTCCACGTCCTCTGCTCCTTCGGTTAGGAAAACCTCCTCCACGTCATTCAACTAAAGCGGCAGCAAGAAGATCTGCTTTCTTCTTCATTTTCCATTCACTTTCTCTGTAACGCTCATTTTCACGATTCACAAACACTTTCTGGGCAACTTCCATTAACTGTGCTGTATTCATGCCCGCAAATCCATCCATTTTCTGTAATTTTCGTTTTATATCTCTCTGGGACTGACTGACAAAAGCTGCGTTTACCATACGCAAATTCTCCTGGGCTGCTGGATCGTATGGGGTATTGTGGTGAAGATGGCCCTTCAGAAGAAATGGATGTTGAGGAAAATCCTGTGAGCAGAGCTAACTCACACAGGATTTCCAAAACTGACCTGAAGAAAACACAGTTCTCTGCTGAGCCGAAGACACACCAAAGTCCAGGGCAGGAGTTAGGCTTCAGCTCTGATTGGGCACACCCAAGGGAACGGCAGGGAGTGCCGGGAATTTAAGCCCTTTTTAAAACTTCAGAGAGAGCTGAAAGAGTAGTGAGGAAGGAGGAGAAAGGTGAACAGGTTGTTGTTGCAGAGAGGACCACGGAGAATATCCCAGAGGATAGCGTGGGGAAGGATATCCAAGTCCAAAAGAACATTGTGAGAGGAGTGCAGAGTGCTGGAACCCTAGAAGCAAGGAGAAGAGCACTAGGACCTTGTGAGAAGACAGAACCCCGGAAGAAACCTTCATATAGTGCTGAACTGTGCAAACCTAACTTTGCTACCGACGTAGATAGTGAGTGGGGGAAGGGCGTAACCTTTGCCAATAACTATCCACCAGATGAAAAGCAAACACAGGCTGAATTGCTACAGAAGGAATTTCAGAAGTTCCTGGAGCTGAAGTCAGGGCAAAATAAAGAACCTGATACGGACAGTAATTCTGTTAGTTCAGAAGAATACATGCAGGTAGAAAGTTCTTTGCCTACCTTAAATTCTGAGCCTTGTGCCATGGATTGCTCTTTCTGCTGTATTGAATAACAGTTTAAAGAAGCACATAAGTTTTATATGAAGAGAATATAAAACGTTGGCTTTTCTTGTTGTTTAATCATAAGAGTTCCTGATTGTGTTCACCTGTTTCCCAGTCACGCTGTGAAAAGAACAGCTATTGATATAAAGCTGCAATATTTTCTAACAACCACATGAGGCAATGCTGAGTTAAGCTGCTGAGGTTTATGAAGAGCTGAGTTAAAGCCAATTTGATTTCACTGCTTCCTGCGTTCCTGTTTTCCTCTGTTTATCCTAAAAGTTCCACTTTTTGCGTTTGTTGCTTTGAGCTTTTGATGCGCTGGAAACGATCCCCAAGACAAATAAATTTTCTTGCTTGCCTAACCACATCTGGTCACGACTACAATTCTTCCCTAAGGAATATATAAGAGCACTACAGTTCCCAGGCTTCATTGGGAACTGTGCCAGCTAATTCTTCAAGGGACAATACAAGGCCACTCCTGCCTGTAAGCTCTAGGGCGCAGGCAGGAGCGTCGCAAGTGGCGTCGTCTTACGGATACTGCGCATGCGCAAAAGTGTGCCAACGCAGAAGGACTACAGGCAGCAACCGCCCAGGAGGAGCCCAGCAGTACAGCATCCGGAAGGGAAGAATCCTATTACCAGAGGGCTACTGGCAGCAGCGTTGCTGATAAGCGTGAAGCTTCACCTGAGCAAGGTAAAGGGTATCCAGCCGGGAGAGGCTAGGATACCAGGGCGAGGGTGATAGCAAGGCCTAATTGAAAAAAAAAAAAAAGGGGGGGGGGGTTGTTTGTGGGTCACATTTTTGGTATCGCACTTGGGTTTCTTTCTCTCTGTTGTGCTTTCAGGAATCTAAAATGTCTCTGGAGCCGCAAGAGATCTTTAAATGGATGGCAGCACAGCTGGAAAGGCAACGGGACCTAACCTTAGAGGCACAGGAGAGGAGCGCCGCGAACCTCCAAGCCCAACAAAAGCCTTTGCTGGACATGTTGCAAACATGGGTCACGGAGCAAAAGAAGCAACCGGAGCCACCAACGGTTCCGCCAGGTTTTTCTGCGCCAGCTGCAGTTAATTTGCATACCGGGACTATGTTTAATTTTGGGCAACTCAGAGACACTGACGATATTGATGACTTTATAGAAAGTTTTGAAAGAGTAGCTCATCTGAGTGCTTGGCCAAAGGAGCACTGGGCCATGCGATTTGCGGCATCCCTTACAGGGGAAGCCATGGCCGCCTATAGAGCCATGCCACCCACACTCGCAGGAAACTATGAGGAACTCAAGAAAGCGGTTCGGGAGAGACTAGGCCTCACACCGCTGGTCTGTCATAATCTCCTGCGAGCTGTGAGGTTAAGGCCGAATGAGACCCCAAAAGCCTTATGTCACCGGATACGTACGCTAGTGAATAAATGGCTTAATCCAGGGGGAAGCTCTAAGGAGTCTATTATAGATAACCTAATATTAGAACAATATATGACTGCTTTACCCTCAGAGATATGCACCTTCCTGATTCTACAGAGCTGTGAAACCCCTCAAGAGGCTATTAATCTCACTGAACGATTCATGGAAGCCAAGTTAACAGCCCATGTAGGCAGCAGTGCTTCCAAGGGGACAGCAGGAGAATCAGAAAGGAGGTGGAGGTTAAGTGAAGAATCTGGAAAAATGTGCTTGCCAACAATGAAAAGTCCTAAGACCCATAGAAAATGTTTTAAATGCGGTCAAGAAGGCCATATACAGAAAAATTGTTTTCTGAAAACAGCTTTAGTAGCGGTGAATCCTCAGAAGGCCAGAGAGGGTTTTCTGATAGATGTTGAGGTACAGGGAATTGCTACCACAGCGCTTCTAGACTCAGGCGCAGAGCAAACGATGTTGTCTAAAGCACTATGGCAGCAGATTAAGGCCACAGGGGTAGCAATTCAGCCTGTACGCACGGTGAAAATTCGCTGTATTCACGGAGGCACCACAATATCCAGTATATAACCTCCAGGTGAAAGGGTTGGGGGCCAACAAAAAAATCCCTATAGCAGTAGTGCCAAGACTGCCACACAGTATAGTTTTGGGGAGAGACTGGCAACACTTTCATAAGGGTATGAAGCAGGGCCTAGGCTCTAAGGAAGCCATGGTGTCCACAAGAGCCCAGGTTAAGGTCTTAGAAAATGAAAAAGAACCTCCAGATGAATCCTTAGAAAGTCTTCCCTCACATGAGGACCTGATAGCCACCCCAGGAGGCAAAGTTAAAAGACGTAAAGGAGAGAAATGTAGAGAGAGACACGATCGCTCTCAGCACAGGGCAGAAGTACATGCTGGCCAAGGATTACCATGGGCACCAGAAGAATTATTTGGGAAGTTCCCTACATTCCCCAACGAGCAACTAGCTGACCCTGCTCTGAGTCAGGCGTTTAAATGGGCCCAGAGTGATCGAGAGACCCTACCAAGATTTCTCCTTGACACTGGGATACTTTATAGAGAAAGCAAGGATCCCTATACAGGCGATACCCGCAAACAGGTGGTGGTGCCCACAACTGTTAAAAATTTAGTTTGCGGCTGGCCCACGACCATCCTGTCGGGGGGGCACAAGGGCATCCAAGGTACCTTGGATCAAATCTTGGCAAGGTTCTATTGGCCAGGTGTTTTTAAGGAAACCGCCAAGTTCTGCGAAGCCTGTCCGGCATGCCAGCGAGTTTCTGCAACCCATCCTAGGGAGGTCCGTATGATATCTTCCCCGGTTATTACTGAACCGATCCATAGAATGGCTATGGACATTGTTGGTCCTTTAATTAAAACTCCCCAGGGGTTTCAGTATATTTTAGTGGTTATTGACCAAGCAACAAGATTTCCTTGGGCCATGCCACTACGCAGCATATCAGCAAGGGCCGTGGCGGGTGAACTCATAAAGCTATTTTGTGAAGTTGGTTTCCCTCGCAAAGTCCTCACGGATCGAGGAAGCAACTTCCTGTCTAAATATTTAGCACAGGTTTGGGAGGCATTTGGCATCTGCCATATTAAGACCTCAGCCTATCATCCCCAAACGAATGGTCTTGTAGAGAGACAAAACCAGACTATTAAAAGAATGTTGCCCCGCAGTCTGGAAGGAGATATGGATAATTGGGACACAATGCTCCCATTTGTCCTCTATGCCTGTAGGGAGAGGAAACAATCATCCCTTGGGACAGCGCCATATGAGTTGATGTACGGCCGAGCACCCCGTGGGGTATTAGATATCCTGAAAGAGCAGTGGGTAGATCCCGACATAAAAGAGGTAGGAGTACCCTAGTTCCTAAAGGACTTAAAAGGCCGCTTACACCGCACCTCACAGGTCGCGGAGGTTAATTTAAGGGGCAGTCAAACAAATCAGAAGTCCTATTATGACCGTGGCACACAGCTGCGCCAGTTGGCTGTGGGTGACAAAGTTGTAGTGATGGTAGCGGGGCCAGACCCAAAATTTGAAAGCCAATGGAAAGGGCCTTGTAAGGTAGTGCGGCCTGTGGGACCAGTTTCTTATCTTGTTGAAAGTAGAAAAGGACGCCAACAAGTCTACCACATCAACGTTTTGAAGCCCTGGCATGATAGGGTAGCTTTGTCCCATTTAGCCACCATAGTCCCCAGTATAGAAGTTGCGGAAAAGACACAAAACATTGCAGAATCCCTGAGCCGTATCACGTGCTGTGCGCCTGGTCAGAAGCCAGCCCGTGATATCTTAAAGGGGGGGATCTGTGGTGAAGATGGCCCTTCAGAAGAAATGGAAGTTGAGGAAAATCCTGTGAGCAGAGCTAACTCACACAGGATTTCCAAAACTGACCTGAAGAAAACACAGCTCTCTGCTGAGCCGAAGAAACACCCCAGTCCAGGGGAGGAGTTAGGCTTCAGCTCTGATTGGAATTGAAGCCCTTTTTAAAACCTCAGAGAGAGCTGAAAGAGTAGTGAGGAAGGAGGAGAAAGGTGAACAGGTTGTTGTTGCAGAGAGGACTACGGAGAATATCCCAG